>CM031878.1:66256383-66282887 GCA_018697195.1 Certhia americana
GGGTACCGCCCCCAGACCGCCCTGGTACGCCCCAGACCGCCCTGGGTACCGCCCCCAAACCGCCCCGGTACCGCCTCTCCTGGCTCCGTTACCACCGCTCCTGGCCCCGGTACCAGCCCCCAGACCGCCCCCGGTACCCAGCCCCGGTACCGCCTCCACACCGCCCCCTTACCAGAGCCTCCACAAGCCGCCCCCGGTACCCGCCTCTCCTGGGAACTCCTGTACCGGCCCCCACCCCGTCCCTGTAACCGCCCCCAGACCGCCCCCTGTCCGCCTCTCCTGGGACCCGTTAACCCCTCCACACCGCCCCCGGTACCGCCCCCACACGCGCCGTGTACGCCCCCAACGGCCGCCCGTAACCACGACCACGGCCCCCAGACCGCGCCCCAGGTACTCCTCTGCCCCTGAGGCCCCGTACGGCCCAGCCAGTGTCCACCCAGACGCAGCCCCTGATACCCACGCGCGGCCATCCGTTCCTGAGCCGTCCGGTACCGCCCCCAGACCGCCGCTCGGTACGCTTGCCCCCAGACCGCCACTCGGTAGCTCGGCCCCCAGACCGCCACGCGGACGGGACTCAACGTGCCTCTCCGTGGGCTCCGCTAAGTCCGCCTCGCGGTACCACGCCCCCTAGACCGCCCCGTTACTGGGCCTCCTCAGACGCGGACCTCTGTACTCGAGTAGCCATCTCCTGTGGCTCCGGTGACCGCCCCCGGTACCATGCCCCCAGACGCCCCCGGTGGCCTCGAATAAAAGGTTGCCCCCAGACCGCCCCTTACTCATCGTCCTCCTGCAGATCGGCGCCCCCCGTACTCGCCTTCTCCTGGCTCCTCAGTACCATAAGCCACGCCGGTAGCCGACCCGCCGCACCCCAACCGGCCCCGTTACCGCTGCCTCCGCAGACGCGCCCCGTATCCGCCCCCCAGAGCTGCGCCCCCCAATGATAAATGTGTGGTTGGGGTAAGTAGGTTACCGCCATCTCCTGGGCTCCGGTAGCGCAGCCCACTCTTACTAATCTCTAAATCCGCACCCCACACCCCCGGTACCGCCCCCAGACCGCCCCGGTACCGCCTCCACACCGCCCCCGGTACCGCCCCCAGACCGCCCCGGTACCGCCCGGCACCGCCTCACGGCCGGAGGGTCAGCGGCCGTGCTGTGCCGGGGAATGTCGGACCGGGGCGTGGAGCTATAGCCGAAAACCTCGCAAATAAAAGTATAAAACGCACTCTGCTTTGCCAGTGGAGGAATGCTGGTTGCTTCAGAGACGTGCCTTCTATTACTGCGGGGAATTTCTTTAGTCTTTTTCCCCACGGTGATGAGCGTCGGAGCAGGAGAGTTTGAATCCAGTCGTAGTGAAATGCAGCTTTGTTCTCTTTAGCTAATTTTTTGGAGTATTTTCTTCCATACAGAGTAATAATCAGTTAAGCAGCAGTATCACGAAATAGTGTGTCCGCAAAATAGCGTGTCCATGCACTTAGTTTCCCAAGTTAAACACAAATGTGACTGTGTGGCACCCACCCCATCCCCCCCATTTTTAAGTTTACCGTATTTTTTAGTAGATGGCCTAGGAAAATCTTTGTGTAGACATAAAATCCTTGAGTTTTAGTAACACATGTATTCTGTAAAGTCAGTGAGTCATGATTTGTTTAATACCAGGAGGGGGGCGGGGGGGGAACCTGTTTTGCTTCTGCAAGAATTTTATTCTGGTTCTGAAACACTTCCCAAAAAGACACCTCGTTATATCTGAGTTGAATCTGCCCAAGTTCAATTCTGGCTGCTTCTTTTTGTTGAGTCGTCTTTGGACATATAATATTTGCTGCATGTGAAACAGCAACTATCTCTACAATCTGAATTCTTAAATTTCTATCACCATCACTTTCTGCAAGCCAGGTTGTAGGCACTTATGAGAGATACTTTTTACACAAAACCTGGAAGCAGACCTCTGAAAAGTGAGTGATTTTGCCTAGTGAGGGAACATCATCCCAGGTGATAACAAAAATTACAGCTTACCTGTACAGCTTTTTTATTTGAAAATTGATTTCTCTTGGTGTGATTAATGAAAATAATACTCTCATGAACCACTGTTGAATAAACAATTTCTTCTTGTAACTGTTCATGGATTTGCTTTTTGCCTATTTAGCAAGCTGGACTGGTTCAGCACAGGGTCAGACAAATGCCAGCACAAAAGACTGAGAGCATGTGACCAACAAAGCTGGTTTATGGGTGGATGTTTATGTCTACACATGGCAAAGCATGTGGAATCTTTCCTTTTGGTAACAGCAAGCCTTTAAATCAGGACACCTACCTCATGGAACTTTATCTTTTGACATTCTCTTCTGGCTCTAACCTGACTTTTATCTTCATGTTACAGGTATTAACTGTGCCAAGAGCCTCACCACAATAAAACTCTTTTCAGTAAAGACTTGGGTTTTGGTGGGTTTTTTTTGGTTTTTTTTGTTTTTTTGTTTGTTTTTTTTTTTTTTTTTTTTATAATTTAATAAAAGGAGGAGATAGAAGGAGAGAAAAAAGATATTAAAAAGACAATAATACCTTCTTGGTCTTATCATCAACTTTTACCTCGCAGTACACCAAGTCTTTCTCTATTCATTCTAGAACCAACAAAGATTGTTTTCTCATTATGCTATCATAGTCTTGCTAACTTGTATCTCACCATGAACGTTTGCCTGCTGAGGTGTGGGATTCTGCATGTGCCCTATGCAAGAGCACTGGCAGTGAGCATACCTCTGCCCAGGTAGAGGAACACCTCTGCTTAGTGACATTTCTGTGGGAGGAGGTGAGTAGATTAAGCAGCATCAGAGGGTCTGAGCGAGACACAGAAAAAAATCCCTACCTTCCCAGGGGCAAATCTGTCAGGCAGACAGGGTGCATGATATGGGGATTCCTTATCCTATTTTTAATCTGCAGAACATCATGACTTAAGAGATAGAGGGGAAATGGTGACCATTTCCTGCCTTGCACAGGAGAGCATCCCCTCCATTACTACCCCACCCTCCTTGGTGCCCTGGCATAACAGGTACAAGACTGCAAGTGCAGCTGAACAGCAACGAGAAGGATTGTTCATCTAGGTCAGAGCTGTTGCTGAAGTTAAGTCAGCCTACTCCCTGTGTCAAGACTGCTTCCATTCAGAAAGAGAAAAAAGATGGGTCATTGTCATAGAAGACTTTCTTCTGAGAGGAACAAAAAAACTGATATGCACACTAGATCCACTTCTTAAATAAAGCCTGCTGCCCCTCAAAGCCTGTGTTAAAGACATTAGGAGGAAACTTTCTACTCTGGTACAGCCCTGGGATTATTACCTATTAATACTTTTCCAAGTAGGCAGTGATGAAATTGCAATAAGAAGTCTAAGGGCAATCAAAAAGGGAATTCAGCACCTTGAGACTAACTGGTTAAGGGATCAGGGGCACATATGAAATTCTCCTCTATTGTTCCAGCTGCAGGACTGATGAAGGAAGAAAAAGGAAGCAGATCAAGATAATAACAGATCAATGTCTGAATCTGAGACTGATCAGACTGGTCCCTGGCAGAATTTTGTGGGTTTTGATCATCATGGTGCTCCCAGGCTTATTTCTAGTGAGCCTGTTTTTATCCTCTTTCCTCTTCAAATCTAGTTTAAAATGCTTTTAATGAGGCCTGTTAACTCCTTTTCTCCCTTTAAGACAGGTGCACTGCCTTTGTCAGTAGCAGGCTTGATGATCAAAAATATTCCAGGGTGGTGTGCAAGTGGATCTGCAAACCAAGCAGTTTTGAATTGCCTCTTACTAATTTGTGCAGCAGGGGTGGATTTTGAAGTGTTAGAAACCATGGAAGCACCAGAGAACAGTCACACAGGAATTAGTTATTCTTCTCCTAAAAAGGTAGCAGTATTGATAGCCCAGCTAAAATGCATCTACAGCAATGGAAAACCATTTGTGAAGCCCAAAAATTACAGTGTAAGCAATCATGGAAAAATGGTGGGATACACTTCTGGAATGCTGCAGCAAGTGGCTTTAAGCTATTCAGAATCAGCAGAGAAAGAGAGCCCTCTTTCGGAAGTAGAGGGGTTAGGGAGTGTTTTGACTATCATCTAGAGCTTGACAGTAGTGATGAAAGAGTAATACATGCTTTCTCAAAATTTGTTTTGCCCTTTTTAAGTACTTTGATTGACCAAAGGCAAACTCCAAGCAGTAGGGACAATCAAATGACTCACACTTCAATAAACATACTAGACTTGGAAAGGCATCTAAACAAAATAATATAAAGACAATGCTGGTATTAAAAAGATTTTATATATTATTGCTATTCAGCACAATTTTTTTTAATAATTTGTGAGACTATTTTAATCTATATGAAATTATATATACTTAAAAACCTCCAAGATACCACTGTAAAAAAAAAAAAATCCACGATAACAAGTCATAAAATGGCCTATTTCAATTACAGTCAGTTTCTGTTGCATTTTATTAATGTGCTTTTCTATTTCCTTAGTTTTTTTAGTGCACCTTCAACAAATTAATGTTATTTTTCTTCTCTTTTAGCAATAGAATTAGAAATGTAGTACCTACAGTATTCATTTGTCAATTTGTATTCAGATTTCTGTGAAGAAGATGGAGACTGTCCAGTATCTTTTGCTTTATTGCTATCTTCACTTTTCCCTCATGTCTAAGGAAAAAACATAATTAAATTCAGGTGAATACATATTATAAGTTAGCTCATAAAATCAGATCAAGTAATGAATGCTAGGTACAATGCTTAAGTCAGCATTGGTTACAATTTTTTTTTCATATAGACAGTGGTTAAATAATTACTGAGTTAATAATTTATCAGTGCAATTATTAAATGCTTTAATCAACACTTTTTATGTTTATCTCCTTCTTTAGAACCTATTAAGTTTTAACAGTTCTTAAATTATTTTTCTTGGCATGCTAATTTTTTTCAATTATAGCTTCACTTCCCATAGACATAACATGTCAATTTTTTCTCTGTGTCTTTTCTTATACCTCATTTTACGAAGTTATTCATTCTGCTTTCTTTACTTCATTCTCTTAAATAAAAAGTTTAAAATGTGTTTCTATTGACATTGAAAGATTTTTACTTGCTGCATTTCTAATTGGCTTAGGAACATTTATTTATCTCTCATTTAACCTGTCTTGGAACTCCTTTTCACTTGAGGATTGTTCATGCCAGAGAATAATAAATAGTTGTACCACTTTGTATCAGCGATTTAAATTGCAGGGAAGTGGAATATGTGTTCTAAAAATAGTCTTCTTTTGGTTGTTTGTTTTCACTTTGGAATACTTCGGAATTATCCTTAAGTGTTCTATTGTTTCTTATCATAGGACAGCCTCAGTGAGAGCATACTTTATATGAAGTTTGAGTATATGAGAAATATTCTAAATGCTGTCTTTAAGGTAAAATTTACAACTGGAATCACTGATCCACAGTGTATAAACTGGAGGAGAAAAAACATCATTTACACAAAGGATATTTCAATTTAAGAAGGGAAGCTGAAGGCTCTTTTCGAAGATTAGATTAGATTAGAAAAGTAGTAAATTTTATTCTTCTGCAAATGGGAGAAAAAGGGTGAAATATATTTCTTCAGAAGAAGTCATAAAGCATCATTTCTTCTCTACTGACAGCTGTGGTATGTGTACATGATATAAATGTCACTGGACAGTTTATTGTGATGCCTAATTCTATTCACATGAACTATACTCATGGATATCATGTATCATGAATATCAATGAAAATTAGAAAAACTGTTGTACTTTCTTTGTGTGGCAAGGTTTTTGCAGTGGGGACTGTAGAGTGGTTCCCATGAGAAGCTGCCCCCATGTCCAATAAAGCCAATGCCAGGCATCTCCAAGCTGAACCCACTGCTGGCCAAGGCTGAACCCATGAGGAATGAGCACTTCTGGGATAACAGAACTAAGAAGGGAAAGTAAATGGCTGTGAAACAGCAGCCAGGAGAGATGAGTGAAAATTTGTGAGAGCAACTGCCCTGCAGACACCACGGTCAGTGCAGAGGGAGGTGGAGGAGGTGTTGCTGCAGGAGCCAGAGCTCAGATTCCCCTGCAGCCTGTCATGCAGCCTATGGAGAGGCAGCTGTGCTGCTGCAGCCCATACAGCACCATGGGGGAGCAGGGATACACCTACAGCCTGTGGAGCACCCCATGCCAGAGCTGGTCAAAGTGCCTGAAGGAGGCTGTGACCCTGTGGAAAGCCCCTAAGTGTGATGAACTGACCAGAGCCCCCATGGGCTACAGCCCCCATTCCCTGTCCCTCTGTGCTGCTGTGGAGACAGAGAGGATCAAGAGCCTGAGAAAAGCAGAGAGGTGTGCGAAGGTGTTTTTAAGATTTTGCTTTTATTTCTTATTCTCATGCTGATTAAACTGTCAATAAAACAAATTAATTTTTTCTTCAAGTTGAATCTGTTTTGTCCCTGTCAATAACTGGTGAGTGTTCTCTCCCTGTCCTTATCTCTCTCTGCCCACGAGCCTCTTGTGATATTATATCACTGCTGCCCAGCTGAGGAGGGGAGTGATAGAGCAGTGAGCTCTTTGCAGTGGATGCCACAGTCAACCCACCACAACTGTTAGGAGAATTGGATCTGTAAACAAAACAATTACATGCATGAAAAATTAACAGAAACCATCCCGTGGATATTTCCGAACTAGGGACAAAACACTAGCTTTGTTCTTTTCTCAAGCCTAGTGTTATCTAGAACTCTATGTTGAAAAATAAGGGCATCCTGAAGAACTTCAGAATATATTCTACATCTCTCTTAAGCACTCCTATGCTGTGACAATTCTAGAACTGTTCATGAAGCTTACCAGATGGTTCCTGTTAAATTTTCAGACCTTTTCAGTAAAAGTAGCAGGAGAGATCCTGTGTGAAATTGTTGGTGAGAGAAATTTCTAATACTGAAAATCGCCAATGGCTTTGAATCAAAAAAGGCCTTCAACGGGTACATAAGGATTGGTCTTTGGTCTCATGGTCTCCTACTGCTTGGCTGCTCATAACTCACCTAGTAAATATTGCTAGTACTGAAGACTAAAGAATTACCAAACCCTAATTATTTGAAAGGAGGAAAAATTTCAGTCAACATTTGAGGGGGAAAAAAATGGTTCTGTAAAGGTATTTCATGGGCTCTAATTTTCACTTCTAGTATTCTTAGAGACCTTTACATTTTTCTAAGTTCATTGCACTTTGTGAGAGTTAAAATGTCTTAAAGATTGCTCTGTGACTGATACTTAAATAATTTCAGCAAATGGCATATCTCCCTATGATAATATTGAAGGAAATCTCTTATGTCATCAGTTTCCCTTTATCAGTCTTTAATTCCCAGGAAACTCCTTGCATCTTGAAAGAGCTAGTAAGTTAAACAACAAGTTAAAGTAAGGATATGATGCAGAACCCACATGAGATAATGAGAAGGGATGCTATCCTTTTCTTTGAAGGGATAAATTCAGTGGATTTCAGCTCTTGTCCCAAGTGACTACAAACATACTCCTATATCTCTGCAAGGTGAAAGTTTTTCCATGCAGTTCAGGCTGTATTTGAACAGCAAACATAGTGAATTTTTGTCATTTAACTAAGGAGAACAGTACTGTCTTAGTTTGTAAAACCTGGCAGATCAGCAAAAAACTAAGAACCTTGATCTCCCAAGTAGTTTTTTCATCTATGGATTAGGCTTTGCTGGTCTTAATATAAATCAAGATATTATCTTTCTTTTTTGAAGAGAATATTTATGAAACTGAATGTGTTGTATAATATAAGAGTGGAGAAATCAAGGACAAAATCCATCCAAATACATCTATAGTCTGTGATATGCAGCAGAAAGATGCTAAAATGGGACACTTTTTAAAGTATTTTAAGAAAAATAATTTGGGAGTGGTACTCCAGTTTGGGCTGCTACCAGATGCACTGTTAAGAATGGGATATATGCATCTAAATAATTTATTTAGACTTTGTAATTTAAGAGTAGGCAGGAGCACATCCAATGAAAAACAGAAGGGGAAATGGACTCAGGGATGAGTCCATTGGACTTGGAGGCTGCACAGGTGTTTGGATCAGCTTGTCTGCTAAGGGTATATGGTAAGCATCTTTTGGACATTAAGTGAAGAAAAGAAAAAGGAAAAGAAGTGTGTTCAGTGCAATAGCTTTCTTTCCCAATTCCTCTATCACAACTAAAAATGTAAATGTAGTTATATTTTGAAAGCAAGTGGAAGTCTCAGAGAAGGCATCAACAAAGTAGTTATGTAGTGCTAATGAACTAATTATGATAAAAACCAGAAGTGCTGTTCTGCCCTGAGGGAATGATACTAATCAAGAACTGCTGGCACTCAGTCACTTTTCTAACATTTTTCTTCCTACAAGTATGTGATTTCTAAGATTATAACTGTACAGATGCACAACCTAATATTCTTGGAAAATTCACTATTATTCTGGGATGCTCAGGTATGTAGAAAAAAAAAAAAAGAATGTCAAATATATCTCAATGATTGAGACACTAAAATCTAGTGATGCAAGTCACATTCAAGTATCTGTGTTAGCCTGTATAACTTCTCACAGCTAATTAAATTTAAAATTTGTCTTTGCTGTTTTCTTTGAAGAACAGAACATGAAAAATATGTATGTAGCAACTACCTAGCAAAAAATAACAGGTATGCATATTATAATTCCAAAGATCAGAATACTGAAAATGTTCTAAAGCTGATCCTTAAGGCATGTACAGATGATAGAAAGTGATATATGCAAAAGGCCATCTAAGTCTAGCAAGCAGTAATCTGTAGCTGAATTTGTATAGATTTGCTCACACAAACTATTTCTGCTTAGCTGGAGCTGCCCCACAGGCCTGGCTGATGTGGTGAAGCTGGGGCTGGCGCAGGACACTGGTGCTGTGGTTGCTTGGAGGAGAGAGGGGGTGTCACAGGGGATGGGACCCCTTGTGTCGAGGCTCTCCATGCAGAGAGGCTGGAGGATGGGGAGCACACCCCTGGGGAAAGCCAGGGTCAGGGAGGCCCTGCAGTAGAACCATCCTCCTGCCTGCTTCCAGAGGGCTGGAGCCAAGGGCAGGGTTTCCAAGAATCAAGGCCATGTGTTCCTGTGCCCTCCTGACCATGCAGTTCCCTCCTGCTTAGCCCCTGTCCCACTCCTGAAGCTGCAGTAGCTCCAGGAGAGCAAATGCAGGGGGAGAAGCCTTTCCAACACATTTCATACAGATCAGCCCCAAGTGCTAGAGGGTTTTCAGCCAGCCAGGGCAGAGTTCCTCTGTCAGTGCATGTAGCTTTGAATGAGTTTTTAAAAAAATTTTCTTCCTTCAGTGGTGCCATGAGAGTCTTCTATGGTAGCAGTGCATGATCAAGGGAAGTTGAGCCAAAGTTAAATCAACCCATGGCTCACCTGGCTGAGTCCCTTTTTAGAAATCTGGAACACAAGCTCTATTATTGCATGTTCCAATGAAGACTTTCATTTCACCATAAAATGCACATGAATCCTTTTCTTCTTTGCTTCTCTTATCTACAGAAGTTCAGCCAGCTCAGTGTTTAAATCTGAAAAGGTATTGCACACTGACAGATGAGTTTTCTGTTAGAGACAAATTTCAAAGCTATTGTTTGTATCTGTCCATTCTCCTCTCACTCTGACAAACACTACAAGCAGTGAAGATGACAAAGTGCAACTACCATAAGCCTGTGAGGAGGAAGGAAACCTCAAACCTTCAAATAGATGTGGCAGTGAAATGGAAACAAAAATTCTGGACTATGTGTGAACTCGATGAGCAATCTGGCTGCTGTTGGATGGAATCAGCTTTAAGGTTTGTGCTGTTATTTTGAATCTTTTACATTTCCCAGTGTGTCACGAGTGCAAGGCTTCCCATAGGTTGCTGATAATATGTTCTACTGCATAGTTTAATGTGATTTCAGCCCCCTGTGGATGGATGAGGGTTCTCAAGACCCCATTTGGCTTACTTTCTATGGAATTTTCTTCGGCTGAGTGATTTCCTTTGGTTTGGACTCCAGCCCACACAAGCAGCACCTGCAGTACTCTCACACAGCCATGCCCATCAGCCATGGACTGGCCTCAGGCTTCTGTAGGACAAGGGTGTGGAGGCTGCCCTGCTTCCATCCTGGCCTATGGCATTGGCACACACCTGCACTGCTGGCTACATAAACACAGCCCTGCAGCTGGGACTGTCCCCTCAGGGCTGCCCTCACCATGGCTTTCTGGCACATCCTGGGCTAGGATCTGTGCACCTACCTCAGGGTAGCCTGAGCTGCAACAGTAAGTACGAAGGCTGGGTTGGCACCCTAAGGCTGAAGGTTTTCTCCTTCTGCCGTTTGTCTTTGGGACTGTGGGGGAATTGCTGCTGCCTGTCTGCTCCAAAGGCCACCTGCAGGCCACCTGCACAGGCACAGCTCCAGTGGCAGCTGTGGTCATTAAACAAGGGACTGAGGGCACATATGGAGAGGGTGGGATGTGAATGTGTGGCAGTGTGGGAAGCCAGAGTAATGAAGGACAGAGCAATGGATTTTCTCTTCTCCATGTTTCTCTTCAACACCACCTGTAGCTGGGTGTGGTGCTCACCGAGGGAGGATTTGTAGAAGGCGAGAATAAAAAACTGGGACTCTGGAGGCAACGTCAACATCTTCAGAGGGATTCCCTTTGCTGCCCCTCCAAAGTCTCTGGAAGACCCCCAGCCTCATCCTGGATGGGATAGTAAGGTCCAACTTTTGAATGCCTTTGATTTGGGGTTTTATTCTGCCTCCTCTCTTTTTTAGTCAGTTTTTCTCAAGTTAAAGATGTTCTTGCCTGCTTTCATCTACTAATCGGGGTAACATTGCCAGTATAAATTAGCATCTCTGTTAGATGGACCAGATGGACAGAGAGTTAGAGACAGATTTTTTAATCCCATTATGGAGATGGATAACTTTAATAGGATTGTATGCCTTGGACATGGATACTTTGGAATAATAAAGATATTAGTTTACACTTCCACATTCCATTATGATGTCCTACCCAGAACCCATTATGTGCAAAGGTACTTTTGGAGCTAATTATCACGTGCTGTTAAGTTCATTTGCCTCTAGACTGTGTTTTCTGTGTTATATACATATAGTTTGGGGGTTTTTTTCTCTTCTAATGGGAAGAGAGGAAAAAAAAGCAGATTGGAAGTGAGCTGTTTTTTAAATTTCTAAATTTTCACAATTGTGTACAAAATTACAACTGTCACATGAATGGACTCATTTCTCTCCCTCACAAAGTTTATGTAAGTTACTGTTTTGAGTGAGAAGTGAGAGTGAACTTGTGAGACAGTTAAATAGAGGATACAGAATCACAGAATTGAAATCGCTGAGCTGAAATCCCCTTCCCCTGAAAGGGAGCCAAGAAGGATTATTGAGTCCAACTCCTACAGGGCAACCTAAAGATGAGTCATCTTCTTGAACACCAACAGGCCTGGAGCCACTTCCCTGGGTTGCTTGTTCCAGTGCTTGACTACTCTCTCATAGAAGAACTTTTTTCTAATATCCAGTCTTGCCTTCCCCTGATATTTCTCATATCCCCCTTGCCATTCTCTTGTGACATATCACCAGACACCAAAGAAAAGCTCCTCCCACTCCTCTCCTTTAGTATCTGTACCTAAGCACTTTCCTCAATGTGCTTCAGGAATTTCCTGGAACTCTTTGTGTCTGCTGTATGACAGACCTAGTTAACCTCTGGGAATTTGAAGTTACCTGCAAGGACCGGAGTAACCGATCTGGAGATTTCCATTAATTCCATTCAGAATAATACATTGGTCACATCATCCTGACTGGCTGATCTATAGTTAACTCCCAAAAACGTTTGCTATATTTGCATTTCCTTTAATGCAAATGCCATACTGTTCAACCCCTCTGCCCCACTTACCCTGCCCGTCTCTCTAGATCATCCATTGAGATTTTTATATTTCTGTTTGAGTGCTCCTAAGACACAAATCCTTTATGTGTACATTAATTTGCCACCATTCCCAGAAATTTTGTACATTCTCCCTGAACGGGAAGGCAAAATCAAAGGCTTTCACTCCACTCCATTGAGGGACCTGGAGTAAAATTCTATAGAAGATACCCAAAGACAAAAGCTGATTTTTTTTCTGATCTTGTTTTTGGATCTCGAAAATTTTGTGTTCCATGAAGTCAGTCCATAAAGACACAGAAACCAGAAGCTTGACACAGTTACCCATTTTTGTAATCTCTCAAACTCTTTATTGGTGCAGATTAAAACAAGAGTAAAAGTGCAACAGAACATGTTGTGAAACATCTATGTTCTTTTTCATAAGCTAAATCACTTCAAAAATTTTGTAGAGTATGTAAAAATGAAATGTAGAAATGGACAGATTATATCCTGCATTGCACAATCAACTTTTTATCAACTATCCAAAGCTTACTGCAAGTTAGCTTGTGCACTGAATGCAAGCACATGTTCCTTTCATGCCACTGGAGAACCCACCAGACAGTGACAGAGGTGCTACCAATATTTTAAGCGATTATCAAAAGGAACTGCAGACAAGACATAGTGTGGACACAATTTATTATTCCTAGTCTAGTTAAAAAAAAAAAAAAAAAAAAAATCCCCTTTTAATTTTCATGAGGGAAAAATGAACTAGCAGATATAAATTCTTCTTAAGTAAATGTGTGATCTACTTTGATTCATCAGGGAGTTATGCTCAGAAGTGTTCCAGAGAAAAGCTTTTCAGTTGTGTTTAGGATTTATATTACAATTCTTCATAGAGAAGTAAACAAAGAAGTGTTACTTTTTCACATAGTTGTGAACATTATTTTGGATACTAGTTATTACAATTTCATCATCCACTTAGTCCTTAAGAAATAGGAAGCTGAAACGATGGAATATAAACACATAACTCTTTATTTTCAGTGATCTTCACACAACTGTAAAATAAGCATCTTGTCTCTCAAGATCTGTCATGTGTTATTTCCCATAGTTAAAATCCAGCAAAAAGAGACTTTTAATGAAAAATTAGTTGTTACAAGTATGAATGGTGTTACCAACTTCTGGACTTGCCAACTATGTTTTAGTGTGTTATACCCATGAGAGATGTATATGGATGTGCAGTTGTCTTAATCGTATTGATACCTCAGGACTTCACAAGGGATCTGTTTTTACATTCAGACTGGAACAAGAGAGAAGGAATGTAACCAATATTGCAGCATAATTTTTATGCAGGAATAGTTAGAAGTTTACCCCTTAAGTATCGCAAAAACCCCCCAAAACTAAACTGCAACTTTCATAACTGCAACTTTCATAATAAAACCCCAAACCCAAAACTGCAACTTTCATTAACTGATAAGCAGATAAGCAACTTTCATAATTGTTGCCTGCAATTAGTTTGAAATAATTTTAGTTAGTAGTAGTCTAATATTTAGGTTGGTATTGTTAAAATGGCTTTGGTAGTGAGTCCTTCCCTCCACTATAAGAATGATAGTTTTCTTCTCTAAATACATATTTATAGGCATTGCAATGCCATCAGCAGTTGCTGAATCCAGTGGCCAGTCTTCACCTGATCTTACGTGTTTTCTGGTGACTAATAGCACTCAGCGAGGTGAAAAAAAGATATATTTTAGGGATAACTAGGTTTAAATTAATTGTTTTAATCCTACTTAACTACATCATGTCCAATTAAGGCAACATTATTAATTGCAAAAAAACTAATAAATAAATTCACACTACACAAGCCATTCTGATTTTTTTTTTCTCTAATGCATAAAATGATGCTGAACCATACTGCATATAGCTATTGGCTATATGGCTAAATATATTTTTAATGTGAAAAATAAAATCCAGTTAAAGTGGTTAGATGAAATGCCTGGTCTAAACCAACAGAATGTTTCTGTAGGCATAATAAAATTTCTTTAGAGTCTGCAATCTTTGCCTGTGTATACAGAACTGCTGACTCAATTGCATTTTGTGAGGTCTCTTACTTTCACCATTCTTAGAAAACATATAGTGTTAGTGGAAGTACATGAGGTATGAAAATGTAAAGGGTGACCATTGTCATTATTACTTACAATGAAAGGGCCATGAATATTAACTATTTAGATTTTCACAGTGTTGAACGCAGCTAGTGGCAGGGGAATGCACATATTCCGAGATATTGTAGGACTACTGTAAATCAACCATAGTTGGTTTGGGTTGTTTTCCCTAATACTAATTAATAGGTGCTTCAAAGAAGGATCAAGATTCCGTAGCACAAAATATTGATATATATTAAAGAAAAACAGTGTTTCTTGCTCTCTTTTTCACTACTGTGTGAGCTGCCAGTATACATACCTAGGTGTATATATATGTACATACACATACCTACAAATACAGTCATACAATACACATATACACACTTTTACTAATAGTGAGGATTTTAGTTTTGTCTCTGCTTGCAATCTAAATTCTTGTAATGTGTTGCAGTGCAAAATTTAACTAAAACTGTGTACTCTATCACCATCTGTTGAAACTGGGGTGTTCAGGGGTGGTGAAATTGTCTGTCCATGGCCAACTCTCAATAAACCTGCTGGGGCAGTTTTCTTATCTCTCCCACAACCCAGCCTCCCTCCAGGGAGAGATCTTCTGCTCATGGGCCATTGAGTCTCACTGATAGAATTCCATCATCCCACTGGGAAATGCTCCAGCCAGTGGGAGGAGCCAAGTATTCCTACCTGGAAAAAATCTGGGAGTTGGAACACCAAGGCAGCCTTTCCATTGGATTCTCAGAGGAAAACCAGGCCGATCTATCACCACTGGACCTTCAGCGAAAGAACCCCACCTTTCCACAGGAACATCACTTCACCAGAGCCACATCTGCCACTGGGACTGCAGCCACCATGGAATGGGACTGCCACCAACACCCACAGGGTGTCAGGTTGGATCCTGACTCTGTCAGTGGGGTTTGTTTGTTTGCTTTTTTTTCTCCTTTGTAATGCTGCATGTGTTTTGGGTTTATTGTTTATTTTAGTTCCCCTAATAAAGAACTGTTATTCCTATTCCCATGCCTTTGCCTGAGAGCCCCTTAATTTCAAAGTTATAAAAATTTGGAGGGAGGGGGTTTAAATTTTCCATTCCAAGGGAGGCTCCTCTGACTTCCTTAGCAGACACCTGTCCTTCAAACCACAACAATGCTATGAGGCTATACAAGTGTTATGTAAAAATCAATAGTACGCACAGTCCCAGATAAGCAAAATTTAGCAGTACCTGTATTTCTTTCTTTTGCATCTTCTGAATAACCTTGAAAAAATTAGAATGAGGCAATTACTGAAATGCAACCAGAATAACTAGATTGCAAAGGACACCGATCTCAAGACATACATTTTTTAGTAACAGACAGAGTTCTAAGATGATTTCCATATCATTCCAACTCTGGGGTGAATAAGTACACTGCATTAATTTGCAAGTTAATACAGTCTGCTGTATGTTAATATGTCAAGCCCCAAAAATCTCTCCACATGAAATCAACAAGGCCTCTGGGGAACAAATGTTGGCTTATGAGATGATAATAAAACAGAAAAAGCTGTAATTTAAAAGTATTTAATTTTACTATATACCTACATATTTAAATCTGTTTTATTTGTATTGGGTTTTTACTGTATTGTATTCTGGGAATAACTGACATATTTTTGTGATTTCTTAACATTAGGAAATTTTTTTAATTTCATAAAAATTATAATCCTCACCCTGCCATGCCTGAAAAATGTAAGAAGTCGTAGTGAAGTTAACAGAATAATTAATGTGGAAGAAAAGCTACTCATATGCTTGGGAGTGTTCAGGTCAAATTTTTTGGATGACTTCTTCTCAATAGTGAGAATGCATGTAACTTTACAATTGGCTCACAGTAATTCTACATGTTAGAGAAATGTATGTCCTTTCCAGATCTCATAAATGTCCACAGTAGGAAAGAAAATTATACTTGATGACTATTCCATATTTTTGATTCATGGCAAAACAAAATAATTACATATATTACTGGAGGAAAAAGAATTTCACGTGAATAAAAATAATTAGTTTTCAAGAGGAAGGTGGATTAAATTATTAACCTGAATGCTTGATAGCATTTCAATCTTTCACATTTTTTCTATTGACTTTAAAAAGGCATTAGATTAGGACCTGAATTATTTAATTTCTTTCAGATCAAACTACATCTGTATTAACTCACTCAGTTCCATCTTTCTCTTTTTTGCCACAAAAATTCACCTGCAAGCATTGATTATATACTTTATCTAAACTTATACTTTTATCATTCTCTAATAGAGTTGGCAAGCAACATAATAATATAAATATTATCTCCATAAGGAAGATGGGGATTTTTTCCCCCTGGTTTTCAGTAGTATAGAATTTATACATTAACACAGTACTAAAAGCAGGGGTGAGTTTTGGCCTATTTGACCAATTATATGGCCATTGGAAATCTCTTGGGAAAAGATTAGGCAACCATTGGCTTTAATCAATGTAGGTGTAGTCTTGAGACAGAGAATTTGAAATTACAATCTTTATGAGACTCTTTGAAGATTATTTTTAAATTTAGTTGTGTCTAATTTTTATATACCTACAATATGTGCATTGCCAATTTAAAATTGGTGGCTTTAAGACTTAATTAATTTAAGATTTCAAGAAATTACGTGAGTATAGGTCACAAAAGTCAGGAACAAATTTATCAGAAGTGAAAAAGCAGTGTTAGACTGTTTTATCCAGCTACAAAGTAGGATGAAGGGCTGGAAAATTTTCCCAAAAAGACTACAAAATTGAGAAGAGGGGAGAATGATTCCTTTGAATAGTAGTACTGTTCAGACGGAAGATAAAAGATTAAACAGCTTACTCTTTTGAAAAGAGTTGTTGGGTCTTTTTTTGAGTCAGATGCACAGAGATATGTCTTCATGTACAACGTACAATGGCTTTCTATATTATACTTAGTGTGATAGAATTTCCATTTTTCTTAAGATAAATGCCTTGTCCTTTGTCTTTTCATCCTATAGTGCCATTCTATTTTTCAAAACAAAAGAGAACTACAAACCCAAGCTTGATCTGTACTTCAAATGTACCTTAGAAATGTGAACCAATCTGATCTTTCTTATGATGTAATGATAAAAATCCCTGCATCTTACAGGGCATGCCAGGTGAACTTCAAGACAGACAAATGTGAAGTGATGGACCTGGGGCAAAATAGCACTAGTTTCACACATAAACAGTTGGGCTGATCACAACTATGTGGAAGATGGACCCTAGTTTATGTGCAAAACTTCAACTTAATGATCTATAGAAGCCAAAACAAAATAAAATTGGAAATTAGAAATAGTTTGAAAGTAATACGGAAAAAAACAAGGAGGATCATTCTGATCTTCATCCCCCTGATCTCGGAAAAGAGGTATTGGAATTTTAGAAAATTCAGAGGAGGGTAACAAGCATGACCAATGCATGTAACAGTTTATTTAAACTCCTTTACAAAGAACAAAAGAGTAAGATGGGATTTTTCAGTCAGGGCAAAACACCCCAAACAAGCCAAAGAACTTACCTCTCACTCAAAAGAACAGTTTAGTAAGGGTTATGTCAGAGTTTGCAAAATCGCTGGTTGCATAAACTAAGTGAGACTTTTAACAAGTGAAGGCAGAGATGAGCCAGGTTCAAACCCAGCAATATTCTCTAGATAGGAGCAACATTTTCTGTGAATCTTCCCACTACAGGATGTTCTATGTGCATAGGCTTGACATGAGTTCAAACGGAGGCTGGACTAACATTGCAAAAGAGATCTGTTGATGGCTACTAAACAGAAAGAGCAAAGGAACTCCCTGATTTCAAAGCAATTGGTGACTTGGAAAATATGTGGGTGCAATCTCATATGTGATGTCGGAGTCTGGAAATATGATGAATTTCTCTTTGCATGTTTGAGAGATTTTAGAATCTCTGACAAACAGTGTTTTTAACATCTGTTCATGGAAAAAGGGCTTTTAAGCTCTGAAATGAAGCAGGGTATTTAGGAGTGTGTATTAAATAGTAGAATAGTGCATAGTTTTATCACAGGGTGAGAATTTTAGATATATGTGGATTTTAGGATGGTAAGCAAGTGATGACAAGATGGAGGAAGCACATGGCTTTTGGGTTTCTTCCTTCTTCCTTGCCTCCATCTTCTGCAGTGAGGTGGCACATTATAGTTGGCCTAGAAGAGAATCTAACCTTCTAACATAGATAATAGTTATTGGTGAAGAATTATAAATACTGATGACGTAGTTTGTAGTATAAAGATAATCGTCATCTTTGGGGCTGAGTCCATTCTCTGTGAGCTGACCTGCTGAACAGATCTCTGTGGGTCAGAGAAGAAATTGTGATGATAAGAGAAAAATAAACAGCCTTGAAGAAGCAGAGGAGACGGCTCTCGGTTTTTTCCTTCTATCTCGGTGCTGGGCAAAAGACTTTTACACTCTCGGGAAGAACAACATCGCACATAAAAAACCCGAGAGTGTGACTGCTATGTTCTTACTAATCCTTGGGCAGTGATTGTTTGAGTCCATTGGACAAATAACAAAGATCCCGTGGAATACTGTTTGCATTTGTTATCATATAAAGGCAAAGAGCTGATCTCAAAAGATGCTGCAGGCTTTCAGTCTTGCTGATTCAGGTAGAAATCCCTCAGTATACCTTTTAATCAGACTGGTGTTATCTTGCTGTTAGGAGTTTCTTCAGATAGGGTTTCTATGGATACAAAGCAGTTACAATTATTTATCAAAGTAATTTTCATAGGAAAAAACTTTGGGAAGCTTTGTAAAAGTCAACTCTTTTTTTTCCAAATGGAAATGAGAAGCATGTGATGATGATACCTCTGGGCAGTAATATATCTCTGTCTTCAGAATGATGAACAGTGGAGGGAAAACTAAGAAATATATGAGCCAGTTTATTCAGAGATCCACTAGCTACTTCAAGACAGCATATTCCATTCTCTCAATTGCTCATATAAATCAGGATATATTTTACCTTTGCAACCTTTAGAGACAGACTTAAACCAAGGATACAATATGATTCTTAGAACTAGAAATTTGCTTGCATGATTTGGGATTGACAAAAAAATTCTCTCTTAAGTTTAATTGATTAAAGTAGTAACTCCATTATTGGGACACCAACACCACCACCACCCCCAAACAAACAAACTAAACTAATCCAACTCCCCTTCCCCAGACAATAAACTCCTCCAAAACTCAAAGAAAACAAAACAAAACAATACAATCTCCAAACATGTCTAATAACTTACGTACAGCAACTATTTGTAAAAATAAGAAAGCTCACATTGTATTTATCTCTCTACTTTTCACCACACAATCTTTTTTTTTTTCCAGTACAGCAACAGCTGCCAGAATTTGTAGATTACAAATGCAAGGATTTTCACAGAAAAGCTGTTCACAGAAATGTCCTTGATCTTGTAATAGTAATCTTTATCCCCTGAGCTTAGCATTTTGCCAAATATACGATTGTTCTTCATGAATAAAGAAGAGGAATTCTGTGGAAATACCCATACTTTCAGCACATCATTGGCAAGTTTCCAGAGAAAATTATATAACAGCCGCATCACAGAGCACATAAGCAGCCCTTAAAAACAGATTTTTATTGAATTAATGAAAAGGCAGTGATGTTAAGGAAGCCAAGCTATTTCATCCCTTATGTTCCAGCTGATGGTTTCTGTTTCTGGATTGAGCAGGAAACCTTATTTTGTCCTCCAAATTCATGTGAATCCAATTTTCAGAAATTTAAAACTCATATCTTAAAGAGATACATACGGGTTTTTAGGGTCAAAATTATTGGAATAAACTCTTAAGAAATCAAGAGCATAGATAGTAACATAAAGCCAAGAGAACCTCCTTTTAAATGTGATTTAACAGCAAAATAATATTTTGGGTTCCGTTCTTCCTTGATTGTAAAATAAAGTCCATTGATCTCAATTTTCAAAGAAAATGTAAAATACCATGAACACTCCAGTGCAATATTGATATCTGGAAAACCAAGCAAAAGAAGTGCAAATATGAAGATGTATTTTACTACTGTAAAACTAGTTGCTTCCAACAGGAAAGCATTATTTGAGTAATGATGGTAATGCATTGCTTCTCTTTAACATTTTAATGAGAAACACACATTCCCATTAATTTTCATAAGATCCAGTACAGTTCATAATAGGATACAAGTCTTCAGAGAATTCTCTAGCTTTTACTGTACAAAAGCCACTTGGTCTAGGTAGCACAGCCACAGTTTTGCCTTGTAGCTCTGCATCTGATCAATTACTCTCTTCCAGGAAAAATTTTTAGTGTCAATGAGCAGAATGCTATTGATTGGGCAGACAGTTAGAAAGCCAAACCCTAATGTGACTAATGTACTATTGATTTTCTAAAGTAGCTTTCAAACAATAAGTAACTTAGAGAACAGATTTGATGGCAGAATCTTGGGTATAACAAGGGTAAAAAGCTAGATTCAAAGGAGGACTATTTGTTGCTGCTCTTCAAGGGAAAGGACTGGGAAGAACTATAAATATTGCCAAAGCCAAATCATGAACGTTTTATCAGCTGGCATAAAAATCAAGTACAACTTCTAGTGCAGTTTGTGGCATATTAGCAAATGTAGCATTTTAAAAATCTTGAACCTTACTAACTACTCTTATGAGAGGAAATATTGCAGAATAGCTTGAAACAAATAGTATATTTGTAGTTCCTTACTGTTACAGTAAAAGAGGAAAATAATCACAAAGATGTGATTTCCTGAAAAAAAATTAAGAAAAATTACATTATAGCAGTATTCTTCTGGGTTTTGGTTTGGGTTTTTTTTCCACTAATTTTCCAGAATTATGGAGGCACTTCTAAAACATATTGAAAACAGAAAATGGGATGAAAAGAATATAAGAAAGCTTATATTGCTGAAAAAGAAAAATTATTCTTGAAAATATTCTATATTAATAAAAGAAAGCTCATTTAAAAAAAAAAGCATGTATCAGCTTTAAATTAAAATAGTTACAGTTGGAATCACAGAATGAAAACAAAGAAATAGCTTTATAATGAAATCAATAGATTTAGTTCTAAATATTCTGCCACAAGGATCTAGTTTTACTTTCAACATTTACTGGGATGCTCAGCTTTGAGAGTGCTTATGAGACAGAATACCTTTTCAAATGCCGCTTTGCTTTTTTTGCGAAAAGCTTTTAATCTCCATATTTTCTTCTCCCTAGATTTTGAACTTTGATGATCACTCTAAATTATATGAAAAAAATATGTATGTTCTGTTCAATCTCTTGGATAAATGAAAAACTGATTACAATAGGTTAAGCAGTTATATGTTTAAATGCTTAAACAAATTCCTCTCTGTACAGTAAGCAGCATTAGATCAACAATCAGATCACTGACCACTCTCTCAAACTCCAGAATTTAAGTATTTTGCCAAAGTGTCTGATTTTCTGTACCTTATCTTCTGGTTCTTACATAGGCGGTCTTTTCAGTCCTTTCACTTGACCTGACTCACATTTTTTTCATTATACAATTTAACAGGATAATTCACCAGTTGTATGGAAACAGATCTAGAAGCAGCTGAGGAACATCACCAATGAAGTTCTACATGTCCTCATGTCCTTTTTTTTTTTTTAATTTGTTTTGTTTTTGGTGCAACTGTGATTTTCACCTATTTTTAAATGCTCATTAGTATGGGGGGGGGGGGAGCAGCCTTATCACAGAACTTTTCCATGTCTCTCCCTCATGCAGGAGTACTCTTCCTCAGTTATAGGGAGTTCTTGCAAGGAAAAATGCTCACCAGCAAACTGCTGAGCACTTAGCTCAACCAACAACTTCAGGATTGTGAAGAGAAAGCAGCATAACATTTGTATGTGAGTCAGATGACATAAACAGCTGAAGTGAGCTCCTGTTTTGTATTTTAGGTAATGACATTCTATCAATTTTTTATTGCTGTGCGATGTATGAGATTGCTGTATTACAGGATTTCTCTAACAGGTCATGTAACCATCCCTAGCAATGACTGCACTACACCATGAACTGCACAAGCCTCACATTTCTCTCATATGGTATTAACAAATCCAGGTTCTTTGCTGTGCTCTCTACATTCATAAAAGGTCTATAAAAAGCAACTTGTGGTCCTAAAATTTTGGAATCTACAAGTGGAATCCAGTCTGCAATGCATACTGTTAAGTCCAGCCAGGTAAGGCTTTCTCCTTCACATCAGCATTGCTGCCAAACTGCACGAACTTCAGAACAAATTAAAGGTACCCAGGTTTGTTTTCTGTGTTTGTAGGCACACATTTGCAGCAGCCAGGAACAGATTCCTTCCACTGCCTCTCCATGCTGACCTCAAAGCTGGCGAAGTGCTGGCTTGTGACTATATACTTTAATATGTCGCAGTAATTTTTATATCACACACTCTTAACTTTTAGTCCAGAACAAGGAACTCAAACTAAAGGGCAATTCAACAGAGTTTGGATGGTCCATAAAAAATAATTAATTTACTGCAGTAGCTACTATTACTGCCTGTTCAGCTCTATTTTTAGGTATTGAGAACTTCCTAGGCATATGGATTAAGTTACAGGATCATGAATGGAAGAAATTTCAAGGGACTGTGTTTGAGATACCACAGTGAGAACAACCATTCTAAATGAGCTTGATTGGCTCAAATCCTATGCCAGTGAAAAAAAAGACCAATATTTAGAAATATGAGTTTAAAACACAGGGTGGAAGGAAGAATCACATTTATTTCTTCCACATGTGTGAAATGAACAGAGATCTTAAGCAGCTGCAAGAGTTTTTAAGATGTGAATGGAAAGCAGAACTATAATACTTATAAGCCAGATTTATGCTTGTGGATTTCCAGGGCAAGAATTTAATTTATTAATATCCAGTAATTAAATAGCTCAGCAAGGCAAGGGGTAATAAGTTCATTAGATAAATACAGCATAAATAAAATGGTGTAGGCTACTGGAAACAGCTGTTGAAATACTGCTAAATGGTGAATATTAAAATTAAAGCTGAAATATTACAGAAAATGAATATCATGTCACCTTTCCAATAAAGTACTATTTAAAAAGACAAAAAGTTTTGGAAAGCTAAGGGTTGTGTTACCTGGCAATTTTAGTTACTGTGCTGTGCGTGCAGGAATTGTTAAAGGATTCCATGAGGGCAATAATGCTCAGCCTAGGATTAGACACTGGGCATACTTTTTCCTTCACTTAGAACAGCACCCACATGTATACACAGCAAGTTATATCACCTTCTGGGACGTTGACAGGGTGGTTTTGGCTGGGATAGAGTAAATTTCCTTCACAGTAGCTAGTATGAGGCTGTGTTTACATTTGTGCTAGAAACACCTTGTATGTTAATATGTGCATTTAATGTGTGTAGAGTTAATGCTGAGCAGTGCTTACAAGGAGTCAAAGCCTACTTTGTCTGTTGCCTGTGGCTGCTTGGTTTTCTGCCTCTCACCATTAGGAGGCTGTAAGTCCACAAGGAGCTGGGATGGGACACAGCTAGGACAACTGACCTCAAATGACCACAGGGATATCCCCTATCATATGGTGTCATGCTCAGCATATAAACCTGGAGGAAGTAGTGAGAAGGGGGAATGTTTGGAGCGATGGTGTTTCTCTTCCCCAGTCACCATTATGTGTGATGGGGCCCTGCTGTCCTGGAGATGGTTGAACACCTGCCTGCATGCAGAAAACAGTGAATTCATTCCTTGTTTTGCTTTGCTTGTGTGTAGCTTTTTCTTTCCCTATTAAACTGTCTTTATCTCAACCCAAAATTTTCCTGGTTTTTAGTCTTCCAGTTCTCTCCCTGATCTTATCCTGGTGAGGCAGGGAGTGAGTGGCTGTGTGGAGCTTGCTGGCTGGCTGGGATTAAACCAGAATGCTATAAAGCTTAAACCACAGCATGATTTTTCTGTTTTATGTAATTTATATATGGCATGGTATGTCTCCATTGCTCTTGGAGATTAAGATTACAGGTAGCAATCACTTTCTTCACCATTGCAGCCCAACTGTAATTCTAACTACCCCAAACTGATGCACCTTTCTGACATGTGGAAGACATCTTTCTCTTTTGCCTTGCGTTCATCACCTAAATCTTAGAATTACAGGTTACTAAGTAATTTCTTGAGTTGAACTAACAGCTAATGATTTTTTTAAAACAAAAAATCATAACTGGAAAAATATCCTACAACTTTTACATAAGGAAAAAATCTGCACTTATTGTTAGGTTCATGAAAGTGTATTTGGAAAAGGTTGGGAAAACCAATACCAGTACTTGTATGTGTCCATTTCTGATTAAAGTTGATGGAAAAATTTCGGGAGAATTGTACAAGATGAACTTGGCATCACAGTAACGCAGGAGTTGCTTTTGTTTCTGCTAAGTTGCTTGTGAGAGTGGAATGCTTTTGTCTGTCAGGATCTTGCAAAACTAATTGGAACTGAGTATGCTCACTCCTCTTTGACTAAAGCATCTTTTATAGAGGGGAAACTGTCGGTGCAAGACATCAGTTCTCTGTACTGCCCTAAGACTGCAGCACGTATGATGCTAGAGAAGCTGAGATAATTGCTGGAAGAGAGAAGTTCTGAATATGAATCTGTGCTCCACAGCGTAAGCAAGGAGTTACACATTTCTGTGAATGAACAAGAATGACATTCCTGAGGCCTGCCCTAGATACCAGCACACTGCAAAATAAGTAGCATGAGAACAGGACAATTATCGATTGCCAATTATTGATTATTATTAACAGGGTCTAAATGGCAGGATCACAGTTAAGGTCACCAAAATCCTTCTTAATAGGACTAACAGCACAGATTGCCTATGGAGGATTTTTGGCAAAAGTAATTTAATGTCTACCGAGACAAGGAAATGAAGCTTGAGCAAATGACTTCTGAAAGTTTATTGAAGCTATATTGCTTCTAATTCTTTTTTTCTACAAGGACTTCTAGAATGTTCTGGAATGTGCCAACTTTACCTAAAAAAAAAAAAAAAAAATTGAAAAAGCAATACTCCAAGATCTGTTAGAACCTCCAACACTTATTTTTTACATCCTCTCTCCTCCGTATTTATAATGACTGTAAAACAAGTTCTTTATAAACTTATAAAGTTGTTTTCATGTATTCAATTATAAAAAAGGTAATAGTTCTGCTTAAAGCCTTAGACCCTCAGTGGCCTAAATGGTATTCAAATTTCAAGGTTTTTAGAATGTTACTCTTCTGGCTGGAGATCTAGAAAAGGGCCCGAAGAGATTTTCTTTTGCAGGAGTGTTGGCACAACGCGGCAGCTTTTTCAGAGCTCAGGTGAGAGCGTGGTTCTGATTTCCCCGATTGCTGCGTGGACACACAGAACAGGGAATGCAGGATGCCCGAGTGTGACCAGCAGGCTAACCTCACCCACGGCAGCCTGGCAGCTGCCAAGCGCGGGGGGATGATAGGAATAAGTTCCTAAATTTATTAAATTAGTTGTTGGTTGATGCTGTTCCTAAGTTTGTAAGTCAAATCTCATGTTCACTGTTAATAGAATAAAATTACATTGTAATTTATAAATAAAATAAATTAAATTTTTTATAAATAAATATAAATAAAATAAATAAATAAAAAAAATTACCCAGCTGTACTTTCCCTATCCCGTCGGGAAATCCCGCCGCTGCTGTGTCCAAAAACAATGCCCGCCACTAAGGAGGGGGAGATAACCACCGTGAATGTGTACATGTGAAAGACACAAGAGCACATTTGACAACAAATGCCTCTAAAACAACGAGCCTACATGGCACCTCGAAAAACCAACAACACACTGCACCTGAGAAAAGGCTGAGCAATCCCCCAGGGCACTTTCCAGTTTGGAATATGGTCACCATAATCTGAATGGGAGTCGACTAGAGTGACACCCCTGGACTGCGAGCGAGCCATGGTATTCCCAAAGACTCTCGTGAGGATGGAAGCCCCAGCTCTGCCCCAAGACAAAGCTGCAGAATTCCTCCTCGGCATCATTTACGGGAGCAGCAGCGGCGGCGCTGTGCCCAACCCCTCGGTTTCCCACCCCAGAGAGCTGATTTCAATAAAGGCCATTTGAAAGGAGCTGGTCTCCTGGCCATTTATCATATTTACATCTCAGGGGGCACAAGGCGGGCACAGCACTAATGTGAAACTCCCAGGCGTCATCTGCCCGGCGACAAAGGGCGCTGGCATTTGGGGACTGTTACCCAGCAGGGGCAGGCGGAGATGTGGGTCCAAGCTCCCCGCGGCTGCGGTCTGACACACTGACTCAGCCGCCGCTGGGCACAAGGGCAATCCCTGGAGGCCAGCCCTTCACATGTTACACCTTTGTCCCGATGAGGAAAGGTTTGAGGCGAGGGAGGCGCACAGCTCAGCCGGGGCAGGCGCTGAGCTGGGCTGAGGGGAGCAGCAGAGGAGAGCACAGCCATGGCTCTGCCGCCTCCGCTGAGCGCCCCCTCTGAGCTCTGAGGGGAGAGCAGCACAGCCA
>CM031878.1:66287746-66338590 GCA_018697195.1 Certhia americana
TAGAGCGATGTCATTTCATCTAACTACCTACTGAAGAACAAAGAAGTACCATGTATGAAGCACCCCAGTCTACATGGACAAAAATCCCAAAACATTTCTGAAGTCAAAGAACACGAAGTTCTGTCTTCAGGTTAAAGTTTGTATAGCTAAAATACATACCGGTGCTCAGCATTCCACATTATTGGAAGATCAGTTTTTCAATCAACAGGTATTTTTAAGTTCTCTTATACACAGATTTTTGCTGTCAGCTTAACTTTAATTACACTGCCAGATTATACCTCAAGAAGTTAATAACAGGACCAATTCAAATTTAATGTGAGGAAAGGATAACTCCCATACAGAAATTGTCTCCTAGACTAAGGGTTTTGACAGCTATCATCTGTAAAGGCTTTGCGTAACAATAACAAACCACTATGGCAATCAAATGATTCTGCTGTCTTAACAGTCTCAATAATAGATATGTACCTCCCGCAATGCACAAGTATTTTTTACTACAGCATACACGGTTGCAACTCTCCTCCTCACTTGCATGGTTTCACTGCAATGTTACTTAAAGTCTTTATTAATTTGAACTACAGTGCTATAGTCTTCAAAAGGCATAAACCCTTTGTTTCTTGTGTGACAACTTAATATGAAATAAAATGGGTATAGATAAATTTCTCATACATCACACAGACAGAATCATGCTTGTACCCTTCATATTGTTGAAACACTCACTAGGTGCTAGTGCACAACGGTTAAAAGGGAAAACACTAGCCCTAGTTTAATGACTTGGATTCATCATTATGGTGTAATACAAAAGCAGTACTTAAACTAATGCCTCCTGTGGCGACACTCATGAGACAAAAAACATCTCCTAGTGTGTTTTACACTAATCAAATACAACTGATTAGGAAAGTATAAATCATCGATGCAAATTAAAAGTCTCTGAGAACAAAAACCGGTTTAGCGTAGGGGTTTCATCATTTTTTTGGTCATATCTGATGGCAGCTACTTAACTAAACTGATTTTTTTTTTCAAATTTTTAAAAAATGTCTCAGCACTAAAATGAAAAATATCAGTGTGTTGATTTTGGCGATGTGTGTGGGGGTGGATACCTCTTGATATACTACTTAGGAAGATAGCATCATTCCTCAAAAGCATCACTGTCAGCTAATGACTTTGCTGCCTACAGGTGTTCTACAGCCAATGCAGTAACTTCACCTTGCTGTATGTGTCTTTCTACATGTTCCATCAGCATTCCAGTCACACTGATAAATTTCAGCTCGCTTTTCTCCACAAAACCCTTCTGTCTTCCCCAGTAAACATGCTCCCTTCTTGCCTCAACAAGAAATATTCCTTGCTTGTGCTAGCCCTCCAGCTCGCCACACCAAACATAGAACATCGCTCTCCTTCAGCATGCCGGGGATGTTAATAAATATCCACTATCTAAATTTGTTTTTATGAGCTTATAGACCTTATCTTCCCAGGCATAAAATCTAAGCTTTGGTTAAAACTGCCTAAACTATTCCACACTTCTCAGGCAGCAGATAGAGACGGCAATTCAAAGATACCTCATTTCCTTAAAATCAGACCGTATTCAGGAAAAATAAAGTACCATCAAGAAAATTTTACTTAAAGTCTCCCAGGTGTTTTAACTTATTTGGCGTGGTTGATATACTGTTGGAAAATTAAATGCAAAGAGCATCTATGGGGGGGAAGGGGCTAGGGGGGGGGGGGGGGGGTTCGGTAAAGACATCTCTTTAGTCCTTGACAAAGAGCTTAAATCAAAGTTAGCCTACGGCTTCCCTTCTCATCTGTTGGGTGTAAAATTCTGCCTCATCTCTTACTGTGTAATCATAAATTAAAGCTTCATCATTCTGTTTTCTCCAGATTTAACGATGCCTCAGCCTACAATCAGCAATGTTACACAGAACCTTAAATACCGATATACTGGAGCACCTGCTCCTGAACAGTGCCAAGGCTTCATGAGTGCCAATGAGTTGATCTTCCCCAGAAATTAAAAAATTGTCTCTCTGAACTTCTCTCCTCCAGAATTAAAGCTTTACAAGGCACAATTAAAAAATGCTAGTGGCTGAGGTGAAAGTGAAAAGAAGATTCTCCCAGTGTCTCAAAGAATCAATGTCCCGCTGGCTTCAGCTCTAACGTATTACTCATCTGCCAAGAGGTACTGCAGAATTACTGGAAGATTTAAGAAAGCGTATTTTTAGGACATGTCCTAATTTAAAACTCTGACCCAAAAGACTAACATACGAAATGAAAATATTTGTTCTGTTATTATAAGCGAGCAACTCCTCTAAAGCACACCACTGAATGCCTTTAAAATTGCTGTACATTAAAAGGACTGTTTAACATGCTAACAGCCCGTAACTACTCTTTAAGTTCAATATAAGACATAACATGGAAATGCTTAGTGCCTAATACCGAGCTACTAACAGGGATTCTTCTACACTTAACATACGGGTTTTTTAACAGTACTTTATTCTAGGCGCAGACATGGCCTACCCTGGACTAAACCTTCCCGACAAAATGAACCTGCCAAGAAGCCCATTAACCTTTTTAAAGCATTTTTCTCCAAAAATGACAGAAGTTAGCATAAAATGTAACAATCCACATTCCACAGGTTATTAGCACCTGAAGCTCAAGGGGGGAAAAACTAACCAACAAACGTTTTATGGGTTCAAACCTTACAGGTCTGAAATTTTGCATAAGAAATGCAAGTTCAAAAGACCAAATGCAATTAAGAACTCTGTGGTGTTAGGTATCTTGGCTCCTCTCCTACTGTGGGCGTGGCACACGACCTGCTGCTCTCCTGGCTTCACTACCCCAGCACGCCCACCCCTCCGTGAAGCCCATCACGCACTCAAACTACATAAAGCGCACAAACTCAGTATTGCACTACGGGGACAGACAGCTGAATCCACTCAGCTGAAGATCCAAGAGACAGATGGATAACAAGAGTGGAGCTACCAAAGTTGCCCACCAGGAATGAGTAGTGGGATGCCCCTATTAGAGGCAGGGCCTTTCAAACTTGCATCACAGCCAGAGTGACTGGTGTCTCGAGTCTTTGGTGTTTCAGCTCCCTCGAGGGCATCCCTCAAGGGCAACCACACACCCAGGGACAATCCTTACACAGCAGACACACGAGCACATCGTCACTCTGCTGCTACCACCAACTCATCCCATCTAAACATCCCTGGTTACTGTACGGTTTATTCAGTAAAGGCATGGCAACTCACAAATCAACCAATGATTAACTACAGAGGATACATAATTGTGACAAACCACATACTCCAAAATAGAAATCTAGCTCCACTTGGTCGTAACACATTTGTATTTCGGGGCCTACTGAAAGACATTGTCTCTACTGCTGTATCCCCACCTGTCTTAGTGAAAAATATAGAATTGAATGCGCTTGTTGAGAAGAGTAAAGTTAACAACCCAGGGACTCTGAAGAAAAAAATATATTTCTAGGAAAACGACATTAAATTACTAAGTTAAGTAAAATTTACTATGAGCCCATGTATTTAAAAAGCTAAGCTGGCTCGTAAAGCTACAAAATCCTAATAGGAAAAAATGGGTTTGTTTATAGCTGTATTAGATTTACCCACAAGTCAATTCAGTAAAAACTTAATAATTGCAATCTTACTTGTGTCCATGTGGTTTTCTGGTGACTACAGTTCCTGAGTAAACGTTCAGGCAGACAGTTCTGATTGATCAGTACGTCTCCTCTCCCACCCATAAACGCCAGAGCACAAGCAGGATACCAGAAACAAATGGTTAGATACTGGTTTTGAGCTGTGTTCCATACCTACAGGAAGTACTTATTTTGTTACTAAATACCCTTCTTTGAATAGCTCATGAGGAATTTGTTACCTATCTTAAAAGTTTTTCCCTACCGAAGTCAAAACAACCAGATTAAGGAGCTGGTGGAGTAAGCGAAGTATAGATGTTAAAAACATTCTCTGTCAAGTATAAGAACATACAGTTTGCGTAACAACCTAGAGGGAATGCACTGTAAACACCATGTTGTCGATTCTAAATTTACAAATTATTATAAATAGCATTTACTAACAATATTAAAGATTTTAACAAGTATATTTAATATCTAAGTATCTCTGCCCCTTTTCTAGAAAAAACCTCCATGAATTTAAGGTAAGATATATCTCTATAAAACACTGGGAACTAAATACAAGAGTGCGTCTAAATCTCACCAAAATAAATATTCAACTGGTAACTACGGAAGACTTCAGAACTTCCTCTGCAAGTACTGCTTTCAGAAAGCTCCTTAAGTCACCACAATCCAGACAATTCCACATCAATGGATCAGTGTGGGAGTGTCTCCTCTTCTACACTCCTCCTACGCCAAAGAATGTGGAGCTCACTGGAATTGTAAGTGGCCTTACCTAAGAAATCACAGGAGGGGACATAGGTTCCATCACTGTCTTTATCTGTGATCATCACCCTATGCTTTTAACTACCTTCTCACTGATCCTGCTATTATTGTAAGCACTATTTTAGCTAAACACAAATGGTTTTTCTTCACCTAGCTGGTTCACACCTGTACCTTACAAACCCCTAGAACTAGTGAAAATGTCTAGTGCTATCAGATGAATTTTAAAAACAAGCACAGCACGCATGAGGCTGATCAATTGCACTGGTCTGCGCAGCACTGAGGAAGCATTAAAATGCCTGCACGGCTTAACAAAAAACACTAAGGATTTTGCGCAGAAAAATACACTCAATTACTTCAAAGTTCATTTTACCTTATTAATAGTTCAGTTGGATCAGTTAATTAGAAGTCCAAAACATTCTGAAAAAGGTGTTAAAGCCCAGAATACCATACGTACAATAATATCACGAATACCCAAGAGCATGGCCGTGTCGCAATTTATATCATTAAATATTCCAAATATCACAGTCGGTTTTAGAATCTGGTAAACACAGACCATGGGCTGAAAGGATGTCCACTCTTCCCTAAGCAGCCGACATGGTATTTGTTCATACAACTTCAGTTGAGTTATGAAGTGTTGACTGACTGAGACTACGTACATTAATTTGCAATTGAAAATCAGTGACTAAAACTGTAAGAAACAATTGCAAAACTCCTTACACTATGTTATGGTCTGTGGGTTGTTGTGTTTTTTGAATTCCTTATCACTTTTAATGTACCCACCCAAAAAAATCACTTAAAAGTAAAATAAAAGCCAGAGGAACCAAGACTAAGTGCTGTATTGTTTTGACAACAGCTGAGAAAAGCTTTATATAAAGAACAGTTAATACACTCATCATACTGTCTTCTTTGGCAAGCTCTTTTGTATTAGAAGACTACGGGAAAGGAACCCACTGTCACTTCCCTATTCCTCCGTTTCATTTATTGTTTGTGTAAAAGGTGTAACTAAACTACATTATTCTTACAAACATCAGACAAACTTCCCGAATCTTTTTAAAAATTGTTTTCAAGACAAGAGTAAAAGTGTTAAGGGGACAGGTATGTATACATACATTGAAATACAAACAGGTATGTATGCATACAAAATACAGGTAACTTTGGGTACTTCTAATCACAGAACCATTTAGCACAGTACTTGACCAGAACAACTCACTATTTCCATAGGACAACTTTGTTATACACTGGGGACCAAATTTGAGCATTAGCTTTAAATATGAACATTAATTTAATTTATGAAGACTACGAAACACTAAAAAATTACAACAGAGTAAATGCATTCCTTGTCAATTGTACATAAATAGGCTGTACAAAGGAAAAGTCTTTTGTAGGTTCAGTTCTCCTTTTTAGGGGAAAAACACTTCAGAGGGGATTAAGACATGCCTGTCACAGGTTTATTTCTCTTAACTGATCGTTGAAATATATGGTGCTTGATCGACACAGAAGAATAAAAGTGCGATCCAGAACTGTTATTTCAGAAACTGTACTAGATCTGAATTCATTTGTACATTTTATAATCTAATACATCTATTCAATGCCACCGAAAAGATTCATTTCATTAGCTGAAGTCTTCTCTCTGATGTAAGTAGTCTACCCTTGTGCCAGGTAATTCTCCATTTCAGGCAGACAAACACTTTTTCCAACTGCAAATATTGTTTGATTGTTGAACGTCTCAACCAAAAGAATTACTGAACGATATTGAGTCAAGAGAAGACATCTCCTATAATATAGTCAGACAGAAACTCATCTCTCATCTTTTCCTTTAAAACAATGTGGCACTACTCCCCACGTTGGTTTTTAAACATCCCGTATGCGGGCCCAGGATAACGACGGCCTTCGACTAGATAATGTGGGTTCAAAGAGTGTGAGTCCAAGGATTAGGTAATGTGTTCATCCTTTACAAAGCAGTCAATAGCCCAGGGCGGTCCATGGCTTAATGCGCTTAACATTGTGCTTCACTTATACTCAAGCTTAAGGACATGCACATACCTATTTCTAACTAGGTATGTCACTTATAATATCTTAATACAATCAAATAAAAAACAAATCTCCATTATATTCCAATTGCTTATTTTGCCTTTGTTCCAATTGGCAGTGTCGTTCAACACTCATTTAGGGTTACCATGTAAAATGAAACAAGATCCTGAAACATAGCTCTGGCCGAGTTCCATTGTGGAAACAACTGAGATATCACCTTTATGAGACTTCTATTAATCAAACTAAAAACCACTGTGCATTCAGTAAATCACTGCCTGAAAACAAACAAAAGTAAGAACACAAGAGCAACTGCAGCTTATTGCCTGTACATCCTGCTAAACCCGCACAATCGCGCTCCACAACCTCTTCACGACAAACCAGGAAACAAATGTGAGTGTTGCTTACCGAGCACAGGCGGGTTGTTGAGCTTCGGACAGACAGACACGCCAGCAGCACGGAAGCGAGAACGACACGGTCAGCAACACTGACAGACACGGCCACCGAGGCCAGACAGACACGTCCGCATGCGCGCGGACAGACACTGGCCAGCAGAACAGACAGAACACGGCCCGCAGCACACGGACAGACCAGACAAACGGCCAGCAGGCAGACAGACACGGTGGCCAGCAGGACAGACAGAGACAGACACGGCCAGCAAGACAGACACGGGCCAGCAGCACGGACATACAGACAGACAACGGCCCGCAGCACGACAGACAGACACGGCGCAGCAGCACGGACAGACACGGGCCAGCAGGACATACGACACGGCCAGCAGGAAGACAGACACGGCCAGCAGCACGACAGACAGACACGGGCCAGCAGCACGGAGCAGACAGACCGACAGACAGCCGGACAGACAGACCGGAGCGCTGCTGAGCGGGGCACTCGAGTGTCTCCGCTCCTGTCACCGCAGCGCAGCAGACAGGCAGAGGGGCACGTGCCCTCAGCCAGCCGACGCCCGGCGTGCACCACACCCGCACGGGCTGCGGCTCTCCCCTGCATGGCCCGGACCTGCCGCCCGCTGGCAGGTGCTCCGCTGCCCCCGCACCCCCGGCCGGAAAATGGGGAAGGAGGGGCGCTCGGCCCGCGGGGCAGCTGCGACCACCTGCCGCTCCCCGAATCGGCCAGGGCCAGCAACCTTACCGGGGAACCCAAGGAGTGGGGCACAGGCTCGACGCCTCGTCCCTTCACCTCCGGGCACTGCTTCCCCGCCCCGCCCCGCCCCTCGCGCGGGGCGCCGACGACGGCTGGCCGGGCGGAGCCGCCGGGAGGCCAGGGGAACGCAGGGTAGCGGCGCTGAGCGCCGGGCCCCGCCCACAAAGCGCACGTGGCGCCCTGCGGGACGGACGCGCCGCGAGCCCTCGCGGCGGTGATTTGACAGCGGGACGCCGTGCCACTCAGAAGGGGCGGGGCGCGGACGTCAGGGCGGGGAAGGGGGCGGGGCTTGCCGGTGGGCAGAGCTGCCAGCCATGACGGCGAAGCGGTGGCTGGCGGGGCTGCGCCGGGGGGGCCGTCGTCCGCGGCAGCGGGGCGGAGTCCGGTGAGGGGCAAGAGTCATGGCGTGCTGCCTCCCTCCGAGCGCAGAGGGGCGCTCAGCGGACTGGCTGGTGCTGCTGCCCCTCAGAGCTCAAGGGGGCCGCTGCAGCGGACACTGGCTGTCTGCTCCCCTCAGAGCTCAGAGGGAAGGTCTGGCTGGTGCTGCCTCCCCCAGAGGCATCGAGGGGGCGCTCAGGCGGACATGGCTGTGCTGCTCCCCTCAGATCTCAGAGGGGCGCTCACGAAATGGCTGTGCTAGGGCCTCCCCTCAGCTCAGAGGGCGCTCAGCGGACTGGCTGTGCTGCTCCCCTCAGAGCTCAGTAGGGGGGCCTAGCATGGCTGCCTGCTCCCCTCAAGCTCAAGGGGCGGCTCAGCGGACATGGCTGTGCGCTCCCTCAGAACTCAGACGGGCGCTCAGCGACATGCTGTGCTGCTCCCCTCGGAGGAGGCTCAGAGGGGCGCTCAGCGGACATGGCGGTGCTTGCTCTCCCCTCAGAGCTCAGAGGGGCGCTCAGCGGACATGGCTGTGCCTGCTCTCCCCTCTGCTCTGGAGGGGGCAGCAGCTGACATCGCATGGTGTGGCCGCTGAGGCGCCCCCTCTGACTCTGGAGGTGAGCAGCCAGCCCTGTCCGCTGAGGGCCCCTCTGAGCTCGTAGGGAGCATCACAGCCGATGTCCCGCTGAGCGGCCCCCTCTGACGCTCTGAGGGAGAGCAGCACAGCCATTCCGCTGGCGGCCCCCTCTGACTCGAGGGGAGAGCAGCACAGCCAGTCCCTGAAGCGCCCCGCACTGAGCTCTGAGGGACAGCACAGGCCATTGTCGCGAGTCGCCCTCCTCCTGACTCGTGAGGGGAGCGGAGGGCACGCCCATGTCCGCCTGAGGCGGCCCCCTCTGAGCTCGGAGGGACAGCACAGCCATGATCGCCCCTCTGAGCTCTGGGAAGCATGCACAGCCATTCCCTGATCGCCCCCTTGAGCTCTGGAGGGGAGCAGCACGCCATGTCACCGCTGAAAGCGACCCCGCTGACTCTGAGGGGGAGCAGCATCGCGGGCATGTCCCGCTGAGCGCCCCCTCTGAGCTCTGGAGGAGGAGCAGCACGCCATATGGACTCCTGCCCCCTCTGACTCTGAGGGAGCAGCACAGGCCATGTGGTCCCTGAGCGCCCCCTCTGAGCTCGAGGGCGCCATCACAGCCAGTCCGCTGAGCGCACCCCTCTGAGCTCTGAGGGGAGCAGCACAGCCATTACTCTGCCCCTCCCACCTGGACCCGCCCGCCCACTGCCGGGGGGGGCCGGTCGCGGCCCCACCGCCCTCGCAGGACCCCGCCCCGCCCCGCTGCGCCGTCATCTGGCTGCAGCTGCTGGCCGCGACGGCGCAGCCCCCCACTTCCCTCCCGACCCGCGTTCCCGCCCCTCTGAGTGGCAGGCGCGCTCTTCAATCACCCCGCGTCGAGGGGCGCGTAACAAGGCGGCGTCCGTCCCGCCCGGCGCCAGTGCCTCGCTGTGGCGTGGCCCGTGCGCTCAGCGCCGCTTCCCCTGCGCTTGGGTCCCCTTCGCCTCGGAGCTCCGCCCCGGCAGGGCCCCCTCGGGAGCCCCCGCGCTAGGGGGCGGGCGGTTCGGAGCATGCACCGGAGGTGAAGTGGCCGGCGGTAGAGCCTGTGCCCACACCTGCGGGTCTCCCTTGGGTCCCCGGGTATGTTGCTGTCCCCTGGCCGCGTTGGGCGCGGGGATCGGTGGGCGGTGGCGCAGCTGACTCCGCGGGCCGATCCGCCTCCTTGCCCATCCCCCCCCTTTACCGGCGGTGACCGGGGGCAGCGAGCACCAGGCTGCCGGAGCGGGCGGCAGTCCGGGCCAGCGGGGGAGAGCCGCGCCCGTGCGGGGTGTGGGCACCGGGCCGTGCTGGCTGCAGGGCCCGGCCCCTGCAATGTTGCGCGCTGCCGTACAGGAGCGGAGACACCTCCGAGTTGCCCGCTCCGGCAGCCGCTCCGTTCCTGTCTCGTCCGTGTCTGTCCTGTCCGGGTCTGTCTGTCCGTGCTGCTGGGCCCGTGTCTGTCTGTCCGTGCTGCTGGCCCGTTCTCTGTCTGTCCTGCTGGCCTGTCCTGTCCTTTCCTGCACTGTGCGCTTGTCTGTGCCGTGCTGCTGGCCGTGTCTTGGTCTGTCCTGCTGCTGGCCGTGGCCTGTCTGTCTGTCCGTGCTGCTGGCCCGTGTCTGTCTGTCCTGCTGGCCGTGTCTGTCTGTCCGTCCTGCTGGCCGTGTCTGTCTGTCCTGCTGGCCGTGTCTGTCTGTCCTGCTGGCCGTGTCTGTCTGTCCGTCCTGCTGGCCCGTGTCTGTCTGTCCTGCTGGCCGTGTCTGTCTGTCTGTCCTGCTGGCCGTGTCTGTCTGTCCTGCTGGCCGTGTCTGTCTGTCCGTGCTGCTGGCCGTGTCTGTCTGTCCGAGCCAACACCCCGCTGGGCTCGTAGCAACACCTCCATTTGTTTTCCTGGTTTGTAGAAGCAGGTTGCTGGAGCGCGATTGTGCTGGGTTAGCAGATTACAGGCAAACTAAGCTGCCAGTGCTCTTGTGTTCTTATCTTTTGTTTTGCTTTTCAGGAAGTTATTTACTGAATGCAGTGGTTTTAAGTTTGATTAATAGAAGTCTCTAAAGGTGATATCTCAGTTGTTCACCATGGGAACTCGGACAGAGCTTATGTTCAGGCATTCTTGTTCATTTTACTGGTACACCCTAAATGAGTGTTGAACTGACATGCAATTGGAAACAAGAAAATAAGCAATTGGAATATAATTGGAGATTTTTTTTTTTTTTGTTGAATTTTGTAGCTAAGATCATTTATAAGTGCATACATAGTTAGAAATAGATACTGTGCATGTCCTTAAGCCTGATTATAAGTGAAGCACACTGTTAAGCACATTAAGCCCTGCCGCCTGGGCTATGACTGCTTGTAAGGAGAAACAATTTACCTACTCCTTGGACTCACACCTCTTTTGAACCCACTTATCTAGTGAATGCGTTTTATCCTGGGCTGCATTGGGATGTTAAAATCCAACGTGGGAGTAGTGCAATTCTGCTTTAAAGGGAAAAGATGAGAGAGAAGTTTCTGTGCTGACTATATTATAGGAGATGTCTTCTCTTGACCTCAATATCGTTCAGTTAATTTCTTTTTGGTTGAGACGTTTCAACAATTAAACAATATTTGCAGTGGAAAAAAGTGTTGTGCTGGCCTGAAATGGAGAAATTACCTGGCAAAGGGCAGACTATTTACATCAGCAGAGAATGACTTTCAGCTAATGAAATGAATCTTTTCCGGTGGCATTGAATAGATGTATTAGCTTATAAAATGTAAATGAATTTCAGAATCTAGAGTACTAGTTCTGACACATAACATGTTCTGATCGCACTTTTATTCTTCTGTGTGATCAAGATAAATATATTCAAGATCAGTTAAGAGAACTAACCTGTGACAGGCCATGTCTTAATCCCTCTGAAGTTGTTCTTCCCCTAAAAAAAGAGTAACTGAACCTACAAAAGAGTTTTTCCTTTGTCCAGCCTATTTATGTACAATTGACAAGGCTGCATTTACTTCCTGTTGTAATTTTTTTAGTGTTTAGTAGTCTCATAATTAAATTAATTGCATTATTAAAGCTAATGCATCAAATTTTGGTGTCCCCACTGTATCCACAAAGTTTGTCCTATGGAAATAGAGTTGTTCCTGGTTCATTAGTTACTGTGCTAAATGGTTCTGTGATTAGAAGTACCAAAGTTACCTGTATTTTGTATGCATACATACATTGTTTGTATTTATGTATGTATACATACCTGTGTAACATCTTTACTCTTGTCTTGAAAAAGATTTTTTAAAAGATTCGGAAGTCTTCTGATGTTTAAGAATAATTTAGTTTGGTTACACCTTTTACACAACAATAAATGAAACGTGAGGAATAGGGAAGTGACAGTGGTTCCTTTCTCCAGTATCTTCTAATTACAAAAAAGAGCTTGCCAAAGAAGACAGTATTGATGAGCTGTATTAACTGTCTTTATCTAACTTTTCTCCAGCTGTTGTAAACAATACATGCACTTAGGTCTTGTTCCTCAGGCTTTTATTTTTACTTTTAAGTGATTTTTTTGGGGATGTCGTACATAAAAGTGATAAGGTAATTAAAAACACACACAAACCACAGGAATAACATAGTTGTAAGGGAGTTTGGCATATTGTTTCTTCACAGTTTTAGCTCACTGATTCAACTGCAAATTAATGTCAGTAGTTCTCAGTCAACACTTCATACCTCACCTGAAGTTGTATGAACAAAATACCTGTCGGTGCTTAGGGGAAGAGTGGGACAATCCTTTTTAGCCATGGTCTGTGTTTAAATGATCTAAAACCGACTGTGATATTTGGGAATCATGTAATGATATAAATGGAACGGTATGTTTGGTATTCTGATATTATGTATGTATGGTATTCTGGGCCTTTAACACTTTTTCAGAAATGTTTTGAGACTTCTATATAATTGATCTCCCTAATCTATTAAAAGGTAAAAACGAACTTTGAAGTAATTGTTGTATATTTTTCTGGCAATCCTTAGGTTTTTTTGCTTATGCCGTGCAGGCATTTTAATGCTTCCTCAGTGCTGCTGCAGAACCAGTGCAATTAGATCAAGCCTCATGCTGCTGTGCTTGTTTTTTAAAATGTAATTCTGAGTAGCCACCTAGATATTTTCACTAGTTCTAGGGGTTTGTAAGCTACAGGTGAAACAGCTAGGTGAAGAAAAACCTGTGTGTTTAAGCTAAATAGTTGCTTAAATAAAAGCAGACTAGTGAGAAGGTAGTTAAAAGCTAGGGTGATGATCACAGATAAAGACAGTGACTGGAACCTCTGTCCCTCCCTGTGATCTTAGGTAAGCCACTTACAATTCAGTGACTCCTCTTTGGCGTAGGGAGGATGTAGAAGAGGAGACATCCCACACTGATCCATGCTGTGGAATTGGTCTGGATTGTGGTTGCTTAAGGAGCTTTCTGAAAGCAGTACTTGCAGAGGAAGTTCTGAAGCTCTCAGTAGTAAAGTGTGGAATAATTTATTTTGGTGAGATTTAGTGCACCTCTTGTATTTAGTTCCAGTGTTTTATAGATGATATATTCATTACCTTAAATTCATGAGGTTTCTTTCTAAGAAAAGGGGCAGAGAATACTTATATATTAAATATACTTGTTAAAATATTTATATTTGTAGTAAATATATTTATAATATATTTGTAATATTTTAGAATATGACAAATGTGTTTACCAGTGCATTCCTCTAGGTTGTTTACTGAACTGTATGTTCTTTATCTCTGACAGAGAATGTTTTTAACATCTATACTTCTCTCTCTTCACCAGCTCCTTTATCTGGTGCTTTTGACTTCGTGTAGGAAAACCTTTTAAGATAGATTAAAATCCTCATTTAGCTATTCAAAGAAGGGTATTTAGTACAAAATAAGTATCTTCTGTAGGTATGAAAAGCTCAAACAGTTATCTAACCATTTGTTTCTGGTATCCTGCCTTGTGCTCTGGCGTTAGGGGTGGGAGGAGGAGACGTACTGATCAATCAGAACTGTCTTTGCATGAATGTTTACTCAGGTAACTGTAGGTCACAGAAACCCATGACACAAGTAAGATTTGCAAATTCAGTTAAGTTTATTACTGAATTTGACTTTGTGTGTAACATCATTAATACAGCTATAACCATTTTTTCCCATACTTTAGGATTTTTGTAAGTTTACTAGCCAGCTTAGCTTTTAACATACCAAGGCTCTATAGTAAATTTTACTTAACTTAGTAATTTAATGTCGTTTTCCTAGAAATAATTTTTTTTCCTTCAGATTCCCTGGGTTGTAATTTATACTCTTCATCAACCATGTGTTTCAATCATATTATTTTTCATTAAGACAGGGTGTGGACTACAGCAGTAGAGGACAATGTCCTTTTCAGTAGGCCAGAAATACAAATGTTTTACGACAAGTGGAGCCTAGATTTCATTTTGGAGTATGTGGTTTGTCACAACTTCTGTATCCTCTGTAGTTACTCATTGGTTGATTTGTGAGTTGCCGTGCCCTTTACTGAATAAACCCTGTACAGTAACAGGATGTAGATGGGAGAGTTGGTGGCAGCAGCAGAGCTGAAGATGCTGCTCGTGTGTCTGTCTGTGTAAGGATGTCCCTGGGGTGTGGTGCCCTTGGAGGGATGCCCTCGATGGGCTGAAACACCAAATGACTGATGACACCAGTCACTGTGGCTGTGCTGCCAGCTTTTGGAAAGGCCCTGCTCTCTAATAGGGGGCATTCCCCTACTCCATTCCTGGTGGGCACTTTGGTAGCTCCACTCTTGTTCTCCATCCTGTCTCTTGTATCTTCCGCTGAGTTGATTCAGCTTCTGCTCAGTAGTGAATTACTGAGTTTGTGAGCTTTCTGGTAGTTTGAGTGAGTGATGGCTTCACTGAGGCGTGGGAGTGCTGAGGGTAGTGAGCCAGGAGAGCAGCAGGTCGTGTGCCACGCACAGTAGGAGAGGAGCCAAGGTACTAACCCATCAGAGTTCTCTAATTGCATGTTGTCTTTTGCATTGGCATTTTGCAAATTTCAGACTTAGGTTCTATTGAACCCATAAAACTGTTGGTTTTGGTTCAGTTTCTCTTTGAGCTTCAGGTGCTAATTACCTAGTGAATGTTGGATCTGTTACATTTTTAAAGCTTCATTGGCTCCATTTTTGTAGAAAATGCTTTAAAAAGCTTTAATGGGCTTCTTGGCAGGTTCCCTTCTTTGCTGGAAGGTTTAGTCCAGGATAGCACATGTCTGCAGCCTAGAAGAAAGTACTGTTTAAAAACAGTATTGTTACGTGTAGAAGAATCCTGTTAGTAGCTTTCTGTATTTAAGGCACTAAGCATTTTCCATGTTATGTCTTTATATTTGAACTTAAATGAAGTAGTTAACGTGGCTGTTAGCATGTTTCAACAGCTTTTTAATGTAAAGCAATTTTAAAGGCATTCAGTGTTGCTTTAGAGGAGTTCTGCTAGCTTATAATAAAGAACATATTTAATTTCATGTACTGTTAGTATTTTGGTGTCAGTTTAAATGTAGATAATGTCCCTAAAAATACAGCTTTCTTAAATCTTCAGTAATTTTGCAGTACTCTTGGGAAGATGAAGTAATACCGTAGAGGCTGAAGCCAGGGACATGATTTCTTTGAGAGCACTGGGAGACATCTTCTTTTCACTTCTCACCTCAGCCACTAGCATTTTCTTAATTGTGCCTTGCAAATGCTTTCTTCTGGAGGCAGAGAAGTTCAGTAGAGAAAATTTTTTTACTTTCTGGGGAAGATCACCTCCATTGGCACTCATTAATTCCTTGCAATGTTCCAGGAGCAGGTTGCTCAGTATATCAGGTTATTAAGGTTTCTGTGTAACATTTGCTGATGGTAGGCTGAGGCATCGATAAATCTGGAGAAACAAGAAATGATGAAGCTTGAATTTATGATTAACAGTAAAGAGAGAGGGCAGAATTTTTCCAACAGATGAGAGGAAGACAGTAGCTAAATTTGCTCTTAAGCTTTTGTCAGACTAAGAGATGTCTTTACCGAAATGCTCATCTTTGCATTTAATTTTTCCAACAGTATTCATTATTGTTTGTTTTTTATGTAAAACACCGGGAGACTTTTAAGTAAATTTTCTTGATTGTACTTTTAATTTTCTCCTGAAAGCGGTCTGATTTTAAGGAAATGAGGTATTTTTGATCTGCAGCTCTCTTATCTGCTGCCTGTAGAAGTGTGGAATATTTAGGCAGTTTTAACCAAGCTTAGATTGTTATGCCTGGGAAGATAAGTTCCTATAAGCTTCATAAAAACAAATTTAGATAGTGGATATTTATTAACCATTGCCATGCTGAAGGAAGGATGTTCTATGTTTTGTGTGGCAGTAGCTGGAGGGCTAGGCAAGCAATGGAATATCTCTCTTTGTTGAGCAAGAAGGGAGCATTTTAATGTGGGAAGAAAGAAGGGGTTTTGTGGAGAAAGAGAGCTGAAGATTTATCAGTGTGGACTGGGAATGCTGTGGAAATGTAGAAGACATACAGCAAGGTGAAGTCACTACATTGGGGCTGTTGAACACTAATCTGTAGACAGCAAAGCTTAGCTAAAGTTGATGCTTTTGAGGAATGATTCTATCTTAATCTTCCTAAGTAGTATATCAAGAGTTTACTACACAGAAATGCCCACATCAACACACTGATATTTTCTCATTTTAGTGCTCGAGAATTTTTTTTAAAATTTGAAATCAGTGTAGTTAAGTAGCTGCCATCAGATCTTGAAAAAACTGATGACAACAGTATCAGGTTTTGTTCTCAGAACTTTTAATTTGCATCAGATGATTTCATATTCATAATAGTTATTTGAATTTGTGTAAAACACTGGGAGATGTGTTTTTTGTCTCTGAGTTCCACAGGAGGCATTAGTTTAAGTATGTTTTGTATTACATCACTAATGATGAATCCAAGATCTTAACTATGGCTAGTGTTTTCCCTTAAAGTTGTGTCACTAGGCATCTTAGGCATTCAATATGAAGGTGTCAAGCATGATTCTGTCTGGTGTGATGTCTGAGAATTTATCTATACCATTTTATTCCATATTAAAGTTATAGCACAAGAAAAAAGGTTTATTGCCTTTTGAAGACTATAGCACTGTAGTTTCAAATTAATAAAGACATTTTAGGTATACATTGCAGTGAAAGCCATGCAAGTGAGAGGAGAGTTGCAAGTGTATGCTGTAGTAAAATAATTGGAATTGCTGTAGGAGGTACCTATCTAGTTTATGGAGACTGTTAAGACAGCAGAATCATTTGATTGCCATGTGGTTTGTTATTGTTAGAAAGCCTTTACAGATTGATAGCTGCAAAACTTAGTCTGGAGACATTTTCCTGTACTGGGAGTTATCCCTTTCCTCACATTAAATTTGAACTTGGCTCCTGTCTTAACTTCTTGAGGTATAATCTGGCAGTGTAATTAAAGTTAAGTGACAGAAAAAATTGTGTAAGAGAACTAAAAATACTTCTGATTTTGAAAACTGATCTTCACAATCACTGTGGAATGCTAGAGCACGGTATGTATTTTAGCCTATCCAAAATCTAACCTGAAGACAGAATTAGTGTCTTTTGGACTCTCAGAAATGTTTTGGGATTTTTGTCCATGTAGCACTGGGGTGCTTCATCATGGTACTTAATTTTGTCTTCAGATGTAGTTAGATGAAATGAATGCTCTTTGTTTTGTTTTCTAACTTTTAGATGTATTAACTTCAGTTTCTCTGGTCTAGCCTTAGGCTAATCTGAACCTTTCTGTTGTTCTGCTGTAGGAGTTGCATGCCATGGTACAATTATTCATGTGGAAAATTGAAGCCTCCATTATGTAGTATTAGCTAGCTCAGCATTAGATTTCTGTCAGCTGTGAACAGTATAGGCCATTTAAATTTGTATGGTTGTGGTGGTGGAAAAGTGAAGCAACAAATGATTGAAATATTGCTTAACCATCAGTGTTGTCCTTTCTGCCCTCTTTTTAGTAAATCAGCTTTAAAAGTGTCTTATTGTTAGACTTCTAAAATTATTCCTTGTGTTATGGCTCTCCTCTCTTAAAACTGACTTTCAGCTTTTACTCTGAAGTGGTGATGATATGAAAGTGCAAGAAGGATGCATGCACTGAAGTTTTAACCAAGTAACTGCATGCACTTGCATGGAATCCTAAATTGGTAGGATTTTGTGGTGAAAGTCTATGATGAAGTGTAATTCATAGATTAGGAACAAACTTGCTTCTAGATCAATAAGAAAATAAAAATGTTTATGCAGTGACTAGAGATAGTAATTTCAGTTGATGTTTATTTATAGTTAACAGAGACGATGAGATTGCTTAGAGATCTTGATTGGTACATATTTAGAACAGGCATTTTGTAGAAAAATTGTATTGAGTTAGGGTGACTCCCCAATGCTGTACTTGTCTTGTGATGGGACAGCATTTTGGCCAGAACTGGCACTGGTGGTGCAGAAGGATGCAGCACCATTAGGACTTCCAACTGACAAAATTAAGTGTACAGAACAGATACTGAATTTTGGGTATTGGCAGCCCTCAGGTTTTTCATGTGACTTTAAACCTTGGCACAAGAAAAATGACGCTAGTTTAACTAAAATAGATTTCTTAAACAAGCTTTAATAAAGATGAGGTAGGTTTTGGGTTAGTTCTTGTGCAGGTAGGTGGTTGATTAAATGTGTTAATAAAGCTGTTTCTCTGTTAGATTTTGGGCATTAAAAGAGGATTGTATGTGGCCATATGTGGTTTGTTGATGAGCTTTCCCTAGGGAAGCGCTTATATACATGAGAATTGAAATGCTTAGTCTAGAATCTCAAATTAATTGTTTCGGTGCAAATAGTGTGTGGCAGATGATATGGTATGAGAACAGTATAATTTCTTATTTAATATATTTACCACTGAAGATGAAACCAAGCCTCCTTCTTTTTAGAAGGCTTGGTTATGTAAATTTTCATTCATAAGAGATCCTTGGATTTACCTTGACACTTTCAATTAGACTGCTTCTTTGAGTGCATCTCATTCATATGTGTTTGTAGATTGACACTTGTGGGTATGTGTGTGGACTTAGAGTGTTGCTTAAACCCTTGTTTTATGATGAAAATCGTACATATTTCTAAGAGTAAGCAAATACATACTCTAAACCAATCATGCCTTTTAGGAATGATGATAGTCTAATTTGTACACCGAAACTAATAAATTCTGTTCTTGGTTTTGCAAAACTTAGTTGAGTTTAAAATGGGTTGGTATTACAGAAGGCAGATGTGGACCAAATGCTGTGAGAACAGTACTGTTGTTTGAGTTTCAGAAAGTGAAAATAAGAATCTGTGAAAAACTGGGACTTTTAAAAAAAATGGCAATGTAGAATGTACTTGAGATACAAACATTGTGTTGTTGGAAGTTCTGGTAATGCAAACAAAATTAATGTGCACTTATGATCTGTTAGTTAGTTGCTTTGGAGTGCTGAAGAGCATGAATCAAAGTAAGTGTTTTGAGGCCATGCACACTGAGGAATAAACTGCACAGTTGAGCTCCTGCATTATCCATTATAAAGAGATTTCATTTGCCTTTGAAATTAGGTTATTATATTTGCCTTCCTAAATAAACCCGCATGTCTTCTGAAGTGTGATGCATGTGATCAAGAAGTTGCTTTTTGTGTTTTCCCTCTTTGCTGATGAAACTCTGGGAAGGATTTTAAACTTACTAGTATATTATGTGCACTTTCTCTGTGTGAAAGAAATGTAGCAAATGTGGGGTCTGTAGTTCAGTATTTTGAAAGGCAGACTGTCCAGGAAAGGACGTGACGGTGGTTTCTAATGGATTGACTGCTGATCCTGCTGAAGATCTTACTTAGGTGCATTGTCGCTTCTCCTATATCCTGTATGTTTCTTATTTTATTGCTGTGGAGACAGCAGTCCTCCCATGTGAAGTTGAAAAAGACCAACCTGATTTCTTGAGTTAGTTCACATCTGCTACAAAATATTGGTGGTTTTTTTAGGGAAAAAGATGTTTCAGAGGACTTGCAAATTCTTTTTACAGTGCTTCCAAGGTAGTTGTTTGCCTAATTGAAGTCAGAATAAGTACCTAAAGAATGGGAGAATAGTTTTTGATGAATTAACTAACTACTGAAAAAAATGAAGAGCAGATAATGCCAAGCTCTATTTTGTTTTTATTTAAAAAAAAAAATCTAAAATTTTAAAAAAGCTGTAAAATCAGATGCCGTTATTTTGGAATTCCCCATTTGTATGAAGTAGATTATATAGTTGAGAGCAAAATGAGTTACTGAAGAGCAAGTTTTCATTATGTTTGGGTCACATATAAAGAACACCATCTAAGACTTGTAAAATGTTTCAGTAATGAACAGTTTTAATACAGAATGTTGATAGCTGGAGAGAAAAATTATGTAAGGAGAAGTTTGTTTGGAAATGTTCTTTGTTTTTCAAAGCTGATATCATGAGCATGTACCATCTGTGGAAGTTTAATGTACTGAATATTTCACCACACTCATTTTATCTTTAGTTTTCACTCAAGTGCTAATGATTTTGCATATATTTTCTGCTTTGAAAATCTGTAAAATGATTAAAAATTTGGTTATGTATAATTGAGTTGTGCAATGAATCCTTAAACAACTTTTTATTTTAGAGTTTGCTTAGGAAAATATTATACAAAAAAAAAAAGCTGTAGACATATCTATTTGTACTTAAAAAAATTGGAGTAGCAACTCAACTTCTTTGGGTCACATGAAAGTCATGTGAAAGCCTGAATTTCTCTTATTGAACTAAAGTAAAAATAATAAAATCCACTCTTCAATCCTTAAAGATTTATTTTTCATTTTAAATAAACAATGGATCTAACTAAATCTTACATTATTTTAGAGATATTTTCCAATAGAAATTCTGAAGACTTTTTTGCCATTAGAAACTGCTCTCCTAAACTTTCAAGGCATCTTCAATTATGAGCCTGTTTGCTGTGGATTTGGAATTTTGTAGATTTCCTCTGTTGCATGGAGACATGTATATAAAAATGAATGAAAATGATGCAATAATAACTAATTTATAAAGAACAACTTAGTCTTTCCAGGAGGCATACAAAAATAGCAGAAATAGTTGATTAGATATTTAAATTTTGTATTGTGATCTCACAATGAAGCTCTTGCTTGGTTTCAGATTTGTAGTACGAATTTCAGATTTTCTACTCTTCAGTATTTCTGGAGGTCTTTTTTTTGGATGGAATCTTGTATTATTTTTTCTGCAGTACAAATGTATTTGTATCATTGAAATGATCATTGGAAAGTGAATGTGACTGTTCTCCATCTCACTTGAAGACAGTGGTAGGTGTAGGTTTCATTAAAACTGCATGTAATGTTAGAGAAAGTCCTTGGAAATCTGTGGTAGAGGCTCTAGAAGCTTTCTCTGCACTCTTCTAAAAGATGTGAGGAGAAGCTGTAATGCTAAATTACGGTAATTGCCAAAAATCATGAGCCCTTGGGATTAGAAGTAGGTGAACAGACACTTGAGAGGTGAGAAACTGCAGAGGTATGAAAATGCCATGAGGCTTAGTGAATTTTAAATGCCTTTTGCTGAAACCAGGATTGTTTCTTTACTGTCTTTCATAAAATAATAAACTATCCTTTGTTGGAAGGGGCCCACGAGAATCATTGATGTCCAGCTCCTGGCCCTGCACAGGACACCCCAAGGGTCACACCATGTGCCCCAGAGCATTGCCCAAACACTTCCTGAGCTCTCTCAGGCTGGTGCTGTGGCCACTGCCCTGGGGAGCCTGTTCAGTGCCCAACCACCCTCTGGGTAAAAAAACTTTTCCTGATACCCAACCTAAACCTCTCCTGACACAGCTTCAGGCCATTCCCTCGGGTCCTGTCACTGCTTGCAGCATCTCTCTAGGTCTTCCATTCATCAGACCTTGCTTCCAGTGGGGCATACACCTCACTTTTTTGTCTTACTTCCAAGAGAAGATTGCTGCTCAGCCAAGCTGACGTTGTGTCTCCCCTGCTTGACTTCTGACATTTTGGAACTGCTGGTCCCTGTGCCCCTGGGAGGTAGTGCTTTAAAAATGACCAGACCTGATGGACCCCAGCAACCTCAAAAGCATTTTCTCAGGGCGCTTTACTGGTTCCCTAAACAGCTTGAAGTCAGCTCTTGTCATGCACAGGACTGAAATTTTGCTGTTGCTTTTCCTCCTGGTAATGGAGATTTTAAAGTCAATTGCTTTGTGGTCACTGGCCAAGGTGGCCCCTAGTCACCACTTCCTTCACAAGATCCTCCCTGTTAATAAGCAGCACATCAAGGAGGGCACCTTTCATTGCTGGCTCCACTCGTAGCTGTATCATAAGGCTATCCACATTTAGGACTGCTGTGGACCAATTTGTGCCAGCTATGTGATGCTCCCAGTTAACGTCTTACAAGTTGATGTTCCTGTAGAGTAGTAAAGTTTTGAAGGTGTCCCTTAGTTCCTCAAAGAGTAATTCTTTGGAATCATTATCCTGCCTCAGTGGCCTATAGTAGACTCCTTCGATGACATCCACATTATTTTTTTTGTCCCTTAATCCTTACTCAGAGACTGTCAGCCTGCCGTCATGGATTTAGGCTACATTCCAGCCCTTCCAGCTCTCTGTCCCTCCTGAAGACACTCCAATCCAGTGGTTCATCCTACCAGGTTTCACTTATTCCAGTGATGATGCTCATGTTGTGTGTGTTGGTGTAGAAATGTTTTGGGTATGATCTGTTGTAGCTGACACCTCATGGACCTGTTTAAGGATCTCACTAACGCTCAGTTCCTTGAGTTTTGGCATACTATCCCATTGCTTAACATTGTCCAACCTGTTTATGTCCTTTTCCTTCTTCCAGTCTAGTTTAAAGCTCTACCAATTTTTTTGTTTTGCTCTGTAGCTCTTTTGCTACTGTATGCTTTTCTTAAAAATAGAGAAAAATGTCAGTATACTGATACTAGCAGTGATGTATGATCTTGTAATTACAATATGAATGCCTGTGTTACCTGAGGTAGCAGTTACGATTGCATGTTTCATTGAAGTTTGTTATTCCTGGGCAGTGGAATGTTCTATTTAGCTATTAGTTTATTTAGGAGTAAATCTGGAACATGAAAAAGGAATGAGGTAGGTAGTAAATTTTATTTTTATAAAGGTGACTTGCACACTTAAGTACGAACATGGTCATAACACTTTAGAATATGTAAGTTTGCATATAATTACAGTGGTGGTCCCACTGCTGCTGCAGGATCAGGCATTTGAGAAATGTATGAATAAAGAAAATGCTTAAATGAGCTGTTGTTTTATTCTGCCTTATGTAGTGTCCTAGAGAGTTATTGTTGCTACAGGATAGGGTTCTTGCGTGACATATAGTTGTCAGTAGTGTAAATTGGGACGCTTTCAAGCAGAGATTTAGAAATGTGTAGATTCATAGCTCTAGTGTAGGGATACTTCTGCAGGTGTGGACAGTCAGTTGAAACCCTGTTGTCATTTTTCTTGCTTGTCTTCACTGTGCTTCTTATTTTTCATGGAGTCTCTCTACAGTTTTTGAAAAGTCTATCAGATTACACCGAAAAAAAAAGAAACCTCTGGCAGCTATTGTTAGTTGTGCATGCCAGATACTCTGAAGTTACTTGCTTTCCTCCAATCTTGTTTTATTTTTATCTGCAGTCTATACAGATTATAGATTGTTTGTAATTGAGATCTAATTACTTTTTCTTCCATGTAATACCATTTTGACCTTTCTTTGATAGCTTCTTTTGCCTTCTCTTTCTCTTCATTCTTGAACATAGTAATTTCATTCTTATGATACTGCTTTGTCAACTTGGTTTTAATGGCGTGTTTGCCATTATCCTGATATTTAGTCATACATGTTTTTGAACTAAGAACAATTATTAAATCCTAACAATATTCCCTGATGTTTGGCTTAAGTTTATGGTTTAAGTGTGCTCTTTTATGTAGGCAGAAAGGAAAAAGTGAAAATTAAACACAAAATCAAGCTGTGAAATGAGGATTGTATGTATTTCTGACAGACTGCCTGTAACTATCATATAGCAAGAAAATGATTGTGCAATTAATTTAGAATGCTTTTACTGTATGTATTCCTTTTGCACTTCAGATGATGCTCACCTTTGGCTGGTGTCTTGATTTCTGAGCCTTAAAAATTATGTCGAGTCTTTGAGACAATATGCTGCATCTTCCTTAACAGTCTAAGAAAATCAATGCAGTTCCAAAAACTGTACTTTCATTCTGTATCAGAAATGTTTCTGTGCTACGTAATTGCAAATGCTACATAAATGTCTCTCTCTTGATGTTTTTCCTCTAGAATGTGAGCATTATGGTGAAGAAAAAATATTGCTGTCAACATTATAACACTGTCATAGGTAAATGCAATACAAATAAATATAACCACGAAAAACCTTTGTATTTTTAAGGTAAATATATCATAAAATATTGTACAGGAACTTTAGAATGAAGAAAGTCATAAGCGCTGTCCGTATTTTGAGTTAGTTGTAGATTATTTTATTAGGAAAATGTAAGAGAACACCTGTGTCCTGGGGATGCTGTGACAGAAATGCTTGTACGTCTTCCTTTTGATATGTAGTGTGGGAAAAATGTGTGGGACTTGTGTTGTTTGTTTAGCAGGTGTCTTATGGGAAGGTACTAATTTCAGTTTATTTAATAAAGCTTACCTGTAACGTAATTGGAGTATCTTTGGTTCAGGAGGAGGAAAGAGGCGAGCATAGGTTACTGTATAATAGACACATTTCTGGAAATGAAATTTGGTGCTGTTTGAAATGTGTTTGATGCACTAAAAATTCTGGGATTGTTTATTGATAGTTCTTTGTGAGGAAGCCAGTAAGATATGGAACATAAGTCCTCTTTGGTACCTAAAATATTTAGTTGTGTTCTGTTGCATCAAATGTGCTCATCTTCATTCTAAGAGCTGAATGGTGGCCTTGAAGTTTTACTTCAACACACTTAATGTCTAGCTTTCTTATTTCTTCATTAACTTCTGTAGCATAGTGGGTGAGCAAAAATTACCTGTTGCTTCCCATTGAGTCAATTCCTTTGAGATCTGTGGTTTAGAAGGTGACTTTAAGACATCTGGTGGTGGTGCTTGAAAACCTGCAGGATTATGTAGTAATTTGCCTGTCTTTCTCTTTTAAACACTTCTGTCTATACCATAGAACCCCACAGCTTTCATTACTCACTGCTGAAGTCCTTTTCCCTGGCATTAAGCAAGTCATCTTGGATTGTAATCTGCATTTGTGTTTTTTGATTGCTCTCAGAACAAGCTTTTCATTCCCCCTTCCACAGTGTTGTGGTTGTGTTTGTTTGCCAGACAAATTTCCATGTACTTCATTGTTCAGGTATTAGGTTAGTCAGCTGTTGATTAATGATTCTCAAATGTCATCAGGATATAACCATGCTGTAACTGTGTATGATTTAGCAGATGCAACTATTTATGTGGCTATGACACATGACATATGTGGCACATGATTTATGTGACATATGATTTGGTATATTTTTTCACTACTACCTCTTTGATTTTTGCAACTTTGTGATAAGCTGAGATGAGAAATTGGTTTACGAAATGAAAATGTCTTCAGCTCAAAGTGTTAATAGTAAGCTCCAGGTGAATACCTTTAAAATAGGCTGTAGCACATTTTTCCAGAGGATGTTCTCCATTACTGCAGTGTATTCCCAATATTGAAGCAAATGTAGGAAAATATTTTTGGATAGGTATTTAACTCATTGGGGAATTTTGCTGATGTAAAACCTTCTGAATTTTGGGGTTTTACACAACTGTCATCAAATCAAAAACAATATCCAGTGTTCTTATAGCTGATATTTAAAAACTAAAGCTTTCTTGTGGTTCTTTATTACAGTAGTAAGATAACATTGTTTTTGCGGAAGTCCACGTAGGAATTAGTGTCTAGGCAATGATGATAAACAAGGGAGAATGGGAGCAGGGAAACAGATTTATGACAGAAGTATAGTAGGGGAGAATAAGTAAATGTATTTTTTTTTAAAATTCTAGGAGTTACTGAGAGAACTCCAGTGTCCTTGCCAAGAGTTTATAATTTGTGCATCTCAGAAATTGCAATTCAGAAAATACAGTATATTTCTATGACTTCAATAACTGTGCAGCTTGAGCGTTTGCTTAAAACAGCAGTTACTATTTGAGGGAAAAGAAATAAAATGCTTTCTTTTGAAGAGCTGGCGTAAGGTGAAGTGAGTGTGTTCAAGCATCAATATTAAGTGTGTTTATTCAGGAAGAGGTTTTTAGGGCTTTTTTGTTGCTTTTTTTAAAAAGAGCTGTTGCTTGAAGTGTTGAAATTTTAGCAACACTTCAGTCACAACAATGTTTCTTGCTGTTATGTGCTGGAAATAGAGAGAACCTTAAAGTAGTGCTTTTCATAGATCTGTAAAGCAAATATAATTAGTTATAGCTTAATTGTGTGATTAGTTGAAGGGAAAAGTAATTCTGTACAAGAATCTTAGTGTCTTAAATAACTTTGTTTTTATTTTAACAGAATTCCTCTAAAGACTAGAAAATAAAGTTGGTGTCGTGCATTCTGGAAATACGTTTTACTACAGATACCACCAAGGCTTTGCAAACAGGGTGAACATGCTGCTGTTGACTGCTTACTGACAGTAACCAGCTGGACACTTCACTCACGATGTTTTCATTCACATTGTCCAATTGGAATTTGCTTATACTGATTTTTTAAGAGGAGTAAATCAAGGTGGAGTACCGTAAACTTGGTATGGAAAATAAAAGGAAAGACAAAGACAAACCAGATGACAGAATGTCACGGCCCAGTGGGAGATCAGGCCATAATCCTCGTGGAACTGGTTCTTCTAATTCTGGAGTGTTAATGGTTGGCCCTAACTTCCGAGTTGGTAAAAAGATCGGATGTGGTAATTTTGGAGAACTACGGTTAGGTAAGATCCTTATTTCTTTATTTCACTTTACATTATTTACGGCCATTTTTATGCAGTCTAGGCAAGAAAATTTCTCTATAAATACTGTATAGCTCTTTTCAGCCGGTTTTCTCTTCCACGATGCTGGAAGTTACATCATGGTTAGTGTGGCAGTGTTCCTGAAGCACTTTATTGAGGGCTAAGTGTATGAGACACATCCCTGTCCTGTAGTTGTGGCAGATCTCTTGGAGATCCTGGAATCAGGTACTGCAGCTTTTTTATTACCAGTGAGCAGGGAAATTCCTTGGTTTCTTTTCTAATGTAGTAAGGCTAAATATTGAGTTGCCATTAAACAGGGCAGTGAGAATCCATCTGTAGAGAAAATTTGGGATAATTCAGTTGCTAAACAGATGGTGGAGAAGGCACAGACTGATAAGGACCTATAGAGTTTTGAAGAATTTGGGCAGCAAAGCTGGCAATGTTAGCATTTATTGAAATAGACACTGATGATTATGTGCTTTTGAGAGACTGTTTAGTTTTGGGAACTTGTATTTCCAGGATGAACAGCATTGTTAGCCAGGGTTTTCAAGATGTCTGAGTTCAAGTATGTGTTAATAAATACAACTTGACACTTAATGGCAGGAATTTATTCTAGTGTTGATAGAAGGCTTGAGCTGAAGTGCTTCAGGGATTAATAGAGGTAGGTTTCAAAGTTAGATATTTGAGAGGACCGTGGGCTATGTAGGTGTTATTTCTGTTGATCTTTGCCTGTGGCAGAACTAATACTCATTGCCATTCAGACAATATTTGTGACATAGTGCTTGCATAAAATATAATGTTTTTAACATGCTGCATTCTGGGGGCTGTCAGGATGTAAACCAGCTTAGCAGATCAGTACTATAAAGGGATTAAAGACAGTATTGATACAGCTCTGACTTAGGACATTGAATTTTACAGTCTCAGTAATAGGTACTCTTGTTATTACTCTTAATAGTTAAACAAAATTGATACATTTTGACATTTACAGTGTTGCATATGTGCCTTTGCAGTACACAAATCAAATTGAAAAATTTCTCTTCCTCACTTTGGAAACTTTTGCATACTGCCTTCAAATCCGAATTTTTGTTTCAAACTGCTCAATGTACTAAATCAAACCAGCAAGATTGATTTTACATAATCTGCAAACTGTTAAACTTAATTTTTTGTCTGTCTCTTATTTTGGTCACAAAGTACAGAGCTGATTAAAAATTAATATCTGATTAACTCATTTGCTTGCAGCTGTTACAGTGAAACAACATATTTATTTTAAATACAATATTAAATTAGTTAAGACTTGTAGTTTGATAGTACTGAAATAAAATAGAACTAATAAGTAAAAGAAATAGGAGGAGGATTATGGGGAAGTGTACTGTCCTGCAACAGTCACCAGGACAAGTGCAGCTTTTCTCATTTTAATATCTATGGTTTTGCTTATATTCTAGATATTTGCTATTTATTGGTTTGTTTGTTTTTTTTGTTTTTTTTTTTTTTGAGGTAAGATGGTTTAAATGTTACTGAAAGCAAGAATTAATACTGCTATTATAGAGTCTCATTTAGTTTTTTTATTTTTTCATTTGCTTTGCTACAGTATCAAGTTCTTAGTGTGCACCCTTTCTAAAAAGATAACACAAGTACTTACTTTTTTATATGCATTTCTGCAACTGGGAATAAATTTTGAGCATGTGTCCTAAGGTTAGACCTGAGGGACTTAAAGGAGGAATAAAGTTGTAGAGTGCTGAAGTTCTTCTCAGAAGATAAAAATTCAGTTACGTATCAGGAGCTGCTGTTCTTCCACAATCAAAAGGGAAATTGCCTGTGTGTATCAAATCACTGTCTCTGATGTACAATCATTAGCTTGCAAAGGACTAAATAGGTTTGGATATTGAGCTGTTCAATTTAAGACTCTTTGTTATAGTTAAGATAAACCCATCAGACAGTGAGAGAGAACTTGCTGTTGCAAGTGATGCATTACTCAATACCTGTTGTGTATTTATGGACAGATGAACAGTGGTGTCATATGTATGTGTCTGCTGTATTTTAAAGAAATAATTGTCCTGACTGAGCACCTGGAAAATTAGTGTCCCTTCTGATGCTTCTTCAGAATAAGCATGTCATTACAGCTTTTGGAGCTCAATATCCAGTTACTTACCTGTAACTGGATTTGTTAGTCTGAGTAGGTGATGTGTATATCTAAGAGATGGAATGAGCAGGGCTCCTGCAGGAGTTTCTGTTAGGGACTTATAGATTGTATTACCTTGCAGTGACACAGAAACCACATCAAACCAAGTACACTTTTTATCAAAGTTTATTTATAGCCACTCTAGTCCCTACATAGGAGTACACTCCCTTTTGTGAGTCAGATTATGGCATGCTGCTCATATTGATTATGTGTTTATTGTTTTGAAGCCCTCAGGTAATTTGGGTTTCTTTTTGCAAAGTTGATCTACTAAGAGATGCAAGCTTTTAATGCATCTTGTTTCTTTATGAGCTTTTCAAGAGTACTTTATTTTTTTAAAAAAATTAATTAGTACTTCAGTCTTTGACTATTGGTGTAACTCACTTGGTCAAAGCATGGTTGTGGATTAAATCCCTGTGTGGGCCATTCACTTAAGAGTTGGACTAAATGATCCTTGTGGTTCCTTCCAGATTGAAATATTCTATGATTCTGTGTAACTTCTTAGACTTGGTTTATGTCTTTTCCCCATTTGATTTCTTTAACAAAACTGAGCTAAACTAGCTAAAATGAGCTATGTGACACATAGGAAACTCAGATCTGAGTATACTACAGAGAAAAAAGGAGGATTATCATTAAGAATAATATGCAGTAAATGCATTTGAAGTTTGCAAAGAAACAAAAAGTGTTGGAAGTGACAATTAATTTATCCATTATCTGCTATTTTTTGATTTTACACCTATAAACTTGTTTAACATTTTAGTTGTTGCAAACACTTTGAAGTGATACTTACTGAAAACTTCTTATCCAATTTCAGAGTCCCTTTTAAAGCAGCAGATGCAATTTCCAAGTGGTGTAAACTTACCAGGAATGTCATTGTCCTGTACTAACTTTTAGCTTAGTAAATTACATAATTGAGGAAAAAAATGAGTCCTCAATTAATTAACAAGTTAATTCTAATTTTAATAAGTGGCTGATGTTTCAAAAGTATATGGTAATTTTAAAATTAATTTCAAATAATTTTCAGCAATAATTATAAAAATGTAGAATATCACATTCTGATTATTGTGATTTACCAATTTTCAAGCTTTTTTAGTACATAAAAATATCACAAGCTTGGTGAAATATCTGAAACTCCCTGTGGAATTTCTGTCTATTACACTGTGCAAGGAAAACCTCTTTTAAAAATAAAATATTGGACTAATTAACCCACATTTCCTAAGTCACTGCCAGAACACCTAGAGCCTTAGAAAATGAAAAATGTTTTGAGGACTTTATTGATGTTTAAATGACATTTACTTGAATAGAAAAGCCTGTGTCTCACATTCTTGTTTTTTTTTTTTTTTTTCAAGGAAAAAATTTATACACAAATGACTATGTGGCAATTAAGCTGGTAAGTTAATATTTTTTTAAGGATTTGAGATGAGAATCTAATCAGCTTTTTCCTTTCAGATGTTAATGACTTGATTTCTTTAATTGAAACCTTAATAGTTTTGATTTCATTGAATTAGATAAAAGTGATCAGTGATAGATGTAATTATATAGTTTGGCCATATTGAATAAAACTAGTTTTATTGTCACTGTTTCAAGGCTAAATCTATGTTTGCAGCTGTGTTGTCAGTGATGGTTTAATGCTGCTTCAAGGATGTGTGGCAGTCAGATTCCTTTGTTGGCCAACAAGTAGATGAACAACAAATTTACTGTGAATCTTAACATCAGGTGACTACAGAGAGACTCCAGAAATTTGTGAGACTGCATGTGCTTTAATGTCCCACTCCTGCCCCTGAGTATTTTTCATCTACAGTTGCTGGTATTTACACATCACTTTGGTAGACATGTTTTATTTGCAATGCTGTGTAATATGTTTACTTCTCTTGCAAACATGATACTTTTGGATATTGTGTTAATACATCATTGTTTGGCTTTTTCTCAATCGGCAGAACTACTTTGGCAACACCACAATTTGCCTTTGGATTTTTTTTAACTTCTTGGTAAATGACTGTTTTCATAATAATGAATGGAATTCACTTGGTTACTTTTCATCATTGAAGGACTTTAGGACTCCAGTTAATTTCTTGTTGCTGCAGTTGCACAGAATTGTTTACATAGCATAGTATGGTGTCATACAGTAAAAGGTAAACTGTGGGAACAGAAATGCATGGCTTTAGGTAAGAAATCTGAAAAGCATTGCAAACATACAATAAACTCCTGAAAAATACTGGAATCACTCTCCTTGCTGTGGAAAGTATTTATTTTGGGAGTAGTAAATGTTTTTAAAACATGCAAATTATGGCTTGAGAGGGAAACACTGAATACACTTTTGAGAGTTACTGTGTGTTAAGTCATATTTATACTCACTTTGTTTTAACTATCTTGCACTTATTCTGTATGTCTGTTGAAAGTTGAGAATAGTCTGAGAATTCTTCTAGTTAAAGGCTTTCTACCACAAAGCACATTTAGAAATCCACTGCAATATAGTGGGGTTGTTTTAAGCACTACTTACTTGATCATGTATAGTAAGAGAACTTTTTTATCTGATCAGTTTTGGTAAAAGTGTTTTGGTTACGTATGCAACTTAATAAACTTAATTACATTTCAACCCATTTCAGCTGCCACAGATGATAGGGTTTGTTGGCATCGTTTACTTTTTTGTTTTCCAAATATCTCAGTCTTAGAGCTGCTTGTTCCCAGCTGAGTAAAAGGCTTGAAGTAACTTCATAGAGTAACTTAGTTTGAAGTCACTAAAGAACCGATACAGTCGAGTATGTTTGTAATGTACTACTCGTTTTGAAGGAACTCTGAATTTGTAGTGGACTTTTCCGATTGTCCTCTTACATTAATGGCATGAAAAGATATGTCTTTGCAATGAAAAACAACAGATGAAGGAAATCATAATAAAAATCAACACTGGAGCTTGCTTCATCATAGTAAGATAAAAATGCATTTATTTGCAGGTAGAACTAGTGGATTCTTTCAATATGGTTCTCCCTTTTTTATTTCTGTATGTATTTCAGATACACTTCCAAATTGGAAGGAATTTGAGTCACAAGGTTCAGTCTGCTGAAAGCAGCTGCATCAAACTGTGGGATTTATTCAGATTTTGTATCTTTTTTCTCTTCTTCTCCTATTTGTCACAGTGCCAGGACTTTTTTCTAACAGTTATAGATATCATGGCATATCATCCTTTTCCTTTTTAAATGAAAGCTTTTGTTTTCTTTGGCACTTTCACTTCTGTGCTTTCAGAGCAGTCATTAAGCCTACGCTTAGTCCTTGTTTTCTTATTGTAAACGAGACATTCTTAACTTCCTCTCTGTTTTGCACCTGTTGTAATCAGGGTGAGCCTTACTGAATGGAGTTGCTTGAATAAAGTTTGTTATGGTTTAAGCAGTTATCCTTGGCAGGTGAGGTTGTTGTAATCACTCCTTCAGTATCCTAAAATTAAATTTGAATTCCTCATTGTAGCATTCCATTGTTGACCTACTGTTGTCTTATGAGCAGCAAGACATCTCCTGTGCCACGTTTTGTTATATATCAGTGGTAACCATATACTCTAGTGCAGGAGGACTGTGTGAGTTTCTCTCAAGTGCTATGAATAGCTGTGTTCATACAGCAGCTTTCAGTAGTACTTCTGTTGTTAAAACTAAATGTTTTTTACAAGTACATTTTTAACTGAGACTTTTTAATTGTTTTGAATTAATTTTGTTCACAGGGGAAATATTGTATATGCACGTTCCTGTTACGGTGCTTAGGGCAGCTTCAGGACTTGTGTAAAAAAAATAGCTTCAACAGTTTTTCTGTGTGAGGTCCAAGGGTACAACATATGCATTTTAAAGTATAATGTTTGTATGTAAATGCTTATTTATTTTTGTAGAACAGCTACAGTTCCAGAATCATCTTCTTAGTCTGTTTTAGTTCATTATCACCTGTTCTGCTTGGGGACATATTCCTGTTTGAGAGGTCAGAATAGACTTATAATGAAACTCTTAAGAACTGGGCTTTTACCAATTCAGTTCAGTATAGTGGTGTTTATATGTTTCTGCTGGTCTTCTAGTATACAAACTGATTTCTTGTGATCAGGTGATTCTTTAGCAAATAGCTATTTGGTGTGTAAAAGCTTTGCCTATCCTGCTCACCTCTTCTTATTGTTAGATTTACTACTTTCATTACGTGATCCTGTACTTGATTTAAACCTCCTTTTCACTATTCAGCTGTGTCATTTGAATGACAGGTGTCTGCTAAGGAAGGCAGGAGCCTCTCTTGAAATGGAGAATTTAAACCCCCTCCCTCCTAATTATTATAACTTTGAAATTAAGGGGCTCTCAGGCAAAGGTATGGGAATAGGAATAACAGTTCTTTATTAGGGGAACTAAAATAAACAATAAACCCAAAACACATGCAGCATTACAAAGGAGAAAAAGAAGCAAACAAACAAACCCCACTGACAGAGTCAGGATCCAACCTGACACCCTGTGGGTGTTGGTGGCAGTGCCATTCCATGGTGGCTGCAGTCCCAGTGGCAGATGTGGCTCTGTTGAAGTGATGCTCCTGTGGAAAGTGGAGTTTTTCACTGAAGGTCCAGAAGTGATAGATAGGCTTGGTTTTCCTCTGAGAATCCAATGGAAAGGCTGCCTTGGTGTTCCAACTCCCAGATTTTTTCCAGGTAGGAATACTTGGCTCCTCCCCCTGGCTGGAGCATTTCCCAGTGGGATGATGGAATTCTATCAGTGAGACTCAATGTCCCATGAGCAGAAGATCTCTCCCTGGAGGGAGGCTGGGTTGTGGGAGAGATAAGAAAACTGCCCCAGCAGGTTTATTGAGAGTTGGCCATTGACAGACAATTACACCACCCCTGAACACCCCAGTTTCAACAGATGGTGATAGAATACACAGTTTTAGTTAAATTTTGCACTGTAATCCATGACACTTCATACTTTTTCCCTTTCCCTTTGGCATATTTCTCAGCTGCTCGAATTTAACTCCTCTGCAGATGCTTAACCACTACCAAAATACTTGCTAAAAGAATTTTTGCTTGAATACGTCATGACCCATCAGTAGGGGCCATGATGTTCATTATGAATTCTCATCAGGATTCAACAAAGATGCTGGACATTTTCTAGGGAGCTGTTGTGCTTTTTTGTGTGATCACATTGTGTTGGGCAACCAGCCCACTGTTTATACTTTAAAGGTATTGGCTGACAAGCCCTTACATTTGAAGACTTCCTCAAGTGCTGGGTAGCAAGTCTGTAATTTTTACAGTGCACTTTAATATAAACTCTTAACTCTCTCAACACAGGAATTCAAAGGTGCTGGCTCACAAACCACAACATTTCCACAATTCCCCACTCCCATGGTAAACTTCAGTACGGAGGATGGAATAGAAAATGGTAGCCATGCTTTGCCCAGACCGAGTGAGAGAGATGAGAAATAAAAGCAGAAAAGGAAGAGAACAAAGAATATCAGCAGTCCTCAATTCCTGCCTTGGTCTCACTGTGTGGCTGGTCCAGAGCTAGAATTGTGACCCAGGGAAAGAGAGGAAAAAGAGAGCAGGGGAGCTTCTTCCTTTCATAGTTAACCTTGTACAGCTTGTTATGTGAATTAGATTTTTTGTGCTACTTTGTTCTTGGATGCATAGTCAGCCCTTGGAGCCCTCCTTCAGGGAGTGGGTGCAGGGTGGGGAAGTGAGCACAAGTCTCCAGTTGGAGCAGGGAGTTGGGTCAGCTCTGTGCTGCTCCCAGCTCAGCAAGACCCTCTCTTCCAGTCACAGCTTTCTTGCCATAACAGTTGGAATGTTTGAGACAAAACATGCTTATACAAGGTCCTCCACACCACCCAGTGGCTCAAACATTCCTTGCTATTGGTTGGGCATATGGCTCATCTTTGGCTGTAGTGATCTCTGTGTTGGACAGAGGGCTAGAAGAAGGAAGAAACAGAACAGTATGCAGTAGCAAGTAAGGTCTATGTTCATCACTGAACCCAGAAATCCCACCAATCTTACAATCCCCATTTGTGTCTAACACTTTCCCCACCCCACGATATGGAAACAAAAGAAATCTGGTGTCCAGGGCCTGATTTATTGAACCAGTTCTTTGGTTGCAGTGGTTAGCAATCTGGTCAGCAGCTTCCTTCATCTTTGCTCAGGCCTCTTCAGTTGAGGTTGTGGCATTGTGGATGGTGATAGGGCACTCCCCTTCAGTGAGGCTGAGCATCCCACATAATGCTTGTTCAATAATGGGTATGCTAATGGTGCATCCATCTTCGAGGGATTGTCAAATTGAACATTGATAGGACACAGGGAAGAAATTCAGACCCCGCATTTCTATCTAGTATGGTATTTTAGTGTTAGGAATAAGATTCTTCATGTGAACTCCTCTAAGCCAACCCCAAAGGGGCTGTATATTTTGTCCTTCTTCAATTATAAATGTCAGTAAGATGTAGGATAATTATTTGTGGCAAGCTAATTCCTGCCATCAGGCACTGTAAAAAGAATAGGGTGTTGGTTCTATTATAATTGTAGCAAGTACGTCTATTGAAAGTTCTAATACCAAGTATGAACCCTATTTCAGGGAAGGTGTTCAGGTCGTATTACAAATAGTAAAGTAGTTGACAAGTAGTAAACATGACAGCAGAAAAACTTGCAGGCAACAGAAAGAGTCTTAATTCCTTCCTGTGTGGAGCATGCCAAGGCAAAGCCCTTGGCTGTGAGGCCTCCATATTCTTACAAATTCTTGCATGAACTCCTAAGTGAAGTCGGAGTGTTACTACAATAGTTCTTATTTAACAGGATGAAGGTAAAAGGATACATTGCTGAAACATCTCGGGTCAGTATCACTAGGTACAGATAATGGAACAACAGCAACATGCAGTCAAAACGCCTGATGTTAACATCAGTCATTGCTTTGTCATGGTTTATGTAGGAAAAGAAAAAGGAAAAATGACGTGTCCTAAACCAAATAGTTGAAAAGAAGGTATGATCCAGTGGTGTGAACACAGTGCTCTTTGTCATGGATGCTGGTAGCTATCCACAAGTAGCTGCTGAAAGGCTTCTTAAGTCACTGCTCCAATAGTGGAAAAATCTGCTAAAACTGATTATCCTGGGCAGTACTCAGGTTTGAGTTTGGTCTCTGTCTTTTCTTTTGTGAAAGATAGAATTGATTCTGTTTCCCATGGCCCATTCCTGTATCACTGGACCATTAAAGTGGCTGCCATTGTCTCACTGCATGGAATTTGGCTTGGTTAAATCCTGAACCACTTTTTAAAAGCTTTGTGATTTTGCCTATGCCTGGACTAACAGCTTCCAGTTGGATTAGTCCAAACCTCCATATTTGAGTTAGGAATACATACAGCATCTTCCTTTTCATTTAACTTACTCTGCAATAACTTTGATATTTTGGTTACTGTATATGGCACTGTTTTGTAGGAGTTTACTGACCATGTTCATCATCTCTGGTTTCAGTTTTAACTAGGGGTCCAGAATCCAGATTCTACATTATGCAATTCCTCATCAAAGATTCTCTCATGCACACCCCGAAGCTGTGCCTGAAGCCTGCTAATTGACCATGCTTGACAGCAAACAGCCCCTCTGCCTTCAACCTCTTTTCCTGATCTATCTCAGCAGCAAGCAACTCCATCTCCTGAAATCTGCTCTCCCTCTCCAGGAAACCTAAACCCCTTGACCAATAGGCAGCCCACTGGATGAGGGACCAGGACTCATAAGGATCATTTGCCTGTATGAAAACCTCAGTATCCCTTGGCCTTCTCTTCTGCAGCTTCTTTCTGCTCTACAGAAACTGTTGCTACACTTCTGGCTTTCCTATAGCCACTTCTCTGGCTTCAGCCTCTTCCACAGCTGCCTTGGTCTCCTTGCCCAACACTCCTGTGGTTCTCTCCTTTTCCTCTTCCTCATCCCTCACTACTTTTGATTCCTTTATTGGGTGAGTCACTGTCTTTGTTTCTAAAAATCTTGCAGCCTAGTTTTGCCTCTTCAATTTACATATTAATTCCTTTTCTGAACACTTGTGTAAGTTCTTGTACTCCCAAGGCCAGCTGCTTATCCATACTGTGGTACCCAACACATCTCTCAGTATTTTCTCCTGCTTTTTAGCCTTGCAGAGCTCAAGGTGTAGTGATTGGATAAGGTCTCTTTCCAACTCAGCAGATTCCAGTTTTGCTCTTTCATTTTTCTGTCTATCCACACACCTCTGTAAGTGGTCAGCCAGATCTTGTTTTTATAAGAACTCTGCCAAGACTTTAAATGTTTTTGCAACCAAATTTTGTAGTAATTTGTCTCTCTCTTTTGCTGTCTAAATATTTTAGTAGAAAATAATCTGTCTCAACTTGTTCGCTGTATGAACATTTTTATAAACAGTCAACCAAATTTTATAGAAATGTCTCTCTATTTTTGCTAGCTAGATTTTAGTACAGAGTCATTAATCTTCTTATCCTTTTGTGTTTCATCAGTGTGAAACACACATTACTCCACATATGAAGATGAGAACAGGTCTTACTTTCCAGTAATGGGAAAGGGGTCCATGCTTGACGTTTCCTGGACTGTCATGTCCTGCTCCTCCCTGTTCCATATCCATCCTATACCCCAGTCAGAGAGAGAGCTATCTGAGCCTGTCGCAGCTAAACATAGCTCAAGGGCTGGTTAGTCCCTCTCAGCCTCGTAAGAGTCCTGTCTGTCGTGCCAATTTATTGTTAAAAGCCATTGGCAGGAGTGTGGTGTTTGTTGTAAATTCTTACTGGCCTAAATGAAGTGACCAGACCACACACTGGGGAGCTCTTGTGCTTTATTGTGCAGTTCTTATAACTCTGGAGCCCACATTATTAGACTCAAAAGGTGTTGGGTAACAAGCCCTTCATTTTGTACAGTAGGGGGAAAAATATGACAGCCATGTCATATTTTTTTTTTGCCTAGGCAAAGCAAGGGATAAGGAAAATTATGGTGGAATAAAGAGAGAAAGAGAACAAAGAAGTGCACCATCTGTAGATTGCTGCAGTCTGGCCTGCTGCATGGATAGTCCAGAGCTGGGATAGCAAAGCAAAGAAAAGGAAAGATACAGAAAAAGTGAATGAGAGGGTTTCCGTTTATAGTTAACCTGGTACAGCCTCTTATGTAAACGAGACTTTTCATGCTGTTCTGTTTGCACAGCCCCAGGTGACCCTTTGAGCCTTTGGGAAGTCAGTCGAGGGGGGCGGGGACTGAGCAGGAAACTGGCTCAAAACATTGCTACTCCAACTCCATGGGACCCTTTGTTCCCATCACACTTTTCCTGTCGTGAGAGTCAGAATATTTGAGACAAAACTTGCTTATGCTTAGTCCTCGACAGAACTGCTGCTGGAAATACATCAGTTTTTCTTTTTTTTTTGGGTGAAAGATAGAAAGTTACAAAGTAATCATCACTGTCTTTTAAACTGTAATCTTTAATTCACTGATTCACTAGTCCAATCTTAAGATTTGAATTGCGAAAATTATAAGTGAGGGGTGTGTGTGGAAAGAAAGTTGCACTTTGTTTCAAGATTGTAATGTTTTTTCCTCTCTGTTTTTTGTTTTTAAGGAATAACTGTCACACCATTTCAGAATCCCTCTAGGATATGTAGTAAATCCAAATCTGGTGCAAGTCTGTTTAACTGACTGGTTTTTTTTTTTCCTGCAACAAGAGCCTACCTCTTAAAGAAATGTCTTTTGTTTGCTATTGCTTACAAATATATATTAAGCAGACACAGAACATAAACTCACTCAATTACTAAAACCATGAAAAGTAGGTAATAAGTGAATGTTTTTTGCTTTGGGTTATTAGACTTCTTGAATATTTCCTTAAACCTTACAGTTTAAGGAAACTGCTTTTTCAAAGCCCCTTTAATGGGAAGTAACTGGAATTAGGAAAGTATTTTATTCCATGTATTTGGGACAAAATAATTCAAAATGAAAGAGATTCCACATTTCAGGTGTCTTTATTGTTTTGTTTGAACATATAAGCATGCCACAGAAGAAAAAAAGCAGGGTAAAAACCTTTCTGATAAACTAAGGGGCAGTTGTTTCTGTTGCTCTGGTAACTGGGGCTCAGTAAGCTCCACATTAGTTCTTTGATGGTATAAAGGTCCTATGTTCCTCAGAGAGAAATGGTCTTTGGCAGGGAAAAGAATTTATCTGTTTTAATAATGAAGCTTTGAAATAATTAGATGGGAATGTAAAAGCAGTGTAGAGAGTGTTGTATGCAGAACTTTGCAGGTGCCAGAAAAATTCTTTCAGGATGCTTCAGTGAAGACCTGGGCTTAATTAATTAAAGAAAATACACTAGTTTCTTTTGGTAAGATAAGAAGTTTGCTTTGAGGCACTCTGGGATTAACATGATGTTTGAACAGTTATGTATTCTCAGGCTTATTTTTAGATGCTGAAATGTGCCAAAACACTTGTGAAACCAAAGAACTATGATTTGCCATTTCTTTTGTTATTACTGAATTTTCTTTTTAGACCTGTAGATAACAGTCGTATATTCTTCACTCTTACGTTATGTTGAGAGATGACATTCAAAATTCTTTTATCTTGATTTATCATTTTCGGTTCTTTCTCATTTATGTGTAGTTATTGCATACTGCAGAGTGGCATGTGTGGAAATAAAATAAGTGTATGCAAAGAGGTTATTGTGCTTGTCCTTTTACAAGTTCCATTGAACAAGATGATGTGTTCCCTTGCATGTTTGAAATGATAGGAAGGAATCCAAGTCTTCTTAAAAAACAAGGCAATTCCTAAAGGCTGTCTTTGAATAAACGAACAAGTACATATTTCCATTTTTTTTTTTCTCCCTGCTGAATAAAGTTTAGCTTAAGTCTTTGACTCTGTGTAGTAGTTTACTATATGTGTTTGACTGTTGAAAAACATTGCCTTCTGGAGATGTATCAGGACTGTCTTCTGCTGATGGCTGGGACAAGCAGCATTTGTGAAAAAGAGGGGATGTGTGTCAGAAATTGGAAGCTATTTCTCTTACCTAGATTATTTTTTTAATCCATTCCAGTAAATTTAATATATACAAGCTGTTTTTCATTCTTTTAATGGGACCATGTCACAACCCTGAGGGGTTAAGTTGTTAATGTACCATCAATTGAGACAAAACTGTGTAATTGAACAAAATTAAACTTCCTATAATCCATTGTCTTGTGTTATTGTAAGCAACAGATATGCAGAGTTTTGTGGACTAAAGTATTTTCTTCTTAGCCAGCATAATCATAAGTTTTAATTAGACATTATATAGAGTTTGGTGTATTTTATAATTAACAGACTTGTATACTAGAAGCAAACTAATTGTTAAATTCGTGTTGCTTCCTGAAAGGTTAAAATATTTTAAATGCTTTCCAGTGAGTTTCCTCATACCTCTGAAAGCTGTGTACTAAAGGTTGATAGTTGCACTGATTTGCTTTGACTTACGTTTACACTAAAGTGTTTTTTTAGGGAATCTTTCTGTTCAGTACTTTACCATAAATTTCATGTGTCCTTCTCATAATCTGTAATGAGGCCTTTGGTGGCCCAGTTGGTCTTGCTTAGTAATTAATTTTTTGACTAATAAATACTATCTTATTTTAGAAAATTCTTGCTCACTCACTTTTTCTTTGGCAAAGAATACTATATTGGGTTATGCTGGTTGCTCTGGAGCATAAAAACATACAGTAGATTCTTCTTTTTTTTTTTTTTTTTTTTTTTTTCCAGAAACTGTTGCATTAGTCCTTCTTTACTTTTAGACATCCACCTTTGGCATCCTGTCAAGATCAAATGCATAAATGTACACTGTCAGGGATTTTGGCAGCGATTGGTAACAACTAAGTCTCAGAGGAAGATGGGTTGAGGAAGAAGACTTGATTTCTCATTCTTGCAATGTTTGTGCATAGTTTTTTATGCCCTGAATGTGACACTGAGAAACAGCACAAGTTTATAAACTTGCAGCTTCTGAAGATGATGGTGTGAGGAGAAAGATGAGCTCAAGCTTTTCTTGAAAATTGATCAGCGGTATCAGTTATTGCTGATACCTATATTAACAGTTAGTTACTATGTGCTGCAGTTCTAGTAGTAACAGAATTAGTTTCTGAATTATCACTGATGTGTTGGAAGATCACAGAATCAATTAGGCTGGAATAGACCTCAGAGAGCATTGAGTACAACCTCTGACTGAAGACCATCACGTCAGCATGTCACTCAATGCCATGGCCAGTCTTTCCTTAAACACCTCCAGGGATGGTGACTCCACCACCTCCCTGGGCTGTCCATTCCAATGTCTAAGAACCCTTTCTGTGAAGAAATTTCTCCTAATGTCCAACCTAAACCCCCCCTTAATCTTAATCTTCAGATCATGGAGCTTAATCTCCATGTTACATATCACAAGAAACAAGGCGTATCTTCTAAAAGATGCCTTAGGAAATTCCTTCAAGAATCTTCTGCTAAGAACCCTTTCTTTGCAAAAGAAGATCCTCAGGAAGCTTGGGTTTCCATTTAGGGCTGCATGTGTGTTCCTCTGCTTAATCTCATGTCACTTAATTTTGTTCTGTGAGACCCTGACACATTGGCATGTTGAACGCAGAAATAAGACTTCATTAATGTGCATAAACTTGGCCTGAGGCTTTTTTTGCTTGTATTGGATTTATAGTTTGGAATGGTGATACTTGATTTCTGCTAAGCTATTGCTGTTTGGTGGAAGGATTTGGTATTTTTTGTTAAGATTCTAGGATAAGACTTCATGCTTATAAAGATACATCTATCAAATATTAAGTATTTAGAGGTTCTTTTCAGTCTGTTAAGCTGCATATTAATGCCACTTTCTGAGAAAAGTGGGACATACCATCCATGTGCTTTGGAGAAACATACTATTTTTAGTATTCCATCGTGTGTCTGTTATTTGGTTTGCATGTTGAACTCTGGTCCAGTGGGGCAATACAAGATGTAAATATCCCTATATGCACTAGTCTCACCTGAGGGAGGTTTAGTTTTCTCTGTTTCTTAATTGCCAATTACTTCAGAAGAAACATTCAAACTTTCTGTGTGGCTTGGAAGCAGTAGGGCTAGTTTGAGTGGTAGTAGGTTAGTGTATTAATTTTTAGGCTTTGTTTTAAATGTTGTTTTTGTCTTTAAATCAGGAGCCAATGAAGTCGAGAGCACCACAGCTACATTTGGAATACAGATTCTACAAGCAGCTAGGATCTGGAGGTAAAAAGCAGTGTAATGCATTTTATTGTAATGTAATCCAGAGTCAATTTTTGACTCAAGTTTTCTGGTTTAGAGGTGTAAATCTATTTAGTAAAGTGTTCCTAACTACTTAAAGCAGAATAAAGCCCTAGGAGATAGTAGATTCATGTGTAAATTCCAGCTTTTCATGTCTAAGTTCTAACTTTTTTTTCTACTCTATAAAGGGTATCTATGAAGTCTTTACTATTTAATGAGTCCTACCTATCAGCATTTGTCTCCATACAAATATACCTTAAACTAAGTAATCTTAGACCATTCACAGTACAACTCTGAAAAAATACTGTAGATCTTGAAACTGCTAATCTACTAAACATGTATTTGAATTAAAGTTTATATGATACTTAAATAGCTTCAGATTAATTTTTACTTTTCTTCACTTCACTTCTATTAATACAGTGTATGTTGCTGCTTCCTAATTTAAACCATAATATATCCTAAATATCTCTAGGAAAAGTTTAAATGCAGTTTAATATGAGTTCCTCATTTCATTCCCCTTGGTGCTTTTATACCCAGAAGTACTCTTATGGTGGTCACCTGAATGATCCAGTTATCACCTTTTGTTTTTATAGGTGAGCGATAAAACTTCTCACATATTTTTGTACCTTGCACAAAACTGCATATAGTCAATTGGGAAGATGTGAAGTTTCTTACCCTAGTAAAGCGAGTACAGATATTCTCTAAATTAGCTATAACTTAGGAAAAAGAAATCTTTTAACAACTTTTCCTTGAAATTATTGGGCTTTTTAGCCAAGGCAGCCTGGATTTTGTAACAGTGATTTTAGTTAGGCTTAGGCTGGAATAAAATCCTACTTGGTATGAAAAGTTGTCTCTGAAAAGAAATACACAATGAGCATGCCCATACCACTTTCATTATGTTACCTTGAACGTGTATGTTATGATAAACTTTAATACTTTTTAATTACTGCTTTCACCTTTTTCATTAAAATTTGGGATCATATGCTCATTGCTGCACTGACTGGATAGTGTTTCTCAGGTAGCTTTCAAAATTTTATACTACTCTTACAAAAGACTACATCTGGTAAAATGAAGTTTCTAATATGTTCAGTTAATATAGGCCTTTTTTTGCTGCTGTACTATGAATGCACTGCAACCAGGAATTTTTAGAGATTACTTCTGGCAAAACACAACATTGTCAATTTCTCTTTGTAGATGGAAAATGAATTTGTACATAGGTAGTCAAAATCTTGAGTCTGTATCTTGCTATTTGGAGAAAGTCATCAGAGCTTGGTGTATGGGTGTTTTTTTTTTAAGTAGTTATAGATTGTCAGCATACCGTACACTAGCATTGTGAAATCGCTGATGAGTAGAAAGCTGAGATCTTTAAGTAAATAACTAATGGGGCATGATAACTTGCAGTTTAGGTACATTACCTATCTCTGAATACAGAGGTGTAACTATAAAATTGCAAAGGAGCTGTGTAGTGGAGGTAAGAACTAAGCTGTAATTTCTAGTTCAAACTGTAGAAATTAAGCATTGCTTCTCAGAGGTAGGAACCCTTATTATGAATATTTCTTAGGAACATGTCTTAGTGATTGTAAATATTTATTTACTGAATAACACTGCGTTTAGTGTAAGAACATAGTCGAGTCAAAGTTATGCTGCTTTGCTTCAGATATCATTCAATCTTCTTAAGCCTATTTGCTGGTTGCAACAACTTTTATCTCCTTGTTGAAGTAGTGAAAAAGAGAGTCACCTCTCTGATTTTTTGCATGAAGATGAGGTGACCTTTAGGGTGAAAACACAAAGATAGAGCTGGTGACTTACTAAGCATCATCAATATTTATGAAGGACTTTGTTACAGACCTCCTTTGTCTTTGCTGAAACCTGCTTTAATTCAAAAGTGAAAGCCTCGTCCAGCACAGAACCTTGAAATCTCCTTTGTGACCCTTGCTCAGGCACTCCACTTGAGGTTTATTTTAATGGCTTTTGTGGCAAAGGCTCATTATGAAGAAAGTAATTTTCTTGTTCATATCTACATAGAAGTTAAAAAAAGACTGCCGATTTGTTATCTTTGTCAGCAGTCTCTTTTTCTATATTTCTAGGAGTTGGGCCTTCAAGCTGAGGAAGTTACATGGCCTATTAATTTCAGAAAAAAAAATTGTAGTATTATGTTGTTTCTATTCTCATGTAATCTCTGACAATTGGTTTTAGTTCACTGATTTTTTGTGACATGCATGTTTACTGTCAAGCATAGATTTAAGTAATTTTATCTCATGTACAGTTGAAAATACAGTGTTGGAAAGTTGATCCACCAAATGATAAATTCAGGAAGCAAGTATAAAAAACCTTTTATGCAAGACAGGAGATAGTAAAAAACAAAAACAACTTAAACCAGGTCTATCCATATAGACATTATTGCTTTACAGGCAGTGGTTGTACTTTGATCAGAAAGAGAATAGACTGAAGGAAGTGATCTTAAGTATGCAAGCTGCAGGAGAGTCTGTCGTAGGAGATATAAAAACAGATGCCATTGCTGGAAGAAATTTGAAATATAGTAATTATGAAGATAGAAGGTTTCTCTGATACACAGTTATGGACCGTACTAGGAGTTACAATTATCTGAAGCTTTCCATCTTTTAAGCTTCTAAAAATCCACATTTGCAGGCTTTCTAACGATGAAATAGTCTTTTCCTTAGCTGGTTTTTTTTTATGTGCACAGACTTGTAGTAATTTGTCTGATAGCTTTATAACTGTTGTGGGCTGTGTATTTTGCATTTAATTGTATAAATTGTGCTTCCTCTTGTTCTCCTAACGTTTATATATATACTTGTGTATTAATAGCAAGTAGCTACTAAACTATGGTTTCAGAAGCAATTGGTGAAAAGGGAATTGTACTCCCAGAGCTCCTTTCCAGTCTTGTATGCAGAACCATTGTTTTCTATAAAACCCCCACTATTTTCACAAAGAAGAACTACAAATTCCACAGTTTATGCTACAAATTGACTTGTGTTTAGTGTGAAATAACGTGAAGTGTAAGGGATAAAATTCCTGGAGGCCCTGTGAAATCCCACTTGTCTTGGAGGTGACAGGTTGAGGAGAGGCATTAACATATGAATGACTGCTTCTAGAAGAAAATCAGGTTATTTTCTGGCAATATTGTCTTAAAGCAAGTAAAGAAAATGTTGTGATTCAGATTATTTTTCCTTCAAACCCTTTCTAACAGAACATCTGTGTACATCCTCTGGTCTTGTAGGCTTCTTCGATGAAAAGAATAGCATTTTGAAATTATATGTATTCTTGGTATTTCCTTTTCTGTAGCCAGTATTTGTCTACTAAGTCTATTTATTTATTTTTATAATATCCCTTTTTCTTGCTTTTCTAATGATCTTGTAGCTTGGGTTTTTTTAAGTATGTATTTGTATTATTAATTTCTGTGCTAAGTCATGCTGTTTTGTGTCTTGAATGCCATGAAGATGGAAGACATTCTTAACTGAAGAAAAGGTCAGAGGTTCTTTTGTAGTTCTGCTCACTGAGATAACAAGAAGAAAATAAGCATGAAATATGATAGGTATGCAGTTTTTATACACAGGACTTTTGGAACTAAGAGTATTAGTTCTTGGTATTTAATATAAAGTGTTTTTGCTTGCATGAGTAAGAATTATCATTTCAGAACTGTATTCCTTTGGAGAAGATCTGCTCTTAAAGAAGGCCTAACTGTAACTTTTCTTTTAAATATGCTCTTTGAAATGCCTATGAATGTGCAATAACACGTAGGTGTTTGTCAGAAAAAAAATGTGAAGAATCTTTCTTTAAAAGGAAATACTTTCAGTGCTTTTGGGTTTTTTGAAAAACTTTTAGTTTTTAGGGAAATGGATCTCAAGCTTATTTAACACAACTTTAAAAATTAGTTTAAAGATATGACTTATTTTAGTCTCATCATTATTTAGCTTTCATTTAGGTTTTATATAAGAATAGAGATTTTTATGAAAATTGCTTTCTCTTTTCTCTGATAATTTTGTTATTCAGTAGCTACGAGGGCATTTTCCTCAGGAAGTCTGAGATTATTAGTCAGTATGCAGAAGTTTCTAGTCTAATTGGATGAGGAACACTTGGATGGAATTTAGAATATCTTTGCTTCTAATAAATTTTGTTTAATGTGTATTTTCTTAATATGCAAGTGTGAGTTATAAGAAAAACTGCTATACTGTAATAAGTGCAGTACTCCAAATAAAATGATTGCTGAATTCTTACCTGAAATTGCACCAAGGCTTTAGGAATTAATAGGAAAATGTTTCGTATTTTCTGTTGTTTTTTGAATTTATCTTTTATGCTATCAGCCATTCTTTGCATGATTAGAAGATAAGGTGTAGGTGTATTTCATGCACTATGCTGTAATTTAACTGACAGGTATTTACAGTATGGTTCAGTTTCCTTTTACAGAAAGGAGTCTATAAATGAAAGAAGTTAGGTGTTATGTGTTGAAGAGCATAAAAAAATACTCAGCTTTTCATTGTCTGATTTTTCTAACCTCTCTTAATAAATGGGTCATTATCGTAATGACTGAAGCCTTTGCAAGTTGAGTACTTTTTTGTACTTAGCTGACAAGTGGAGCAAAAGAATGGCAAGAAACTTCTGCTGCTTAAGTAAATTAGTAGAACTCCTGTTTGTAATGCTGCTGTTGGAGCAGACTTGCTTAGAACTGTTCTTGTTTATCACAGCGAGGGGTATCTATTATTAGATTTTTTTTTTTTCATTTGAGGTCATTTATGAGGTCACAGATTTCAAAACAGGTCACCAATCTGTTCAGCAGTGGATTATCCTACTGGTCAAACTGCTGTATTAATATTTCAGACAAGGCAGATGCTCAGTATTGTAAATCAGGTTTTATTTTTCTTAACTTTTATATATCTGCTCTTTTAGCTGAAATCTGGTTAACACTTCGATTTGAAAAGCTGGAAGCCAGACACTTTTCTTGCAGGGTGACTACTATTGACAGTCAATGTGTGGGATATATTTGTCTACAGTAGAAAAAGGTGTTGTATTTAAGAAAGTCATGGCCATTGTGAATTGAGTGCTAAGTATTGCATTCTGTACCTGAATCATTGTGATTTGGTACCAACATTCATTTGACGTGCTCTGTATTGCTATCTAAAAATACAGTTTTCAGTTTTTTGAGATTGTGCAAACCTGCCTTTGACACAACAGAATTATAGTACTTGGACAGCTGTAATGACAGTTGCTATTGGATTAGTGATTCAGGAAGATTTCAGTGTGCACATAATGTGATTTTGGAATATACAGAGATATTACCATACAGTAAGTGGAGTCTGCTCACCATTTTGTAATCAAGCTCAGTAGAATATTTATTTTAGCATTTAGAGCATGTCAGGATTTGCCAGATTGATAATTACATTTTGTTCTGGGAATGTAGCAAAGTGAGTTTGAAATACTTTGAATTTCTGATTTTGAGGGGGCAGAGGCAAGAACAATTCTTTATGAGGTATCTTGTACACAGCTTAATGTGGGCTAATAGGTTAGACATTGCTGTTTATAGTTTTCTTTTTTGTGTTGGAAATATGTTTGATGGGCTGAAGGCCAAGAATGAGGTTCAGTACTTCAGTGTTCAGTGTTTATTCGTCTAAAATAAAAGAGGAAAGACAAAATATTTACAGTGAGAAAATGTGTTTCTTCATTAATTTCAGTTCAGACCAGCTTTAGCCGGTGTCTGTGAGATCTGAGTGTTCAGTGACAGCTATTAATTTTTTTTATACAACTCTATTCAGGGTATGGAATTCATGAAACAGGTTTTGCCAGTGAAAAGACAGTCTGTCTTCTGTATTTAAGATAATTACAGGCGACTTTCACTGTTACTGTGAACCACTGGGAGAAGGCAGTGGGATCTCAGATTACTAGTGGTACCATCTCTAGGTCATCCCCCGGGCCACAGCCACCTTGTCTTCCTCTTTAGCCTCTGGGAGAAAATGCAGCCCAGCATGATTTCATCATGATGTTTCAGCATCTATGTTCTGATATAACTCTTCTCAAGACAAAAATTTCAGTAATTTCTTGATTTCTTTCTTAATTGGTAGACTGTAAAGTACTTTACTAGACTCATACTCTATCACACCATGAGGAAGTATCTCAGTAATGAGTCCCCTTGAGTGTAGTCCTAGAAACGAAGTACTACAGCTAGATTATTGTGTCAGGTGATTATTTTGGTTCATGGATCCTCTAGAAACAATTTAAAAGAACTTACCTCATTTTGTATTTTTCAAAATATTTTGGGATAGGTATCTTGCTGCTGTTATAGGATAAACATTATGAAAGTTACGAAGGTTTGAAGAGAGTTTGAAAAGAAGATTTTATGAGAATACTTGTATGTGACATGTGCAGCTATATTAATTGAACAGTTCCACTACTTAAACCAGCAATAATTTACTGGAGCTTCAGATTTTAGAATATTATTTAATTTCTAAAACTAAGGTGTTACATGTTTAGTGATTAGCAACAATGGATATTGAAGACAAAGTGCCTAGCTGTAAACTACAGAGTTAGCAAGTAAGTCAGTTCAGGGTAGTTGTAGCTTACATACCTAAATAACATTTTATCAGACATATCTTACAGATATGTCTGAGTTGTCTCACTTCAATCCTTTCTATACATCTTGCTATCCATCATTCAGTATCAATGCAAAGTGAGTTTTACTAGTAACTTCACGTGAGTATTGCTTTGAACTATACTTCTAGGTAGATAGCTGAGAATTTGCTCTTAAGCTGATTGCTGATTCTTAAAATTTTCTTTTAGTCATGTTGTCCTGCTTTATTACTTCGGTTCTAATTTGACTGGCGTTATTGTGCTGGGGAATAAACAATAAGCAGTTAGTTGAAGAGGTTGGTAATCACTGTTAAGTAAAAAAACCTAAACATGCAGGTGATCTTAGAAAATAAAGCTCTAAGCTTAATTTAAGAACGTAGTATTAGAGCACTTAAACTGAATCAAATACTGAATCTCTTCACTGAAGAGGGATCTGTTCATAGGCAATGTTAATTTGTGTCCTGATGACTGATGTGGTTGTGTTGTGAGTTTTTTGGGGAAAACTGTGACTCAGTTTTGAGTTTTTGCTGCTGGTATGCTTCCTGAAATAGGAAGGTTGAGCTGCTCAATTATTAATGTGAATATGCTAATATTTATGTTTATGTGAATCAACAATGATGATAATACCTAATTTATTTTTTAAGTGTAGTCCAACAAAAATTATAAATATGTTGCTGGGAGTTTTTCTTGGTTTATGCCAATTCTTTTCTAGGATTTAGCTTAAGGACATGTACAGGATTTTCTGAATTTAAAGTAATTTTTTCCCCTGGAACAAGTGCAAGAGATCTGGTAAGAATGGCAGCTGAGTAATGGAGTTACATGATAATGTTTCTGAGAAATGGTAGTTGCTGGCCATAAGAAGCTTGGTTGTATGCAAAAATATATATTGGTTTTGTGTTGTGACATGACACAGATTTCAGAGATTACGGGCATTGTGAGGCATACAATAGATAGCTGTAATTGTGAAAGGAAGCTTAATAATACAGTTCACTGAACAAGGTAAATGGATATTTGATTTAATAATGACTACAATAAAATACATCTCTAATTCTGTTTTAGTAATGTAAATAATTAAAGGAAGATTTTTTCCTTTGAAATAGATCCAATTATTTTATTACTGTTCCTTTTTGCTAACACATTCTTATGTTTTTAAGTAAGAGACATAAGCTAAGTGTTGTGGTAATACAGTGTCTAATTCTGCGTTTAGACTTTTATAGTTCATGGCTGATTATGATTTCAGTAGCATCCAGGTGCTATGTTTCCAGAGACTGTGTGACCTTCTGAGTATGCTGCTTCGGCTCAAGTCAGAACACACTATCCTTAGTTTTATAATTGCTTCCTTTGAGAGGATTCAAACCAGATTCCACAGGCTAACTAGGAAATACTTGAGTTTGTGGCAGTTGTTAAATGTATCCTTGACAAGAATACCCAGATCAACGTGCCATGGAAGACAACTGTTACTGCAGATCTTCCAACTGGCTGAAAATACTTGGCTTGAGTTCAATGAATTGCCACATAGGAAAACTTACACTGCAAATAAAAGGCAGTGGAATGCAGAAAGCTGAACACACAACATCATGATCTGTAAGAGCAGCCTATTATATTTTACTGGCAATTATGATTTAACAGACTAAGTAACAGGATATAATGCAGATACCATCAGCCTGTTTCTTGACTGGTTTAGAGAAAGTTCTGAAAGGGAATTGATACTACAAGAAACTGGAAAACACTGGAAAGCTACTTACTAGCTTAATAGCTTTACAAATTTAGATTGTATTTTATAGAGACATTTTGCCAAGATACAGCTTAAAATTAAGTCAGTGATAGATGAGGTTAAATGCAAGTGGTATTGCCATTTACCTGTGGATGACTCTGGCTGTCTCTGCTGCCTGTTTATCGAGTTAATGGTTTTTTTCTAAATGAGGACTCACACATACAATAATTGAAGCTATGACATAATAACTATGTCAAAGTAAATAGATGGAATTTTTTTCCTTAAGATATAAATGTGTTTGTGCTAGTCATGTATATTGATTTAGGCAACTGGAGTGAACAAAAGCAATCTCAAGCTTAAATAAGGTTTTGTGATGAAGTTTGTGAAAAAGACAACAACCAAGATGGATAATGATCCTAAAGCAGAAATAACTTATTATTTTCTTTATTTTAAAGAGGTTTGGCAGATACTAGCCATGTTTTCTTTATTCTAGTATTTTTATCCTTTCAACATTATAGAGGAAGTCAGTTCAGTCAACTTTAAAAAGTTTCTGGACATCATGTACATAAACTTGGCAGCTTAAACTATTTGAGTGAAAATTTAACAGTATAATCTGTAAATCCACATCACTAGTTTAGGAGGCTCTCCCT
>CM031878.1:66338690-66349833 GCA_018697195.1 Certhia americana
CCCCCCCCCCCCCCCCCCCCGCATCCCCCCTTCCTGGTGGATAGTCAAGTATTTTTTGGGTGTTTCACACTTGATTTTTGATACCAGAGGTGTACAGCAGTAAAGTTATAGGTGGCTAATGAAAGTTAACTTTTATAGAAGAAACTGGAGTCCAGCTATGTTCAAATAGTTAATTTCCAAGTCAACACTTCTTTAATTTTTGTCAAGAGTAAAATAGGATTAAAGTCATACTGGCTTAAAATAGATTTACAGTTTTATGACAGGGCATTCACCTAAGTATTGTAGATTGCTTTAGTTAATTGAGCCCATTCAAATGAAAGTGTTTTACTTGTCAATGACTATAAATATCTAGGGATAGGCAAATTTGACTCACACCTAAAAAAAAGATTCTATTTTCAGAGTTTTAAACCTAGAAAGGAAAGATATTTAAATATTAAAGTAATTTAGTGGGATTATGTGAAACAACTTTTTTGGCCAAAAGTTAAGTTTTTTCTTTGATGGAAGAGGAGGAAGTGATTTGTAACTTTTCGTGACATTTGTGTGACAAATATTGAGTTCTGCTTGTAATTGGGGAGGGGTACTGCTTTTTAAAAAGGACTTTTTGAGAGTGGGGAGAAGATCTGTCTAGGTCCTGGAAAGCATTGAAGGGTAATCAAATTAATTATTAGTGAAGAAACCAAGCACCGATGACTTCTTTAAATTCACAGCAAGACAACTGGGATGCATCTTAAATGCTCAGAGTATTTCCTTCTTTTGTTCTTCAGTGGTTTAAGCCAGAGTGATTCAAACTGGAAATGAGGTACATCCTTTTAATTGGTAATAAGTAGTGGAATATCTTGTAAACAAAATAGTGGTTCCTTAAATTTCTAAAAATCAGTTGCTTCGTTTTTAACTTAACCAATGTCTCTTAAAGGTTTATATTAGAGAGCTTACATTTATCTCTTTGTAGTGGAAGAAAAAAGCCTCATGCTCGTTTTTATTAGTTGCATGTTACTTTCTTACTTCTGGGGATTTAACAAGAATGTAAGCAGCAGAATGATACTTGCTTATTGCTTGTAAGCAAAAGTAATGAGTGCTTAAATTAAAGAACAGAGCCCCTAACTTCTAGTACTTTGAGCTGTTAATATCAAATTATTTTATCAACATGGGTAATTTTAGACAGGATGCTCCATATGCACTGCAGAAGTTATTACATGTTAAGTACAGTTCTGGGACGTTTTGGAATTTTCATGTAATCAGAAGATCAAGTGTTTTAGGTATCTATCTGATAATTCAGGATGATATTTTTAAATTGAAGAACACGATCTCGTACCATATTCTAATACAGGATGTAATATGGTCAGTGCTTTTTCATTAGGAGCAGTAAGCTAGTCCTGTGAAGTCTTTCTGAAGTGGGTACAATTACTCATTTTAAGTATATTAGTATAGAGATGGGTGAGATGATACATACTGGAATACAAATTGTAGCTCAATTCTTCTGAAAATAGAACAGTTAGACTGTATTTTTATGGGTTCTTTAAATATTCTGACTTGTAGGAAAAGAGATTAGTGAAAAACCTCTTAAAAATGGTGCATTCATTTTATGTTAATTTTGCCAAACCAGTATCTTTTAGTACTTTTTTTTTTACCCAAAGCTGTAGTGAGTACAATTACAAATCTGTGCCCTCAGTGTCAGTTATGCTTTCTGGAAGCTGATCTGGAACAGAGACTAGACAGAGCAAAAGGATAAAGTCGGTATTTATTAAAAGGCCTCACTGGGTACTCCTGGGCAGCACTAGAGCCCAGCTGGAGCACACCCAAGATGCATCCAAAATGGTCACAAAATGGACACCTGGGTCACAATGTCTCACACTTTTATAAGTTCTGGTCCATTAGCATATTGGAGTTAATTGTCTTACCATAGCTTCAGGTTATGAAGCTCCATCCTCCTTGTTCTTTCTTCTCACTTCACCGTTGTTTTCGTTCTTGGGCCTGAAAGTTGTCCTTGGTATCAAACTAGAGAAGGAATTGTTTTGTCTGTCTACTCTGTGAAGAGAGCTCAGTAGCACTTAATATGAAACCCAAAACTACCTACTGAGACAGCACAGAATCTAAAAAATATAAAAAGCTTAAACTTAAGGCATCATAAGTGTCACTATAGTAAGGTATGAAAAATAGAAGGCTTTATGTATTTCAGAACATACTGAGAGTTAGGGTTACATTTGACCTACAGAGAATGAAGGTGAAGTCCAGTGTTTCATTAAAGTGTTCTGAAAATAGGTTTGGTACTTCTGTATAGTGCAGTATTGTAACATTATAGAAAAAGCTCATGTGAAAAGAGTACTTTTTCATAGTATTAAATATTTGGAATAAATGAAACAGAGCATATGTACTGAAGAACAAAAACCAAAAATCTGGAATAACTAGCTTCCTTACATAAACAAAATTCTGCTGAATGAGGAAGATGTCCTGTGTGTGTAAAAAAGTACAAGATGACTAGAAGCAAAGATATCAAGTTATTTTTAATTAAAGAGACATACAGTGCATATTGTACAAAAAGATGGATGTAAAATTGGATCAAAAGTCTTTAACTATATTTTCGAACTTCTGGATTGCCTGTCTTCCTAAGGCAGGTGTTAATTTGAAGCTATAAAGTCCAGACTTAATGTGTAATTCAGGTTCATTAATCTTTTTGTTTTTTAAAATGATTTCTCTAGATAATAAGGTGGTTTTATTCCTAAAGGTAGGAATAGCCTTAATTTAAAAAGTTTGGGTTTTTTTGTACAAGAGCTTATTTAACCCTTTCTTCATAGCATTTTAAAACCCTGTTTCAATTTATGGTCACAAATTTTAATAGAGAGATTCTAATTTTAATTTTTTTAAAAAAATCTTTATATATTCTGCAAGTTAAATATGTAATAGTATGATTTGCATTAAATATTTTGTGACTATCTTCCAATATTCCTGTTGTGTCTTTTACCTGTAGTTTTTATAAGGTTTTTGCTTTTATATGAAAAATATATTTTTAACTTAACTTGAAATTCGGTAGGTATTTTATAGCTCTTATTTAACCCCTTATCATTATTTTGTATTTTGTATTTTCATTTTACAGATGGAATACCTCAGGTTTATTATTTTGGTCCATGTGGCAAATATAATGCTATGGTGCTAGAACTACTTGGACCTAGTCTGGAAGATTTATTTGACTTGTGTGGTAGGACATTTTCTCTTAAAACCGTTCTTATGATAGCCATACAGTTGGTAAGTAGAATAGATGTTAATATTGAGTGTTCACTAGAGTAACTAAATCAGTCTTCAATGGATTAAATGCTTACTTCACTTAGGAGATTTGCACTTCTCATGTTTTAAATTGGTGTTGGTGATATTTAAAATTCTTGTGATGCAGTTTAAGCAGGAATACTCTTACATTACTTTCATTTACTTTATTCCAGTTTTTCAAGTCAGTTCATGAATGTAATTACTTGTGTCTTCTAAGTTCTCATCATAACCTAACATCATGAATTTTAGTTTAACATGCTCTTTCAAAGAAAGAAAACCTTAAAGAAATAAAAGTAATTTTAGCCCATGCAAGCAGTTGTATTATGGGACTCCTAAATAGCATAAGTATTTTTTCCCTGGGCATTCTTATAAGAAAGCGAACACACAAATGAAAAATGTCCCAAATCTTTCCAGAAATTATAGCACAAAATTATTCAAAGAAGAATTATTCTCTTTTTTGAATATTTGTCTTATTTGATTCTGACTTGAGGGTGGGTGGGTGGAAGTGGAAAGAAGGACAATTAAGGCTGTGCATGTTTACTAGATTACCACTTCTCTAAGTAGAGATATTTTTACCTGTGAATAGTTAACAATAGCTGTTTAAAACATGACTGTAATTGTATAACAGGACTCCAACTACAGACATACAGACACTTTGAACTTACTTACAGCCAAAATGACCAAGTCCTTTTTTTAAGGTGCCCAAGTCCTCACAAATCCAAAGATGAACTCTATTTAATACTTCCTGTTCCTTTCTGAATATGGAAATTTTAATAGAAAGCAGTCCTGCTAGAGTGGACTTTATCTGCATAGTGATGAACTTTCAGTGCTTCTTTCATTTGTATCTTTAATATGTAACAGATTTACATCAGACTTTGCTGCTTACTGCTTGATGACGTAATTTCTGGGTTTACTTGTAATGTACACAAAACATACTATGCTGACTGTTTTGAGAGATGAAAACCTCTCTTATATACAAGATTCATGACTAATGTCCAGTGTGAAAGTTTCCAATACGCCAATTAGTATATCTGCTTCGGAAAAGTGTACAATTTTCATTGACTCTAACTGGGAGATACTTTGTTAAGAACAGTATTACTTTGGTCTTAAGATATTAGGAGGAGTGATCTCTACATGTAAAGACAATATAAGATATTTAGCCTCTAACACATTTTAATGTGGCAATCTGAAGCTTAAACTAAACTGCCTTGTCTATTTTTTCTTTTTCTTTTATTGAAGATTTCTCGTATGGAATATGTCCATTCGAAGAACTTGATATACAGAGACGTAAAACCTGAGAACTTCTTAATAGGACGACCCGGAAACAAAACCCAGCAAATTATTCACATTATAGACTTTGGTTTGGCAAAGGAGTATGTAGATCCAGAAACAAAGAAGCATATACCGTATCGAGAACACAAGAGCCTTACAGGAACAGCTAGATACATGAGTATAAATACACATTTAGGAAAAGGTACGTGTGCTGCTTAGGGTACAGAAACAGCTGTGATGTGTCATAAACCACCTTGCTTTCAAGTTACAGTTTTTCTCAGTCTGTAGTCATTAAGAACTGCAAGTTTGTGTATTTTGAAAATTATAGTTTGTCCTAATGAAAGTACTGTTTATGGGAATAGTCTTTTTTGACTCTCTAATCATCATGATCATGTCTTGTCCTCTTTGTTAGCTATCCTTAAAAGAAAGATGAGGTGTATCTTTTTGTAGCATAGTACCTTCACATTATAAGTATACCATGGCAGAGTGAAGTGTCCAGGAAATAGGTCTGCTTATTAAATACAGAAAATTCAATAGATTGCAATGTCAATTGGTTTTCAGTGCTTCATTGCTTTTCTAATCTTTTCGAAACGCACCATAAAATAATAAAGTAGCTTAGAGATGATGCTGATTTCTTGATTTTTTTTAAGCTTATGCTGTTGATAAGTTTTTGTCAGAGTTGTTAAAAGTGGTTATGCCTGCAAGCTAAAGAAATTACAGGATGTATATAAATATGTAAGTTGTTATTATTGAATTAATAAATTGACCTTGAGAAAGGTACGAGCACTCAGATCTTTGTTTATTCCAGCTATAGAGAGGTTTTCTAGTGAAAACAATTACTTAGAGTTTGTGTTAACCAATTGCTTATCACTGCATGGTAATCAGTAATTAGGCTGCTCTTTGAATTGGTCATAAAAATGACCAGTTTAACTGTAAGTATGACTTAATACAGCAAAGAGAATTTGCTGTATATATATTCCTTGAACAGGAGTAAGGTGCTTTATCAATAAAGCAGAGTCACAGAATCACTTAGGTAGTAAAATATCCTTAAGGTCATTGAGTTCCAACTGTTAAACTAGCACTGCCAAATCTATCACTAAACCATGTCCCTAAGCACCACATCTACAAGGCTTTTAACATACCTCTGGAAATGGTGATGAATCACTTCCCTGGTCAGCCTGTTCCAATTCTTGAGAACCCTTTTGGTGAAGCAAATGTTCCCAATATCCAGTCTAAACTTTCCTCATGAGGCTTTTTCCTGTTGTCCTATTCCTTGTTCCTTGGGAGAAGAGGCCAACCCCATTTGGCTACACCCTCCTGTCAGGGAGTTGTAGAGACTGATAAGCTGTCCCCTGAACCTCCTTTTTTTAATACCTTCTGTTCCATCAGCTGTTCCTCATAGGATCTGTGCTCCAGACACTTCACCAGCTTTGTTGCTCATTAGTGGGCATACTCCAGCACCTCAAGTGTAGGGTTTGAGTTTTCTAAATCTAATTTTTGGAAGTCAGGTTCTTCAGATAAAAGAAGCATTCACTGTATTTTTGAGGCATAAATGTTGATGTCAGCTTAAGGTGACTTTCACATTTTTGACACTGGGCTCTCATCTCCACTGGGGACTATGGACTTCTGGTTATTGTAACATTTTCAACAGCGGCACAACCACTTTTAAAGTCAAATAAAATTTTTACTCCTCCTTAAATAAGAAGATTGAGCCCAAACATATTAAGAAAAATAAACGAAAATGTAAAACTGGTAATTAATTGAAAAGCCAACTGAATTTTGATTACATGTCTGATATTCACACAGTATGTGTTTATTTTTGTCTGATGGTAACTTTTTTAGTCACAGAATGGTTTGGTTTGGAAAGGACTTTGAAGATCATCACTTCCAACCCCCTTGCCATAGACTGGAACCAGGTTGCTCAAAGTTCCATCCAAATTCAGCTTGGACAGTTCCAGGGATGGCACATCCACAGCTTCTCTGGGCTTCGTGTTGCTGTGTCATGCCACTCTCACACTGAAGAATTTTTCCTGAATATTTAATCTAAGCTTACTGTCTTTCAGTATGAAACCACTAGCCCTTGTCCTGTCACAACGCGTTGTTGTAAAAAGTCCCTCCACAGTTTTCTTCCAGGCTCCCTTTGGGTACTGGGAGTCTCCCTGAAGCCTTCTCTTCTCCAGGCTGAGCACCTGACTCTGACTGCCTTCATAGGAGGGGCACTGCCTGAATGTCTTCACGGACTTGCTTGATCAGGTCCATGTCCTTCTTATCTTGGGGACCCCAGAGTTGGATGCTGCACTACAGGTGGGGGTCTCACCAGAGAAGAGCAGAGGTGTAGAATCCCCTCCCTCACTCTACTGCCTACACTGTTCTGGATGCAGCCCAGGATTGGTTTTCTGAGCTGTCATGCTCATGGCCAGGTCGTGTTCAGTCTCTCATCCACCACCACATGTGAGTCCTTCTCAGGGCTGCTCTCCATTCTCTGCACAGCCTGTGTTTGTGCTCAGGATTGCTCTAACCCAGGTGCAGGTTCTTGTACTTTCCATTGTTGAACTTCATGTTTGCACAGGCCCTCCTCCCAAACCTGTCCATGTCCCCTGTGGCATCCCTTCCCTCCAGCATGTTGACAGCACCATTCAGCCAGATGCCATTGGCAGACTTGATGAAGGTGCTCTCGATCCTACTGTCCGTGATATCAGCAAAGGTGTTAACCAGCTCTGATCTCAGTGAACCCTAAGCAACTTCTCTTCACTTGGACATGGAGTTGCTGACCACAGTATAGAGTGTTACCACTCAGTCAATTCCTTGTCCACTTGTTTCATCTGTCAAATCAGTGTCTCTCCAGTTCAGAGACAAGGATATCCGTGTTACAGTGCCAAATGCATTACACATACCCAGGCAGATGATGTTGATTGGTCTTCCATCATGCATTAACAGTGTAGCTGTGTTGAAGGCCACCAGATCTTGTCAGGCATGATTTACCCTTACTGAAGCCATGTTGACCATCAGCAGACACCTCATTACTTTCCATGTCCCTTGGTATAGTTACCAGGAGGATTGATGCCGTGATCTTGCTGGGCATTGAGGTGAGGCTGACAGGTCTGTAGTTCCTCATGCCTTCCTTTTCTTCCCTTTTTAACAGTGGGGGTTATCTTCCCTTTTTAGTCTGTGGAATTGTTACTGGGCTGTAATTACATCTCAGATGTAGTGGATGTAATGGGTAGTGTCCTTGCCTGGGGTTCCCTAAAAACTCCTAGATACATCTCAGCAGGTCCCATGGACTTGTGCACCTTCAGGTTCCTTAGAGGGGCTCCAACCTGATCTATAGTAGGTAGTTCTTCATTCTGCTAGTCCCTGCCCTTGTCTTCCGTGACATGAGTAATGTGACTGGAATATTTTCCAGAGAAGATGGAGGCAAAAAGGAATTTTTTGCATCAGCTTTCTTCATAGCCCGGGTCTCCTGTTGGCTTCTGGAGAGGTTCCATGTTTTTCCTAGCTTTCCTTTTTTCACCAACTTACAGAAGGTCTTCTTGTTGCCCTTGACATCCCTGGCCACATTTAATCCTATCAGGGTTTTAGCTTTCTTAAGCTGATCTCTGGCGGCTTAGACTAGTTCTCTGTGTACCTTCCAGACTACCTGTCTTTGCTTCCCCTCTCTGTATGCTTCCTTTTTTTTCCTTTGGATTCATCCAGGAGGTCACTGTTCATCCATGCAGGCCTCCTGATGGCTTTTTCCTTGACTTTGCTTGACTTTGTTGGACGGCATTGTTCATGGGGTTGGAGGAATTTGTGCTTGAATATTAACCAACTTTTTAAGGGCCCTGTTTCTGTGCAGAACTTTATCTCATGGTGCTCTGCCAAGCAGATCCCTGAAGAGGCTAAGTTGCATCTGCTGAAATTGAGGGTACTGAGCTTGCTTTGCTCCCTTTCCACTACCTTTAGGGTCTCAAACTCCAGCATTTCATGATCACTGCAGCCTAGGCTGCCCACCAACCTCTCCTTGTTGGTGAGAACAAGCTCCAGCATGACACGTCTCCTTTTTAGCTTCTCTATCACTTGGAGAAGGACATTATCATTAATCATAATTTACTGGAGTTCTGATGCCTTGCTGTCTTGTCACTCCAGGAGATGCCAGAGTGGTTGAGGTCGCCCATGAGGACCAGGGATTGTGAACATGAGGTGGTTCCTGTATATCTGTAGAAAATTGTTATGAAAGATTGTTTGAGATTGCTTAAAAAAACATCAGCAAGGGTATCAGTAAAGACCTGATTTAATATTAAGCAACAGCATGACAAAGTTCTTTGTAAGATTCACTCTGCTACTTGCTAGTCAGATGCACCTAGGATAAAGGGAAAAAACCCAAACCCCAACAAAATCCAGTAATTGAAACAGAAATTAGCTAAGAACTGTCTAGGGCTGTGTGTGTGTTTAGGTGACTACGTGACAAATGACCAAAGGACAGTGGGGGCAACAAAAGGACAGTGAGGGCAAGTATAAAAAAGAATACAGCCTAAGAGCTTAACAGCACTCAAAATTACGTAACCTTAATTCACACCTTCTTGTACCTTAAACTTAACAAGTCAACATAGGAATGACGACTTAACATTATTTAACGTAACTTACAACTTAACCTTACTTACAGGCCTAACTTACTTTGATATCCAAGATATTGAACATCTAAGTGAGCAGCATTATTCCCAAAATTTGCTGTAGCATGTGTGTAAGTTAATGCACACAGAGTCAGTGCAAGATACCTGTGAAAAATTCCCCTCGAAGGCAGGGAAATACTCTTTTTCAGGAGGTGCTTTTGCATGTCCTCATTGTACAAAGAGTTGAGCCTTGACTGGGGATATTGGCCAATGATTCATTTTTGTTCAGCAATCTTCTGAGTACAGCAAACTTTGGAGATTGTGGGATCTGCGAGGCCCTACTCAGAGTGAGGTTGCTGGTTGCAGCTGCTGCTGTCCAGAAGGTTCTCTCATTTTTGACCACTGTTTATAGGGTTGTAAGGGAGTGGGCTTTTGTCATAATAACGTTTTGTCCTGGCCACAGTATGGGTTTGCACGCTTTCTTTGAAAGTGTGGGAACAGGGATGTTATACTAGGCAAGGAAGAAAAATAGTTTCCAAGGCTGTTCATAAAGAAAACATGAGCTTGTTAGACAGCAGGGGCTCCTGGGAGCAGAGTGTTTCTGATAAACTCAAGAAAAGCTGAGCCCAGGTGCTGTTTGTCAAGCTGAGACCTAATGAGCTCTTTTCAAATCACAGTGTGGCCTGGAAGGGGTGGGGGGAGGGATGCACCACTACAAGGACTCAGCTGCTCAGTCTTCTTAGCTGGGAGGCCCGTGGCCTAACCCCAGCCTCTCATTAATCCTTCCCCAATAGCTCTTGGTCAGCTCCTCATTCATCCCTAGACAAAACTCCTTGCACTCTGCCGTGGAGGATGGCATTGCCTCCTGGTCTCCCTTGCCTCTCTCTCCTAAGGTCTGAATCATTCCATTCCAACAGCTTTTTTATGTTCTGTGATATCCCTCTAAAAATGTAGTGTATTTTTAAACTCATGCAGTGAAACATTTAGAACACAGAGGATCCTCAAGCTCTGTGTTTACATTGACAGTGGCATATAGGATACAGTTTGCTCTGAAAATAGTGGCAATAAGACAACTTTTTAGGGTGGTATTTTTATTCTGTAGATAATTGTGTGAGCTGCTTGAATGGTCTGACAGCTGACCCTTGTGAAAAACAAGTGTTTTCAGTAAAGAGAGAGACTGTCATGTTCACATATACATAAGATACTTTTGAATATGTTTCTGTTGAGCTGTCACTTTATCTGTTAGTTCATATGAGTAAGGAAGGATGTTGTCCTTGAATCAAAGTATACTTTAGGATCCCTACTATTTAAAACTATCATATCAAGTGCATAGCTACTCAAAAGACTTCAAATGTGCAATGAGCACATTTGAAAATGAAAAAAAATTAGCAAAAACTTGCTCAAAATTACCAAAGCCTACTCTAAGGTGTAGATAGGAAACACACAGTTACTGAGCATCCTATAGCCAATAATCTTTTTTCTTTAAGTTTTGTGCCAAGCTGGGAGTTTGTATATGGAATAGAAGGAATTTTGTCTATGTGAAAAGTAACGTGGCTTTATTCAGAGAGCTATTGGAAGGAAATGCAGATACTCTGTAGCCCTTACTAGCACATAGCTGCTGCCCTGTGGTAAACTCTCTTCTGCTTTACCAGGTTCTTCTCAAGGTCAGGATTAAAAGTGAGAGAGACAGAAAAAACATCCAAGTCTGAACACAAATTCTTTTTATTGTAGTTACAGCTTCACTGACTGTGAATGTTTCTACATACTAAGTTAACGAGGCAAAAATGGAGATGAGAGTAAAATTTCCAAGGTCTTTTCAGCTTGAACTACCTAATTATGCGGTGCCAATTAATTTATTTTAACTTCTAATTCAGTAACTCATGTTCCGAACTGCAGAATTTTTCAACTAATTTCACAAAGTCACCCAAACTTGTGAAGAAGAAGGAGAAAACTGCACCCTAAGCCCTCCATCTTGTTTTATATATATATATATATATATATATATATATATATATATATATATA
>CM031878.1:66352536-66417450 GCA_018697195.1 Certhia americana
TTTTTTTTTTTTTTTTTTTTTGAGGAGAAAAGGTTAATTTTGCAATGGCATAACTTGTAGAAATTAATTGAAAGAGAGGAATTATTGTCCCTTAGCAAAGACCAAGTGCAGGTTTCCAGTACATTTTTGTGGGCTGTACCCTCATGCTGCCCATAGATGTACCATCTGTTGCACACTTGTAACATTCCTGCATGCTTTGCCACTGTTTCAGCACTGATCTGTCTTATATGAACTGCTCTGTATTGCTCAAGATGTTTGTCAGGAGCACTGCCCCTGACATAGTGATTTTCTGTATGTTCACCCTGCCATATAAAGAGCACAGGATTTCTGCCAGCACCTGGACCTAACGCTGCTTTCACGTACTGGACCCTGTCAGGCACAGAACCCTGCAGCTTACTGCTGCGTTCTACTTAACCTTTGAGATTGTACCAGGATAGCGTGTGGTCCACAAGTGGGGTGTTGCAGGGTTGGCAGAGAAATTCTGAAAGGACCATATTGTCTGGAGGGCCCTCACTGAGACAAGTGGCAGCAGTGGACAATGAGAGTGGACAATGAGAAGTGAACACAAACAAGGAGAGTGTGGGCAAGGGAATTGGAGACATGGAAATGAGTAAAAGAAATGCCTGAAAGAGCATTATTATGGCTGGCAGATGTGTGATGAAGTGAGGGGCTAGATGTAGCCTACCTGTTACCACCATCCTTTTTTTTTGGTATTTTCTTCCTGGTTTGATAATATGCATTTATTCAGTGTTCAAATGAGAAGATAGGGCTAAAAAACAGCATTGTTCTATTTATGTGAAAAATAAAAATTGTTCTTCAGATGCAATGTATTTATGGCAATACTACTTGTTGATCAGAGCCAGGCTGGATTTGTTGACTTTGCTGTGTTTAAAAGAACAAATATTTATTTTTTCATTTACCTTCCTGCTCCATTTCTCTTGTTATCAAAGATTAGTGATTTTGATTTTGTGAAATACTGAATAGAAACAATGTTAGTATTTTGTTTTTCTTCTATGTTTCATGGGGAATTTAGAATTAAGTATTGCCTCTTACTATTACATGTATACTATTACATCTTACTATAAAACGTAATAAAATGTATAACATGTCTTTCAATGGCAATGCAGAATGAACTCAGGTGTAAATGACATCTGTTTTCCTCTAGTAATTTAAAGACTCACTATTCTCTATTACCTTCAATTTTCCCAAGAATGATGGATTTAATTTAAAAACTATGTGAAATGTACTTTGAGAACTCTGAATACACTGTATTTTCCTTGTTACTTTCCTTTTTCTTTAATCTTCCGTGAACTTTTTGAAGGACTGCCACTGATTTACTGCAGATGAAAAATTGTAGCTTTGTTGGGTATTGTGTTCTGTGAAAGCTCATATGTCAGCTAGACTTGATAGCAGGCTGTATGTACAGCCTGCTTTCTGTTCAAATAATAGTACTTTTGAGCCTTCTTCAATCTACCTTTGACTTACTCAGAAATTCCATAATGGGTCCCCAAGGAAAACACTGTCTTCTCCATGATTTTGTAGAGGAAAAATTACTTCTGTTGAAGCTTTCTTAGATTGTTCAAGTTCACAAATAACAGATAAAAAAAAGTCTGAATTAAAATGCAGTTTTAAGGGTCAAATGTACTTTAGAATGAGAACAATTTCTTACAGCAGGATAATTTGCTTAAAGTGCTGCTGAGATGAATATACCTGCAGTCTGCATTTGCTTTTATTGTGGGTTCAGCTGTGTTCTTAAGGCAGTCTGTAGTGCACAAGAATGCCCCCATATGGTCATTTGGTTTCAAGTGCTTTATGCCTAACATGTATTTTTATATAATTAAGAAGCTAGTCTTTTGAATATAATGTAAAATCACACAGATGGAAGTTTCTAATAATATTTGCATTTTGTTTCAGAGCAAAGTAGAAGAGATGATTTGGAAGCTTTGGGTCATATGTTTATGTATTTTCTCAGAGGAAGTCTTCCATGGCAAGGTTTAAAGGTAGTGGGTTTTGATATCTTCCTCTGTCCTATTTTCAGATCATCAGCTTTTATTGACATGTTTGGGGTCTTTTTGAAAGTGTGTCTGCAAGCTTCATGTATAATTTCAGAAGCTTGTTTGTTCTTTTATCATAGGCGGATACATTAAAAGAACGTTATCAGAAAATTGGAGACACTAAACGAGCAACTCCTATAGAAGTATTGTGTGAAAACTTCCCAGGTAATGTCTGCTGTTAATAAAAATGTTGTACATTAATTTATAAAATGAGACTGGCATAGGTAATTGCTTAATATCTGTTTAAAATTACAGTATGTGTAACAGGTTACAGAATCTCAGAATGGATCAGGTTGGAAGGGACCACTGGAGGTTATGTGGTCTGGTCTCCCTACTCAAGCAGGGCCAGAGCACATGGCACAGAATTGTGTGCCCAGGTAGTCCTTGAATAACTACAGTGAAGGAGACTCTTCAGCCTCTTTGGGCAGTCTGTTCCAGTGCTCAGTCACCTGCACAGTAAAGGAGTTCTTCCTTCTGTTGGGGTGGAACTTCCTGTGCATCAATTTCTGTCCATTGCCTCTCCTCCTATTGCTGGGCACCACTGATCAGAGCCTGGACCATCCTCATGACACCCTCCCTTCAGATACTCAGGATGAGGTCCTGCCTCAGTTGTCTCCTCTCAAGGCTGAAAAGGTTCCCTCAATCTTTCCTGGTAAGAGAGATGCGCCAGTCCCTTGATAAACTTAGTAGCCCTTTGCTAGACTCAGTCCAGGAGCTCCATGTCTCTCTTGTACTGAAGAGCTCAGGACTGGACAGAGCCACTGAGGGATGGGATCACCTCCCTCAACCTGCTCTTCATAATGCAACCCAGGATTCCATTGGCCTTCGTTGTCCCTGGGGCACACTGCTGGCTATTGTTGTCCACCAGAACACCCAGGTCCTTCTCCACGGAGCTGCTTTCTAGTAGATTTGGTCTCCAGCCTATGCTGCCACACAGGATTATTCTTCCCCAGGTGCAGGAGCCAGCATTTGCCTTTGCTGAATTTCAGAAGGTTCCTCTCTGCCCATCTCTTCAGCCTGCTGAGGTCCTTCTGAAGGGCTGCACAGCCCTCTGGGCATGGGCCACTCCTCCTAGCTTTGTGTTGTCAGTGAAATTGCTGAGGAGGCCTCTGCCCCTTCACCCAAGTCACTGATGGATAAGTTAAACAATACTGGGCCAGTTAGAAGAATTATCCTTTGAATCAGCAGTAAGCTAATGCTGTTCTTCAAATATAGATTCTTCTAAAAGAAACATTAAAAAATATTGTGTGTGCTTACAGTGATCAGCTAGTCTGCACTTGTCTCTTCACACTGAAAATTTTGCAAGCCTTTTCAGCTGAAATCTGGTATCATATCCCTGTTTAAAACAAGCTGCATTAGAAACAGCTTGAACTAATATTTAAAGTAACTTGTAAATTTCATGTGTCACTTCTAATTCTCTAAAAGTACAAATAGAATCAATGAGGTGTTGGAAAATTGGCCAGAAGGAAATACAAGGTTTTTAAAAAGTTGTAATAAAGTGCTTGGAACAGGGGACATGTATGACATGGACGTGATTTTGCCAAAATATGAGTGAACACCTTCAAAGGTAATTGAAACATCATTGGTAGGCAAAGCAGATTTGCTGAGAGTAGCTCATGACAAATGAAAGGAAGTCCTGTCCACAGTAGACCTTGTGGACACGAGACTGATGCTTTATGTTGTATACCCCTTTCATTATCTTTCCTTAGTCTTGTCTCTGTAAAATTGATTAGAAAGAAAGAATAAAGTAGAGGTGTTTCTCTACACACATTTTTGCACACCGCATTAGAATTGGAACATTGAATGGAAGATCTCAACAGTTAACATGAAGGAAAAAATTAGTAGGATGTCACTTGCTAGGATATGTTTGGAATATGGTAGTGTATCTCAGAATATGGTATCATCTCAAAGAGCATTATTAAGTAACTGTTCTTTCTGGTAATTCACAGATTCATGGTGAACAACAGTTCAAGTTTTATAGTGAGGTACAAATTGCTTTAAAATGAAATAAGATGGTGGGGATTTTTTTGAGTTCCATTAAAATAGGTAATGGCAAATATATATATTTCTTATTTATCTAGAGGAAATGGCTACTTACCTACGTTATGTGAGAAGGTTAGATTTTTTTGAAAAGCCAGACTACGATTACTTAAGAAAGCTCTTCACAGATTTACTTGATCGGAAAGGCTATATGTTTGATTATGAATACGACTGGATTGGCAAACAGTTGGTGAGTACAGTTCAGCTGTTAGAAATATAATGGATTTTTCTGTGATCAGTTTTGAATTTCATAAGATACATGCATCTCAGTCTGCTAATAGAGTTGTGAACAGCTGCTATTACAAGCCCATTGGCAGATGCATGTTCTAACATTATCTTTTGGCTTGACTGCTTCCTACTCAGTCTCTTTCCAAATATGCTCTTAATATCAAAGTACATCTCTGCCCAATCTGAAATGAGAAGAAATTCAGATTGGTTTTTGAGTTGAACGAACTTAAAATTTTGCAAATAATTGCTTTAAAGATTATTTTCTATTACAAACCAGTAACTTTTGGTGAGACTTAGAAATTTATTTTTTTTACCAGTTGCTACATATTATTTATATTTGTAGCCTACTCCAGTGGGTTCAATACATTCAGACCCTGCAATGTCTTCAAACAGAGAAGCATATCAGCACAGAGACAGAATGCAGCAATCCAAAAATCAGGTAAACTGCTCATGTAAGATTATCAGCATTACTATGCCTTTTGTCTAATGATTTGTGCTATGTTTTAATTAGAACTTGAAAATAAAATTGGCTCTAGGGTTTATTTTTTTTCACTTCGATTTAAGTAGTTCTTTGTTGAAGTCTACATATGTAGAGATACATAAATATCTCCTAAAATCTTACTTGTTTGAAGATATGATATAGTGTAGTGAATCAGTAGTGAATTTTCTCCCTACTCACACTTCCTTATTTGCTGTCTCTCCTCCATACACTGTATCCTTTCTTTCAGTTCTAACATGTATGTATAACATTTTCACTTTTTTTTAAACCAGGCTGATGACTTAGGTGGCAACAGTGTCAGGAATTCAGAGCTGTGTCAGTTTACCTAAGCAGAATTGGAGGGTTGTGTTAGTGTGCTTTTTCTTAGTAAGAATTTTGAGGTTAAGCTACTTCAGCTCTGTATGAAAATTGATGAAGGCGTGTGTAAGTAAGTACGTTGATATGTGGAAGTGCAGTCTATATAAAGATTGAGTGTGTAGTGCTGTGCTGTTTAAAAATAATATATGACAATTAATGCACAAATTGTTTATTTTTAATTTTTTTTCGTCTTTTGCATCTATCCTAATACATTCAAAAATTATAGTCAACAGACCATAGGGCAGCTTGGGACTCTCAGCAAACCAATCCACATCATTTGAGGGCTCATCTGGCATCTGACAGACATGGTGGCTCTGTACAGGTATTTTCTGCTTCTTTGTATGACCTAAATCAGTCATTTTGCATTACATAATACTACTTTCCTATAATGTATCACATAATTCATGTTTTCATATTATGATTGCTTATCAGTAATGTTCAGGATTCTGTTATTATTTAGTATTTTACAGTTCAGTTGTCCAACTGAAAACAGGTGCTGAAACTATGTGACTTTTAGTTGATGGAATTTTTGTTGCATGTTTCGTAGTAAAAGTCTAAAAAAAACTGTCTTCTTAGCAGAATATACTTACCTCAGTGCAAGCAACTGAGGTTTAGACTTTAAAAGTCTTAATGATATTAGAAACTAAACCCCACTATTCACTGAATTCAGTGTTGTTCAAAACATATTTTTTGTTCCTTAAGTAAACATCAAAGTAGAATGCTATTTAGTGATGTTTGTTTAAACTTCACTCCTTTATTTAAATAGTAATTGACTGGAAAAATGTTCCCAGGGCAGCACCTCTCACATCTCAGTGAAAAACCATGTAGGAACCAACAATTTTTTTCCTATATTATGAGTTTATTTTGTGTTCGAACAGCACTTTTCCTGGTTTGTTTCCAATTTTTAAAATTAATTTTTGGTGTCTCACTCTTGGAACATATTTGGGTGTGAAACAGTTAGAGTAATGTCCTTTATCAATTAATACTGAAATATTTAAAATGCCAGCCAGCTGTGATGTCTACATGAGATTTTGAGCTTTGAGTCCAAAATGAAAATGATTTAGCTTTTGAAGTCTTATGTGGGTTTTGAAGTCTTATAGGGGTTGTGTGTGGAAATTGTCTGCTGCATTTTTGATTATGACAATCTAAGTTACATATGTTTCTTTTGAAGTTTCTGTTTTGGAAAAAAATTGTCATGGCCTGGAGAAAGAATGAAAAGTTGAGGGTACAGAAAACAAGGCTGCAGTCCTGTCATCCTGTCAGTGTGATAACATTCTCTGAATTTTGTTGCTTTAGAAACAGCTGTCACGTGTAAGGCACAAAATCTAGTTGGTGATAATTATTAGGGTGTATCAAGAAAAATTTAAAAGTTTTGTTCTTCCTATTAACAAATGCTTAAAAAACCTCCCTTTTCCTGTATGGAAATTTCAGGTTATTTTAGGTTAGAGAAATACACACTAAGTTTGTTTAATTACACATAGTAGAACTTTCAAAGTGTCATCATATGACTCTGCTAGCAATTGTGGCACTTAAGAAACCTTTTATTCTTTGTCAAGTAAACAGTAACAATTACAAGAAATTTTCTTCCACTGTAAAATATGCTAAATACCCTTTGGGGACAGGGAGAACATTTTCTAGGAAATAACACAAGTAGCAGTAGTATTCCTTGCTGTTAATAAAGTGTTGTTTCTGTCCTTTTTCCTCATAGGATACAGGCAGTCTGTCTGAGTTCAGATTGTTTAGATCCGTTGAGGCTAAGCAATTGCCACATAAGTAAAAGCACTGTGCAGAACTGCAGCCATGGTCTGTGACTTTGAAGAATAAGTGTTGTGCTGCAGGATATTTTCATATTGCTTTGCTTTTTGTTGTGGAGTGGTCATGCTTCCTTATTAAGGGCACTTACAAAATCACATAGTATCTCCAGTTATGCTGTGACATAGCCACTGGCTGTTGTCAAATACCCCTTTATTGCAGGGATACTAATTGAATTATGTTATTTGTTAAGTTGGTTCATTAGGTAGCTGCTTTAGTAGGATTCCTAAGTGCTTTCAAGGAGACAAATACTAAAAGTCCCACAGAAAGTTGTTCAAAGGAAAAGTTGAATCTGAGGTGTGAAATTAAAGTGTTTTTTTTTTTTTTCTTCTGTGATGTTAATGAGCCATTGCTTGTCTTTGAAATCAGTTTTATCAATTTTTGTGCAAGATATGAAAATCTCTCAGATTATTTTAAAGTGACAATGTTTTTGGGTCAGTGCTATTAGTCATCTGTAATACTACTGCTGATGTCATCTCTGAGGTTCTCTTTTAGGCAATTATTAAAATGTGCTAGTGATTCTTTTCTGCGACATATTAACATTGAGGGGACTGAGTGTTGGTGCATACATTTGTTAACATACATTTGTATGTTCTTAGTGATAAGTTCTGGTGGGAAACACTGAAGTACCAACTGGTTTGTTCGTTAACGGATATTGTTCTATTTTTTGTATTAATTTAATTTATCGCAGACCCTAGACCTGTGTTCACAAGATCCTAATGTGATTAATTATGTTTTATTTTATGTGTAACACAAAATATATGTTACATGTCTTATTTTACTTTGTAGAATCAGTTAAAGTTCAAATAGTATTAGGAAATTGAGTTGTAAAGCGCAGACATCCCTTCTTTCACTTACCTTAATCCATTTTTCTAGTTCATGCAGACTTACTGATGAACAACTCATACTCCCAGCAATTCATTCAACAACTTTTGTGCCTTTGTTTTTCGTAAGTTTGTCTCACTTCTCAAAATGTCAGTTGTACAACACTGAATTTTTTCTCTGCATGAGCTGCAATCTGCTTGTGCACTCTGTATAATAAAGACTGTATTAATCTGTTACATTACTTTTTTTTTTAATCACTTACTGATCTTCCTCTTATCTTTTCTTTCTTTTTTTCCCACTGAGAAATGCTTTAAAAGGAGGTTAGATAGAAAGATTTAGTTAAAGAGTTCCCAGTAAAGTACTTAGGAACTGCTTGAAAGCCTTTTTTTTGATGTAAGTAGTTTTTAGTTGAAAGATTCCTCTCCTTCAAGAAGTCAAGGTAGTAAAGTGTTAGATGAAACAAAGCAATTTTGCAGAGCTTTTGTGAACTAAAAAGGTATTGTGATGACTTTCATTCTTTTGTCTTAACTGAAAACTTTTTGAAGGTAAAATAAAGAATTGTGTGCTATCACTATTGAATTGCTTGGAGACGTAGACTGGCTTAATTTTTTTGAGTGAAGAATTCAATTGCTGAAATTCTTAAATGAATTAAAAGGGTTTTTTCTGTTTAAAATTTTTGCAATTCCTTGTCATTACAGTAATGAAAATCAGCAAAACTTGTTTCTTATGGCAGACTTTCTAAATGATTTTTAAACATAGCAAGTAAAAGATCAGTTTGCGTACTAATCCAAAACAAAGTATAGAGGCTGAAGATTTACTGTTGCCATTTAGGGAACTGGTATTTAGGCTTAACTGTGTCTTGTTATAAATGGCCTTTATCAAGCTTCCAGAGGACCATGTATCAAAGAATCAATCTATTCCACAATTAATGTGTCATTGGTAGCTAGTGGGTGGAATTCGTTTCTTTACCTCACAGCATATCAAGAAATAAGCAGTGATGCATATGCTTCATTATATAGGTACTTCATATTAAACTTATAAAGAACTGATTAAATTTGAAGGATCTAAATTTAAACAAGGATAAAGTTATAAAAATGCTTAAAGTAGTTTTAGTATAAGTTTTTTCAAGTGGGTTATTCTCCCACTTGAAAATAGGTGAGCAGCTTAAGTTAATCTTCAATATTGCAATACTTCTACTCTGAAACTAAAAATATTTGGTTTTTGAAGCCTAATTATGTTACTATTCAGGGAAGAATGTTATCTACGTTCCGTAACAGAATTTTTAGGTGCAAAAACATAACTTAAATACCTTAATTTTTTTGCGATAGTTGAATTCAAGTCTTCTAAGAGATTAACTGTGCCTCCGATTTTTTCATCAGGCTATTGATTTTATCAAGAGAAATCCATTCCAACTTGAGTCGCAAATAGAGAAATTATATTAAAAGTTTCTCTTGGAGCAAACTTAGTTTCATGTAACTTCTGTCTCCTAAAATTTTAGTTTTTTATGTGGATCTACGGTGATGAATTTTCATTGTGCCTAACTTGAGGTACATTCTGGCTACAGAATTTGGTGTACCACTTCTTCAATGCATTGTGTCCTTTGGGTGACTTATTCTTGCTCAATTCTGTTATGTTCCTATATCTTCCTGCCTGTGTTGTGCAAATTTTTGACCTGATTGGCATATTGTTAGAGAGAAAAATGTTATTATTTGCCTTATTAAAGGCTCTTTTAGATCTGATTACAAAGCACTTTACTGATGTAATGTGAAATTAAATTCATACAGCTGTAGCCTTACTGACAGTGGAATTGAAGCACTCCTGCCTATCTCTGGTAGCCTTTTGTGTGAGTCTTTTTTAGTTTCATTTTCTTCATCTTAGTGATGAAACTCTCAGAAGAGTCTCAGAAAATAGTTGGAAAGTCTCCCTTGTGGGGTGCAGCCCAGATCACTCAGTTGTTGTCAGTCCCTTGGCATGGGGAAATGCTGTGGCCCAGGCCCATGCTGGGCCACAGCTGCAAGCTCTCGGTGCTCTTCTGGGTTTTTTAGTACAAACAGGTTTGAACAGTTCCAAGAAAAAAGAAAAAAAAACCCACAGTCTGGAGAACTTCTCTGCTTCAGCTAGCCCAAAACTAACAGAAAGCAAAAAAGAGATCTCTCTCCCACCATCGGCACTGCAGACAACACAGGCTGTGTGTGAAGGAAAGCTGAAAACTCTTATCTTCTTGTTTTGAAAACAACCACCTCAGACATTCCATCACTTCTCCTTCTTCCCCCTTCGCTCTCCGATCCAGTTTTAAAGGTGCAAAACTTATTTCTGAGCTAAACAGATGAATGGGGATACAATTCAGCATCAGCCCAGGGCAGATCCTAGAGCTGCTTTTGGCAGTAGTAGATTTGAGTGAAACTCAGAGCATTTGTGGTTCTGGAGAAGCATGACTGATGCTGGTTTCTTGATTTATACTATGTACACTTTGCTTCACTTATGCTTTCAGTGGCCATAACTCTTTCCAGAAAGAACAACTTCATGTTCCTCCTATCTAAACGAAGTCACGAAACAGACAGTTACACTTCATAGTATTTGTTTGTGTATTTGGTGAATGGGTGTGGCTATATATGTGTGGGAAGGACTATGGTCTCTTTCTCCTTGATATCTGTCAAAGACGCAGAGATTATCTGTTATTGACCAGAGCAAGGCAGGGCAGTCTTTTGCTATGTGGTGTGAAGTTTTCAACATAGTGTTTCAAATTCTCTTAAAGCAAACAGTCAAAGTAATAAACTATCTTAGGAAAAAACAAGGCTTTTTCTCTGTTTTGAAAAGAGATTTATCCAGCTAATGGAAACCACTGTCAAGAAAAACGGAGTTTGAAGTCAGTTTGAAGAATAAGCTTTGATTTTTGTTACCAGACAGTAGTGCAGAGGGGTGATTTTGGCTCCTTTAAAGATGAAGTCAGCTTAGATTAGTACAGCACATGCATAACACGATATTACTAATGCAGGGAGGAATTTTAGATACCTATTTTCGTATTTTCCAATTCAAATGAAGATGTGTACATAGTTAAGTTTTCTCTTTTTTTGAATGTGATGTCCAAGAAGATAGATGTGATTCATTGAGTAAGGTGCTTCTGGGAAAGTAGTGTGAAGGAGAGTATCATATGAAAGCTTCCTTCTGAACCAAACTCATTTGTTGGCCAAGTTGAGCAAATTTTTTTTTTTTTTTTTAATGACTGCTCCTGTCTTAGCAAATAGTTTTAAATATGCACTTTTCTGCTCTGGATATTTTACAAAAAGCAATGAACCTTTGCAGTAAGATACCTGGTGAGGGGGTTAGGATTGTACTATAGCCCTGTTCTTAGTAAATACGTACCATGATTGTTGCTGTAGAGGGCAGTCGAAACACAATAACGACCAAAAATGCCAAGGCAGAAAAAATTATTTATTTCAACTGCGTTTTCCCTTTTATACATGCCTTTCACCAAAGGCATGCACTTTGCTCATTGGTTAGTAAAGGTATTTTACTTGTCCATCAAATCTCTCTATTCTTGGTTAGTTTACATGTTGTGTTCTCTGATTCCCATGAGACAGATATCTTATTTACTGCTGGTGCAGTTGTTTTTCACCCAGGAATAGTTGTTGTGTTAACGAACTCTCATTCCCCAGACTGTTTTCACATGAGAACCTGCAAGCTGCACATAGAAATGACAAGCTAGCTATTAATTTAGCAGAGCAAGGCCTAATTTTATGAGGCCTTTCTTTTATATTTTATTTACATTTCTACAACAAATTATGACAACTCAGAATATTCTGTGACTGCAAAACCCAGTAACTAGTAACCCAGCATGTTTGGTGCAGGATTCCTGCCCCACCATTTTAAGGTTTGTTAATGTTCAGTTCCTACCTATTTCTGTCACTGAATGTGAAGTGCTTCTGTCGCTCTCAGTGATATGAAACTAAGCTTTAGACATCTAGTTGAAACTCCATTGACTTACTTACCATTGCAGGAATAAAGTCCAGTCTCCCATGATTCCTTCAGTTATATTGACTAAAATTTAAGTTGTTAGATTCCTGCAATCTCACATATCTTTTATTTTTGTTATGAGCCTGCAGGGTTTTTTTGGCAGTGATTCCTCTTTTAGTGAAATCTGGAAAAGGAGAGAACTTGGCCTGATATTGGCTAAGGGCAATGGAAAATGCCTTGAGTGCTGCAAACTTCTGAAGCTCTGTACTTAGTTACAATAGGAACCACAAAACAAACCTCCATAGGCTAGGCTTTTAGCTCTGGTTATGAATAGATGGTGTAACCACTATAATTAGAGGAGAGCTTGGTAGAGTGAGGGAAATAATATTATGGTGGTGATTTTCCTGCCGTCTCCTTTCATCTACCTTAATCTCTGACCATCAGGCAACAGCTGGTAATAATCTTGAATTATGGACTACTCTTAGTCTCTATAGCTGATTAATTGTTTACAGATGTTTTCTGCAAACTTTCATATTGTTTGTCCAGAATTATATTTTCATGCTTGCTGCCTTGCCAAGCAGTTGCTGCTACTTAGTAGCTAGTAGACCTCTCCTCACCTCTCTGTCACCTCTTTAATAGGTCAATTAGCACTGTCAGCAGCTCTGATCAGGAGGCACTTCTCTACAGTCAGTTAACCATCTTCCTTTTTGTATTCTGTGGGGTGAATAATGGAGTAGCCTTGGGAATGGCTCCATTTGTCATGCCAGAAAGCTGACAGGAACTGAGAGAGAATATTTGACTCCACCTGGTTTAAAGTCCAAACAGTTATTCCCAGACAGCCACAGCTTTCAGAATGACTTGAACGATTTACATAGAAATTTGATGGTAAACTAATAGAAATGAGGATTAATTTTTATTAATATTTTTGGTAGTGGATATTTTTGTGTCCAAAAAAATCAGACACCATCTGTAATATTCTTAGGCCTAGAAGAGAGCCTTAGTTTTCCTCTTTTCTGGTGAGTGTTCTTTTAGATACAACTGAACCAGGCCTTCATATTCAGTTTGAATATAAAGAGCTAAACTAATGAGCATAAATACACTGAAGGATCAATAATAGGATTAGGCTGACTGGAAAAGTGTTTAGTGCCTTCCATTAAGGCTCTGAAGAGATGTGGGGAAGATTAGCAAACGGCATCCACAGAGTTGCTTTGCTTCATCCACTCACTTTGAGTCCATTATGAAGTGGTCAGCTCCACTAATGGATATAGAAGGAAAATCATAGAGCACAGGAATGCCAGAATAAAACCTGGAGAAGATACTGCTACTGGAATAAAAGTAACTATGTAAATAACAAAAATTACTGGGTTTTTTAAGCTGCATTGTAGCCTTAGGAATTAACAAATATGTCTGGCACTGGTATAATTTCAGGTCTTTCTTGTTATTTCAGGTAGTAAGCTCAACAAATGGAGAACTGAACACAGATGACCCAACTGCAGGCCGTTCAAATGCACCCATCACAGCTCCTGCAGAAGTAGAAGTGATGGATGAAACAAAGTATATCCTTCTTTTTATATATTCTTTGGATATTTTGTGCATGGCTACTTTGGTATTTTTATCATATAGTTTTTCAGAAAATATTGTCTGAACTGAATAGCCATTGGTGAGGAGCAAAACTACAGTGCTATACTTAACTTTGTGTTTAAGTTTTGAAATAGTTGAGTTCCTATAGCTTGTGCTTTTCTAGGCTAAGCCTTCAATTACATATTTTGCTATGCTGATTAGAGAAGTGCATGCATTTTTGACATTTCTACTCAATTTGAAATATTTAAGATAGTATTCTGATGACCAAAAGTCATGCATGGAAGATGTAAAATTCTTCCTCTGTGTTGTATTCTGATTCTCTTTTTTCCCTTACTCTCTTTCTGTATAGCTGCCAGAAAGTGTTGAACATGTGGTGAGTTATACAGCACAGGCAGGCAGAAACAGCCCCAGGAGCTTTTTTCTTGCTATTTGGTTTAAAATTAATTTCAGAAAACTTAAAAATAAAATTAGAAATTTTAGTTCTTAAGTTACTTAGAAATAACAAAATACATTTTAATTCTGTGAAACAATTAACTATTTTTACAAAAAGACACCTTCAGGAGCTGTTCTGCCTGCTTCAAATCCTGCTTGCTTTTAATTTGTGTAGTTTGTGATATACTTTACATCAAACTTTTTAATAAGAAATTTTTTTATTATTTTCAATTCTGTTTGAAAGGGGAAAGCATTCTTCTCAAATATTGTAGCTAGTGTATTAACATCTAGAAAATAACTCGCATAAATAATAATTGCTAGCAAATGTTTGAACTTTTCCAGTTATCTCTATAAACAAAGTATTTACCAGAGTATTAGTCTATGACAACTTTCTAACTAACCAATAAAACATAACTTCAGGGTTCCTTAATGTTACGGTGTAATGAAAGGGAAAAATATTAAGATCTATTGCCATGAGATGGACAACTAATGTTTATATATTTGAGTAGTAAACTTAGACTTGCAAAACAGTACAGAAATATATTCTTGATAGCTAAAGGTGGTATGAATTCCAATATGTTTTATTTTATAATTGTGCTTGAAATAGGATTTTACAAGGGTCTATATCTAGTTTGCCATGAAATAGAGGCACACTGCACACATTAGCAGCAGAGCAATTCAGTAGCAGCAATTTTTCTAGGACCCATTTTCCTGACTTTAGGGAAAAGGGAAGTTTCTCAAAGTGCAGGTTTTTTTGAAGCAATTTTTCAGCAGGCTCTGGTTTTGGTAGGTAAACTGTATTTGTATGTGTAATTAATAATTTTGAATGTAGGTGTCTGTAGGGCCACATTTTTGGACTGGCTTTCTGTGAGCACTGAGAATTAAATTCTTTAGTGCCATCTTTGTGGAGTATGGTATTATTTTACTGTCAAGAATACAGTTCTCTTATATATATATATTTGAAACAAAAAAAATGCAAAGGGGCAAGGAGATTGATAGGTTGCCCATAGATAAATTCCCTGTCCCCTCTCTTCAAATAAGCACAGTGATAATCTTCCTTGTGCTCAGCTCATGTACACACAGAGAAAGAGTAAATTTCTTGCATTTTTAGTAGTGCTTAGCACAATTAAACCCATTTTTAGTTCCCTACTTTACTTAGTTACTTACAGAAATTTAAGAGAATTCTTAGGAGCCAAGATGTTCAGCTGCTTGAGAAGTGTAGAAATTCACTTTTTCTGATATGAATGCATAATGGATAAATATGCTATCCTTGACTTTTTTGGCCTGCTCTTAACTGATTTTGTTACAGACAAAATAACTAGTCTCAGTATCCTACTCTTTAGACTGATTTTCTTTTTTTTTTTTTTTTTTTTTGGAGCATGTAACATTCAAATTAGTGTTTCAACACTATCTGTTTAAGATGAAGTTTCCTCAGTGACTAGAGGTTTTTTGGGGGGTAGTTTTTTTTTTTTCAAGTTGGTTTATATTAACATACATGCACGCCCACTCACCCTCACCCCTCCTCTAGCTTTGCTATCAAAACATCAATGCATAGGAACGCATGTTTTTTCAGAAAGAGCACTTTAGAAGATTTAGATAATTTTACACTTTAACATGGTAATTACAAGCCTAATATCAAAAGAGGTTGTTGAACATTTAAACATTTGTTCATAGATTTTAGACTGCAGAATACGTTAACAGTATGGGATTACTAGTATCCTTCATTTAGGGAGACATTGTTTTCTCAGGACTCTCACTTTGTGCCTCTTCCATGATCTTTTCTCCACCTAAAAGTATGAACAGAACTAATCTGTCTTGCTCATATCTTCTGTTTGCTTTTCTTCTATTTCCTCATACTCTGAGAAGACAAACTTGAATCTTACATAGAAATGCTTAATTCTTTGTTGTAGATGTTTTCTTTGTTTTAGGAACATAGCATGACTGTATCTTCATTTAAAAGTTGTAAAAAGGGTGCCCCTCATGTGGGATTGCCCCCACATGATTGTATGATTTTAACTGTGAACACAAATGTAGTTTAGCTGAATATTAGAACTTCTGCTATCATTTCAGTGAAATACTTTAAATCAGAAAGGATAAGTTTGGGGTTTTTTTCTTCAGTAAGGATTTTATTGTTTTGGGATATTTAACCAAACATTCCATTATTTGATAAATATTTATGTACACATGCAGTATATATTCTAAATCTTATGCTGTGTCATTTTCATGATGGTTGTGCAACTAGCACGACTTAACAGTGGGTGTTGTGTTTTGAGAATTTTGGTGGGTTTGTTTTTTTACTTGTGAGTGTTGGGGGAGGAGGTCGTTGTTGGTTTGTTTATTTTTATAGTTTGGGGTTTTTTAGCAAAGTTGCTTTCTGCACTATTTCAGTAAGTTACTTACTGAAGTTGTGAAGCAAAGAGAAAACTGACCTGGTCACTGTGCTGCCTTGACACTTAGGGATCTACAGATCTATCTATAATCTTCTACAGATGCTCTTTCATTTATCACTGAGCCATTAACCTGTCTTTACTGTTTGCTTGCCATCAGAAAAGTTTTGGGTAACCAAAAGCCTCTTCTGTGGGAAGGCAGAGCAGGGCACACAGGAAGAGATTGTATTATATCTGTCTTTTTTGCATCTTGCATCTTTTTTGTCACTTTAAACACTTGTTGCTAATGCTGCAGTAAAGTGCCTGCCACATGCTTGATGGCAGATCTAAAAACAAATGACAAATGAAGTTGCTTTAGAATTTTGGCCCAAGGTACTGTTCCAATGGAAGGAAGGGTATTTAACAGGAAAATGATAATGTCTTAAGAAGGACAAGAAGTGTTCGAAACCATAATGCTGAGATTGCTACCTCAGATAATACCTCCAACGTCACTTTATAGTATAGGAAACGTGCAGTGGTTTTTGCATTTCATAGGTTGCTATTATACTGCCTACTCTAGAAATGTTACATAAACTACAGATAAAAGTTAGCAGTCATAAAATGCTTTATTAAAAAAAAGAAAATCCTTTCCTAGAAGAAGAATTTTTTAAAACTTACCTCTGCTGTATTTTTCAGGCATATTGAATAGTATGATAAATTTTTTGGTTTAATAGTCCTTAATAAAGCACCTATAAATATGCCTCTAAGCAATGTAATATTTGTATTATGTGTAAGTGACAATAACACCCTCTAGCGACAGTATGACTAAGAACAAGTCTACAGTCTACATTTCTGTTATGAATTATTTTCATTGAGAGATTATGCACTATGAACCTCTAACTCAGGTTATGTTTCCTTCATAAAATTAATTGTCATAATCTGTCATAATCCCATGTAAAAGTGCATATATTTTAAAATTACATGTATTTGGCCTTGGAAGCCAATTTGAAGTCTAGCACTTCCAGATTAAAAAATACACAGTGTTTCAGTGTACTTCAGTCCAGATTTCCACAACAGTCCTGTGGTTTACAATTCATCATGGAATTTTCATTCCTTTTCAGCATTTAGTAATTTCTCCTTGAGTTGAAATACAGTTGAATAGTTTTTATAATTAAAAAAAAAAAACCAAAAAAACCCAAAAGAACTGTTAATAGAAATTCTACTCATTATAATAGTATTATGTGAACTCCAGAAGACCAGAGGATTAAAAACCAGTGCTTTATTGCTGGTCAAAAATAGAACTCTTGAATTCACTATTATATAGTGCCCTTTTCTCTGGTTGACAGAGAAATAGCAAACTAAATTGGCAGAAGGAATGAAAAATAGTATAAGATTTTAAGCAAGGATAAGTTAAAATTTTCTAATAAGGAAAGCAAGAAAAGCTAAAATGTCCTTGAATTGCAAAGAGGGTCCAAGTAGTTCTAAACACTTAAGAAGTCTCATCTACTTGGGTTGTGATCCATATAAGCAAAATTTATTTTAAGAGTGAAGAGTTAAAATTCTAGATAGCTGTTCTAGAGTATAAATTAACTGTCTGCTTTACTTCCATCTTTCTACATTTACTTATGTAAACTGGGTTCTGTATATGCTAACGTTATAAATCAAGACAGAATTTTTCTGTGGGGTCTCCCTAAGGCATGCTAATCTCAAGCAAGTATAAAAGTGATTTACCATCACAGTTGACGGTTTCCTCATCTACAGGATCATAGGATAATTCATGTTGAAAGGGAGGAGCACTGCTTTGATACATGGCATACACGTATATAAAATACTTGGAGTGAAAAAAGAATTAAACTAGATTGGAGTTCATACATCTACAGGTAAATTCAAAGCTTAAGTGATAATATTAGTGGTTATAGGCAGATGCTAGAAAAGGGTTAGTAGTTAGGGGCAATTTCAGTTACAGTCAGTGACTACTACCCTTCAAAACCAATTATATATCTTCCTTAGGAAGTACTTTAAATTTAGTAGATACAGTGTGATATTTCTGCTAGCTGTAACAATACGAATCTATGTAGTTTCCCCCACTGAATTTTAATTTTGGGCTTCCTCTTCATCAATAACCAATGTTTTTTTCTACTGAAAGTTATGTAACTCTCAGAGCAGTTCTGGCCTGCCTCTGCCCACTGCTACTTTTTCAGTGACTGAGCGACAGGGTGCCTTGGATATTTTGAGAAGGTAACTTCTGTCTCCCCTTACTTTGGATGTTGTTCTCATCCCCCGTAGAACCTGATTTTTAGACCCTTATTCTCCCTGATTTTTAGATGCTTTCCCCATTTCCCATATTCCAAACTAAATCATTCAGATTCCTTTTGAATTTTAGTGATATAAAATGCTTGGTGAACTTAAGGATTTACTAATCAAGGCTATTGATGCAGTGTGTTTATATTTTCACTACTGCTGTACTTCATAGTTTAAGACTATACAGTGTATAGTGCTGCAAGTGAGAATTCAATAAACAAACCATAGAACTCTGTGGGGCAAGCTCTGTTGGAGTAGATAGCTTGCATGTTCAGTTTTGATCACACTTATTGTGAACACTTAAGTGTGAAGCTTTATTTTTAAAGGTGGTGTTCAGGACCTGGGAGTTGCTTGAAATAAGCCTTACAGTACAATGTAAATGATTTTTCTTTGTGTGTGTGTGTTATTCATTGCTTTCCTCTTCAGTTTATTTTCAAAAGAACTTTCTGGACTTCTTCAGTCCTTCTGTATATTATCTATATCTAACTCCCTCCAACTCTTTTTGATTTTGTAGTTCTTTCAGGTACTTTTAGATTGTCTCTGTTTGCCAAGTGAAATTCACAGCATTCGTCAGTTTTAGTTTCATTCAGGCAGTAAAGCAGAAGAGAGAATATAAGTCTTCTTTATATTTAAGCTGTGATTTTTCAATGTAGTAGTATTATCACAGCACTGGATCAGAACATTAATTACATTGTTCATTAACATATTCTTCTAAAATATCTTGTGGAATAGCCTTGGAAAAAGTTTTTCCAAGTTCTGTTTGGCAAAGGAAGCTTGAATTGTTTTCTTGTTTTAGCAACAATAGTGTTTTAAGTTCACAGTTTAGGTGACACAGTCATAAGCACAAGCTTCTATTTGGCATACTGCCTGTTAATATGAAGGAGAACTCAGGTAATGGAATGGAATATTCTTTAGTCTTATAAATGCATTTTTAAGTCAGCTTATAATACCTGTGATTTTGATACTCTCATCAATACATAATAGCTACTTGAATTACAGCTTTTTTAGTTTGATACTTTTTTTTCCCCAAAAGAAGGGGAAATGTGTAAAAAAATATCTCTACTTCAGTTTCTTTCTCTAATAAATCAATTGCCTGCAGTAGAGCTTAATGTGTTCCTTGTGGTGCTGGCTATTCCTGAGCTACATACTTAAAATGAGACATACAGTAAATAGTTTAGTTTTGTGGTTTCTTTTTATATCATATGTAATTTATGTCATACTTGCAGGTGCTGCTGCTTATTCAAGCGGAGGAAAAGGAAAACCATCCAGCGCCACAAATGACTAGAACCAAACAGAGCATGGGAAAATGCTTATTTCTTCAGCTGTTGTCTTGTGACCTTAAAAAAAATCCAACAACAAAACCCAACGCAAAAACCTCCATAATAAATACGTTTTCTGAGGACTCCCTGAGAAATGGTATCATGCCTCTGTGCTTTGATTTGGCTCTTCAGCATCCATCTTCTGTTTCTTTAATTCATCTGTACTGAAAGCTTTAAGATATTATCAAATAGAAGTGCTTCTTTGACCATCAACATATGGACCAATGAAATGATAGAAAATGAAAAGTATCTTGAGCAAAACTGAACTTGAGAAGTATTTCTTCTTTCCTAAGAAGTAGTAGCAGTGTCTTAGATGAAGACGGATGTCATAAATCAGTTACTTGAGTTTGTAGCAGTGTATCTAAACTAGCTTTCTTCAAATGTGGAAGAAAAATACAGGTACACAACCATATTGTGAAATAATAAAATCATAAGATTTATTTTGACATTTGCATTGTTCTTCTTCTTTTGCCTCAGTATTACTGGCTAGTCAAATTGTTATTCTAGTCAAATTGTTACTGTCTAGAGATACTGGGGATGCTGGTTTAATTGTTGACAGTTGTCAAAATGCTGGTGCTACTAACAGAAAGTATTTTCAATCTCCTCTCAGTTTGAAAACCTGCTTTTATTTTGCCTATAATGAAAATGGCAGTACAGTAGAAATTATAAGAGTGTCTGTGCAAAGAACACAAATGTTTATATAATTTAAGCTGTACATCTGGTAATGTAAACGAGATCAAATTACCTTCAAAAGAGTTCTACAGAGTAAATATTGAATCTGGTTAAAGCAGAATAAGTATTAAATCCTGTATGTTGATGATTGAAAGCATCTTTAACTTGAAAATATGGATGTGCCATGTAAAGTTAGGGGTGTATTATTTTGATCTTTAATTTAGAAAACAAGTGCAATGGAAGTGAACTAGACTTCTGCCTTCACTCTATACTAGCCCAGAGCACCCCAAGTTTCCTGTCTTTTTAGTCCTGGAATTTTCTTGTCTTGCAGTATAAGGTCACTAGCATCATAGCAAGGATGTGTCAGATGCTTCTCTACAGTCTGATGAAGGGCTTGCAATATGAAAAAGCCAACAGTTCTATAGACAAGACAGCCCATTTTAAATTTTCTTCTTCAGAAAATACATACTTCTTTTAAAGCCATAATGACAGAGTTGTGGTTTTGTCGTATTTTACTGCCAGTTATTGAAGAAGGGCCGTGGAAGATGGAAGTGACTAGACAGATTTATTGACCAAAACACAGATTATCTCTGTTTCTTTAGAATTCTTCTAGAGCTAGTTTTTTCTGTCTAGAAATGTCTTTTGGCATACTTATTTATTTTCAATCTGTTTTGTGGTAGCATTTAAAATGTATATAAAAGCAAAGGTACAACTTTGAATTAATTGCATTTACAAGGATTTAAATTTTATTTTGTAATTTATTTTTCATTAAGAGCCAAATGTGTATTTTATTGTTTGGATTATGTGCTTATATGTATACTTTGATCTTTGTCATTATTACTCTTCATGGTCTTAAGTTTTTGTTCTAGAAAACCTGAACTTGGCCTACAAAAACTCACTGTGTAACGGGTCGTAAGTTTCCACTCCACCAGAGTATGTTACTAATTGTTTCAGAGTCATGAAGATTACTTCTTTGTTTTTGTTTGAGCTGAGAGGTAGGTCACTTGACCATTCTCTTATGAAAACACGTCCTCCTTTGTAGTACTTGACCAAATCTGTTGCTTGTACATGTGATATTTCTCACACACCTGATGAGTTTTATTCTTGGAGGTTTTTGATCTCTACAGTGTTTGTATGGTTTGAACTCCATAACAAGACAGTGAGAATATTATGGACTTAAAATGGTTGAATATAATAAAGCTGTTTATTTGCTGAAATGACTAGCAAGGCACTTGCTTTTCAGCAATTTTTTTAAGTGCTTGATTTTAATGCCGAAGAAGGCTTTCTTCTAGCAAAGCAGTCGGCACTAATGTAGGTATGTCAATATGATTTGCATTTATATACTTCTTCCTGTCTACAGTAATGAAGTAAACAATGGCTGGATATCTAGAACTGACATACATCTCTGTGTAAATGTAAGTAAAAAAATAAAGATAGTTTTTTAAAATTTGCCTTTTTCCCCCCTTTCCTACAGTCTTAGATGAAATAATGTTTTAGGATGTGCTGAACAAATTTAATCTCTTTGGAGGGCAAGGAATTTGAAAGCATGATTCTCATAATGCTATCTTGACTCACAGTTGTGTTTGCTTACTTACCAGATGTTACTGTTATGTGCTTTAATAGACGTGATAACAGCAATGTAGTGAGGAGACCTCAATACACAGATTTGAAATCTACTCATGTATTAAAATTTATGCTGTCCATGCCACCTAAAAAACAACGTGAAGAGGTCTAGGAAATGTATGAAAAGATCATGTTTTGGGTTAGAGGAGGCCCTGAAGTAACATCTAGTCCAAACACAAAACACCGCTACCCCCTCCTAATGTGAATGTGGAAATGTTTTCACTGGATCAGGTTGCTCAAGGCCCCATCCAGCCTGCCTTAGAGTGTTTCCAGGGATTGGAGATTGTTTCCAGGGATTTCCACAACTTCAGGCAACTTGCTCCAGCTGCCTATCTCACCAGACCCATGGAAAAAAGGTCTTCCTTACATCCAGTCTAAATCTACTCTCTTCCAGTTTAATTTCTTGTTCTGTCACAGCCTTGGTAAAAAGTTTCCAGGTTTTATGCTGCAAGTATTGAAAGCCCATAATAGGTATTGGCAGAATCATTGTTTCTCCAGGCTGAAAATCTCCAATGCTCAGCATTTCCTCATAGGAGGGGTGTTCTCATCCTCTTGTGATTTTTGTTGCCTTCTCTGGATCTTCTCTAAAAGGTTGCAAGTGTTTCTCATGGTGTGGACCCCAGAGATGGACATAGCACTGCAGTGGGATCTCACCAGGGCAGAGCAGAGAGGCAGAATCCTCTCCCTGGCCCTGCTGCTCATGGTGCTTTGGATGCAGTCCAGGACACCACTGGCTTTCTGGGCTGAGTGCACATTGCTGTGTCATGTCTAACTTTTCATTCATCCATATCCCCAAGTCCTTCTTTGGTTACAAACCCTTCATCCACCAGTCTGTACTTTGAGTGGGTGTTGCCCTGTGCCAAGTGCACGATGTTGAACTTGTCCTTGCTGTCCTTCAGAAAGTTTGCATGAGTGCACTCTAGAAGCTTGTCACGGTCCTGAAGTACATAGAAGGTAGCTTTTGATAAAGGTCCATTCATAGGTCTGTTGTTTGCAACTAAAGATAGTCTGATAAGTGAAGATTGGTGTCTCTCTTGGTCAAAGTTGATTATGAAGATGTCAAGTTTATGAGACCATGAGGCACTTTGTGAGTTTATGAGGCACTATGAGAAAAAAATGTCAGCAGAGATACTACTCAGGATTATAGAAAAGTGAGCTTTTGGTTTACGAGGGTGTTTGGCTCCAGGCACCCCAGTGAAAAGAAAGGCTGCTGGGTGATGTGGTGGTTGGAGGCTGTCTTGGGCACAGAGATCACAAAATGATAGAGCTTTTGGTTATCAGAGAAATGAGGAGGCAGATCAGCAGAACTGCCACCTTGGACTTCTGGAGAATAGACTGGCCTTTCAGCTTTATATCAGAGCAGACTTTGTATGGTATAGAATATGCCTTTAGCCAGTTCAGGTCAGTTGTCCTGTTCATGTCCCCTCCCCAGGTTTCCCCAGCCCTGTCGGTGGTAGGGGCGCAGAATCAGAACCAGTACTGATGCCAGGCCAGGGTTGCTCAGAGGTAGCCAAAGCAGCACTCTGTTATGGTTGATAAAAGTTTTGACCTAAAGCTGTGGGAAAAATCTCAGTAGTTAGGGTGAGCAGCAGGGTGCTCCCTGGGAGTTGAATATGTTGATAAGCCTGCACATATAAGGTTGTGTTTTGAACATGTTCCCCATTCTTTACCTGGTTGGTTGTATTTTACTGCATTAATTTACATATTCCTAATCTTCATTTCCCATTGGAGCCCTTCCCTCAGGATCTGCCCCCAACCTACCTTATGTAAGTTACTGTTACACCCTGTTCCTTGCCTTTTGTGGTGCACCCCATACTGTGTTTGCGATCTCTCTGTTTTGTTGTTTTGCTCATTAAAGTGCCTTTGTTTTTTGGGTGACCCAGTCGTGCCTGTCTCTCATTTTATTTCACCGCCTCTGGACTTTGTCCCTGAATTCCCAAAGTAACTCCCAGCAAAATTCAGGCCTGGGCTGCTACACACTTCATTGGTCACTGACACACACAGCAGAGCAAGGTGAGGGCTGCTGTGGGGAAAAGAACCCATCCCAGCCAGAGCCAATGCAAGTAAACATGATAGTCATCTGCAAGAAGGCTGGAAGGAAGATCCAGGGAATCATCAGGTCTTTCAGTCTGTGCTCAGTGTTGGGGAAGGTCACAGAGCAAATAATTTTGTTTGCCATCACATGGCAATCACAGAATGAACAGAAGTTTACAAAGGGCAAGTCACGCTTAAGCCTGCATGGTCTTTGGCAAGGTGACCTTCTTAGTGGGCAAGGGAAAGACTGGATTATGCTTACCTGGGCTTTAGTGAAGCCTTTTACACCATTTTCCCCAGCATACTGCTGGAGAAACTGTCTGCTCATGACTTGGAATGGTGCACTCCTCACTGGTTAAAAGGCTGGCTGTATGGTTGGGCCCAGAGAGTGGAGGTGGATGGAGTTACATCCAACTGTCAGGTGATCTTATCTGTGACCTGGACCAGGGCATTGAGTGTAGCCTCAGTAAGTTTACAGATGACACTGCATGGGGCAGGAATGTTGATCTGCTGGAGGGTAGGAAGGTCCTACCTTGAGACCTAGACAGGCTGGATCAATGGGCTAAGCTTAATTAAATGAAAATCTCAAGGCTTAGTGCTGAGTCCTGCCTTTGCAATAATCCTGGGCAAAGCTACCTGCTGGCTGGAAAAGTGCTTAGCAGCAAAGGGCCTGAGGGTGCTGGTTGACAGCAGCTGAACGCAGGCCAGCTGTGCCCAGAAGGTGGCATCCTGGCCTGTATCAAAAATGGTGTGGCCAGTAGGAGCAGGGATAAACCCAGCAGAATAGTCTCCCTATACATGGCACTGGTTAGGCCATCAAGTCTGGTTTCCATTTCCTGGCCTCAATTCAGGAAAGAAAAGGTGCTGGAACCAGTCCAGAGAAGGGCAGTAGAGCTGGGGAAAGGTTTGGAACACAAGTCGTGTGCAAAGTGGTCGAGGGAGATGGGGGTGTTAAGCCTGGAAAACAAGGCTCAGCCGGGACTTTGACAGTGTACCCAGGTGGAGGCAAATGTCTTCTCTGAAGAAACAAGTGAAAGGACAAGAAGAAATGGCCTGATACAGCACCAGGAGAGGTTTTGATGGGATATTAGGAAAAGAATTCTTCAAAGGTGTTCAAAGCATTGGAACAGGCTGCCCAGGGAAATGATGGAGTCACCAACCCTGGAGGTATTTAAAACGTGTAGATATGGTGCCTGGTTTAAGGGTGTGCTTGGCAGTGCTGATAGAAGTCAGGCTCGATGATCCTAAAGAGCTTTTGCAATAGAGTTCTGTTTTAATGCTAGAAATGGACTATTGTACCATATTTCAAATGCATGAAATGCTGGCATTGACTGGTCATTGCTTGGACATGAAGAGCCATAGATGAACAGTTGCCTTTCTGTGATTCAGTTTGAGACAGCATAGCTGCAAAATATTTTTTTTTGGTTTTTGAGGCAGCTGTCTGTGGGTGACTATATACACCCCCACTTGGTTTGACTAGTTGACAGTTGGGAAATGGGTTTCTTAAATTCATCACACATTAATTTAATGTTTTCTTTATTGTTCATTTCTTTCATTGGCTAGTGAGTTTGTTGTGGTGCACCTAAACAAAATAGCAACAATTCTTCACTGCTTCAGAGATATAAATCTTGAGATTTCAGTAGTAGTCCCTCTTTTTTGGTTTTGCGGATACATAGGTTCTGAAATTTGGTATCCACTTCAATCTGAATTAGTTTGTGAGAGGTAATTTCACTTGTTTCATCAGCTGAGAATGTATTCTGTATGCATTCTGCCATACAGGGTAGTCCTGAGGATCCCTGCTAGACGTATATTTTCAACATTAATGCCCTCTTTCCATGAACAAGAGGAACTGAAGACAAAGTTCTTTAGAGCTCTCAAGAATTAGGTAGGTAGTAAGTATGCATAAATTGCTCCAATTTGATTGATAAACCTCCCTGCATGGAATAAAATCACAGCTGGATGTAACAATCTAAATTTGCTGAGGTGAAACTAAATTGGAACTGTTTCTTACATGCAGGACAAATGAATATATTTCCATATTTATTTTTTTAAATGAAGAAATTGTATTCTATAATCTGGTTGTACTGTGCCATTTCATAAATAGTTAGAGAAAACTACCCTTTCTGGAAAATACAAGGTAAACTTTTGTAGTCTTAGGAATACTCACCCACATGTTGCAGTATCAATGTATCATTGATACCTCTGTATCAATGACCAGTACAGAAAATTTCCATGTCTGTTAATTCTGCCCATCAGTTAAGCATGAGTTTTGTGTAGTGCATTATTTAAAAAGCTCCTGCTATGATGAATGGGAAACTTGTCAGCTTTGCCATGTTCTTGCTTGCTTGGAGTGCCAGGATTTTCTTCCACCTGCAGTTTCTTTGCAGGAAGCTCTGTGAGCTCCATGTCCATTTTGGAAGGGTGGTTTACTTCAGAGACAAGCACAGATGCTGTAAGAGGACTTGAGTGGGGCTGTATGAACTGCACTATGTGACAATGCACTGAAAGTGAGCAAGTGAGGGAGGGCACTGTTTGAAGCTCTCTGTGCTGTCAGTACCTTCTCTGCATTGAGGAGACTGCATGGCCTGGGATGCTCTGATACATAAGGTGACTGGAAACACTGGGAACAATTTATGTGTTAAATGTTAGTAAAGATTAATTTATTTCTTAATTGGTTTTGTTGTTGTTGTTGGGATTTTTGTTTGTTTTTCTATTCAGTTTTGCTATAAAATAAATATAAATGAAAGTTCTGCTGATTCCTCCCCACACCACAGTGGATATTCTTGCTCACTTCTAGGGTATGTGCACCCCATGTTGGAGACCAGGGGCTAAGAAAACTGGAGGGTGGCACAATCTGCTTATCCTCTGCAGAAAACCTCATTTACAAGGCCATTTTTCAACACCTGGCTCAGTTCAATGGCGTCCGTGGCTCTTGGTCAATGTTCTAACAACAATGGGGTTTTTGGCTAGGTTTTGGCGGAAAGTGTTGCTTCCACCTTTTAACCTGACTTGAACTCATGCCCTCACTTAGGTTTGATTCTATATATAACTTTACACAAACTTGGAAAGCTCTAAAATTAGATCCAAGGTCTGATTCAGCCATAAAATGACAAGACAACTGGAAATAGTTTGTTTTTTGGATGGTTTATTTCCAGATGACTGGCAGTCTGCTGGCTGGGTTCCTACAGGGGAACCTCAGTCCAGTCTAAGGAGTGCTGGAGTCCCAGTCTTTCGCTTGCATTGCCAGGGAGGGGCATCTGGGAGTTGTGGCCTGAGCATAGCAAGAGCAGACAATTCTACCAGAGTGGACAACCATGCAAAACTGGGGGTGCACAGAGGGATGCAGGGCAGCCCCAAGGGCCTACAGAGATCGTCTGTGTGACTACAGCAGGGTGTGAGGACCTAAATACCACAGCTGCCCATCTGGAAACAGTCAAGGCCACAGAAGGAACTTGGTTTAAAGTGGATCACCCAAGCAGGAACTTGAGACAAATGTCTCCTGTCTTTTACACAGACAGTTGGTTAACTCAGCCTAGTTAATGCATCCAGACAAAAGATTCTCACTCTGGAAAACCATGGGAAAGGAAGCAACTGCTCATACACATGCCACCCCAAGTTACAGGAAGACCTGTGACCAACCTGAGGATACCTGGAACTTGGACTGTGTAAAGAGGGTTCCCCCAGGAGAATGACTCCAGGATGCTCCCACCAAGAGGCCGAGGGTGAAGAAGCAGCAGTGGGACATTGCTGGGGACATTGCAGTGGGAAGCACGGGTGGTGAGTATTTTCTGTTGGATCTCTCTCTTTCTCTCCTCTGCCCCACTCCTTTTTTCTATTATTTTTTTCTACTTCACATTTACAGTTAAAAAGAATTCTTATTTCTGACCTTGGCATATGGTTTTATTAGCACCTTAATTTGGACAGAAGCATCTCTCGCTGTTTGGATCATAATAGTGTGAAGCCCCACCTATTGAGTGCAAGGTGTCCAGCTATTTTTGGGAAGATGTGCCATGACTTGGTGAGGAGCAGAGGCAGCAGAAGTAGCCTGCTGGGGGTCAGGTTGGGCCTGGCTGCACTGTGGAGGTAAAAGGGAGGGGCCAAGAGGTTTGCTGGCAGCAGCTGCCCCTCCTAGCTCTTCTGGGCTTCTCTGGGGGCAGTTTTCTTCCAAAACCAAGTCTCCAAAAGCAGAAGTTGAGTCTGCTGATGTATCTGAAGCAGCAACTGATGATGATCTTGCTGTCCTCACCATCAAGTTTAGGGTGCAGCTCTGCTGTTGCTCAAAGTAACTGGTGGCTGTGCAAGTCTACCCAGAAGTTTGAAGTATCCAGGGAATTAGGTTTAGAATGTTGACATATTTCTAAAGAATTAACATTTTAAAAGTAAATGAGACTTTTTTTTTTTCCTGAAAACTAGAGAGGACTGTGTCCCACTGATGGAAATTATCTCCCACCTGCTGAAAGTTCAAGGCTGAGGCTGAAATCCAAACAGAAACACTACAGCTTCATTTGGGTTGTATTATGAAGTTTCTGTATCAGGGGGCTGTGGGCTGGTTTCTGTGAGAGGTTGCCAGAAGTTTCCCTCATGTCCAACAGAGCCAGTGCCAGCGGGCTCCAGGACAGACTCGCTTCTGTCTGAGGCTGTGCAGTTGATGTAGCACCTCTGGGGGCAACAAAATGAACAGGGGGAAGGAGTAATTGCAGCCAGTGAAGAACGAAGTGAGAATATGTGGTAGAAACAGCTCTGCAGACACCAAGGTCAGAGAGGGAGGGGGAGGAGCTGCTCCAGGTGCCAGAACAGATTCCCCTGCAGGTGCAGACCATGGTGAAGCAGCTGTGCTCCTGCAGTCCATGGAAATCCATGGTGGAGCAGAAATTCTCCCCTGCTGCCTGGGGAAGCCTGCGCTGGAGCAGGACCTGTGGCCCCATGAAGAGAGGAGCCTGCACTGTAGAGGCTTTCTGCCACGATTTGTGACCCTGTGAAAGACCCACAGTGGAGCAGCTCATGAAGAGGTGCTGCCCCTGGAAGGGCTCATGTTGGAGATGTTCATGGAGGAATGTCTCCCTTGGAAGAGATTCCTGCAATGGATCAAGGGAAGAGTGTGATCATTCCTCCCCCTTTGGAGGAAGAGTGGCAGAGACGTGTGAAGAACTGACCACAGCCCCTGTTCCCTGTCCCCCTGCACTGCAGGGTGAAGGAAGAAAATTTGGCAGTGAAGCTGAGCCAAGATGAGAAAGATGGGGGTTTAAAGTGCATTTTTTACCACTTGAGCAGACACAAAACTCACATTGCAGCTGAATTAGTTTTTGAATGGTGGGGGTTTTTTGGTTTTGGTTGGTTTGGTTGGTTGGTTGGTTGGTTGGTTTGTTTTGTTTTTTAATTGATTTCCTTCTATGGGTGCTAAAATACTGTAATTTCAGTTGTGCTGCAATGTCGCTACTTAAAGGGAACATTTGAATGTTCTTATTATATTTGCTTTGGAATGAAAATAAATATTTTCAAATATTTATTTATGCTTTATTGAGAGATATCATGAAGAATTGAATAACTGCTTCAGAAAATGCTCCATTTTGTAGAAAAAATTTAGCTTAAAAAAACCCCTGCAAACAAATAACATGTGCACAAAACCCCCAACCCAGCTACTGAACTTGTGTTAAATATTTTAAACTGGTGTAAAAGTAGACACCCTAGCAATGTTCAATAGATGTCTCTTGTAACTAGCCTTCAAAAACTGTATATTTTTTATTTAAGGACTGTCCTATAAATATGTTTTTTATGTACAAATTGTTGATATTATTGCTTTAAATTATACATTAGAGCATTTCCTATATGATAGAGCATTGGAAACATACTTACAGAGAACAAATAATATCTGCATATTTTAAAATATGGAAAAGAGAAGCAACCAATATTTTTAACCAGAAAAATGCACTAAAATTTTTAGAAGTTGTCTTTGCATGACAGCAATATCTATTGTTCTGAGCCTTCAATATCTTTTGAAGTGTAATGCACAGATGTGTAATGCAGAAATTAGCAGACTAGCTATGGTTGGTGTGTACTGATGACAGGCTAGGAACTGAGGCACTAGTGTGCATTTAAAACTGAATTAAAAATCAAGCACCTCTTTCATCATGAACTAGAGCTGTGCAGTTATTCTTACTGATCTGGTTCAATATGAACCTGAAGCTCACCCGCTTATAGATCTCTTTGGGATCTTTTCTTTGCATATGCCAAAAATGTAAGATTTTGCTAATGGGGTAAGAATACACAAATGGAACTCAGCAGAGACAGGCCTGAGCCTCAGGGGTTTGGTCTGGTTTGTTTGTTTTTAACTGCATAGCTCAGTAAGTTTTAAATCTGTGTGTTTGTCAATTTCCCCCCTATCTGTGTCTAACACAAAAAGTATTTTCCTGACCTAAAAGAAAGAAAATGGAGTTAGGGAAAAAGAAATTTGCAGAAATGCTTTACTATAGATGATTATAATGAGGAGTTTAAAAGGTGTGCCACGGCTGAAAACCATGAAACATTACAATTCCTTTCATGTGAAGCTTGGTGTTACCTTCTTTGTTGGAAATAGGAGGAAGTATTATTTCTGCGATGAATATACTACACTTTCAGTAGTTGTGAAGCAGAAAGCTTAGCATGAATAAATACAGATATAAATTGTCAGGTCACGTGTCAGTGACAGTTAATGTTAAGCAGTAAAATAAATATAAGACCTTATAGTGAAATGAAATTTGTAATATGAAGATCAAACCTGCCTATGAAAGTCTTTTAAGGAAATCTGTTGTACTGAAAAGATTACAGTTTTGTTTCAATAGGCAGTAACATAGTACAACAAAACTAGGGCATTTCTGCTGGATAAATGTAATATGAATTAGGATCTGATTCAGCAGAAAAACTGCATCTGCTTCCATGTGGATTATCTTACCATACAAGAAAAACTCTCTTTTTAAAAAAATATGAATGCTGCTCTTAGATCAAAACAAAATAAAACAAAAAATAAATACTCAGTTGTCACAGTTTTTAACTGTAGAATACTTATGCACTGAACTTTGTAGTTGCTGAAGGGTTTTAGTTATTTAAATTCAAACACTGCCCTTTCAGCAGAGGTAAAATGTTCACATATGGACATCAGTGACACCGTGCTTGTTTGTACCTTTCCTTCAGCAAGCACGGTGATGTCAGAGCAGTGTGGCAGTGAGACATCACAGCCTGTTAATGAAGGTTTAGAGCTAAAGGTGCAAAACCAGTTTGCATGGAAACTCAGAAGATCGCTTCTAGTCCATGTGTCAAGGTTGTCTGGATCAACAACTGTGAAGCTTTTAAAGAAATATACTTAAACTAAGATGGCTTATCAGAAACCACAAGTAGTATTGGCATAGGCAAGTGATTGCAAGGATATTTACAATGACATTTTGTGATTTTTTCAAATGTGGTTTCCAAATATGCTTATGTTTTATTAAGAGTGAAAACGAGTATGGTTTTGAAAGTCACAGTACAAGAACAGCCATGTTGCAGAAGACTGAATGTGTATTGAGTGAGCAGAGTATAGTCTGTCACTGTCAGTGTTTAGCATATACCTAAGGAAGAATGTGAAAAAAGGAAAGATTATACTAATATTTCTCCCAGCAGTCATCTCTCTCAGCATTATATAGTTCAGGACCATTCTCAGTCATAAGCACTATTTATCAGTTTAATGACCTCTCTGAATTTTATTTTTTCTTTGATTAACTTGCCTAGTTCCATTGTGAATTGGCATGTACCTCTTTTAGATACTACATGAATGGAAAGCCTTGCTGTTAATCTTTCTACATGAGTTCAACATGTAGGAATGTTTGGATAAGCTTTCAAACAGAGCTTATCCAAAACTTAGTTTGTTGTGTTTTTTATATTTTGTTTGGGGTTTTTTTATGTTAGGGAGTGGGTGGGGATTTTTTTGTTGTTGGTTTTGGTTTTGATTGGGATTTTTTTGGTTTTGGTTTTTTAACTTCTGAAAATGTGGATAAACACATGTAGGAAATGAGTGATATAGAAACAAATTTAGGAAATAACTGATAATTCTGTGCAATAATTGCAGAACTTGAGAGGCTGGTAATCAGAAATGCAAGATCATAAAAAGCTACCCCTTATCTGGAATAGTTTTGTCGGCAGTAAAACATCTCTCTCTGCTTGTCATTGTGCTGATGTTACTAGAATTTTTTGAAACTTACCTTAGACTATCACTGAACAACTTTATCTGGTCATAGTCCAAGGGCCTGATTTCACACATGTACTCTATTGTCATGGCATAACAGTGGTAAGGAAATTCAGAAACAGCTGCAACATTAGTTAAATTGGCAGGTTTTGACTGTAATCTTGCCCTGGCACTTTGACTTTTCCTGATGTATAGTTCTGAGTACTTTTAAATATTTATTTTTGTTCTGGGCCTTGTGGGTTTTTTGTTGGTGGTGGTTTGTTTTTTTCATTTATGTGTGTGTTTTGTTGGTGATTGTTGGTAGTTTTAATTGATGTTCAGCATGTGTTGCAATATTTCACAATGTCAAGGAAAATAATCTGAAATGGACAATTTCTATCCTTTTCCTACTTGGAATTGACAATCTTCAATCAGCTTGTTTAGACATCTGGCAGATTTTGTCTGCACATAGTTTCTAATTTTTCATTTCTGCTTACACCTCAGAAACCAGATAGATTTGTCTCAAATCGTCATGTTTTGGAACTTCCAATAATCAGTGAAGGTCTCAATTTCTGAGCAGCTAATAAAGGAGAAAGTGTAGTGTGTTCAGTTGCTTTTTAATTATATGCATCTCTGTTTAAAAGTCTTCAAGGCAGAAGTTAAAGATGTCAGTGCAACATCATTTGTGATCTCTGGACACATTAAAGAAAAAATATTAATCCTGCAACATATGCACCCCATTTGTAGAGAGTTTGATCTTCTTTGTAATGTTCATTCACCGTTTAGCCACAGGCTTTCAAAAGTGAACTTTTATTCTGGACCTTTTTTTCACAATGTGTATTCTTGACTTAAGTCTTGAGAAAGCTTTTAAAATATATTTTATTTCACTTAACAAGTATGCATTCTATTTCCTTTTAAACAGCAATGTAAATTCTCACTGTAGCTAGGGAAAGTGCAAGTAACTACACTTATGCATATGTTTGTAGTTAATTCTAGCTTTATTTTGTTCATTTTGTGATGTTATTTTCCCTTAGGCTTCCACTTCTATTTCTGTACTCATTTTAGCCTGTGTATTCATTGACACAAAGGTTTGTCTTGTCTTTACTTGCAATGTAAAGTACCATGCTGCTGTATTAATATTGCAGAGGAAATACTGTCTTCTGACACTATGTGTACAAAATATCACTAATAACATGCAGAATATACAAGGTTTTTGCCCACTGCCTTAATATCATAACTTACTGTTTCTGAGCTGTTTACTACAACATTAGGCACATGAAAGATTCTGCAATCATAATAGCTGGCTTCACTTAACGCAGTCTACTAACAAACAGCAACTGGCTACTTCAGGATTCTGGGTGTAAAACTCTAGAGAGCATCTAGTAATAATGTATCTTCATAAATGTTGTATTGCCTGCTTGCTTATTATATGTTTGCCATTGACTATGTATGATCCTTCTGTGGATAATGCTTGTAGCAGTCTACCTGGTGATGGGTGAAATTTGCAGGTGTATGCAAAATATTTGATTTAGAGCCTCCTGTCTTGAAGGTAAAGATACACTTCATTGCAAGCTGCCCACACAGAAATGATGTGCAGAGAAAAAGCACTGCTGAGCTGACTTGGATAATCTTGCTATTTCACAGACAAACCAAGTAAATAAACCAGCTCTTTCCTCCAATAATTTCTCTGGTAGAAAACCAGATGCTTTCTATCACCTATCTCCATATTTCTCATTAGGCAAGTGCTGCAAGAATGTTTTTTGAACATTCTTCAGCCAAGAAATGTTTACTTAAGTTTCTCTAAGGAAAACAGTATCACCGGTTTCAGACATATTCACGCTTGATTTTTTTTAAAGTAAACTGAGCTTCTATATTCCTCTGACACCTGAAACTTGTGGAGTTTAAATAGTACCTTAAATTATGTGCCTAATAAAAATGCAGAATTTGGTGGATTTTTGTTTGGTTGTTTTTTTTTATTTTGTGTGTGAGGAAGCTTATTTTTAAAAAAGTGACAAGAGACTTCTCACTGGGCAGGAGGATGAAATGTACTTATAGATCTTTTGAGTGACTCGGAATGTATGATAGCCACAGGCTTTGGTCCAAGACACACTGAAAGAATCAATAACCTTTTCTGGTCTTTCTTTTCCTTGAGGCGGGGCTTGTCTGCTTTAGATTGTCGTGGGATGTCTGCTGCTCTGTTACACCTCTGGCTGCAGCAGGCGGGTCGAGTTTCGGGAGCCCAGCAGAGCCGAAGGAGCTTCGGCAGCGCTCCCTTCAGCTGGAAGAGCTCCTCGGACCTGCGGCTCCGCAGGACAAAGGTGGAGCCGAGCGATTCCTGTATCCTTCATCTCTGCCATCCCCACTGGATGGCAGCATTGGCTACGCGTTGGCACCGGCGGCACCGCGCCGAGCCGGGCTGGGCTCCGGTTCAGCCTCGTTAAGCATCAGCCGGGTAAAAGATTGATAGCAATGCAAATGTATTTATAACCACTAGGGATAGTCACCTTCCACCCCAATTAGCCTTTGAATTGATTTAGTGAGAAAAACATCTATTACGGAATAAAAGTCTTAGTGATTAGTGTTGCATTATTTCACTACATTTGGAATAGCTGTAGGTAAGAGGGTCTTACAGGCATCAATAAGCTTTAATATTATAAAGTGCTTTTAGGCTACATCAAAAGCAAATTACAGGTCGATGGTTTGTTTTCTAAGTGTAACTACAGGTAGAGTGGGTGTGCTGGGACTCTAGCGTTTACAAAATCTAGCTTATAGAATTTTTCTTTGCATTCTTTTATTTTAAAATGGATTATTTCACTGATCATAAAAACGTGCATCTTTCTGCGAGCTAATGAAATTAAGTATGTTTTGAAGCTGTCTTATTTCTTCCTCCCTATTTTTCCTTCCCAAATGCAGTTTGCTGCAAAGAACCTGGAGTGAGAGGAGTGGTGATGATTCTTTCTCTGGAGGGTGAATCCTGCTGGTACATCAGGTACATCCTGACGTCTGACTAGTACTGCTAGGAAAGGACACAGGAATGAAGAGAGTCCTCTGCTTCAGCTGAAATTGTTACAAGGGGCTGGTATGGTTTAAGGCTTCTGATATAAAGACCTAATTTACATCACATTGAGTTTCAATTTCATGTTGAAAATGTTATTTCTTTGAGAGGCAAAGTTTCCCTGACATTTGATGATACTGCACTCTTTCTGCTGCTTTGTAGCTATAATGTAAATTGGCTTCCTTGCTAAGGAGTACAATGTGAACAAACAGCCTTTACACACAGAACTGGAGCTGTGGCTGGATGCTTCTTGATTCAGATTCTGCGCCTCCCTCCCCCGCCCTCCTCTCCCCACTGTAAAATCTGTGCAATCTTTGCTTTCTATTTATGTATTCATTTGTGTTTATATAAAGGATGAAGCTTGACGAAGTCTATGCAGTCACAGCAGGATAAATCACTGTGAGATCAGATGCATCCCTGTGCTGTGTCTGAGAGCACGACCTTTGAGTGTTGTTATTCTCTTCGTTGTTCCTCAATCCATCTTTATTTAATATACAGCTTATATGGTTAACATCATACTTTCAAAACATACTGTTAGCATTTTTGCTTTTTGGGAAAAATTGTAAGTTGTGGTTTTCCTGATAATAGAAAGATACTTTACTCAGTCCCGCATGTTTGTTTTGGGGGCTCAAACCACAAAGACCACCTTCCTTCCACTCCCCCAGCAGCTATTGTGACTGTTTCAAAACCTAGTCTGAAATTTACCTGAATTCTTAATGAATGCTTGCATCCAGATGGCAGAGTGTTTTTATTGATGATGAACAAAGATACCTTTCTTGATATAAAATTTCAAATAAATTTTATACATTTGTATTTATAGTTTGCTTTCCAGCACTTAAACAAAGAGTATGGAGACAAAGAAAAATGATAAAATAGGAGAGAAATGTTAGCAGTGTTTGCCAAGAATATCTTTGAATGCACAACATGACTGAAGGGCGTAAAATGCAGAATTCCCTACAAAAATTGGAAAAAAACCCAATCAAAGAGAATAATTCTACTTTTATTTTCTTTTGTAACCTTGTTTTGGATATCTACAATGCACTGCAACATTGATACCAGATAATACAATGATATCCCACTTAGTCATGGTGAAGCATGCTTGACAATCAATCAAAAATCAGCTGGAAGCAAAATCTCCTGAAGGCAGCCTAGATCTGATGGGATTTGTCCTTATTTGTGTGTACATAAGTGCGAGATATGGAAGCTTTTCACATAAATGGCATGCATGAAAACTACACTGGGATTTAAGACATATATTGCACATTCTGCAATATATTCACTCTTGCATATCTCCAATTCTAAAGAAATAAGCAGTCTGATAAAAATATGATCCAGGGAGCTAATATTGGCATTGATTTTTAATTTACACGAAAGTTATTGCAAATATATATCAGTGTCAATTAAAGCAGTTTCATTGCTTACAACATATAGGAAATCAGATTGCATAATTACATTTGCCATGCGTATGGTAGCACTGTTTCCAAGGTTCAAAAGTCACTGACAATTAGCATAAGATTTAAAATTAAATTACACTAAATATTGTTTACTATAATTGCTTGAAAATTTGACAGGAGAATATGAATGTTTAAATATAAAGAATATATTCTGGCAGCAAACCCCAGCTGTCTTTTTTTCCCCTAAGGTTTTAATTTTCAGATGTTTAATTTTGTATTTGGCTCATAAAACCATGGTTTAAGTTGCACCTAGGTAACTAGATAGAGCTTATTTACCATAAAGACAAGACTTTATGCAATGTTTGTAGTAGTCTGGGAACATGACAGTGTAGATAAGATTAATAAAATGGCAAATGTAATAATCTGGTTAAACATTTCAGTGGACAGAAGCAGAAAAAGTCAGTTTGGTCATAATTCCAGGATAGTATTTGTATTTGTTAGACTTTATGGTCTGATTTTTCCCAAGAGAAATTTTTATCTCCATTTCTTCTCCAATTATGTTATATTTTTAGCTGTTAAAATATGGGAGTAGAAAGTTTAGTGGATGCTTTTCCAAGGAAGAAGATATTAAGATATTGGAAGGCCTTTCTGCAAGGACACAATTTTAAAGCAGGTATTATGATAGCAGAAAGTAGATTTGAAGAAGAGATACTGTTTCATTTTCTGCATAGATACAATTTGAACATTTGAATGGTTTCTGCAGCAATTAATGACATGACACCAGGAGTAGGACACTGAGGAACCTGCTCTGACTGATCATTGTTTTGTGCCATGATTGGCAATCTCAGCTGTGCTAAGAAGATCTGTACAGCCAGCTGAATATGGGACTTATTCCTATATATAGCAGTGGAAAAGAAGAGGAATAGTCTTGGGCCTATTGTCGGAAGGCATTGCTAATGCTTCTTTAAATACGGGCAAGCTGTGAGCTGTGCTCAGAGATGTGCAGTTTCTGCCACTCATGGTCTGTGAACATGTTGCTTGATGCTAATTCTGTCCTCAATTGTTGTCTCTGTCTGAGAGATTGGAAGATGTTATACTCTGTGGTATTTCCCATGGGTTGCTTAAAGGTCCTTATATCAGGTGAAAAACCAGGGATATGGTGGGGATTTAGTTATTTTGAAATTAGCCTAAATAAAAATCCAGTTTTTAGAAGATGGAAATCTACAGAATCTTCACTCAAATGAAGTTTTCAGACTGTAAGACAGTGAAAAAGTCCGAAGTTTAAAGAGAGGGAGAAACATCACAGAAAATTAAACCCGTAGATTTCTCTGAATGTTTTTTCATTTGTAACAGGTAACAAATGAGAATGTTATGAAAAATTTTCAATATTTTACATATGCAAGATGTAAGAACACTTTTGTTAAAACTTAAAAATGCATTGGAGCTTTTCCATGTCATGGAACATAAGAAAACATGCCTTGAACTGAAGAACAAGGCAATGCAACATGGTCTGAGTTAGATTACTTGGGGTCTGTATAACAAAAGTATTAATGGATTCTGTCAGAAATAATCTACACTTTACAAACAAGGTTAGTATTCAAGAGGTTGTGTGAAGAGCAATTCTGACATTAAGAAAACGCAGGTCAAAAAATGACATGCTTTTAGTCCAAATTATTATATTAATGGGAACTGTTTTTCAGCTTCTGGTTAAAGATAAAATGTTTATTATTTAGGGAAAAAAGTGTTTTTCTATTTCTTATAAAGGAAAAAAGTTATTTTTGTAGAAGGTATTCAAGGATCAGCAGTAAATGAATTTGAAGCAAAGGTGAAGCAAACTTTCAAGAAAACCACGAAATTGCAAACTGGTGATGACACTACACATGAAGATCTGTTTGAGATAACATCAGGACTGTAGTCCAAAATTGGCATTTTTTTTTTTTTTTTTTGTTAAAGCTGTATTTGCTTTAGCTAATTATTCAAAAATTACAAAACCAGTTTTTTAAACTTCTGCATATACTGATTTCTGGAAAGCAAATCAACTGCCAATGTGGATAATAGACATCATCATTAGAATAGTATAGGAATGACTTGAATCGCTCAAGCATGTCACATTAAAAGTTGTGTCAAAGGTGTGCAGTCTCTATTGCTGAGTGAAAAACAGTTTCCAAAATGCACTAACACTTTAAAAATTGAAATGTTATCACTTTATAAAAACTAATATCATGGAAGATGTCCTTGCTTCTTTTCTGCATGACAGAAGATGTAGGAAAAAATACATGTTGAGTCTCCAGCCTGAGGGAGGCTATAATTTTACAGGTGATCAAACCTTAGAAGAAGAATGGGCTTGAGAAGAACAATGCAGAGGTGTTTTAAAGACTTAGAAACCTAAGATGATTGAATCAGAGACAGGTTTTTTTTCAATTAAAAAAAAATAATTATGATTACTGCATATTCCTTTAGCTGGGAAAGAAGTGAAGTTATTTTTTGGTTTAGATGGTAGTACTTAATCAGCACCCTTTGTGCTGTATCTCTTGAGAAGCACACAATTCAGTTGCTCTCTCTCCCCCCTTGCCTTTAGTATCTGATATTTTTTTTCTTTTATTAAGATAAATGCTTTTACTTATCAGCTCTGTTGCAAATTTTCTTTAATGACCAGAGGCAGTAGCTAGTCATGAGGTGAGAAGGATGTCTTAAAGCCACACAAACACCTAGTTTTTCTCATCTGAAAACATTGAAACATACCTCAAAATAAGCAAAGTGAATGTTTATCCTGTGTCAACAGTTGTAGGAAATTTGATGGAATTTGCTATTATAATTGATATTTATATAGCCAAATATATATTTTTCTATATTTGATTTTTTTGAAGCAAAATGGTTTTCCTATGAGGAATGTTTTTTAGAAGAAAGGAAAAAAAAACACACTGGATTTTACAATAAGTTTAAAAGAGTTTGAATTTCTAGAAATAGTTTTACTGTATGCACTGAAACAGCATGGGAGAATATCACTGAGGATTTAAGATCTGCCATTTTTGCCATGGTTATTTTTGAGAAGTGGAAAAAATCTGCGTCTAATACACAATTAAGTGAAATGAATTCAATCCCTATAATATTTATACATTTTATTTTAAATAAATTTATTTTATTTTATTTAGCTAAATTTATTTTAAGTATTTTAAGTACAGTTTCTTTAAATATTTGCTTTTGTAGGTTTACTGTTTTAACATTGAGGCTGAAGAAAATGTTTGTTTTATAAGAAGTTTTTTAACTGTGAGAAGTAAAGAATAGTAAGGAAAAAAGTGAAGTAGAAATGAGTTGTTTGTTTTTTTTGGTTTTTTTTTGTTTTTTTTGCTGGTGCAGACAGGGTAGCACTGTAATATGTTCCAACGATCTGTTGACTCCTTGTCAACTCCCAGTCTTAAAAATTTTCGGTTGATATGACTGTACTGCACAAGTTCAAAATTCCTGGTAAATGGCTTGCCATGTTTCAAAGATCTCTTAGAAATAGCAGCTGAAATAAAGGGGAAAAAGCTTTGTGTTTTTATCTTTCGGTTACCTTAAGAACTTAAGGTGTCTGATGTACTTCATTGTTGAGAGTATTTAGAAACTGCTTTCTAATTGACAGGAATTCACATGGTATGAGCCATTATCAGGACTGTCACATTGTGGGCATTCTTAGAAGACACAATGTGTAAGATCAATATAGTGATTAAAAAAAGGTTAAAATGAATGATGGGAATACGGAGGATAAATTCCACCAGGTCAGGCTTTGAGCAACCTGGTCTAGTGGGAGAGTTCCCTGCCTGTGGCAAGTTTAAACCTTTATTATGATCTCTAAGGCCCCTTCCAAACCAATCCAGTCTATGATTCTATGAAATAAGATTTCAAACTGAACAGGAAGATGATGATGCGCCTCAGTGTTGGATATTTTGAGAATAATGTCTCCCAAACGCAGGAGACTCCGCAAGCAATTGTTATATCAGAACCATTTCTGATTATTTTTGCATCTTTTGGATAAGAAAAGAACTTCAGCCATGATGCAGATTCTAGGAACAATTTATTTAATTGTAGAAATTTTGTGGACTTTGGTCAAGCAGGGATAGCTGATACACATTTGTGCATGTTTTGGCTTTCAGGCCTTTTGTTTGAATTCTTCATATACTTTTAGGTCATGTATAGTCTGAGATGTATTGGACCTTGTTATAAAATAGATATCAGGAGATGCATCTGGGCATAAGAGACGACCTTGGGAATTCCAGCTGCTTTGTATTGCCCAAGGTCACAGATAAACATTGTGGAATATAAGCACAGCATAATATGGCAATTGTATGATATTGTATGACATGCAGATAAACATTAAGCAGTCCCTTTCCCAAGTATTATCTGCTCTCACAAGCTATGCCATCCCCATTTTATAGATAGGAAACCAAAGCTGTGAGAGATCAAATCTCTGTAATTCTCTGATGTAGGCCTGATGTACACTCTGATGTAGTGTACACTTTGAGTGTACACTGCTGGAATCTAAAGCTTCAGCCAGCAGTTCTGCCTCCATCAAGGTCACAGGATAATTTGTGTTTTAGTGACAACATTAACAGATACAATGGCATATTGTAAATGCACTGTAAAAAAAGCATATTTGAATGAAACACTCTAGCTTGTTTCTCTTTTTTTATTTCTTTCTTGAAAGCCATTCTGATTTGGATTCCTGGCCAATTTATTGATTAATTCATGGGAGTGTCATTCTCACTATTCCTATTTAAAGGCAAACTAGCCACAGCCTTCTTAATACATTGAATAAGGCATACTTAGCAATTAGTTAATCTTTTTTTAGCTTAGTTTACTTTAGTTTTGTTTTATTTTGTTTTGGTTTGGGTTTGTTTTGTTTTGTTTTGTTTTGTTTTGTTTTGTTTTGTTTTGTTTTGAACTGGCTCTTCCAATTTGTGGAAATGTAGAATTTGTTTCCATGGTAACTTTCAGACTTTAAGGCTTGCGGGAAGAAGACTGGTAGGTGTATGATTTAGATTATACTTGCTGGGTTTTATTGTGTTTTAAATGTGTTTAAGCTGGAACAATTGAGAATAGTGATATTTGGAAAGCCTGACTGAAATATTTTGCTAGTGCTTTTGTTAAGTAGAAATAATTCCAATGAAAATTTGACTCAGACTAGATTTGGTGGGGTTTTTTGAGAGTTTAGGGTTTTTTTAATGAAGAGAGCTTATTAAACAATAGTTGCATTTGTGTACTGAAATGTTATTTTCATGTTGCTATTTCAGAAAAAATCACCCTTTATTTAAGGAAAACTTTTTAAGAATAAATATTGAACTTGAGGCTTAACTAAATACCTTGTATTTATTGTTATTAGTTCTATATATGTGGTGTTTATTTCTTTATTACTAATTCAGTTGTCCTAATTACCAACCTCCAAATATTCTTATAACATTTCCCCTCCAGGGTAAAGTAGTCTAAAAGAAGCTCTTGAAATCTGAAAATAGGGCTGCAGGCCTATAGTGATTTCAGTATAATTAAATACAAATGTGAACCTCTTTTTGATTGAGCTTAAACTATGTTTTTTATATAATGTGAGTATAGTTAGTATATTCTTAAACTTGATTTTCTTCTCTTGTAGGCAGTTTTAATACAAAACACACCTAGTGGACATCAAGATGATGTATATATGTATGTACAGCTGTTCTTCAAGACAGACTTCAGTTCATCTTTATTCAGGGAACACATGACATCTCTGGGGTTTTTAATAATAAAAAAATGGTAAGCGATTTTGAGAGATGACAGGGATTTAGGGTTCAAAAAGTTAAGGAACCCATGACATCTATGGACTAGTGGATATTTTCATTATTCCTAATGTAAGAGATATTCTCTGACCAAACAACTTGATCAGACTCAAACATAGCATCTGAACTGTTGTAGTAGAAGAAATGTTTGTTTTTCTGCAGCTTACTTTTTTTTGGTTAGGCTAATTTTTAATGTCACTCTTCAGCTTTCATAAGAAAAAGCTTGTACTTAAATGCATCTGTTTGTGGTATGGACAATATTTACTCATAAAACCAAAAGCCTTGTGAAGAGTAAGATAACATATTAAGATTTTGGAAGAGAAATCATTCTGCTGAGGAGAATTTGGCATTGCCTGGAGGTAATGAGTCATGCAATTTTACTTCTAATTTTGTTTGGATCCTCTCCACAGAATTGCTTTGCTTTCCCAGGTTTTTGTGGTTGTGAATATGCATTTGAATCTACAGAATGGGTACCAAATCAATACACTTGCTACTGAAATATGCAGGATTAGGACAACTACTTTGATAGGCTTAAATATGCCTAATTGTATTTTTTGGTGAGTTGATCTTGGCTGGATGACAAGTACCCACCAACGCTGCTCTATCACTCTTCTCAGCTGAACAGGGAAGAGAAAAGACAATCAAAGGCTTATGTGTTGAGATAAGAACAAGGAGAGGTCACTCACCCATTGCTATCATGGCCAAAAAGAGGCTGGACCTGAGGAAATTAATTTATTGGCCAAGAACTCAGAGTGGAATAATGAGAAGTAAAGCTGGAACTCAAAACAGCTTCTCCCCCTTGTTCCTCAGGTCAGTTTCATTTCTCTTTACCTCCTCCACCCCAGCAGTGCAGGGGGATGAGGTGGACAGGGGGGTGGGCAGTGTCAGTTCATTGCACATTGTCTCTGCAGCTGCTTCTTCCTCAGGGGAAAAAACTCCTCACACATTTGCCCTGCTCCAGTGTTGATCCCTTTCAGGAGATGCTATTCTCCAGGAACTGGCTGCTCCAGCATGGAATCCATGCGGGGCCACAGGTCTTGTCAGCAAACCTGCTCCCACATGGGCTCCTCTCTCTAAAGACTCACAAGTCCTGCAGGAGCCTGCTTCAGTGTGGGTTTCCCACAGGCTCACAGCCTTCTGTCAGGCATCCACCTGCTCTGGAGCAGGGTCCTCCCTCTGCTGCAGGTGGATCTCTGCTTTCCTGTGGACATCTATGGGCTGCAGGGACACAGCTGCCTCACGGTGGTCTGCACCACGGGCTGCAGGGGAATCTGCTCCAGTATTTGAACGTATTTATGGCACTTCATGGTATGTTTTAGCGGGCATAGGAATATTGTGTCAAAAGTTGGACTTGATGATCTTGGAGGTATTTTCAGTCTTAATGATTCTGTAATTCTATGATTTACTGACCTTGATATCCACAGGGCTGTTGCTCTCTCACTCTTTGGCGGCAATTGCTTCTGCACAATAAATTCTTCCCCTTCTTAAATCCATTATCCCAGAGGTGCTGCCACTGTCACTGATTGGGTCCATCAGATATGGATACAGCTTCTGGCTGCTTTTTCCAGAATCATGGAATCAGAATCTGCTAGGTTGGAAAAGACCTTGGAGATCATCAGCTCCAACCTCTGACTTAACACCCACATATCAACTAAGCCATGGCACTGAGTGCCATGTCCAGACATTTTTTAAAACATCTCCAGGAATAGTGACTCCACCACCTCCATGCACAGCCCATTCCAATGCCCAAATTTCTTTCTGTAAAGAATTTTTTTCTGATCTCTAGCCTAAACTTTCTCTGGTGTAGCTTAAGATTGTGTTCTTTCATCTGTCACTGATTGCCTGGAGGAATTATAGGACAATAGGAAGATATCAGGTATGGAAGAGAAATTTATTATTAAGTAATTTGGAATGAAATGTAGTAAGTCTTTAATTGGTTGAGTGGTTTGTGTTACAAATCAGAAAAATCAATTATGTTCTTTCAAGTACTGTTCAAATTCTTTAGACCTGAGAAACACTTATGATTGTAAATGTGTGGTGTGCAGTACTCTTTGCTCTTAGAGTATGGGAATAAAGATAACTCATCATAATACTGTAGATTGTGTGTCAGCATCAGTAGGTCTCTGAACCAGATCTCTGAATTTTCACGTCTCTCCTGATTCAGTGTTATTTCTTTTCTATTCCTTTCTTTTTTCCCTCACGTTAGTATAGCATTAAGTTTTAAGACACTAGTTTTCATTTTACTGTTCAAGTAAATGGAAAAAGCAGCAAAAATAAATTAATAACTGACTACTGTAACAATAAATTAACTGTCAAACTCAGTTACTTTGTGTCATTTGCTTACCCTAGAAGCAAAATACACATGGAATTAAGAGAGAGGAGGCTTTGACAGAGATGGTTAGTTTTAGAGGTTTCCAACTTAGTTTCACATCAGTGAATAGTATGATTTTGTGGTTATGGACAATATTGGTGGATAATGATTTTTTAAGTGGATAGTCATATATTCATTTATTGAACAGTTAAGGGAAAGTCAGAAGTAAATGTCAATTCTGTAGAGTTGGTTTTCTGTTGTTGTTGAGGTTTTAATGATTGTGGGGTTTGTTGTGCTGACGTTCTATTTTTATTGATAAATTGAATTTCTGGGAGAAAGGAAGCTTCAATATAAGTAGTGGATTCTTTCAAATTGTAAAATATGAAATGCGGTAAAAGTTTCTGGGGACTTGACTGTGAATAATCAGTAGCAAGAGCTCTGCCTGTCTGTAAGACCCAGATTTGCTTCCCTCTAAGAGTCTATTTAAAAGAAGCAAATGTTGACAGCAGTGCTTAAATCAGTGTGGTGTTTTTTACTGCAGGCGCTTTTTTTTTCTTTTTCTTTTTTTTTTTTTCTGCTTTGCAGAGGCATAATGGTCATGCTGTTGTATAAGTTTTTCTGTTCTTGTCATACATTAGGCTTTCCAGGTGAATAGGATTTCAGGCACTGGATTGACACATTTGTAAGAAATTATATAAACATGTTGGAATCTTCTTTGAACAATTGCAAAACAAACTCACTTTCTCAATAAAAGCTTGCTGCCAGCAAGCACTTCCATGCTATTGTTGCACAAACAGTAATGGATCATGCTGTCCAAGTTTATGTCATGTTGGTGGCAGATGGCATGTAATAAACAACCCACTGTTTTGATTTCTGCATGCTTTGATTGTTTGTCCAAATGAGCAATAAGTGTAGCTAATGTTTAGGCTCCAAAATATCTTTGTGAGTGGAGAATGCTTTACTTGCTCTGCTGAAGCAGATATTCTCTACTCTTGTTTTTCTGTCAGAGTTCACAAAACAGTGATACCCTTGAAACAGCTGCAATATTTGGTTCTCTGACCACTTGACAGTATATTAGGTATTTGCTAGTAAAGTATTCAGTATCTCCTGTCAAGCCTAGAAAGAAAGATTAAGTCAAGGAGACTTTGCCTAGTTTGTTACTTCACTCTCTTCTTCTTCTTGGCTCAAATCAGGAAAAAAATAAAATTACCTTTTATTCTTATTCTTTCTGAAATAATAACCAAATCTATATTTTAAAATGTCTTTGGATTATCATGACCCATTCTTTTTCTTCTGCTTTATTCCAAAATCAACGAACAGGGAAATTTAATTGTATTATTATTTGACTTCCAGATAAAAGATTACCTTGTAAAAGCCAATTCCAGTTGGTGCTGATGTGTTTGCTTTTTGAAATATCGAACATATGAATGTTTGATTGCTCAGGATCAGATTGGATGTAATTTTCTTGGCTTCTTTGATCTTTAAAGACAGCAGGAGTCTACCTTTTTGAATGGCACTTGAATATAGGTTAAAAGAGAAAAAGAAAAGTAACATGTGTGAATATCAGGGCAAATTATATCATTATATCCTGAATGACATGCCTTGGTATTAAAATGCTAAGCACAACTCTCTCTGTTCTCAATAAATAGAGTTTTTTAATTCAAAAATGTGTATGAAAATTGCTATTTGTACGATTTAAGTCATGACCATTTAACTATTATAATTGGAATTGATTGTCCAAGTCTTTGTAACTCGGTTCCATGGTAACAGTTTGGATATTAGTGTGCTACAATAAAATTGCCATGGCTACAATGACTGATGCCTTGATCTTAAAATGAACTTCACATGAAAATGGGGATTTACACTTGTCTAATCACTGGCATTTTCACACCCTGTTGAAATCAACGTGCAAAACACTTGGGCATGAGAAGGAAAGACTGTTGCTCTGAAACATTTAATATCTCTGCTCTAGGGTCACATTAAGGTGTTTTCTGGACCAGCTTTGTAAAAAATTAAGAAATGTAGTAATGGCTACATTGAGCATTGTGCTGGTGTTTGTGTTCATAACAAGTAGCAACTGACAGCTAAACAGGGCAAACCTTTTTTCCTAATGTGAGTAAAAGTTCTGAAATCCCTTGACTCTCACAAATTGTAGGTGGCCGTTGATCAGGCCTCCACCACATCAAAAGATGCACTTCAAGTGCTTTCCTAAGCTGCCATCACAGAGTGTAAAGCCCTCAGAGTTCTTCTCACTTTATGACGTTCAGCCCAATTTTGCCCGAGTAGGAAGGTGAGAGCTCAGTTAAAGATGAATGAAAATACAAACCCGAGGTCATTAGAATCTAACAGGAGTCTTTCAAAGTGGCACTTGGGAGGGTTCCTAAAGGAGACAGTTATTGTCTGAAATGTTGACTTATCACTTCTTCTTAGCCATCTTGGGAGATACCAGCATTTGATATAGGAAATGGTATATGGTAACCAGTGAAGATGGAACTTCAGGGATGAAAATTTAAGCAATTTTTTGATATATGATTAACAATTGCTGTTTGATTAGGTCAAGTTATTTTTGCCTAGATTAATGAAAGCACAATGACCATGGGGTGTGAAGTACAAGAGTTAAGCTGGAGCTTTACATAGGCAAGGACTGGATGAAGCAGCTTCAGTATGAAGTTAGCAATAAGATTCATTTTTGGGGTCTTACTTGGTTTAGAACATGACAGGCTTGCATCTGACTACCTTATGTAGGTATTGTACATCCTTTAAAACAGGAACAAGGGATCTAGCTTTTGACAGCGTGGTGCTTCAAAAAGCCTGAATGAGCAGCCTGAGAATGAGGGGATTTTTTGATTCCTTCAAAAGGAAAGTTCCTGTTGTTAAGAGCTTTGTTTGGAGGAGAAGGACTGGTAGAAGGGCTCTGGTGAGTGTGTGTGTGTGTGTGTATGTATATTCCACATTTGTGATTGTGATGGTATGATGCACAATTCAGTAAGGGGTTAAGCAAAAATAATTGAGCTACTCAAAGTCCTGAAAACCTTATAGCTGTGTTTCATCACTGCTGAGCCAGTTAATCCTTCTTCTCAGGGTGAGTACACTTACTGCAAACTGAGCTGCCTTCTCTGCCTACCAGTATTCTCTGCCTTGTAGGTACACTAGTCAGGTATATGAGTATACTTTTGCATGGTGTACCCTGGCAGGAAGGATTGCATCCCCTTGATAATGAGGAAAAAGATCTTATTATGAGAATAATGGTTGAGAACATAAACTATTGAGCTGAAAAAAGATTCTCCCATCCCATCATGCAAAGACCTTGTTTTCTGTTAAGAGAAACTCCTAAGAGGTCATACATATGTTTCAGAAAATTGATTTCATTCCTGTTTCCTCATCATTCAATTCTAATGCAAGAATCTTACAAGTTTTATTTGGCTGAAATAATATCCTTTTAATTTAATCTCTGCAATTATGAGCTTGTTAACCAGATTTACTTTTCCGAAAAATTCTGATTTAGCTCAAGTCAGAGTCACCATTTGAAGTAATGGCATTGCATATGAAATAACATTTTTAGATGTCCCCAAAGCCTCGAAAGCTTTATTGTTAAGTGACTTGTTAGCAGAATGTCTTGTTAGCTGGTGTAGAGTTGCTTGTAATACTTTTAGACTTCTTCTCGAGTTATAGCTTACACCTTTAATAATATGTAGAATAAGGAATGTAAAAAAAATTAAGGTATTTCAGAAGTAGTTGGTGAAGTGATGACAAGCTGATAACAATTGTCACTTTTTCCCAACTGAAGAAAAGTTTCTTTAAAACCCTGTGTTTTCACCATTATTTGGAAAGCACTGTTGTCTTTGAGGCATCAAAATTAATCTTTCTGTGCATCAACACAACAAAGTGCTTGCCAGGAGTAACAGCAGGTCAAGAGCATTAACTGTAAATAAAAGGGAATATTTAAATCTTTGTGAATAAAAACCCCCAACACTCTTTGCAACATTAAGTGAGATTGTGCACAGTGTTAAATCTCTCTAACATATTATTTTGAAGTCAAACTTAAGTGATTTTCTCTGTTCAAGTATTAGGGTGCTGTTTATTCAAAAAGGCTGAAATCTTTCTTGATTACAGGCTTACACTGTGTGAGTGCATCAAATCAGAGATCAAACAATGCTTTTCCCTTTGCTGGGATGCCATCAGGCAAATCTTTATGCTTAGATTACAGGAAAGGGAAGAGGTGGTTTCACCTAAAAGCTTCTCATGGGGTTTGGTATCCATCACCAATCTTTGCTAGCTGAACAGAGCTCACGCAGCCTTTACTGACTGAAGTCCTTCTCCTAGTTCAAGAGGTAAGAACACAGATTAATGCAAGAGAAAGAATTTTTTTTTTTTGAAAGACAGTCAGCTAGGTGTCCCATAAACAAGAATCCTTCAACTTTCATGTTGAGAACTGAGATGAATATCTACCATCTGGTTAACTTTAACTTTGGAAGATTATGTTTGGGCCTAATTATTTTCTCTATCTCCTCCAAAATCAAATTAAATTTATGCAGCCAGATATACTTTGTTAACTCAAGGCTTTTTTGCTTTTTTTTTTAGCTGATCAAAAGTAATAGGAAGAATTCAATGAAAAGCTGACCTAGACCTTTCAAAGTCAAGGACTCCTTATCCTTCTATCACAAGTTATAATCATTTTGCAGAGAGGAGGGAGGATTCCTTTTGAAGCAAGAGGAAACAATTTGTCAAGATGATTTCCAGAAGTCCTCTTAGTTTAGCACAAAAGTTTGACAACTGCAAGGTCAGTAACAGTGCCTTGCCAAGTGACTCTGCATCTACTATAGCTGAAAATGAATAACAAATTATGGAAATTAGTAATGCAAAACCTGATGTCTACAGTGCATAAATATATTTCTTCTCAGGATGTGAATATAGAATGCAAATCTAGCTCAAGCTGAATATAAACATGCAAATATTTAGTTTAGAAAGAGAAGCAACAAGAAAGTTTAGTAAGGAATGGAAAATCAAGCATTGCTTTGTATCATTCTGTACAGTAAATTTATAAATATCCCATTCATATTTGTGAATGTAAACACTTTCATTGCTGGATCATTTTACGGGGATTTTCTTTTTAAATTTTAGCCCTTTATTTTGTCAGTCCAATAAACGCAGCACAGTCTGATTGAAACCTTGTCAGTAATTTTTTTCAAATAACAGGTTTGACAACTCAATTTTCCTGTTACTGATTTACTTTAAGAACTTTCAAGTCACCAAAGTGTATTTGTTATTCCTGTGTTTGTTTTGACCCATATTTTAGTTGTCAAAATGCAAGCAGATTCACAGTCTTAGCTACATTTCAACACAGTAATTGCTAAATCATTTAGGAAAGAGGAAATAAAAAAGTCCCATAAGCAGTTGTTATTATGCATGTGTATTTTTAATATCTGATTTTCAACATAACCTTAGATTACAATGCTGGTTAAATTTCCCTTGCTGATTTGTAAGTATAATGTAAACTCTAGGCTCAGCTAATGATATTGCAATATAAAACTGTTCTGTTGCAAAGTAAAGACCTTGCTTAGCACTGCAAAGCTCTGGGTTCATTTCAATGTGATCATTCAGGCGCTATGGAGGGATTATGCTTTTATTGTATTTTGTTTCATGAATACATGAATGAATAATAAGTTCAACAAACAAGAGTTCCCTGCTGGCTATCTCAAAGAAATCATTTTGCAACATGTTATGAATTTCAATCAATCATCCTCAACAGTCCTTGTACTGCTGAGGTCTGTGCATTAACAATGTCAGCATTTTGGAACTATTGTAAATAGCTTGAGATTTGATCAGAATGTCCAAGATCAGGAAGTTGGAAAGGACTGCTAGAGAGGAAGCATCCTGTGTCTATTGCACATTTTTTTGTACCTATGTTTCCACACTTCGTGAGCGTTGTTTGTGTTGTAGTTGCATGTTCAGGACATGTGCCTTTTTTGTGTGACTTCTCTTTCAATGAGCTATTTCCCTTAAGAAAGAACTGAAAAAGTAGTGATAGACCACAAACACATACATAAAAGCTTGTGATTCAGGAAAAGCAGGATGAAAATGCACAAGAATGTGGACTGTGTTTAAAAGAGTACTGTTTTATTCCATTTCTCTGGAAATTTATCTGTTCATAAGGTAAGGGTAAAACACTAATTCATTTAAATTGTGGTAGGAAGAATAAGTCCATTGATAAGAAGGTCAGAACTTTGCAATATTTGCACGTAGGATGGTATCAGTATTGAATTACTATATCGGATTTGTTTATATCTTTTACAATAACTAGTAAAAATAAATAACACAGTATATGACAATGCAGTACAACGTATGCCTTATTCCTTGGGCTAAGTGTCCTGTGGATGCAACAATTAAGAATTAAAAAAAACCCCTGAAGTATTTATAAGATTACTGAAAGGAGAGATGGGGGAAAACCAAAGATCCATTCTGATGGAATCCACAGTCTAGTATGATGCATTTAATTCTGTACTCGCGGGTTTATACAATTTTTTTCGTGTGTCTCTGCTGATTGGCTCTTTTTCTGTTACCTGAGAATGCAAACTTTTGTTTTCCCCAGCCAGAGACCTTGAAAAGGAAAGGCCGAGAGCTGTCTCTTCTTTTGTTTTCTTCGTAGTTTATTATTTCTTATCATTTCATTCTGTTCCTGACCTGCAGAACTCTTCATTGCAGGTCAGTTCAAGGCACAGCACCCCAAATACCAAATACCAATGCTAACTACTAAATGCTCCATACTAAAATGCTAAATGCCCAATGCTCCCACCCTCAGGCTGGCATGGATATTTATACTACAATCCACATAATCAGTATTTATAGTACTTCTCCAATAACTATTATCCATGTTAGAAAGGTAGACTCTATTCTAAGCCAACTATAATGTGCCACCTCACTGCAGAAGATGGAGCAAGGAAGAAGAAGGAAGAAACCCCAAAGCCATTTGCTTCTTCCATCTTGCCTTCACCTGCCTGCCATCCTAAAGCCTCATATATCTAAAATTCTCACCCTGAGATGCACTACACACTATTCTACTATCTAACACACACTCTTGAAAACCCTGCTTCATTCCAGAGCCTAAAAGCCCTTTTTCCATGAACAAAGGTTAAAAGCACTGTTTGTCAGAGATCTTAAAATCTCTTAAAACATGCAAAAAAATATTCCTCATAATTCCAGGCTCCAACACTGTACCTTGTCCTAACTTCACCTCATCTCTTTTTCTGAGAGGGACAAGGTTTTTCTCTATATTCATTCTCTATACTTCCCCCTGCCTTTCCTTTCTCTGGTTATTACTGAAGTATGTTTCTTAGGTTTTGTTGTTACGCGATAAGAACAAAACCTACTTATACAGCATAATTTTGCTTAAAATATGTATTTTCAAACTTTTGTAGCTATTTTTAAAAGAACCTCATGCCATGTAAGTACCTGGCTGTAACTGCAAGTAGAAAATGATGGCCTACCCTTTACACTTGTCAGAGACAAATAGTTATGCCAACAAATAGTTATTTGACAGCTTGCTGCTGTTTGCAGGTTGGTTATTCTCCTCAGCTGGTAAGTATTGCTCTTGAAGTCTTCTCTTTTTTACTAAGAAGTGAGTGCGAGATCTCTTCTTTCAACACTCTTAGATAATCATAGAATCATTTAATTTGGAAAATACCTCCAAGATCATCCAGCTCAATGGTTAACCCAACACTGCCAAGTCCAACACTAAAATATGTCCCTAAGTGCCATATTTACATGTCTTCTAAATTGTCTCCAGAGATGATGACTCCCTGGACAGCTTGTTAAAGAGATTGAGAACCATTTTAATGAAGAAGTTTTTCTTAATATGCAATCTAAACCTACCCTGGAGAAACTCAAGGCTGTTTTTCCTCTTGTCCTGTCAGCTGTTATTTGGGAAATGTGGCTGACCTCCACCTCACTACAACCTTTCAGGCAGTTATTGAGAGCAGAATCTTCACCAGCTCTGTTGCTCTGTTACCCTCTGGATTAACTTGAATACCTGGATGTCTTTCCTGTTACAAGGGGCCCTGAAATGGACACAGGACTTGAGGTGTGGCCTCACCAGTGCTGAGTACAGGGGGACACCACTATCCTCGTGCTGCTGGTCACACTATTGCTGATGCAGGCCAGGATGCCATTGGCCTTTCTGGCCAACTGAGCACAGCTGGCTCATGTTCAGCCACTGTTGACCAGTGCCCCCAGATCATTTTCCACCAGGCAGCTTTTCAGCCTAGGGTTGTTGTGATCCAAGTGCAGGATGTGGTATTTTTCCTTGTTGAACCTCATCCACTTGTGCTCAGACATCAGTCCAGCCTGTCCAAATACCTCTGAAGATCCTTCCTGCCTTCCAGCAGATCAACAACATTCCATGCCAACCTACTGTTACCTGCAAAGTGACAGAGGAGACAGTCTCTCCTCTCTTTAAGACCATGGATAAAGATATTAAACAAGACTGAGTCCCCAATACTGAGAAACACAACTATTGACCAGCTGCCAATGGGATATGGCACCCCTTATCTCCACTCTCTGGGCACAACCACACAGCCAGGTTTCACCTACAGTGAAATACCTACAGTGTACCTGTCCAAGCTGTGAGCTGACAGTTTCTGCAGGGGAGTGTTGTAGGAAGTGAAGTCAAAGGAATCAGCAAAGCCCAAGTACACACATCCACAGCCTGTAGTCCGCAGCCTTTCTCTCATCCACAGCCTTTCTGTCATCCACTAGATGAGTCACCTTGCCATAGAGTGAGATGAATTTGGTCAGTCATGACCCATCTTTCATAAACTCCTGCTGGCTTATCCTGATCCTCTGCTTGTCCTGTATGTGATGCATAATGGCACTCAGGGTGTCTGCTCCAGGATCTTCCTCAGCCCTGAGGCCAGGCTGACAGGCCAGATCTTCTGTTCTGGCTCTTCTTGTAGATAGAGGTCATGTTTGCTAACCTCCACCTGACTGGGCCCTCCCCTCTCAAAGTGTTTTCGCAAGTACTTCTGCAGTCTACATCTGCACCCCTTAAGCAGGAGAGGATGGTGAAAACTGGATGGTGAAAATGTTGGCTTTATTTATAGGCTGTATAACACTTGTGTATGAATGCCAAGAATGGAACTTCACTTGAAGACTGTCTTGCCTTTATAAGTACTATTTTAAGCTCCACTGACAGTACTTTTGATTATATTTAAGTAGTAAACTGTGAGGATGGCCTTAAGATATAGTTCTAAAATTTTGCTTCTTAGGTGCAAATGCTGCTGGATTTTTGAGTTCCTTTGTCTCATCTTAGGCACTTTGAAAAATGTGGGCCTTTGCATGGAAATGATCTGGCAGATAAAGCGTGTATATCCAATATTTTGGATGCACATGTTTGGACCTGTACTGAAGTATTTGCAAAGTGGTCCCTACAGGTGATACAGTCATATTATCTGAATAAATTGTAAAATCCTCTTCAAAGTGATTGTCACCACCACTGTGATTTGCACTCTGTTCCACATACAGCCATTGTTCATGTAAATAGTGCCCGCTGACCCTCTTTTTCCCCTCTGCCATTTAATTCCAAAAGGATTACTTTGGCTTAATTAGTGATCTAGTCAATTTTATAGGTTCTCCTCATTTCATGTTCTCATTAAGTTTGTCATCTGTATCATTCCTCTCCACTGTAGAAAAAATCCTTATATTTTTTAATAATTTTGGGATCTGTTTGCAAGCTTATTGTTGACCTTTTTGCAATATATTGACCAAAACATGCACGTTTTATCCTTTGCAGTCTTGTTAATGCCAAAACACAATAATCATTATAATAGGATTTTCTTCAAAGGATGTCCTTCCCTGTGGACATTTCTTAGTTTTGTTTACTGATAAATTCCTCTGTTCAAGAATAATGCAGAAAGAATATTTCTTTCCACTAGGGACAAAGATGATATATGATGGTGGGTAATAAACTTGGCTGTTAAAAAAAACTGCATGCATGCCCACTGGGTGTGCTGTGATTACCCTCATTAGAAACATCTTTTTCTCAATTTTACATGGTTTGTAGGACTTCATAGTACTGGAGGAAGAGCTACTAGAATATAGGGTACATTTGCTGATTGATTTTATTTTTCCTCTCCTATGTAGACCATCTACAAGGAATCTCAACTTAACACTTGTTGCTCCTTTTTGAAGCTCTAGCTAGTCACATAAGTGCTTGAAGAGCTGGTCCCTTCTCTCTATAAAAACTTCATTTTTCCCAGAATAGAAAAGAGAGAATAGAATGTGAGAGAATAGAATAGAACGAGTTCACTCACATTGAGATTTGAAGTTCTTATTGTCACATGGATTAATGCTGCCAATGTTTATTTTTTTCATCTAACAGAATAGAATCATAGAATGGTTGGGGTTGAAAGGAATGTAAAGATCATCTTGCAATAAATTCCCTTCCATGGAAAGAGACACCTTCCACTCAACCAGGTGGCTCAAAACCCCATCCAACCTGGCCTTGAACATACCTGGACAGCCACAATTTCTCTGGGAACATGTTTCCCATCAACCTCATAGTCAATAATTTATTAGTGATATATAATCTGAACCTCTTCTGGGAGTAGGTTTAAAATAATTTAAACCAAAAATAGTTTAAAATAGATTTTTAATTTTTTAATAAAGATTTAATTATTTCTTGTCTTGTCACTTTGTGCCCTTGCAAAAGATCTCTCCCCATTTTTCCTGTAAGTTCCCTTCTGGAAGGCCACAATTTGGTCACCCTGAAGCCTTCTCTTCTCTAGGCTGAACAACCTCTATTCACTCAGCCTTTCCTCATAGCAGAAGTGAGGAATCCCTCTAATCATCTTCCTGGCCCGCTTCTGGAGTCACTCAAACAGGTCAATGTCCTTCCTCTGCTGGAAGAGGACCTCAGAGCTGTACACAGCACTGCAGGTGGGGTCTCACCAGAGCTGCAGAGGGGCAGAATCCCCTCCCTCCCCTGCTGACCACACTACTTTGGATGCAGACCAGGACACGTTTGGATTTTTTGGGCTGTAAGTGCCCATGGCTGTATCATGCCCAGCCTCTCACCCCCCAGCACCCCCAAGTCCTTCTCAACAGGACAGTACATTGCACTTGGCGTAGTTAAACCACATGGGAAAAAAAAAAAAAAAAAAAAAAAAAGGTTCCTATGGACCTCACTTCTTTTCCAGGTCCCTCTGGATGACATCTATTCCTTCAGGAGTGGAGATGGCACCACTCAGATTGTTGTCATCTGCAAATTTGCTGTGAGTGCAATGCAAAGGGAGTTGCTGTATTGAAGAGCTCACAGCCTTGCGAGTATGCCATTGAATGAAATAAGAGAATTAGTGTTATACGGAGGAGGAAGAAGCTGAGAAGAAAGGAAATTAAATGACTGTCAGAAAGAAATCTGTAATAATATTGTGTAAACTGGATAAAAATCGTCCTGAATGGGCAATCTCACAGCCCAAATATGCTTCAAAGTGTTTTCCCTTAGAAAAAGGAACCAGATACTTGTTTGCTATAGGATCCCCTTTTAATCACTTGATATAACAATTGCTTCTGGATAATGCCCTGATTGATTCATGCAGATGACTCCATTTTTACATAGGGTATACTGTACTAATTTACTGGCATGGGGTAAATTAGATAGAAATACCTTTGTGCACTGATAATTTTGGAGCTCATTTTCAGGTCAGTAAATTACTTATTTGTTTGTTTTTGTGGCTTGAGGAATCCGTCTATTCTTTTTCATGTCTGAAATGATTCATACTAAAGCTTTCATAATACCCTTCAGATTCTGTGTAAATTGATGTTTAAACTGGAATGAAAGCAGGAATCTTGGCAGTTTAGATAATTTACTTCATCTGGTGGCCAGCTATGCTAACAATCACATCATATGCCAGCATTTACACTAGATGAAAGAAGTCCCTGGGGCACTAGAACTGCATTTCAGAAGCAGTGTGAAAATACAGTTATGGCCTTTGTTTCATTGTTTTATTCTGTAAAATGGAAAATTATTTTAACTGGAATTTTTAAGTGTTAAAAGCATAATGTAAGGGCTATGTTGAGGGCTAATTTGGGTGTATTTGCCTTGGAAGCTGAATGACAATTGATCAGTATTCTGGACAGGAAGTCAGCACAATGTCAGCAAATTATGTCTTTTTATTCTGATGTATCAAGCACTTGGAGGAAATGGTATATTGTTAGCATATGCATAACATCAAAGCTCCACATTGCAAGATGTATTTCAGTCTTCTGGAATGAAATGCATAGCCTCCCCTTTATTTATTTAAATGCCTCCTCCTGCAATATAGTGCCTGCTTGAACCCGAAAGCTATTTCTTGTCAAACATGGGCAAACTAAATTTCAGGATTCAATTGCTGGTGCATAACTGCACATTCCATCACTTGGCAAAAAAAAATTTGTAATACCAAATTGGCTTCCTACTTGAAGATTAAAATGTGTTTGATTAAAAATAAGATTCTTGTGGGAAAACTGTCTGTGGGGTTTTTTAGTTGCTTTTTCTATTTTTTTTTTAGGAGCAATTCTCAAAGTATGCATTCACATAATCTTGTATTTCCTTGACAGTAGTATGTGGGAATTGGCCTATCTGGGACTGAGAGTCACCTCTAACAAACCAGGCATTTACTTCAAGCCCTGGGAAACATTTATCTAACTCAGGGCAGGCCTGAGACTTCCTCCCACAAGTCTTTGACATAGTTATGTTAAGTAGTCCAAGTTCTACTGCCCTGCTGATTACCTCTGTTCCCTATATGGTTTTGTTTCGAGCCTGTTCTACCCCAAGAGTATATATTGTTGCATCTTCGTTTTATCTGGTCTTTGAAGCTTGTCTGCATACTGTGTTTGGTTTCTGGACATCATCACTATTGTTGTGTTTCCTATTAAAGGATCTTTTCCATTTCAGGGCACTTCATCATTCCCGCTCCTTCCTTCTGTTGAGCACTGCATTCCCCCTGAAATCAGGGGACCCAAGATGTTTGTTACAGCCACCCTTGCTGTGACATTTGGTGCCCAAACAGGGACCCTGATGTTCAGGGTTCCCTGTATTGCTCACATCACCTGGGGTCAGTGTTCCCCAGGATTGTGGTTGTGTTGAGCTTGGAGGATTTCATCGTTGATACAATGGACTTGGGCCAGGATCAGCGAGAGCAGCAACATTTTCACCTGTGAGGGATTGCAGCTGGGTTTGGGAAAGTTCAGGACATTTATAATTCATTTTGCCACCATGTCTTAAAAAAGCAGGCCCAAGTCCCAAAATTGATTTGGGGTGTTTCAGTGGCTATTCCCCGTAAGGAGGAGAAAGAGGGAGATGGGTGGCCATAAGTCCAAAATGCAGAGGACCATTCTGGTCTTAAGTCTTTGAGCTTAAGTCTTTAGTTAATTTTAATGGATCAGGAAAATAAATTTTCAAAGAAAGAATTGAAATTAATTGCAAGAAGGATCTAAAAAAATTTCCCAGATACCTCTGCAAATAAAATTTGCAGTACCAGATTCTGGGACTCAGTGGGAGTTAAATTATATATTCTTTCAGCCAAGAGGGACTCCATCTCACCTTGCATGCTCATCATTTTCCACACCATCCTTGAGACCCTTCACCAGCAAGCACAGCATCAAACAGTCAATTATCTGTCACCCCTAACCTGGAACCTTCCCTGGACTCTTTCTTTAGTGGGCCTTCAATGATGCTCCAAGATGGCACTGTGCTGGGCATTAGGTGCCTTTTCTTTTGTTCCTTCTTATCTATAGAATTTTTCCCATAGGTTGCTGAGAAACACTGATTGCTGGGCACTTGTAGGTACTTGAAAAAACAAAGAGGCAGCTAAGTCCAGGGGGAAGGAGATCATCTAGTTGCACTTTCTCTCCTCTGGGGAGTTTCTCTCTGAGGGACAGAGATACTGCGGGATTTTGAGGTAGGTAAAGGATGGGGGCTGGGCCAGTTGCTCTCTCACTCTTTTGACATCAGAGGGCATGGCAGGCTGCCTCTTACTAAGGGGGCAATTCACGGATACCACTGGAGCTCAGGCATCACGGACCCACCACCATCTGTGCATGTACCCCAGAAATCTTTAACTGCACCTCTCCCTGCCCTGCTGGGAGCTGGTCTGCCACTGCCCCGTGCATGCTGTTCCTTTGTTTCTGCTCTGGGTTTCCTCACACTGTAGCCTGCACTGTCCTGCCTTGTTGGAATGTTTCTGTAGTTCCAGCTACCGCTGCCAAGCTTCTGATACATCTTGTCCAGCACCCCAGGATTTTTGCTCACTCTGGCTGGCTGTGATGGTAACTGCACCAAAGGGGAGAGTGCCAGCAACAGAGAAAACTGTGACTGGGTCCCTGGTTCTGTTTGTTGTTAATGTCATAGTTATTGCTGTTCTGTTTGCCTTGTTATACACGCTAGTAAAGAACTGTTATTCCTATCCTCATATCTTTGCCTGAGAGACCCTTAATTTCAAAATTACAATTTGGGGTGAGGGGGTGCGTTTGCATTCTCCATTCCAAGGGAGGCTCCTGCCTTCCCTATCAGACACCTGTCTTACAAACAAAGACATGCTGGCCACACCACCTTGGAACATCTGAATGACCCGAGATGGAAGGAGTCACAAAAGAATGGGTATCAGACATTGAGAAAATTGAAGGCTCACCACAGATCGTGGAGCTTGCAGCTGTTGTCCATATCTTTTCTAAATTTATATTTCCTTTTAATTTTTTTACAGGTTCTTTTTACATTGAAGGTGTGATAGAAAGAGCAGAAGGATCCTTGCTCAAAACAATCCCTGACGATAAGTTATGTGATTTCCTTAAGAGATTATTTTTTGTTCTTTCCTGTAGTTACCAGCCTTATTTTATTACTCATATTTGATCCACACCTGTCTACCTGGATTCCTAGCTGCAGGCAATGCACATGCAGACCAGTTAATGATGACAATATAAACAACATTGCCAAACCTTTTCAAACAAGCCTGTTTAAGTAATTCCTTTTTCCATCAAACTGCCCCTACACTAATGAGAATGTTTAATATCAGTAACGATCAGGCAAAAAAGATTGTCCACTCTTGTTCAGATTGCCAGAAACACTACTCTCCACTGTAGGTGGGGTAAATCCCTGAGGTCTGAACAGTTTACAGTGAACAGTGGCTGAGGTGGAGGCAAAGGAATAGGAGGGATCTCCTGACAGATCATTAACTCAATCAGAGGTTGGATGGTTAGCAGAGTCTTTAAAATGGCTGTCAATATTAAAATGGAGGTCATTGTCAGAATGGCAAACGGCGTTGAAGGTGTTGGATTGTTTGGTGTTAGAGGTCTGGGTAGAACAGAGTGGGAGAGATCCAAGGTGGCGTGAGCACTGCCATCTTGGGCCTTTGGTGGAGGAGTTGGAAGTGGACACATGATGGTGGAATCATTGGCCAAATCGTTATGTCATCCAAGCCAGCCACAGGCATCCATTTTTCTAGCATTTTCGTCCCTGCATCTACTTCTGGAATAGTCTGAGGAGCGAGGAGGATGGGAAGATGGGATAGAAGGTGCAGAAATTCCAGGCAATTCCGAATCTTTTGACTTTTGTTTTTCTTCCAAATTTAATGCTTCTAAAATTAGTCTGAAGATGAGTAGTAGTTTTTGAGCTGAGCTATTCCTTTTAGTGGGCAGATTATAAAATTTGACACCTACCCAGTCCCAGGACTTAGATGTTATAACATTGAGTGCACTAGCATCATGAAAAATTTTAAAGATCCATCATGTTTTACAATTCTTGTTTTGCAAATTTCTTTTTCTGGGATGCCAAAATAAATTAAAAATGTCCGTAGACATACCTCTCCATAACTGACATCTGCGATCACATCTTGGGAGACAACGAAATAACTTGGGAGATAACCAAATAACAAAATTAATGGGGTTTTTTTTCCTTTCTCTTATCTGCATCTCTTCACAGCATGTCTTCCTGCCTTTTCCACAGGAAACTTCATCCCTATCTGTGGGGCTGCTGTGGGGCACAAAAACTTCCCTGTTGCTTGGGCTGCTTTCCCATGAACATCCAAGCTGCTGAAACTTTCTTTTGTCTTTGGCCACTTGCCAGGCTTGGATTCAATCTGGTCTGACACTTTGAGAAGGGTCTTTTGCAGCTCAAAGGACTTTCATTTAAAACCCAAAAATTCCTCCAAGTTCCCTGAATATCAGAGTTCCTGTTCAGGCACCACCTGTAACGGCCTGGGCCTGGAATAGACAACAGAGTGCTACCTTGGAGTGTCAGGGTGAAGGTTCCTTAGGTGGCAAAGAAAATGAGGGGCATGATCTAGTGCAAAAGAAACAAACGAACTTTAATAGGTGGAAAATAGCAAACAGCAACAACAACTGAGAAACTGAACAAGGTATGGGGTGCACTAAAAAAGCAAGGGCCAGAGGGTTACAGTAGTTTATGTAAGTTAAGGTAGGGGTAGAGTCTGAGGGAAGGGTACCAATGAGGAGTGAGGATTAGGAATATATGAATAACTGTGACAAATGTAAACCAATAATAAAAGGGGAAACAAAGAACTTTCTAGTAATATTAAAATATTAACTCCCAGGGGACAATGCAGGTGATATTTTACTCTTCATGGCTAAAGGGGTTCCTCCATAGCTTTAGGTTGAAGCCTTCACTGACTCCAACAACTTTATGCCTTAATTTTTTTCAGGGACCCTAACCTACCTGACCCCCTGTTGATTTTGGAATGTTTCTTTCTCACCAGCCAGACAAGACAATTACCACACAGCCTGAGATGATGGCTCAGCTGATCATGAAAGCTAGATCTCGCCTAACTTCCCTGTCTAGAAAAGATTTCTCAGTAATATTTTTGCCTTTGATTTCTTTCCATTTAAATTGGCTTTTACAACAGTCAGGACATCTTCAGATTGCTCTAGAGAACTACACAAGCCAAATTTCTATTTACTGCCTAGACACAGATTGTTGCATTCTAACTTTGATTCCTAAACCTTTGAAAAGTAATAAACCTCTTAAAGGTTTATTAACCTTTACTCTATTTACAGATGTGTCAGTGAAGTCTCATAAATCAGTAATAACCTGGCAAGAAACTAATGACTGACAATTGGATTTTGAAATTGTAGAAATATAGCATGCTAGGCCTGGATGATTTGCACCAGAAAGGATGAAGGCCAGGACAAACAGTAACTTATACAAGGTAGGTTAGGTGTGGAGTCTGAAGGAAAAGTTCCAGTCACAAACTAGGGCTAGGAATATTAAAATTAATGCACCAAACAGGAATGAATGACAATTGAGGAAACGATGAACTTGCTAGATACATTATTGTATGAATTCCCAGGGGGCAATGAGGGTGAGTTTTTGTTCACCATAACAAAGGGGAGTTTTCCCATGGCCTTAGGCCTTCATCCTGCTCAACCCCTACATAGAAGGCTCTCCCCAAGTCGTAGAATTGGCTGCAGTTGTCAGAACATTTTATGAATTGTCTGTCCTTTTAATTTGGTTTCGGCATACGTAGCAGGAATTTTTGAAAGGGCTGAAAATTAATTTCTAAACAAGATTGCTAATGATCATTTGTATTCTCTGCTTAATAAACTAATCTTCCTTCCCTCCCAAGGACTGCACCCTTACTTTGTCACTCAAATCTGTTCCCACACCTGTTTAATGGGACCACTATGAGATAATGCCTGAGAGGATACACTTGGCATGACAACACAAAAAACGTTACCTAATATCTTTGAGCTGGCAAAGCTTAGTAATACATTTTTCCATTGGAATGCCTATACACTACATCGAATGTTCCATATCACCCAAGACCAAGTGGAGGCAATTGTAGGTATGTGCCCCAACTGTCAAAAATTCTCTTTGTCATCCATTGGAGTAGGAGTCAGTCCTAGAGGACTCTGTAGCCTGCAGACACAGCAAACAGATGCAAAACAATATCCATCCTTTGGTCAGTTCAAATATATTCATGTGTCCATTGCTACATTTTCAGTGCTGTTTTCGCTTCAGCATACAATTGAGAAACAACTGCATATGCAATTTAACACCTCCTCTAAGCATTTTCAGCCTTAAGTATTCCCCAAGAAATAAAAACTGATAATGGAGCAGCCTATGTCTCCCACAAGATGCAACAGTTCTTCAATCAATAGGAAATTACCCGCACCACTGATATTCCCAACTCTTCCGCAAATCAATCTATTGTTGAGAGAACCCATGATTTTCTCAAGCATCTTCTAGACGTTTGAAAGAGGGAGCAGAGACCCTGTCCACCACAGAAAGACAAAGTACAACAGTATATACCTTTTATTTTCCTGAGTAGTTCATTTATGGAGCCTAACCCTCCTATATCTGACAGTTCTCCAACACTTCACAGGCTCAGTTAAAAGAAAGACCACCAGTGTTGATCAGAGACCCTAAAATGAACCAGATTCTAGGACTATTTCCATTAATTATCTGGGGGAGGGGGTATGCTTGTGTCTCCACAGGTAGAGTACCTCAATGGATTCTGGTGAGAAACATCAAACCATACTTGAGTCATTAAACAAAGATCCACCAGAGGGACATCTGAGTCCACCCCAGAGCAAGGATATCCAGACAATGGCATTAGCACCTGAATTGGAAGATGGTTCATGGGAAGCTTCTGCTCACTCTTCTCAGCCTGTTTGAGACTATGCTCCTCCCAAGTGGATGAGTAGTCTCACAACCAAATCCTAATGTATGGGCAACTTTTGCAAAAGCTATAAAACAAGATACCCTGTGCCTGTCTGTCACTAGCTCTGCTGACCCCTTTTCCACTTGATTAGTGGGATTACCTACAGATGTATGGCAAATAACAGGATATCATCCGTGGTATGAAGGGTGATCATCCTGATGGCAGTCAGGAAACACAACCCTGTTGATGCCTGGGACCACTGCACCCAGAAGCTCCCACATGCACCACTTGAGCCTCAGGAGCTAGTAATTCTCAGCTCTGTGAAAACGGATTTTTGTGTAAGGTTATTATTGGTTAAGATGGGAAAAAAGTGAAAGACTCAAAATTAAAAGAGATAGGGAAATATCAGGAGGTATATGTCCCTGTACCATCCAGCTGATAGAAATCAGAGCTGATGGTGTAATTACACCTCACCCATCATTTCTTGGTCCAGTAGGCACCCACTTAAACTGTTGCAGGGTGTGGGAACAGAGCATAACAGCCCACGTATCCCTTCACACATTAAAGGCAGACACTGTAGCTTTATTACTCATATTTGAGTATGAGGTGTGACTTACTTTGCTAGCACCCAACATTAAAATCATTAGCAAAAAGAATAGGGCAAAAAGATCTACACACCATTTTGAAGCTGACTGAAAAGATGCTGTTGCATATTGGAGTAAGAACAAGAGAATAGCAACCTCCCTGTTGTTACCTTGGGTGGCTGCAGCCAAAGCATTAGGACAATTAGACCATCCTGGGTGCCTGCTAAGTAAGCAAACCAATGCTACCTCCTCTGTGTTATGTGACCTGCTTTCAGATGTCAACACCATTAGACACACCACCTTGCAGAACAGGGCAGTGAGAGACTTTTTACTCCTAGCCCATGGGCATGGCTGTGAGGACTTTGAGGTTTGCGTTGTACAAACCCCTCCAACCATAGCGAGTCAATTCACAAGAGGGTCCAGGTGCTGAAGGAAGGATTCTAGAAACTTCAAGTGGAAGACAAAAACTGGTTTAATGAAATCTCTGGAGGTTGGAGATTGAAAGGTTGGATGTTATCTATGCTTTAAATGGGCTTGTTGATTCTTATAGTAATTATAGTTGTATTCTTAGTAGTTCCTTGTCTATTTGAATGTTCTTACAGAGTTTTGCAGAATTCCCTTAGTTCCATTTTTATTTTTAGAAGGGAAGAGGGAGATGTGGGAATTGGCCTGTCTGGAACTCAGAGTTAGCCAGACTTCACCCCTAACAAATCAGACATTTACTTCAAGCCCTGGGAAACATTTATCTAACTCAGGGCAGGCCTGAGACTTCCTCCCACAAGTCTTTGACATAGTTATGTTAAGTAGTCCAAGTTCTACTGCTCTGCTGATTACCTCTGTTCCCTATATGGTTTTGTTTCGAGCCTGTTC
>CM031878.1:66417460-66479136 GCA_018697195.1 Certhia americana
ATTCCCCCTGAAATCAGGGGACCCAAGATGTTTGTTACAGCCACCCTCGCTGTGACACTCGTAGTGACTGTGACTACCCTGAAAGAAAAGTATAAATTTAAACAGTACTTGTTTAAAACAATATCTGTTTTAAACAATACTTAAACAATATCTGTTTAATCTGTTTATTATTTAAATAGTATATAAATATCTGAGGTTATTCTGGTTTTGCCTTTGCTATTGTGTCCTGTGATTACATTTCTTAAATTAAACCAAATTAAGAAAATAACTGAAAGTAAATCCCAGAGATTTACTGTACTGCAGTTCTCAAGGAATAAGCTTGCCCTTCTTTTTTGTCTTACAATAAAGATGAGCAAGCACTCTTTTATCTTACTTGCACCAGAAGAAATTCTAACTTGAAAATCTCAGCTATAATGTGACTGTGGGATGAGTGCTTGACAGTCTTTCACAGGCAAAAAAAATTCAAACACTGAAACTATTTAGACCATAGTTTAAAGTCTATAGGTAAGAAAGTTTGTTTACAGTAACCGTCAACTACTTATTTAGAGATGTATTTTGTTTGTGAAAATGTCATTATTTTTCCATAGTAATTTGTTCACTGGCAGCATAGAAAAGCCCTTGTAATTGAGGGTCAGTATAAATTAAAATTAAAAACATCCAACACTAGCATGAGACTAGTAGAAATTAGAGATTTCTTACTGGTTAAGAAATTTTCAGTATTGTCAGTCTATTCCAGTTCACTTCAAGGATGTGTCTTCACTCTCATAACTTTGTGTATCAAACTGATTGTGGTTTCTCTGCTTTTTAACATTAGTTATTTATTATATTTATATTATTATTATTACAAATTTCCTCTTATTTTAATTATACTTTTAAAAATAGCAACATGATGTACTTCACAATTCTATTTGCACTCAAATTCATTGTTAAAAAGTTCAGAAACCATTGTACCCAAAAAAACTATATTACTACTATGCAATATTTCTGGCACTAGAGGCTCCAGCTATATTCTGTTTTGCTGTCCTTGCTCAGTAGCACTCTGAGCCACCAGAAACACTTGAGTGCATGTTTTACATTGAGTCCATGAAGAATAGCACTATTGAAGTCAAGGAGACTGAAAATGTTTAAGTGCTTTCATGGACAAGGGAAAACGGTGTCCTTCACTTAAAATGGCAATACAGGTGAAAGAACAGGGGGATTGATTTGTAACATGGTTACTAAAAATGGTGTTGCTTACTCTATCACCTAATTACCAATTTGAAATACCACTCAGATACTTAGGAAATACTTATTAAATGAATATTTTAAGGAAAGCATAGTTTTTCTCCTAAAACAGTTACTGCGTGGTGCATATTTTAAGCTTACAACTAGATACTTTTAAAACTAAACAACTGATGTCATCTTATATGAAATGTATAGTTCTTGTTTCATTCAAGGCAAAGAGAGTAAAAGAAAGAAAATTAAGTATGGAAAATCCATCAATTTGCTGTTCACACATGCCTTGCTTTAAAATAAAGTTTTAACAGGCACTTTTCCCAAGTATTTCTCCATCATTTAAGTGATTAAGATATAATAAACCATTTTTATTTTTTTAAAAGGACACTTGGGAAAAATAGTTCCTTGAAATTAATATATAATTTTAAAGAGTGAATCAGCCAATAGTGTGATGACTGCATATTTGGGATTATTTCTGGTCTTGCTGCAGTTAAACATGTGCTGAAGATTTAAAGACATCCCAGGTGGTCTAAAACTCTTACCACCCAGTCTGACTTTGGTTTTAGTATACTATAAATATGTGTCAGAAACCACACATTGTTATTAAGCAGTGCTGCACTAACTCTTAGAACTGGCAGTAACTGAATAAGTCAGTGGAAATGGTGTGTTAAAATGAATGAAAATAAGGCTAATAGACAAACACTTTTAACAGAATAGCTTCCCATCATCCCATCACAGAAGCCCAGCTCGACCTCTATACATCTTTTGTTTAGGAAAAGTGTGATTAAAGATTATGCTAACTTTCATACTCAAGTGTGTATGAAAGCAACAAATGAAAACACACAAAATAAAGTACTCATTAGAATTAGAAACATATAATTGATTTGCATTGTTCAGATTTCTGGCAAAAGGCCCTGTAAGAAATGTACAGGTATATTCAACACGATCTTGAAAAATGTTAGAAACAGTTTTGGCTTTGAAAGGATTATAAGCTGTTAAATAGTTACTTTTCCTAACAAATCCCAGCCCCGGAAACACCTGTGCTAAAGAGGTTTGTGTTGATCTCCTGTGAGAATTGGCAGAACACTCCAACATTTGCTGAATAAAACCTGGATGAAAATCTTCCAATTAATTCTTAAGGTAATATCTTTGAGGTATAATGCAACAATTCTGCCCTTATAGCATTTGCTAAATGGAAATAGAAAAAAAATACTGCAACTGAGTTACTGATAAAGTGAATGAAGTAGGATGAAAAGGGAACTAAGGACTTTACTTGTCTGAAGAAGAAATACATATAACTGTGCAGATTCCTTATGCATGTTTAGTATATGTCAAAGATAATTGAAGGAAGAGCTAAGGATTAGAAAAGGTACAGAGGCTTACCAAGAGATCAGCTTTGCTGATGGAAATGCTTATTTGTGTGAAAACTTTACAGAAGAAAAGAAGATGAAAATATTTTTCACTGAGTTTGGAGACCAGTTTCTGTTTACCATTTGTTTAAAGCCCAAAGTGCCAAGCTGGAGGGAGAGGGAAATAGGAGCAGACAACAAAGATAAGAATGAGTTAATACTGACTAAGTTTGTATAACCACATTCTAGACTCCTCCTCCTTCAGTGTTCTCTTGTTCACTCAGAGGGAAAAGAGTTTTTCTTAAATTCTGTTGAGAACATAAAATCTCAAAGGAGACTGCAACCATGTTAAGCTTGTTGGTGTGGAGTACCTAACAATCACCCCTGTTTGTTGATTCTGTAATCAACAATTACAGAAAGGATTCTGTATTTGTTGCAGTCATTCATAAGATCTTTGAACCATCCTTTCTATTGGTTCCTGTTATTTGAACCAGCAGGAGACTGAAAAGGACCAGACTGTAACTTACTGATGTGTTCAGGGGGCTACAGTCTTGTGAATTCTGTTTCCCGCTGACATGAAGAATAGTAAGAGAAGAGCAGAGTAGCAGTGCAATATATCATGATGGTATCAAACCTCTGTGCTCTGGATGGTTTGTTTGATCACCTTTAAAGGATCTGTAATTTTAACATTATTGTGACTCCTTCTGTAGGTCAGTGGAAGAGGACTTCTGTCCTTGCTCCTGCCCTTCTTATTCTTCACTATTATCCAAAAACAATGTATTTTTTTCAGGAGTGAAGCTAATGAAAGCCAAGCTCTAATAGCAAAAAATGTAGTGAGAAGTTGGGAAGAAAATAAATTAGAAAAACTCCACAGTGAAATACAAAACTACTCAAAGGTTTCTTCCTTGTCATTATGCTACAGTCAAAAATTGTATTATTTGTGATGAAAGATCTGAGTAGGCTTGCAGCATTTCCAACTACATGGGCCTAGGCAAAACAAAAAAACAGACTTTTTTTACATGTTACAATAATTTAATCTGAAATTATTCTTCACAGTAAAGTGGATCAAAATTGGTACTCATTAATAGAGCTTCCTTTAGATCCCAAGTATGGCCTTTTCATTACTTTAATTTGTGATCACATCAATAACTTAAACAAAGGGCCATGAAAAAAAGCAACACTGAATCACTATGTCACTTTTTAATTCTTGGCAGTTTGCTGTTGTCTCACGTGTATTAGAATCTTGGGTCTTAACCTTGCACAGAAAGCATAAAAATTTCTCTATATAATCTTCAGGAACACTAGATAATTCAGGGCAGGGGAATTTCACTCCCAAATTGTGAATGTTTCCTTATGGTCACCAAGTCACTGCACAGACAAGATCAAGTGTATAGAAAAAAGATTCAATACTATAAAATTGTAACTATTCTGAAGACTGATTTTTGCTTTTCTGTATGTACTTATGAATAAAAATAATACTCAGGGAACTTTAGACTCACTATACCTCTGCTGGTTCTGAAATTTTCTTATGCAAAAGCATACCTTGATAGTGGCCATATCAAGAAATATTTTGAGTTTTGTGGTAGTCATAAGGTATCTGTTCTTTGTATAGCATTTCATTAAAGCATTTAACTGGATTAGTTCTGGGTAAACATTTAGCTGGACGAGTTCTTCCTATGGTTCTTACTTGTGCTCTTGCACAACTATTTTCAGTGAGAAAAGTTAGATATGTGATAGAAATCTGAATTTTAACTTGCATACTCTAGCTGCAAAACATGATTTGATGGAATGGAATTTAGTTGCTGCAGCTTTGACTGCTGTCTACATTTTATTTCTGCTACTGGTGTGTAAACCACAGGTTTTCTAGTAGAATCAATCAGTAATGGGACAAATGGGAGCAAAATATGTGTTGTGATCATTCCCTGTCAGTCAGTCCTGTGTACTAGGAATACGATGTTTGTTGGTGCATATGGTTTACTACTCTCACGTGACCTTTTATAAGTTTATTAGAATTATAGGAGTATATGGGGAAGTTGATTTTTAGAAAGCATTTTAAAAGGAGGCCAAATGTACTTTGCAGGTAATTGAATTGGTGTGATAGTTTACCTTTTTATTCTCTTTGAACTTTCCATTTGATATTTATTTCTCACATGCACCAGTATGGAGCTGATGTGTGATATGTTGTAGAACTAAAAATATAGGGTTGCTTTTGTTCCTGAAGAGAATTTTATCTGGAAATAAAATTTCTCAGATATCAGATATTTTTGTTCTAACAATAGTCTAAGGAGTTGTAGTAGTAGTAGTAGTGGGTTTTTTCCCTGCCAGTTTTCTTTAATGGAGTTTGCTATTGATAACAAACAGTGTTTTGTTTGAGTTTTTTTTGCTTGGAAGTTTCTTTGTGGTTTTTTTTTGTTATTAGTTTGGTTTAGATTTTTTTGTTGTCATTGTTTTGTTTTTGTTTTGTTTTGTTTTGTTTTAGTTTTTGCTGGACTGAATTACTTACCGTCTTACTAAATCATTAAGATTGGGTCCCATAGCCATGAACTTACTGATCTGTATATGTGTGTGTGTTAACAAAGAGAAAATTATTATCAGTTTGCAGAAATTGGTTTGATGAACTATTGGTTGCTTTTCTGCTAGTTAAATGACTTTCAAAAGGATGATCTTGACCGCTGGTTAGTATGGCAGGTATATTTTGATGTCTTCTTCTTTTAAATCTGCTTAAAAATTTTGAGGGAAGTGACTCAGTGACTGTAAATTTTGGTGGAGCTAAGAAGAAGTATTGCTGAAATAACAGCAAAAGACCTATGTATCAGGTGACTCACATCACTGTGTATGATGAAGTAGCTGAGCACTGGATTTTATTGCATACAATATTCTATGAAAAGTACACCAGTAAAAGAGAGCCCTACTCTGTCAGTTAAGGTACATACTTCACTACTGGTAACACATACAAAATGCTGGAGCTCAAATATTACAATGTGGAAATTAATGTGTATTGGTGATCTTCAGACAATGGTCGTATTGTGTCCACAAAAGTCTGGAGTTTCTGCTGTGAGGTTCCATAAAGCTTATTGGTTTTTCATGCAGCATGTCCATAAATCAGTGAGGTTTAAATAGCGCTGCCCTCTTGAACACCTGCTTATTTGCCTTGAGAAAATTCTGTAGCATTTTAAACATCACTTTATGACACTGTAAGTAATGCCTGCTCTAGAAACACTTGGAAGAGCCATTAAAGTTAAGGGCCTATCAGCATTTCATTATAAAGCTTGATTTCAAGGTGTTTATAATTCAGCCATTTGAAAATGCATTTGACTGAAACTTGTTATGTGAATTATTGTGTTTTTTAGTGTTGTACAAATTTTTTCAGGTGGTCTTTTTACTTGTGGGAGGAGGAGTGGGCAAAGATTGTAGGTGTAAGTAATTTTTCTTACAGAAGAACATTTTTCTTTCAGAAAATAACCTTTAAATATAAATGTTTTACTTCTGTTCAAAATGTCTTTCTGATTATGTACTTTGGAAAATCTTACCATGTCATATGAGCTTGCAGCTACTCTATATGTGCATCCTAAATGAATATGAAACTTCTTTTCAAAGAGAATTTTAGGAGAACTTATTTCTTGCTTTTGGTTTCAGCAAATGATATTAGGTACTTTTTGTAATGGAACAGTAGACTTCTAATAATGATTAACTAATTTCTAGGGCTTATAAGGATTTTATTTATAAACACCACTGTTGCTTTAAAAAAAAAAAGAAATCTATCAAGCAACATCTTTATTGGCTGCCAAGTACCTCGGTGTTGTTTTTTGTTGACTACCCATCTGATTCTGGATAGGAGATTGAAGGGTGACATTTGAAACACACAGGTTGACTTTTTTGAGGACAACACATCAGAAGTAACTTTGTGAAGAAATTGGTTAACAGAGTTCTATGAAATCACACAAAAGAAAAAGAAACGAAACTTTTCTTGCTATATTATTATATAGTGTTTATATAAAGGTACTTTTTTTTTGAAGATGTGAAAATGGAGTAGTGGAAGAAACAGCTTTGTTCTGAGGTGCTGGTAAACATTCTAAATTTTAGGCATAATACAACAATTGAAATTCACCAGTAAACTTACTGAGAGTGGTTGTTAGTCCAAGATGTAAGCACAATATTCCTTCAGCAGAAAAGACTGTTATATGAGTAGGCTATTACACTGTATGCCATTTTCAGTGTCAAAATTATCTGGAAATCTCTTGAAGGGTAGTACAAAAAGTCATGATGTGGGGATTCCTCACCTGAAACATAAAGAAAATTCTTCTTTTTAATAAGATATTCAGCTGTACTCTTACTTATGACTTTATAAAATTTCTGGTAAATGGGAATATAGGCAGTCTGAAAATCAGCTGGGACCCCCTTCTGGACTGAGATGTTTTATTTTCTCCTTTCAGCATCAGAAGATAAAGTTCCAGATCAGAATGATAGAGATGTGTGGGTGTACGTGTTTATATGTACTTCTAGATAGTTTAGAGCTAATTTGTAGTGCATAGTGTATATTATATGCATATGTAAATATGTCTTGTGTGTATGGAAGTTTTTGAATTTCTTAGCCCCTTTCTTGCTGAGCTGTTTTTACAGATGACTCTGACCTTTCATCCAGATTTAACTTTGCAGTCAGCACCCAAAGAGGCTGAAAATAGAACTCATTCCTTCCAGGTTAGAGATTGCCTGTGTTTTTCTGTACCAGTGTTGTATTTTTGACAGTCCAACTGAAATCAACTCATTTTCTCATTCACCTGTTGTATCTGTCATTTTGTTTGATTATACAGATTATCAAGGCACATATCAATGGCCATATAACAATGGCACCAGTTTTCTCTACGTGCCCCCTGTATCCTAGAGTCTTGTCAGTTTACAGACAGAGATTCATTGTTTCTGCTTCACATGGCTCGTGGTGTTTCTACACTGCACAGTCCAGCTGAGCATACAAAATGTGTCATTGCTTCTTGATTAGGGAGATGGTCTCCAGAAAGCTGTTTAGTTCTTTATCACTGTGAACTCACCGTTTGCCTGTGAAGGGTGTACATAAAGTGAGTGGGAACCAGATCAAAGTAAAGGACATTGAAGACACACTGGCATTTTGATATTGACCTGCACTGCTACAGGGCCTTTCACATACTCAGAAACAGAGTTGCATACCTCAGTTGCCAAGTGAGTTAAATGCAACTTTTATTTATTTATTTTTAAAAAATCTGTTACTTTAAATCATATTTTAGTCCAGATCATGGCAGCCAATGTATGAATGACCTCAAGCAAATGGTACAATTAACATATAAGTGATGCTAGGTTGATATCCAGGGTTAGACTGAAGATAATACTACTATTTGGTACAAGGCTAGCAATAAATTTGTAGGAGAGGGACCTTAGAATTTCATGACAAATGCAGTTGTAGTTTTGGAATGAGTTTTCTGATCTGGGGCTTCTGTAGCATTGATCACCTTTGCTAACATTTTCTGAGTAATCCCAGAATCACAGAATGTCTGTGTAACAGATAACTAGTGATTTATCCTAGCAAAGATTTAACTGGTTGCTACTAGCAAGGCTACTTAAAATCCCTACTGGGATTACAGGCTTAGCCAAAGCATGAATGCATAGCTAAATATGTATCAGCTGCTTAGTGTTTATAACTGTGATATTGCCATTAGCATTACAGCAGTGTCCCAGACAGAAGGGGTTATAAATTCCCATTACACTAAATGTAAAGAGGTCTTTAGTGCTGACAGTGATTGCCCTTACAGATAAGTCTCTTCATAGCTCTTCATAGCTCTTCCTCCTTTAGGAGCAGGCAAAAGAGGTAAAAAATGCAAATTCAGCAATCTGCTGTTGGTTATATGACATTATAGTTGTTCTCATTCTTACCCAGTGAGATTTTTCTCCAGATTTAGGAAAGGCAACTATAATATATTTGATTCCTACCTTTCTAACTTCCTTCTAAACTCTTACTCCTAAATCATCTCCAGTTAAAGAGTTTCTGTTCATTTACCAGACATTGAAATCTCTTGGGCTTAAATTTGTCTACTTTCTACTGTGGGTCTGGAATTGAAGTCATGCTCTTTTTCCACGAGCTCCAGACTGGAGTGCCTGCTGCCACTGTGGCTCCCTCAGTGCAAGACCACAATACAATCTGGCTATATTTTTCTCCTGAAAAAGGCAAAGGGGAGTAGAAAACTAACCAGTTTCTGTGTATTGGTGGATAGGATTGGCATGGTTTCTGATCAGGAAATATATAGAAGTGAAATACATATTTTGGTGTCTGAATTTATAATTCTTATCTTTGCGCCATAGAACACAAAATGAACAGAAATAATAATAATATGTATTGTCATTGTCTTGCCATTTACTTATCCTCTGTAACACTAGAAGGGAGAAGATGCATCACTAGTTGCCAGTTAGGCTGGCACAGGGGTAAAAATCTCCAATGGACAATGGCATATTCATATCTATTCTGCTTTCCTTGATAGTCTTAATTCATATTTAGAAGTTCTTGGTATGAATATTCCCTTTTGAAAGCTCTACATATGAGCCAGTGCTTGGTCCTCAGCACCATTTGCTCCCTCTGCAAATATCAAATTCCATTGACATGGAAGCTAAAGTCCCTGTGGCAATGACTCACTGTAGTTCCTGTGTTCCAGTACCTATAATTTTGCTGCCAGCTGTTTTCATCTGATCTTTAATTATAAGGTGAGTGTTTACACTCCAAAACGGAGCAAGTCAATTATTATCTAACTCAAATCACTGAACAGCCTTCACTGACATGCAAAACTGATCTATTTTTCATAAACATTTTTCCTGAGATTAGAGCCTTTGATATCCATCTGAGTGAAGTGTCTGACTACTCTGGGTAAGTTCCTCCTTTTCTGTCATAAAAGATCATCTGACTTCATTCAGACATTTATTTGTCAGCTAACAGTTATGCCCCATTTTCAGAAACATTAAGAACAGTCACAAATGGAAGACTGAGGAGGTTATAGAAAGATGAGGGAATGGACTGTATTTATATTTTTCCTGTCCAGCATAAAATTGGAAATGCTTCAAGTCAGCACTTTAAACAAAAACCCTCTTTGGAATGGTGATGTACTCAGCAGCAGCTCAGGAAAGGTGCAAATGAAAATGTACCAGATGGCAGAAGTTGCTGAATACTGAATTCTGAATTTACTTCATTGTATGCATATGTATTCACAGGTCATTCTATCATTTTATAAATAATGGAGGAAATTACTTATGTTTCCTTACATAACACACCAAGAACATGGAATAGTCATTACATCATCTGACTTTCTGAGTGCAAAGTACTTTATAAAAACAAATGTGCCTATGGGAGGCTTCCACTTTATATAGGCCTTTTTAAAGGGTTTTCCAGTTGGTTTTACAGAAATATATTTGGGGGTTTTAAAAGAAAACTGCAATATATTAAAAAAAAAAAAAAGAAGAAAGGAGACAGAAGCAGTAAAGGTAGGAACAGAAGACTCAGTTCTCACTGTTAAGGCATGTACAGGATAGTGCAAAATAGATAAAGCATGCATGAGTTGCTGGGAAGGTGATACAGATACATGAAGGGATACAGATACATGAATGTGATATGTATGCAGAAAGTGTGAAGTCTTATATGTCATCTATGTGCTTTACTCTCTCATTCTATGAATACTTCTCATTTTGGATCCAGAGGACTTATCCCTACTGTTTTTCTTGCCAAGTGAAGTAGTCAATAAATGGCCCAGATGAGCCTGGGTAAGGAGCATTTTCTGTGCTGCAGAGGAAGACAAAAAAACCTGAGACATAATGTTCTAAAATGCCTGAATTTCTTTTCATCCTTACTCACCTTAGATGGCATATCAGGAAGATGGACAAAGCCTTGCTCCACATGAGGTACTTGCCCCTTTTTCTGCTCTGCATACCCTGCTGAGCCTCAAGATTCTTCCCTCCTATGCCAATGCAGCTCCCAGGGGAGTAGAGGGAAACAAGAAGGAGGCTTCCCTGTGACTTTTCCATCCTGGAGCTCTCAAGATGATGTTTGTGCAGTAGGGACAAGCAGAAACCCCAAAGAAAACAAGTTCAGACATTTATTTGGCATCATCATTGCAGCTTTGTGCAAGGTGGCAGTTGGCAAAGGGACTGACCTGTCTCCTCTGGATGGCTTTTCTTTCCAAGGACCAAGGTGTCAGCTGGCCCAGGCTGTGGTCTGCACAGAGGTGCAGCAGCCCTCCCCTGCCAAAGGTGCTGGCTGCCCTTCTGCAGAAACCACAGACATTGCTTGGGAAGGTGGCCCTGCAGAAGCATGAGTCTGGACAGTTCTACCAGTGACAAGCTCTGGAACAGTACAATGAGTGACAGAGTGCAGTGAGAACTTTATGTCTGCTCCAAGGCACACCAAATCCAGTGGAGAGCATTACAGTTTACTATAGATCAGCCATCCAGGATGTTGGCACTGATTTACAAGACTTAAACCCCTGCTCTAAACCAGTTGTCCTTGTTCTGCCACTACAAACCTTAGTTAAATTCTCTCTCCCTTCTTCTTATGAGCCCCTTTTAAGTATTTAAAGGTCACAATTAAGACTTCCAGGAATATTCTCATCTCTAGGCTGGACAACTCCAATTCTCAGCACTTCCTCCTCACTATAATCACAGTCCTGTCTGGACTGGACATAGTGCTCTGGACTCATTTCAACAGGTCCATGTCTTTCCTGCACTAAGGATGCCAGAATTGGACACAGCACGCTACATGAGGTCTCACCAGAGCAGAGGGGCAGAACCCCTCACTCAGTGGGCCACCCGTGCTGCTTTGGATACAGCCCAGGGCATGTTTGGATTTCTGGGCTATAAGCACAGAAATATATTGACAGTCATATCTAATTTTTCATCCACTGATCTCCCCAGTTTCTTTTCCTTCTCTGGTCTCAAACACTTCATCCTCCAGCCTGTTCTTAGACTGGGGGTTGCCTTGGGCCAGGCACAAGATGTTGAACTTGTCCTTGATGTCTGTTTAAGTTTTGGTTTGCCAATTTGAAATTTTCTAATTAAGAGCAAAGCAAGCTTAAACTTAAAAGAACATAAAACTTTATTAACAGAGTTAAAAGGAACATAGTAAGGAAGGAAATTTTATATAAACAAACAAACAAACAAACAACACTCCCCCCCCAAATAAAAGAAAACCTTTTAGAACACTTTTTCTCTCTTGCTTTCTTAATAATTTTCTTACTAACAACATAGAGATGGAAACTTGTAGCTTTCAGTCAGTTTACCACGTTTAAAATACTTTCTTTAACTCACTTAGGGAGAATAGTTTTTCTTGCCATACTATTGACACTTCTTTACAAGAAAAACAAAGGTTTTCTTGTGGATTCAATGCTACTGCGACCAGCCGCTCGGAACAGGAAAATTCTGTTTGCAGTGTAAAAGTCCTTCCTATGTCTTGCAGCCATTCTTACAGCTGCTTTCATAGGTTATTTCAATTTTTTGGGGTGCTATTTTAAGGATGAGCTGTTTTACCACTGAGCAAAGTCCTCTTTGTTTATTTCTAAGACTAGAAGTTTTTTACTACTATCTCTAAGGTAAAGTTTCTTATTTCTTTATACTCAAATTTCTCACTAAATTCACACCATGCATTTGCTTCAGCCACTGGTGCCCTAAAGCTCACAACCGAGCTAAAATGCTACATCCCCCCAATGCATCTCCATGTGTTACAAGGAATTAAAAAATACCCAGTCAGATATATCTTAAGTCAAGTGTAAAACATCTCTTCAATCTCTTCTGTCTAAAATCAACTCTTTACTGACCTCAAAATCCCATGTTACCATCTCTATGTATTCACCTTTTTTTCCTTTTCTTAATCTAAGAGAGAAACAGTATTTGCAAAGGCATCTGTTTTTTAAGCTTCACCACTAACCAAAACAGTTTACAAAGTCTTGCAACGCCGAAAGAAAAAAAAACTCATTTGGTCCAAGCTCTGTCTCAGGAACACGGCTCGCCGTGCTTCCCTGCCGGCCACGTGGTTCCCACAGGCACCATGAGCCAGCTCAACTTTGTTAAGGGTGAAAAAAAAAAGGGAAAATTCAAACTGTCGCTGATGCTTCCATTCCCCCGTCTGCAGTAAAGCTGGCTTAAAGCAGCTGGGCACACAAAGTTCATTGCCAGCCATGCCAAGGTGTCCGTGTGAGATCGCCCCGGCCCCTCCGATCCCGGCCACGTGGCTGCTCTCGGTCTGTAATGGCAGCAGCTGCAAGGCTGCTCCTGGCCTCCAGGCTATTTTTCCTTAAACTGCTCTCAATGCTAACACAGTCTTTGTCTGGCACAGTCCAGCAAGCTCTGCTAAGAAAAGGCTTGTCCCCACTGGCAGAGTCCCAGCCATTTGTCGGGACAAGACGCGGTAAGCTCTTCGATGAAAGCCCAGCAGCTCTCCGATGAAAGGTTCAGCAGCTTTGCTCATCACCCCTCTGGAGACAGGAGAATTTCGGCTGAGCTCCCCCTGGGAACCAGCCTAAACCCAGCCATGCGGCCTGAGCTAAGACTCGCTCCTGGGCCCAACCCGTCCTCACCAAAGCTGGAAACAAACAGAGCTATTCCCAGGCTTTTTTTGGTTTTAAGATGTGTATTTACAAAAGGCGTACCCACTATTTTCATTGGCCCAATCAGATGTCAATATTAAAAAATTGTCCAATTAGAACCAACCTAGGACACTGTCCTTCAGAGAGTTTGCATAGGCCTGGTCCTCCTGTCCAGGTCCAGAAGAAGTCCATATAGAAGATAACTTTTGATAAAGGGGCTAATGTAACTGAATAGGAAAAGTGCTCACCTAGGTCTGTTGTTTTAACTGGAGGTAAACTCATGGGTGAAGTGAAGGTCGGTGGCTGTCTTGGCCACAATAATTATGAAGCTGTAAAGTTTAAGATAATTGGCCCTATGAAAAAAGCTGTCAGCAGAGATGCTGCTACGAGCAGGCTTTTGGCTGATCAAGGAACTCGTAAGTAGGGAATCTGCTTTCAAGGGTTTCTGCATCCATAAATACTGAGGACTTTTTAAGAGCCACCTTTTAAAAGAGCACAGGAGAAGGAAATTTTGGGAATCAAGGATTCCCAAAATCCTTGGATGCGCAGCAGGAGGCTGGGTAGGTTAAATAGGCAACCAAACACTGACCTCTGGGTACTGATTCTGTATATTTAGATGGAAAAGAAATTGTATGGACTTCAAAAGCATGGCCAGGCTACACAGGATGATTACAGAGGTGGTATTTGTCACTAGGGAGAAAATTTGTGTGATGAAAACTCAGCTGGAATTGAAGTTAGTAAACCAAAAAATAAAGGAGAAAAAAAAAGGCTTTTTAAGGCATGGTCATGGTAAAAGGAGGACGAAATAGAAGATTGGTCCATTACCTGATGATGTTGGTTTTCACCTCTCAGGAATGAATGAATGAATGAATGAATGAATGAATGAATGAATGAATGAATGAATGAATGAAGACAAAACTGAAGTATTTCATTCCGCCTTTGCTTCTATCTTTTATCATCAACAATGTGTCCTGTATCCCACAGGAGCTGTGGGTCTGAGCACTAAGACTGGGAGAGGGATAGACTTTCAGCTGTTCATGCAGAATTTACGGCTGCAACCAATTGTACACATTTCTATGGGACCCAATTGGATTCATCCCGGGGTACCAAAAGAACTGGACATTGTCATTGCAAAAACTCTCTCAGTTATCAGTTTTTGGTATCTGAGGATGTCCTATCCCTGTTGAGTGAGAAGTAGCAATTTTCAAGAATGGCTAGAAAGATGACCTTTGTAATTCTAGGCTTGTCACTCACTCCAGTGCCTGAAGAAGATTATTATGGGAGCTGCTGAAAAACACTTGAAAGACAATGCAGTCATCAGTCAAAGGCGACAATAAGTTCATGAAGGGAAAGTCATGTCTTGCTAACTTAATATTCTCTCATGATAAGGTTTCCTGCCTAGTGTAAAAAGGGATGACAGTGGATGTGGGTTGTTTGGTTGTTGTTTATTTTAGATTTTATTTTATTTTAATTTAGTTAAGTTTAGTTTAATTTAGTTTAGCTTAGTTTAGTTTAGTTCACTCTTTTTTATTGTATTTTATTTTATTTTAGTTCAGTTTAGTTTAGTTTAGTTTAGTTTTTAATACTGTCTCTCACAGGATTCTCCTGTATGAAATTTCCAGCACACAGCTAGACTGATACATAATATGATGGGTGAACTGAAAGACTAGGCTCAAAGAGTTGTAGTATTTGGAATAATATCTAGCTGATGGCCTATCAGTAGTGGTGTTATTCTCAATTTTAGGTTTCATTTTGGAGCCAGTTCTGTTTGGTAGTTTTATTAATGACTAAAATGACACATGAGTTGAGTGCTCAGTAAGTAGTTGCAGGCAATATTAATCTAGGAGGAACCATTGATACCCTCAAGGTATCAATAGAGATAGATCTTGATCAATTAGAATGCTAGACAGTCACCAGCTGTGTGAATTTTGGCAAGAACAAATGTCATATTCTACACCTGGGATGGTGTAATCCTCTATGTACATATAGTCTGGGGGACAGGAGGCCAAAGCCTTGCAGAAAGGGGTTGGGGGTTTTGGCTGGTGGTTATCTCAATATGAGTCAGTGATGAACCCTGGAAGTCAAAAGGGCCAGCCATATCCTTTGGTACATTGAGCACATTATAGCTAACTGGTCAAAGGAACTGACTGTTTCACCTTATTCAACACTGATGTGGTCTCACTTTCAATGCTGGGTGTAGTTTGGGGCCCACAATGTAAGGATATAAAAATACTACAATATGTTGACAGAAGGATAACAGTTATGGTACAAGGACTAAAGGGCATGTTTTGTAAGGAGTGACTGAGGAGACCAGGTTTATTCAGCCTGTAGAGGAGGAGACTGACTGGTGCACATTGCAGTTACAACTTCCTCGTGAGGAGATACGGAAGAAGGGCGCTTGTCTCTCCTCTCTGGTGTTTTGTAGCAAATTTCAAGGCTTAAAGATACTTCATTGGAAGTTCAGATTTGGACAGAAATTCTTCAGATTGGAAAAGTTCTTCTCTGAGATGGTGGCCAGGCACTGGAACAAGCTCCCCAGAGAAGTGGTCATGTCTGCAAGTCTGTTGGTCTCCAAGAAGTGGTGGGACAATGCTCTGAGAGATGTGGTTTAGTTTTTAAGTTGTCCTGTGTGGAGCTAGGAGTTAGACTCAGTGATCTTCCTGAATCCCTTCCAACTCATGATACTGCACTGCCTAATTTGTAATTAAGATTTGTGGACACAAAAAATACATTTCCCTTTTCTGCTTGCACCTGTATGACAAAATCAGCCTTTATTTTGTTCTTCTTGAAGTTACTTAACTCCAGGATTGCATTCTTGTTCTCCAGGGCTATGCATTCTTATTCAACCATTCTTTTCAGTTTGCAAGCCAAGCTTTGAGATGTTAATGTCAGTCATTTCTGTTCCTTTGTGGCAGAACACTACTACACAAGTGGCTTACCTTGTTCAAAATTATTAAAAAAAAAGCATCTTAATCCTTAAAGCTGATTTTGGATTAGAGTTTGGCAATGAAACCATACATTCCTCATGATTTCTGAGGTTTTCTTTGCCAAGTCTGCTATGAAAAATTGAGAAACTAATCTTCAGTGGCTCATATGGGTAGAGTGTTGGGTTTGGTGCTTTGAGGAGGAGTTTGTGTCTATGTTCACATATTCTCGTGCATGTGAATGCAGATGTTCAGCTCTATTTTCTGGGTTTTCGTATTAGGAAATAGTGAATTTAAAGTTCTGATTGAAAGGGAGACACTGATGCTTGGGTTTAGTTTGGCTTTTTTTTTGTCAAATACGGATTTATTTATAATATATAGATTCAGATTTGAACTAGGACACTTGAGGGCTTTCTGTATGGAAAAAAACATCTGTAGTGGTGGGAACACCAGAATAGGATTTCCCAATCCTGGTAAACCTACTCATTGATTATGGTGAGATTAACTAGGCCTGGAGGAGTTCAGCTGGGTCTTAAGGGTCTCTGTAGGTGCAATACCCCTCCTGCACTATAGGATAGACCTTGACAGGTCTCTCTGGAAGAGGAAGCATTCTAAATACCCTTTTGAGCTTCTCTTTACACCAAGAGTATGACAGTCAATGACTATCTTTTAACATTCTAATTTAAAATGTTATCTGCTCAATTGCTGTTGTGTACTTAGCTATGGCTACCAATCAGTGATTTTAGGATGAGAGATTGAACAATATGGCAAACAGTGCTTTAGTTTCTTTCATCAGTGCATTTGAAAAGTAATTCTTTATTATTATAGAATCTTAAGCATAATTATAAGAAGTTTAAAAATGCAACCAGCCTCTTTCTTTCTAAACATGAAGGTTGATTGTCATGTTGCTGATGATACAGTGAGGGCTAGGTGATGCATATGATGCATTCAGGATCAGACAGTATAGCTTCAGCTTACTTGCTTAGCCAAATCAAGACCAAGTATGTTCTTTCATTACTTGTGTTTATTTTCTAGACTTGAAAGTGCAATTACAGAAAGATGTCTGACATCATGTTGCAGCTTTAGGTCATACCTTGTCCACATTCCGAAACCACACCAGGGCACACCTGACTTTAACCATGTCAGGCACACATTCATGTCAAGTCTTCTGGAACTGTTGTGCTGTCATGTGCTGAGAAGCACAGAACTGAAAACTGTGGAAGAAGCAATGCCTTCCATTTATTTATGCTTTTTAATGAACTAACTTGATTTAAAAAATAATTGGATAGTATGAGTTTTACACAAATTATTTGAGGCACTGGATATGAATATTATATTTTTCTTTTAGGTTTCTTTCATATGGATTTGGAAGGGTAATTCTTACTTTCAATCTATTACTTAATAGTCTGAACTACCTCCCAAGCCTGGGGAAATTAAAGTAGATCAGAGTGTCTCTTTGTGAGAAGAAATTTAAGCAGAACACAGTACTTCTGAATCTGTTTTTGTTCTGTTTGTTGAGATGTTCTCATTGCAGCTTCCACAGCCTCTAGGAGCACTGTGAAAGGGAGGATCATGCATGCTGGTAACTTGTACCTGTTTTTCTTGGACAAGCACTTAAAGACTTGGATTCATGTTGGGCTATCGAAAATGTAGTGAATAAACATTGGAGGAGACTGGGTGGAAGAGCTTTCAGTGTGTGATTTTCTTTAGGTCTTAATTCAGTGATGTTCATTTTTATCCAGAAGAATAAATTACCCAGTCTTTGCTTCCTGCTTATATTAGAATTCAGTGCAAAAATAGTTTCTGATAATGAAATAACTTCCTTCCTTATGTGTCAGAGGCTGATGTCAAAGAAGTGAAAAAATGACACCTCTGTCTCCTGGTCTAAAAATTATTTTGTGCTTATATCTGACTTTTCTAATTTTTTTGGTAATTGAGTCTTATTGTTTGATACTTTTAACATGTTGACATAAGAGGTGTATGTATCTGTGTACCACACAGGCCTAGAGGATCCTTCTCTTATAATAAGTTTTGCTGAGCTTTTAGAGGCTTGCTGGTCAAGCTAAGTAGTTTTCTACAGTAAATATTAGTATTTGTCTGAGAGTTTCAAAATTTCCAAATATTTGAAGGAGTTTACTAATCCATCTTCTCACATTCTGGTAAATATAGAACTTCCAAGTCTTATTGCTTAAATTACACCTGTCAGATTATCCAATCATACAAATCTGGACACAATGCAGACATTTTATGCATATTCAATTGGTAATATGCCAGCCAGTTATCATGAGCTTTTAACATTGTAGTGTACTTCTACACTGAAAGGAAATTTTATCCACATAACCTAGTATTTCTTGCAAATTATTGTATCTGGTACAGTGTGTGTGTGCATGTGTGTGTGTGACATTCATATTTTTTACCTTCCTGAGGGAATTAAGATTTAGAAGATTGTTTTGCCACATATTACAGAATATCACACATAATTCTTGTATAAGGAAACCTTTTGTGTTCAAAAGCTTTATTAATCACAGACATCTCTCAGCAATTTTAAATCTGAAGGATTTATGGAAGTCATTCTTTAAGTATGGTTGGAAATTATTAAGTCATGTTTATCTGAAATAACCTGGTATTTCCCTGGTTTTGTTTACTTAAAAGTTTAATCGACTTTTTTTGTAGAAAGTCTGGATCTGCTGTGTTAAAAATATGACTCTAATCTGTCAACCCTTGTTTGTGTGAAAAAATCTTGTTGAGGTGATGAGGTTCTGGGAAATAGCAGCTGTTTGTGGGAGCAGAGGTTGCCACATCTCGTCTGAACTGACCTGTGGCATTTTTTTTCCTTCCAGCTATGTACTTTGTTGAAAGATCAAACGAAGCCATGAAAATGATGGTAAGATACTGTAAAGCAGACTATGTCTCAATATTTCTATCATCTTATATCATGTGCAAGAGAGACAGCTGTTTTCTCTCCTACTATGAAGACACAGATGCATATTAAGCTGTGGTTTCTGGCTGCCTTTCAGAACAATAAGAAACTACACACCTGTCAGCTCTTGGCAAGCAGGAGTGGTAAAATTACTAACTTTGTTTCCACAGCATTCTCTCACTGACAAACACACCACTGGCTTCATTTTTCTCTCCAGCACTTCTCAAAAGGCTTAGATTTCTCCCCAGAGGCACAGAAGAATTAAGCAGTTTTACTACTGCTTCTCATAAATGGCTTACTTTTTAGAAAGCGTAGGTTTTCATGCTAGGCTTGTTTTATTGCAGCTTTTCTTCTGGAACAATTTTTTTTCCAATCAGTGTTTTGCATCTGTAAGCCTTTGTGCTGTATAGCACTCTCCTTTCCTAAGGCAATCCAAAAACCGTGCAAGCTAATGGCTCATTTAGCAATCAATTTGTCAAATAATATTCACAGATGTTTTTCTTGTAGTTCAGTGCAGGTAATACCCATGTGAATGATTTCTTCTCATAAGTGGCTAGGTAGTGGATTTGTTTTGTACAGTGCAGTGTGGAGATCTCCAGCAGCCAAGTTTTTCTTTTGCTTATAAAGCTTTAAAACAAAGTTCTGTTTAAAATATAGAAATATGAATGAACTTTGGATAAAATTTCTGTCCTTAAAAAAAGATCCTTAAGCACAGGACCTTAAGGAGCTGCAACAGTTCCTAAAGTGGAGTTAAGAGTGCACTTTCAATCCTGGCTCTTCATTGCTGACTTTTGTTATCTTGCTACATTATGAAAGTTATAAGAAAACTGGTAGTCTTTTTATTGTTTGTTTGTGATTTTGTTTGTTTTGTTTGTGGTTCTCTCCTCCCCGCCCACCGATATTGCCAATAAAACCAAACTGAAGAAAACAATTGCTCAAAACACTTTGAAAAACGATTAGGATGATTCAAGACACTTTGCAAAATGATTGAAAACTTCCCTAGGACATTCCTGCCCCCTCTCCCCCTCTCTTCCCAGTTCTTACAACTCCTTCACACTGCCCCCACACAGTTAAAAGCACAAACTAGGAATTCCTCAGAAAGTCTTTTACAAGGCATGGTGAAAACTTTGAAGACATTAATCTGAAATGATCTGTCAAAGATCCAGGGGAATGGAATCTAACTGAACTTTAACTACTTTATCCTACTTAAGCCGGAACAGAACTGCTGAGCTGAGCAATTTAAGATTCCCACAGCTGCACTAGCAATGTTTTCGTTCATGGTACTAAATTGTTTCCATTAGCCTGAAAAGGGTTATAAAACCTACAATCAATTTACTTTCTGGGGCATTGTGTTTTGAATACCGTTTAATAGGGTGTGACAAAAACACATAATTTCTCCACATGTTCTTACATTGCAAGCAGATTTTGCTTGGTACTAGGCAGTGAACCAAATGTTCTGGACAGACAAATATTCAGCAGAGAATGCACTGGAATTGGAAATAAAGGAACAGTATCAGACAGCTAGAATGCCCAGGGCATGACAAGAATCTTAAGTGGAAGAGATGAGCACAAAGGAATAATAGGAATTTTTATCATCCATTTGCTCATCAGCTCCACATTTGCTATGGATAGGAATCATTAGATTTGTTTAACGTAGGGGAAAAGAATAGATTCAAAAACTGGAAACATGAGTGAACCCAATTGGACAGGAGTATATTTAATACAAATATGAATAACCAGAGATGGCTAAATATGATGAACAGCTGCGGGCAGGAGGAGGATTCTCACTTTCTTCCAATGAACTCAATGACTTGGATTGCTTTCTCAGCTTAATACACCCACAGTACTTTTGTTACATGAATAACCACATTTATTTTAAAAAGACTTCTTGATTGGGGAGGACATATTGATTTACTTACCTTTACTAATACTCCCATTCTGCTTATATCCTGTATGTCCTTTCATTGCAAGCACTTCAGCTTGTATTTTTTATACCCAGTATCTTAAATCAGTTTATTGAGCGAAAAAATAAGACTGTTAAAAGAGGAACTGTGAATAAACATATTCAAACAATTTATATGATAAAATATTTCCTAGTAGTGATATGGAAAACCCTCACACTCTTCCATGACAACATGTCTCTAAAAATGTATTTTGGTGGTTTTGTAATTGTGTTATTGTGTGCTGAAGTACTCTGTAAAAACATATCAATGCTGACCAATAAAAAGGCACTTCATTGTATTTCTGACAGCAGATGAACTTAATTGTCCTTACTAGGAGTTTCATTGTCTTTAAGCAACAGTTTTTAAGCAAGAGTGAAAGAAATCTGGCAATTTTCACTCCGAGACTAGACATTATTGCAATGTTAGCAAGCCAGCTCCTTGGTGAGGAACAAAGCAATAATCAGGGCAAAATTGATCAGTTCTGCTGCACTGATTTCAGCACTTTTGCCAAGGTGTGATTTATTTTTCTTGTAAGGACTTTTAGGGGATCCTTTCACAGATCTTCAAAATTCGATGTGAACTTTTCCAGATTGAATTTTTAAGCATAGAAAATTAACTGCTGTTCATAGAAATTTTTAAGCTGCTTCTCCATAGCCTGTATTCTGGTTATTTAAGTGGTAAATGGTGATAAATGTTTTCTTTATTATTTTGTTAATGATGATAATAAAAGCCATATTTACTTCATTTGATGTATAAAAGCACCAAGCACAAAATCATATTGAGAATGCTATTGAGAACTGCTATTGAGAATTGCTACCTAATCAATTTATGTAAAAATATTTAAGATGCCAAAATTTTGGTTCCAATGTTCAGCTCAATGGCCTAACTGAAACTAACTGTGGTGAAGCTGAGAGAAATAAGAATCTACTGCTTGAGTGGGGCTAGAAGAGCTGTGCACTCCACCATGTTTTCCCAAAGCTGTACAAAAAATACATCACACCTAAGGGTTCCTTCACCTGTTCTTCCATATTTCCAAGTGCAGAAACGTAGCAACCTTCTCCATTTATTCCAGTTTTTCTATGTGCTTTCCACTGGACATGCTTTTTTCATAACTCACCTAATCTGCTCTACTCAACCCTACATTTTGTCTCAAACTTGGCAAAGTTATTTCTTTCAATTGCATTTTGTGAAGGAGAGTTACATCAAATCTCTCCTATTCTTTTCCCTTACAACAGTCATCCTCATTGTTTTTGTTTCTTAATCATGCTTTAGAATTAATGAATCATTCAAATTGGAAAAGTCCCTTGAGATCATCTGGCCTGACCATTGGTCTAACACTACCAATTCCAGCATTAATTGATGTCCCTGTGCACCATATTGAAGTGTTTAAAAATACCTCCAGGGATGGTATCTCCACTGCTTTCCTGGATGGTCTGTTCGTATGCCTGAGAACCCCTTTGGAAAAGAGTTTTTGTAATACCCAACCTAAACCTCCCCTGGCGCAGTCTGACCATTTGTTCTTGTGAGTGAGCCATTTCTTCTTGTCCTGTCACTTGTTTCTTGGGAGAAGAGACCTGCTGCACTGTCTTTTCAGACAGCTGTAGAGAGTGATAAGGTTCCCCCTGAGCCTTCTTTTCTCCCAGATAAACACCCCCAACTCCCTCAGCTGCTCCTCACAGGACTTGTGCTCCAGACCCTTCATTGCCCTTTTCTGGACACATTCCAGCCTCTCAATGTCTTTTTTGAAGAGAATGCTGTATTCAAAACCAAACACAGGACTCAGGGCATGGGTATGGTCACTGCCCTGGTCCTGCTGGCTGCACTATTGCTGATAGAGGCCAGGATGCCACTAGTCTTCCTGGCCACCTGGACACAGCTGGCTCATGTTCAGTTGCTGTCAAGCTGGGCCAATTTCCAGGCACTCTGTCTCAGTCTGTAGTGGTGCCTGGGTTTGTTAAAGCCCAAAGGCAGAACCTGAGCCCCAAAGGCCTTGTTGATCCTCACCCAAATGGCCTCAGCCCATCCTGTCCAGATCCCTCTGGAGAGCTTTCCTGTCATCCAGCAGACCAACATTTCCACTTGATTTTGCATTGACATTTTCTGGTTTTTTTTTTTTTTAAATTTCTGTACTTTCTTTTCATCTTAGCACATCTTACAGGTCAGAATGATTTTCTAGAGCTCTGTTCAGGGGGAAGGATTCTTTTTCATGTTAGTCATTATTGAAAATCTCATAAACAACTGATTTTGTTTGCTACTATTTTTTTAATTCTATAATTCCTATCACCTACTGTAGCTTGCTTTCTACCTGAAATGTACTTTATTTTTAAGGAACATCCAAATATGTGATGTATTTTCCTCCCACAAGCTGCAATCTTTCTTGTCTGAAATTTCCTTTACCAAAATAAGTTGTTATTATTTTTCTACTTTCCTCTCACAAAAATGACTATGATTACAGTAAACAGTGTTAAGTACTAGTAGTAACAATCTGCTTTCAAGTGCTACAATTCCTTTGAAAAAAACAATAAGCATCATGTCTAACTTTGTTTTTCAGGCTTGCTTTCTGTTAAAGTGTTTTAAGAGCAAAAGAGTTAATTGATTTTTGTGAGCAGGTTTTCAGGCTTAGTAGTATGCTCTAAATTATTTAGTGATCTTTCTAGCATTGGAATAGACCTGACAAAGTGAATGGGGACATGGATGTGTGGATGCAGTGTGTTCACTTCTGCCATATATAAAGGGTAAAAATTGGCATTTTAACTCATCATATCTGTGTAATACATCAATACGATTTTTTGAGGAAACTATGCAAAACTGGTAATAGAGATGAACATCCTATAAAAGCGTGTGACTTTGTAAATGTAATGAAACAAAAGATGTAATTTCAGCTCGGGTCTATTTAGAGTGCAGGAAGGCTCTTTTTAGGAAAGACTGATTTTGAAGTTATAAAAATTGCCTAGTCAGTTGACAAAAATCAACCATTTTATAGCATGATTGAGAATGGAACTTTCTATACAGAAAGGCTGAAAAAGAATATTATTACTGTTGAAGTGCTGAGGAGAAAAACAGGTGACTTCACTGAAATGTGTTGGGTGACATTGCTTGTAAACTGCTATAAAGTTCAGTTCCTACTAAATCAGTAGAAAAATATTGAGAAACATTTTGCAATATTTTCATCTTCTACCCTAAGCCCCCTAATGACTGCAGAAAACTTTAAATTGTGACTGGAATACAATTGAACATTGAACTATAAGTATTTGAATAAAAATGAAGGACTTTGTCACTCGATGGTAATGAAATAATCCAAACTAAATACGATCTGGTACTAGTTTCATGATAGTCAAAACAGTTGCATTTATTGTAATAACTGCTGCAGATATTAGAAAATTATGACAACTTGATGTAAACCCTGAAGGGTCAAGAAGGAAATGACACCTGTAAAGACTACTTCTATCATATGAAAGAGGGACAGAAAAGAAGTGGCTATTTTCCCAAATGTAGACTACGTAGGAAGACAAATAAATTGAAACATGAGTATTTTGTAGGTGACTGCAATGAGTGGAGCTGGCAGCGTAATAGCAGCAAAGCCATGTAGAGCTCTCCTGGCCAGTTATAGAGGTTTCCAGTGCTGTAGCAGTCCATTCTGAAGAACCTGCAATATTCTGAATATATAGCAGTAGTTTAACTGTAAAAAAAGTCCTTTTGTTAGACAAGACCCATGACATCTGGAAAAAGGGATTCAGTATTAAATTCATGGTGAGGAAAGATTTGTTTTGGTGTGCTGTGGTGACTGAAATGGGGCATATTTAGCATAGCAAGAATAGAAACAGAGCAAGACCCCCTAGCAAAAGGACAGTAGTGGATATCATAGGAGTGTGTGAGCCTCTAAGCTGTGATTTCTGCTTGGTAGCAGAAAAAAACCAAGCAAAACCTTACAAAATACACTTAAAATTCCATTTAACACATTTTCTGAGAAACCTAATTAAAGTTGGTGCCAGAAACTTATGAAGATATGGTGTGGTGGAATTTGGTTCTGATTTTTGCTGGTCAAAAAGGTACTATGTTCATGTGGATCTGAATATGCAAGTCTCATCTGAATTATGCATGCCTATCAAACTGGTGAACTAGCAACTGGTTGTATTTATGAAAGAATCCTTTGAGGGAAACTTGACAGTAATATATATTAAGTCTGTTCTACCTAAACTAAAACAACCAGCTTTTAATCCAGGAAAAAAGCATTTGTGTGTGGGAAATTTTCAAGATTTTGTTCATTGTTTTCAGTTGTAATTTTCCTCTGTGTTTTGGCTAGTGTTTTCTCCTTTCCTTAGTGAGAAGCAATATAGAATGTGCACTCAAATAATTTCAATTAATGGGTCAACTTGAAGCATTCTTTCTTAAATTGTCTGTTAACCTTGTTTGTGATATCCTCCAGTGGGTTTAAACTGCATGAGATGAAGCATGGTATATCTGACTTATAGTGTTTGAAAACCAGAGTTCTGTAAATAATGCAGTCAGTACATGTGAAACATCTGTATTAAACAGCGATTTGCAGAAGTCAAGCTCTGAGTATGACTTCATTAAACTGCAAATGGCTTGAAATTAAGTTATTGATCATCTTTTGCAGGGTCTTAAGATTCTGCAGATGAGATCCTTAAATGTGCTTCAAGAGACATCCGTTTATGCTAGCCTTTTGCCAATTAATGATGGTAGGAAACAATAATGGAAGAACATGCAAATTAATTTTGGCTGTGAGTGTGGCTGTGAGTGTTCCAGGAACCTAAAATTTCACCAAAAACTTGAAAGCTAAAAATTATGACCCACTGTATCCCACATCCTAGACTTTGTTGTTTTGCTCCTCAATCTTTTGGTACTTCAATCATTATTACTGAACCAAGAGAAATTATAATTTCTTCACCATTGATAGCTTTTTTTTGTTTGTTTTTGTTTTTGTTTTGTTTTGGGTTTTTTGTAAATAAGATGGATCTGAGAAAATGGAGACCCTGCTGTCATATTTGCTCCTGTTCAAAGAGAACACATGGTCCACAGGACACATATTTGTGAAGTAATTCTTCTGACTTAATGGGTATCACTCATATGACATGCTGATAGGACAGTGAGAGTCACTGAGAGTTTGTGGCTTCTGTTTCTGTCCTCACACCTGCTTTTCACCATCAGAGTGACTCCACCTCTTGAAATATAACTTCTGGTGAGGATGCAGGACGGGAAGGTCTCATGAAGCTCAGAGGAATGGGATATATAATTTTCAATTCAGAGTTTTAAGTGGATCCTCTTTTTGAAACACATGCCTCTCTACTAAATACTCATTTGATAAAATACATAATCAAGCTTAAAAGACAATAATGAATTTATATATACAATTTGATATTCTCAAACACTGTGTATGTGCAAGCCAAAGGAAGATCCATATTAAAGCTTCTTTTGACAATGACTTGATCTCACACCTAAAAAACCGAGAAGAGAGTACATCAGTTTCATGGTGGAGGTAGAATTGGCATCTGTGGAAAGTTCTCCATGAAGTACAGTCACAGGAGTGATCCACTAGGATTAGATCAGTTAATTAGAGCATGGTGCTAATAATGCCAAGGCTGTGGGTTCAATCCCTGTGTGGGCCATACACTGAAGAGATGGGCTTGGTGATCTTTGTGGGTCCCTTCCAACTCAGAATATTCTGTGATTCTGTCTTGGGGACTTATTAAAGTATTACATGAACCCTACAGAACAAATTTTTAAAGAATTTTTTAATAAAGACAACAATTAGTTTTAACTCACTTTAAGTTCAATGCATTTACTTTTGTTAAGCATTCTAATCCATCAGAATTTAGTCAATTTTAATAGTGCTGATTGGGATGTTCTGTGATTGAAATGAGAGTTTTTTAGTTGATGGGTCCCATCCTTCCTATGGAGATAAAATCATTTAGCAGAACAAGCTAATTGAAACAAATTGCCTAAATTTTACTTCTACCAAGGACATCTTTCGACTTTATTTAAAAAAGTTTTTTCAAAGATCACGTAAACTTTCTGTTTGCACCAGCCATGGAAATGTTAAATAGAAACCACAATATATCAAATACCTCTGTAAAATAGAAAATCTCCTAATGGGTAATTTTTTTTTTTTTTTTTGTTAGAGAGCCTAGATCATGGCATAAGAGGTGAGTAGCCTCTTTTCTTGAAGCCTCCTATTTATTAGCTTATTGAAAGAGTGGTCCAGTATTTAGATCACTGCATGCTTACCTGCTCTCAATCAGTCTCCTCAATTATTTGAAAACATTTCCATAAAGACCTCTTCCGTGCTTTAGAAATACTCTAAATACTCTAGTCCTTATACTATGTTATATATATTTTCTAAATCACTGGAAATCTTGTCATTAATGGCTTCAGAGGACAGACAGCTTACTTATTTCATTTGTATGATGATATTAATTCCATCTCTTGTAATATGGGTAGCATTCTGTTTGTCTTTAATTCACTGTAATTTGATTTGGTATGGTCTCTTTTTCCTCTTATAATTTCAAAGCTCTGGTTACATGCATGGGATTCTGGTTACCTGGGCTGGATCTTGTCTGTGCACTGAGTTACTAGGGGTAGATAAACTGATCTAAAAAGCAAATTTGTGATGTCACTATAGACAAAGGTCTACAGTGGCAAATAGTCTAGAAAAGTAAGGAACAAAAACCTTCTAATTTCTATAAAAGAGAGAAAATAATCAACATCTGAGAGGGAATAGATACTGATTATAATGGATTGAAAAAAAAAGAAAAAGCAGCTCATAAAAATGGTAAAAACCCTCTACATATTACTAATTTATTATACTATTACAATAAATATTATTATATTTATTATATATTTATAAGGTTATTAAATTCAATAATGGTATTTCCAGTGGTACAGCAGATACATCCATATGTGTTCATGGAAGCAAATTCTCTTTCCAGAAATGAGATTGTGTTTGCTGTAGTGTAGCTCTTGCTTCCAGGACTGCAGTTGAAACCTTACAGTTTACTTTCTCCAGTGATAAGGTACTTTTCAATGGAGGGTGAGACTCTACTTGTTTTGTTCTTCCCTGGGGCCTGACAGAAGAGTTTGGAGCTTTTTGTGAAGGAAAGTACCAAAAAGCAACCAATCTGTTTCCCTTCATAAATCTCAGAGGTTATTAACTCCAGTGCTTTAACAAAAAGACTCTTAATTGCATCAGAGGTGTAAGAAGTTCAATTAACATGTGTTTGTTTGCTCTAATTACTCTGATCTTGATTTTATTATACTATAATTTGGATCTGTTGGTTCAGGGCAATCTTTTCCTCCAACTAGCTTTCTTAAGCCTACAGACACCTGGGGTCTCTTCTCCTTTGTACTTGCGTTCTTTCTTCATGTAGTCTCTGGTTTTGCTTGGAAAACTGTTCTCAAAAAGCACTTTGGGGACATCTGCTGCTTGGAGACTGTTCAAATGACCAGAGGCCCTGTTGTGTCTTGGTACAAAATATTTAAAAGGATGGGGAATATAACCACAAACTGTCCTATTGTCATAGAACCATGGAATGACTTGGCTTGGGATAGACATTAAACATCATTTTATTCCATTTGTCCTGTCAAGCGTGGGAACACATTTCCCTACATCAGGTTGTTTAAAGCTCCATCCCACCTGGCTTTGAAAAACCTCCGGGGATGGGGGCTCTACAACTTCTCTGGGAAACCTCTTCTTGTGTCTCGCCATCACCACAGTAAGGAATTCATTCTTAATATCTAATCTAACCTACTCTCTTTCAATTTAAAGCCGTTCCTCCTTGTCCTGTTACACGACCTTGTAAAAAGTCTCTCTTCCTTTTCCTCGTCGGCTCCCTTCAGCTACTAGAATGGCCCAATTAGTTCATTCTGGACCCTTCTGAACCATCCCAATCCTCATAGCCTTTCAACAAAACTATGTACTCCATTCCTCTAATCAATGTGGTGGCCCTCTCTGCCCTTTACCTCAGAAGATGTAGCTGCATGAAGGGGAAGAACAGTCTTTGCAGCACTAACTTGTCCCTTATGAAGCACAGAAGACAAATACTGAAATTGCCAGAATTTTCTACCTGATATTGTATTTGGCCTTTTTTTTAGAATCCTACCTCTCCAGTCAGGACCTTTTTGGAAGATGTTCTTTCAGCCTTTAAAAAGGGGGAGGTATTAGCAATCTTCTTGTAGTTCGTGAATCAATCCTTTCCTTCTTTTCAGTTTATACCTGAATTAAACATTTGTTTAGAAGAAATTTTATTGGTACCTTATTGATTGAATGAAGTCAACTAGGAAGTTAAATCTACTAATGCCTTTCTGTCTATTGCCTTAATTAGTCACTTGCTCATATTGTGCTTTGCTGAAATTGTCTCCTTTGCTCTTTAATACCTGCTTGCACATTACACTCCTGTGAGCCTTAAAAGTTTGTATCATTTTGATAGTGGTGATTCAAGGGGGAAAGGTAACAGCTACAAGACCAATGAACACCTAGACAATGAACCAAAGAATCAGTGCTTGTGTAATAGGTGTTTGTATTTCTACAGGACTGTAAATAATCACTGAGAGTATACTGAAGCCAAATATATTTTCACAGTGATGGTTAGAAGTTTTCATAGGTTAGAAGTTTTCAGATAGCCTTTGTCCAGTTGCAGGTTGTGAATAGCATTCCAAAATTGTGATGCGGGGATGTTGTAGTTTGTGGCATAGGGCCATGATGATACAGCAATGTTAAACCTTCCCATCATTTCAGAAGATTTTTCAGTCTTTCTAGTTGTGGGAAATACATGAAGAGCTGGATTATGTTGTAAAAATAATGGCAGGCAGATATGTGTGGAAAAGCAAAGCTGTTGAACTATTGTTTTCCAGTCAGACTCTTAAAGCTAATAGTAATTACAACTAAAAGCATTATGTTGATTCTTCCCTGACAAGGTGACAAGTCTTTCAAAATTGCTCCCTGACAGAACAAAATAAATGCATACTGAAGTGTAGTGCTTGTGTCACAGTTGTGTTTGTCTGAAACTAAAGTGAGGAAAAATACGGGAATTTGTTAAACCGAGTAATGCAATTGGAAAAACAGAAAATCCGTCACATACTTAAAGAGGGTTACATTCTCCAAACTTCATAAAAACACTAGATATTTTCCTAGGATGTTTAGGGAACAAATACTTTCATTTACAATAACACTTTTTTTTTTAAACATAGAGGCATATCTTACTTTGTGAATAAGGAGAGATTATTTAAGTAAGAGTGCCAGGATTTCTCTTTGTATTGCAGAATGTGCATTTACACAAATGTGTATTGTTCTTTCTGAAGAAAGCATATGAAATTGCTGGACAAAGAATGATAATCTGTCTAATTTATTTTCTGAGAATGTAGCATACTTGCTGATTAACCTTATTGGCATCTTGCTTCCACTTGCAGGGTATAGCTCTGGAAAGGGATTAAGAGAGAGACAAAGCTTTAATTTTTTGAGAAAATGCTCCTTCTGATTTTTATATTGGAAAGCAGAGATAAGCACTACAATCCATTTGTAGGGGCGCTTATGTGCGAATGTGAGTGGCATATCTATGTGCATATGCTTGATATCTAAAATCTTTAGGAACTGTGTGTCAGGAGAGATGGATGTGACAGAATGAGGAGCTCTCCTGATAGGAGTGTGTCATAAACTCACAGAAAGGACTGTCATTTTGACTATGGACGACAACATCTCCAGAATGCAGACCACACAACTGGGATTTGTACATGTGTTTTTGTTTAAATATAGAACAAAATAGGGTGGCCTAGAGAAAATATGAGCTATGACCAGTCTCTGTAACCTGTATGGCTTTCCCATATTTTGTGAAACAAAATAGCTATTGAAATCTGGGGATGAAAAGCATGTAGTTGGTTTAGTAATGACAAACAATAGTTTGTCATAGTGTAATTAACATGGAGTGGTATAATTTATAAGGAATGTTCCATGCAGCTTAACACCAACACAGGAAGAAGGGAAGAAATGAAAGGATTGTTCATCTGCAAAATCAAAGTGTCTCTCGTTTTGATGTAAACATTTTATTTTCAAATGCTCATTACATTTTTGTCTTTAACAAAAGACCTCTGTCATTATGAGTTAACACAGCAGCAAGCAAGAGTGAGTCATGAAGATGACCTCTGTCCTTTTGCCTCCATATTAATCTGAAAGAAAAAGTCTCGGCAGTCTGTTTTTACTGTACATAATTAAGCAATTCTGAATGCTCAGTGAAACTTGAATGGTATGGCATAAAGCCTGGTAATATGACAGTTAATGAGAAGAGACTTAAAGTTATTCAGCCTTTATAATAATAAGTGAAAGCTTTTGCCTTCAGATTGAGGGCAGACATATCCTGAAATATTCATTAAAAAGCTAAAAACAACAGCAAGGGCACTGTTCTATGTGTCTTTGTTTTACTTCTCTCCAAGAAAGAAGAAACTAAATGAAATTATTTCTCAATTATAATTATTAAGTATCTATAATAAACTGTGGCACTTGCATTCATGATGGAGAAATCTATAGAAGGAAATATTCAAGAAACTAACAATACAAGGAGTGATCTATGCAACTATGTCTTTCTTTCAGAGCCCAAAATATTCAGGCTGACTGAAGCTACATAATTAGTTTCACTCCCTGTCTCTAATAAGAAGAGAGTTGTTTTGGAAATACCTTTTTTTCTTTTTCTCTGCTGTATTTCCACATTCTCATACTAAATAATTTAGGTTTGTGTAAGCCTTCTACTTGTCGTTGGTAATTCTTGTGTGTTTGCAGCATGATGTTCTTTGCAGCCATGTATAATACATGCTTGGGGAGGGGGCTTTCCAGTGAATCATCCAACTTAGCTGGTATTGATTAAATGTATTACCTGGAATTTTAAAACTGCCTAGGTTAATGCTGGTTAGCAAAAGGAGACTGTGTATTTAAAAAAAACCAACAACTGAACAAAACCCACAAAAAAGATATTCTGAATGATTTTCTGATTGTTTATTTCTATATTAATAATACTGCAAACCTCACAGATACCTGGGGTTAGCTAGCTTGCTTATGCAGCTTTGGCTGCAATCACAGAATTCCAGATATTTTCCCGGAGAAGAACAGTGACCACATCTGAAAGTGTAACCAAGGTCAGAGCCCTAAGCTTTAACCCAGTGAGCCTACTGAGACAGTGCTGTTGTGTTCAAATTAGAGCTTTGTTCTTAGACTGAAGGAGGCAGCTGGGTTATATTCTCCTCCATATTGCTCTATTCCCCTGGTGTCTTAAACTAACCCCTCTGATTTTTCTCTTAACCTGTTTATGCTTCACAAGCATTTACACTTTCTCTTCCCCAGTTTTACTAGTCCTGCTCCAGCTGGACAGATTCTGAAATGCTACGTGGTGACTGTGCAGCCCCAAGATCATGGTCTCGCTGCTGAAAAATGTTGTGGTTAAAGACATAACCCAGACTTGGTCTCAGGCATGTATTCACTACAGTGTACTGTATTATTCAGTAATTCAGCCCTTAAAATGCAGAGGAATTTTTTATGTATTGCCCATGGTTGGAGCACATGAGCTTACTGTCCCTGCATTTTTAGATTGTTTGCTTTTGTTTTGTATTAAGAAGAAACAAATAAAAGCCAACCTGTTTCAAGAGTTTTAAGTTCTAAAGAGATACTGGTTAATAGCTGACTCATAAGTTAGACAGAGATTATTTTATCAGAGGCAGCCATCTCATGATCATGTAGTGGCAGGAAAAGAGGAAATGGCTTCAAACTGAAAATGACTGAAAAATGCTGAAAATTTGCTTTAGGTTAGATTTTAAGAGGAAATTGCTTACTGTTAGGGTGGTTGCCCAGAAAAGCTGTGGATGTCCTATTCCTGAAGGCCAGGTGGGATGAGCTTGAGCAATGTGGTCTAGTGGCAGGTGCCCCAGCCCATGGCAGGGGACTTGGAACAGAATGATCTCTAAGGTTTATTCCAACCCAAGGCATTCTGTGTTTCTGTGGTTTTATGATCAGTGGTTCATACAAAACTCCTTCTGTCAATTTTTCCCAAAGGAGATTTTTGAAATGGAAACTCTGACACAGAGGTTTTTTTCTGCTCCGTATTTTTCTTAAATTGAATGGTACTTTTTCAAAAACACCAGGAGAAAATGTGTCTAAGAAGTACTTTTTTTTTTTTTTTTACTTTCAGAATTATTAGTTCAGAGTTTTGTTTCACATTCAAATTTTGATAAAAAATACTTGTTTCGTTGCACAAAAATAAAATACACATATAATGAATGTACAACACGTATAAAACATCTATAGGTCTCATGATTATCCTGTAGCAGAGGGGTATAGTTCAGAGCAAGAGCATCCTGAGGCACTGGATTGAGACCAGGAAAGTAGAATTTGAAGCAAGGCTCCAGATAACCACACAAGGCTTGCCTAGGAAAGGCACTAGGGGTATTACAGTATTTGTTTGTTTTTCACTGACACTTGGTGTACGTGTCAGGAGAGAAAAATGCTTTTTCCTGTCAAATTACTTTTCCCCCCTTGATTATTATAAATGCTGCAAACAGCAAGTAAATTTGTGGAGGAGGGGAACTGAGAACATTTTGTAGTTCTTGAAAGGTTAATTGCACTATTTATAGACCTAACTGCAAAGGGAAAAATCTCTCAGTATGACCCAGCAAGGTCAGTGCGGTAATAGCAACCCTAAATGGAGCTCTGACCAGTCATGAATTACTGTCTGTGATACTGGGAATGCTGACAGTTCAATCACAGCACTGTTTCAATAGAGAACTCCATATATTTAAAGCGCTGATACTGTTTTCCCTCTAAATGACAGCCTTGACAGATGGGCCGAAAGCACTGCAGACGTTTGAACAAGGAAATAGAGAGGGAGCCTGCTGGAAGCAGGGCTTCACGCAGCCAGCCGCGGATGATGAATAGAGTGTGATTGTGTCTGACAGGTAGTAATATAACTATTCATTCACCACAGAACACCTGGAGCACACTATATTAAATGGTACAAGATGGAGAGATTCTGTGACAGGAATGGGAAGTGTGAATCCCATGCTGAGTTTAGGTACAGCAATATAAAAGGTCAGGGGTCGTGCAATATAAACTCCCTGAGAAAAGGATGTAATTAAATTATTTGCTTACTAAAGTCTTTCTAATGTTTTGCTAACATGTTGCCAGGATCATTATTTCAGCATGTCTGCGCAGCTGAGAAGAAAATAGCAAATGGTGCTTGCTGACTACTGTGCTCCCGCTCTGTGTCAGAGGCTTGCTAATCAAAGTGCTATCATTATTGCACAAAGCTGCGTTGCAGGGTGGGGATGGTGAGGGGCAGAAATGCCTAATTGTGGCCACAATCCTGGAAGCTGTGTGCTGTGTATTGTCTTATATTTTGAAGCTTGAAGCTGACCTGTTTTTAGGGCATTTGAGGCCAAAAATCTGCTGTGTTCAGCAAGCGCATGGAGAATTAAAAGATACTGCACTCGTGGATAATGCGGGCTGTGGAGCTGTATAGCATCACAAATCTGTTTTGTCAGAGCTGAAAGAAGCTGCCATTTTCACCTTGCTATGACAGAATTGTAATTCAAAGCCAGAGGCACTCATTTTGCTAATATTTGTTTTGTTCTGCTTTCCTTGAGAAGCAGATCAGGCTTAAAGTCTGGAATTTTTTTATATATGGAAAATGAGGACCTGAGATTAGATCCAATGTTAGTATGAGTTGAAACTGAGCTGCCAGGAGTTGACTTATTATATTACTGAATGTCTTCCACACAGGAGCTACTGAAAACCTTTGGAACACTTAACATTTTTTTAAGTAAATAATGCTCCAGTGATAATTAGAGACCTTTTGGAAGATTTCAGAGAGCACTTCCGTGTGAGAATATGTGCTACTGATAAATAACATCCAAAAGAAGATCTTGCTAGCAGTCATATGTAAATGAATATTTTTACCACAGTTCGTGTCTTGCTAGGCAGGAATGTTAACCAATTTGTTTCTGTATACTTGTCACTGATAACTCTTAAAATACGATGACAAAGTGCAGTGTCCTTTTGAAAATGCAGACAGCTAATGCACACATAGTCTTTTCTCTTGGGTGTCCAAATTACAGCATTACTTCTGCAAGCATAGGTGAAAGAACAGAAAAAAAGACAAACACACAAAGCAGGTTTAAATTTTATTTACTTTCTTATTATGCTTTTACAGGGAATATAGCACATTTTGTAATTAAAAATGTTACTACGTTGTGTGTGTTATTGCTCTCCTTTGACATTATATTATTGACAAATGTTGAATAGAAAAATTTACATAAAACATTTATTGCTTTTGTCCAAATTTCAATGTCTAGAGAAGGTATTGATATTTTTTTTTTAAATTTAAAAACATCAGAAGGGTAGGGTACCTAAAAGCACTCTTCTTTTTGCCATTTGAAGCATCTGCTTTTATGTTAGGAATTTGAAAGATATAATCTAATTTTATGCCTCACAATCCATACATTATTTGTCATTATATAGATAAATTGTTTCACATTTAAAATATATGGTTTTAAAGCAACAGAATTTGCAGTATGAATTATTTATTTCCCATTTTTTTTCTTTCATTTTATAATTGTAAGTAGATTTTAATACTGGTTTGGGATAAAAGAGTTACATTGTGCCATAAACTGGATATTCCAGTTTCCTTTTTTTATGCAAAATAACTAGTGATGTGAACCTTGTATTCAATGTAGCTGAACTTTTTGATCACTGAATCCACTCAATTTTTTGCCTCTGCTTTGTCCCCATATCTTATTATAGCAATGTTGACATATTTCAAATTGGTTTGAAATTGTTGTAGAAAATGTTGATTCTGATTGTTTTTGTCAAACAGTACAGTTGGGTGATTTCATTTAGCATTTCTTCTACTTAGACAATCACTTCAGATATCTCATGCAGCATAATCAAGACAACCATACTTCCAAATACATCCTTGACATGACTGTTGACTTGTCTTGAGAAGTCCTTATGAAATTAAATATTTGGTTCTCAATTTTTCATAGGAAGTTATTCAGCAGCTTTCCTCTCAAATTAACTCTGCTTGTTGCTTTCCTTATTTGCTGAATTCTCTGGCTAGGTCAGTTACTCTCTAAGTGCTCACTAAGTGGCCGTTCCCAAAAGCAGAAGGCATACCAGGCACTCTTTTTTCCTCTGTCTCCTTCCATTGCCAAATCTGGCAACATAAAGTTAAAGGATAGCAGCAAATAACCAAACATAATTTAAAAAAGAAAAGAAAATTAAAATCCACCACTTTTATACCATATTTTTTCCTACAGATTCATGAAAATAAAATTGCAAAAATAAATATTCTACATGCTTAAAAAATGTATGAAACTGCTCTTGAACCTCCTGCTGAGAAATTTGTTAGACCTGCTGTCAGGTAGTGGACAAATGCATTGCAGCTCTTTGGACTTGCCTATTTTCCCAGGAGGATTCATCATAGTTGGATACATATTGGACTGTTTTCCTGAAAAAAAATCTGCATTGTCAGGCTTTCTGGTGCTTATTCATTTTCTGTTCTGTCTCAAACCTGGTTACAGGTTGAACTGTAATTCTGTTGGATCAGCTGAAATGGATAATGAAGTCAACAATTTATAGGCAAACAAATATATTTTTAAAATCTATTTAACTATTTATTTATTGTTTGTTTGTTTGTTTTTTGTTTGTTTTAAGCAAAATGAGCAGTATTACAGACTTTTGTCCTCTGTCAGTCTGTCAGTATTAATTCAGTGTATTTGTAACTGAGGCTGCACCTTCCTTGAAGGCTTTTTTTAAGGTATGCTTTGTGTATTATTTATTTTAATAAACAATTTATCACTGTTTACAGTAAATTATTAGAAATATCTGTCTCTTACATTAATTTGCTTGCTTTTCTTAGTAAGGAAAGGGGCTGATTATTTGTTGTATCAGGAACACAGGTAATACACAGAAGAGCGTCACTGAACATGAGAGACCTGCAAAGGTTCCTGCTGAGGGAATAGAGGGCAAATGTAGCCTTACATTAACAGAATATTAATTAACAAATAACGGTGTTTTGCCAGGAGCAGAGATGGTTTTTGTCCCTCCCAGTGTTGGAAAATTTCTTTCTGTATTGAACCAGTATGCAGATATGGCTGAAGACACTATATCTGATTAATCCATACTCTTTTGTGGATACTTAGAAATTCTCTACCAGGAAAAGAAATCCTAAACTTGGTAATATCATTAATTTAATGTTTTGTAGTAGAGTAATGTGACAAGAGAAGAGGAAAATGGATCTTTTCTACTAAATCTCACATTAAGTTTACTTTTCAGTGTTTATAAGAAGTTTCTGGGTTATGGTCACCAAAACAAGGACTTTATACATGGTTTATAAGGACTGTTGTGACTACAGAAAATTAAAGAGTGGCCATAAAACCTAGGTGTCCACCCTACCTACAAGAGAGTTTTCCCTTAGGTAGAAAGATATACTCAGCTTCCATTCCAGTCAGTTCTTCCCTGAATGGTAGAAAAAGTTAAGCCAACTTTCTCCTTCTTCTGGAGCAGTTCTGCACAGTACAAACAAAAATTTTGCTCACTATGTGCATCTGTCAACATCACCCTATGTCCACATCAAAGGATCTTTTATCACTACTTTCATCCTTCCCCACAAAAATATGAAAAATAAGAGAAGATGAAAAGTATGTCACCAATATCTCTTGTTCTGTGGATGTGTTTATTTTGTAAAGGACAGCAACAATTCAAAATAATTTCCTTGTCTTCTCATTTTAGCTGTCTGATTAGATACCTGATGACTTTGTCAGCAATGTTCAATATTTGATGCTTGAATTGAATACATTTATTTTTCAAAACCTCCATATGAACAAAACTTCTTTGCATTTCTTTGTGTTTGCTGCTAAATTGGATGTTGGGATGCCTGTGGTATGTGCTCAACATTTTAGGTCAAGAAGAATATTACCGCCTACTGAGTAGAATAATGGGTAGGTATTCAACAGATCTGTAATTTCCATTAGACTACCAGCTGCCCACAAGGATCATTGGACCATATCCTTAGTTCCCATCAATGTTTAAACGCTGATTGAGGAACTTTCTTGGCAGTGAGTGTTCATTCTTCTGGTGTCTGCCCTGATAGAGCATTTTAACTCTAAAGAACTTCTTGGCATGGACAGAACCACATAAAATATTTTTTGCTACTTCATAAAAGATATTTCTAACTAGTCTTCTTTCTGTATGGACCTTAGTACCTAAATTTGTATTGAGCAGTTTCCTTATTTCCTTTCATCTATGTTAATAACAGAAAAGTATTTATTGTGTTCCAGAACTGGTAGTTAGAAATAAACCTGCCTCTGGTCCATCTTCCTATCTTCCAGACATCCACTGCATCCAAGCATACAGTTGTGCTTTAACAAATTTTATTTATGCAACATAGCAATACTATATCTGTACTATATCTAAAAATACAGATATCTATGAATTTCAGCTCTGACAAGTCTCTTAACTCCTAATCATTATTTTCAGAGTTCATTTACTCTGAATTCAAAAATCATTCTAAACCTGGGTTTGCTTTATTGTCAGATGTAAGCTTCTGTACATACAATAATTGGCTGCAGTTCATCAAAACCCCTCAGGCATCGAGAATGGAAGTAAGACAACTAGAAATATATAAGTGGTTTCAAAACTATGACAAAGTGTTGGTCCAAATAAAAAAACTCTTGGATTCTGTAAAGAAAATAAAAAATTAATCTGGATAATTTTGTGAAAAGCTTTGCATCTTATCATGATTTGAGAACAAAACCTGTGAGCCAGTGACAGAAAAAAAACATTCTAGTCAGGGCCTTTGTGCCTTAATACAAATAGAGGGATGACCTGGTTCTCAGTGCTCCTTTTCATTTCTTAAGTCACAGAGGATCTGCTGGGGTCTTAGTTATGTCAAAGTGAATACTCACACTTTGGAAAAAAAATAAAGAAGCTGTTGTTGTTTGAATTGAAAGGGCAAAGGAATTGCTGAAAACTCTGGACCCATGTCCTATTCTGAGGCTTTTTTATTCCACAAAATCTTTAATTGCTGCAGTTTAAAGTGATGCAGCAGTTGATTGCTCATCTCGCGGTGGAGACCCATGGCTACCAGCTTAAAGGTAGAGAGCCTCTCTGAGACCCAATTCTGATAAACTGAGAGATACATGAACCTCTGGAACTCATGAAAGACTTGAGCAGGCAGCACACTGTGGTGCAGGGACATCTTGGTTGTGTGGATTGACCTAGTGTTGTAAAGGGCAACAGAACAGCTGTAGTGGTGCTATCTGGTGTTAATGTTCTCACAGAGGAACAGAAGTTTACTGGATCTCTGTCCACTGTCCTTGTTGCTGCTTTGTGCTATATATATGCAGGACTTCCATCTCACTACTTATCCTATCACTTTTAGTGGTCAATAGTTTTATGTCTTTCAATATACTCTAACTCCACATGGGTGACTAGAAAATCTTTGCCTGCTGTTGCAACTTAGAGGCCTGCTGTCATGTTTTTCACCCTGTGCTTCACTCTGAAGGAAGTAAGTAGAAGACCACACACTTTTAAGAAGAGAATTACATATTTTTATGTGTAGTATTGCGAACTCAATACAATATCAGTTAAATAGTTAAGGGCTGAACTCGGAACACAAATGTTGTAATTTCTTCAGCTTTTGATAGTCTCATCTTTATTGACTGGAAGGAGTGTTGAGGGCAAATATCTGCTTAACATCATTTGTGATGAGTATTGTTACTGAGGAATCTTTTGCTTTTCTGAAATGTCACTTTCACTGTTTTTAGTTGCCTTTCCTCTTTTTAAATTTCTGAAATTCATCATCCTTTGGACTTGAATTTTTTTCTAATATATAATTTGTTATGCATTTTTCTGGAAGGATATTTTGGTGCTTTTTGTCAAATTTTGTCTATCTTGATTCATTTTCTTTGTAACTAATTTGAAGTGGTTTTGTTTTCATAAGCTTTCATATGTCTTGTGTAACCCTTTCAGATGAATGTTTTCACAGTATTGTTTCTATCTTCTTTTGTGGTGGGTTTTAGTTGTTGCTATTTTTGTCCAATCCCTTTCTCCACTGGGATTTCATGCCTGTACAGTTAAGCAGCTTAATCCCATTTCAGAGAGTCTAAATTTCTAATTTTTGGTCCAGAATGTCCTTGGTGAAGTTTCTTATCGGAAGTTTAGGTGTCAACACTTCTTGTTTTCAATATTTCCTTTTAAAAGAAAGTTTAGGCAGGTTGTGGCCAATATTACTTAGTGGGTGATCTGCAGATCACTTGGACTTCCTTCTCTCTAATAATAGCAATGGCTCTTGTACACTCCAGAGCTAGTTCTCCTGAATGGACAAATACTGACATAAGCTCTTAAAAAAAAGTGATTTAGGACAGAATTATCTCCCAAGTCAGAGTGTTAGGGACTGTGTGAGCAAAGTAGAGGACTATGCAATTATTTGCTGCCTTGCTGTGTGTTATGCAACACATGAGTATTTTCGATATATGGGGACACATTTGTGGTGTAAATGTTGGAAAAGATATCTAGTGGACCTTTCTGAAGTGAATTGTCTATTCCATGGCAATGCCTATTCTACTTCTATGGAGCTGATCTGAAGGTGCAATTTGGCCAGGTCTGAACTATAATACAATTTTGATTTATCACTCCTTTGTTCACATTTACAGCTGTAATCTGCAGGTTTTACATGATCTGGAGATTACCAGTGATACCTCTAATGACTACAATTTTTTTGAAGACTTTGTCATCTTTTTATTCAGCAAAGAATCTGATTACCTATTATTGTGGTATCAATTACACAATTACGACACTTTGATGAATAATTCTGTTATGATTCAGCTACCTATATTGGCAGCATCACTGAAATGTTTCTGCTTATCTCTTACATTTCTATTTTGATAGCTATGGAAAATGGAATTTGTGTGTTTTGCAGGTGAATGTATTTTATCCCTTTTCTTTTTTTTTTACTCTGTGTGCATTGTTCAGCCAATATGCTTGAGATGGGAATTTATGTTCACAGACAGTAAGCATGAAACATCACTACAATCCATAATAAGGCCATTAGTATTCTGCTCATGCAAGCCAGTGTAAGTACAATTTTCAGTGGCCTAATGTAACAGGTAATCATAAATTAGTATTTGCTTTAAAACAACACCAGATTATGCAGACTGCATGCTTAAGAAGAATGACTCAGTAAGTAGTGCAGCTCTGTAATGAAGTGGGAGCTCATTAAACAGATGCTATCTACTTCACTGATCTACATAAACGGCAAACAAACCAAATGGAAATGTTTCAACAGAACACTGCAGTCAACCAGAACAAGTTCAGGTTCATTTACTGTGGCAGTGTCTACAGGAATTAGTCACAGTAATAATTGAATAGTTGCTTGCTAATTTATCATATTACATTTGTTATTGAATTTGCATAATGTGTTGATTTTTTATGTCTTTGGTTACATTAAATGCCCTCATCTGTGTTTACAAAACCAGAACACAGTGGGTGATTTTAAGATTCATCGTACTGGCAGTGTTCGATTATCATTGATTGGACTGTATTTGTTTAAAATTGTCTTTTCTTTTTTTTTTTTTTTTTTTTTTTTTGCTGGTTTGTGTGTTACATCTTGGCACACACACACTTGTAATTAATATTTAGGAAAATTGAAACAATTACTTTTTTTATGAATTGTAGGTAGAGGCATGCAGATAGGAGCAATGATTAGGCATTCAGTATTTCTAGTATAATGCACCAGAATGACATAAAATATTTTCATAAAATGTAGGCAGAATAGCCAGAAGTAACAGTCCTTTAGAACTAAACTCTGTGAGTACTTTCAAAGATCATTACTAGTTTTGCAGTGTATTACCTGAAGGACATTATGCTGACTTTAGACACTTTGCAGCTGCTTAGGAGGAACAAACAGTATAACACTGTAATACAATTCTGTGTGAGAGGAATGAAATGTAAAAGAGCTAAATTACTAGAATCTAAAAAAAAAAAATAATTTTGGACATAGTTTCTGATATGCATTAATTGCTGGTGTTACACAGTATGTGTGTAAAGCAGAGATAAATGGGTTCTAAGTTTTTATGGTGATACTTTTTATTAGACTGTGTTTTCTGGTAAGTGTTGATGCACTATGGTGAGTGCCAATGATACAACATATGGCAGAATCAATTTTTAGTGTTGTCATACTCTTTCAGAACCTTTTTTATTATTTTAATGCTTTATCTTATGCTTATAGCTCTTAATTTCTAGAAGAACTATGATCCTGCAAATACATCAGTTTTCCTGTGAATTCTGACATGTTCCAAGATTTTGTCCTCTGAAAAAGCTTTTAACATTGTGAACACTTGTCAAAAATTGCTCTTTTACAAGTAGCCAAACACAATGCTTGTGATTTATATGCAGATTGTGCTTGGAGTAATTGCAGTTTTCTTTCTGCAAATGTATTGTATGCAGAGTACTAGTCACCAAGAATATGTGGATGAGGTCACTGATGATGAGGAAAAAAAGAAAAACACTAGTTTTTAGCAAAACACTAGTTTTAAATAAATATCAAGGAAAAATATGTCTTTATGAATCACCTTTAAGCAGAACTGGCTAGATTTCTTTCAGAAAACAAACCCCATATTTGCTGCTGACAAAATGTGTTGTCAAAGGAAAGACCTTTCTGTTAAATGTTTTCAAAAACTTTCAATTTACCTTTACAATATGTTCATTCATGTGTTCCTCAGGAATTGTAGTCTTAGCAGATCTCTAAATTTGTAGCTAACCTTCTTCAATAACCTGGAGTGTTAAAACGTAATTCTGCTGAAATAAGCAATTAGAAGTTGCACAATCTTGAACACATAGCAAAGAAATCTAGCAGCAACAAGTAATAGCAATATTGTAGTCACTCTGTGCTAATCTACTGAAAATTTGGTTGGAAATGTGTTTTGAACACTGACTTGTAAATTATTCTGTTCTCTTGAGCTTTATCTGGGTTCACAGAATCACAGAATTGTTCAGGTTGGGAGGTAACACAGTGGGTCATCTGGCCCAAACATTTGGAGAGTCAAGACTCTCCCAGAGCACTGTCTGAGATTGATTCCAGGTGATTCTTGAATATCTCCAGTGAAGGAGTCTCTACAGCCTTTCTGGGCAATCTGTTCCAGTGCTCGGTTATTGTCACAGGGATGAATTTCGTCCTCATGTTCAGGTGGAACTTCCATTGTGCATTAATGTCTGCCCATTGTCCCTTGTCCTTGCTTGCCATCACCAAGCAGAACCTGGATTCATCTTCTTGATACCTTCCCTTCAGGTACTCATAGACATTGATTAGGGCCCATCTTTGCTGTCTCTTTTTGAGGCTGAACAGGCCTAGCTCCCTCAGCTTATCCCATTAAGAGAGATGCTCCAGGCTCTTGATCAACTTAGTAACCCCCTTCTGGACCAGCTCCAGGAGCTCCATGCCTCTCTTGTGCTGAGGAGGTGAGAGCTGGACACAGCAATCCAGATGAGACTTCACCAAGGCTGAGGGGCTGGATCACCTCCCTTGTTCTGCTGGCAACATCCTTACAAATGCAGTCCTGAATAGCACGGGCCTGCTTGGCTACAAGGACACACTGATGGCTCATGGACCCCCAGCTCTTTCTGCACAGAGTTGGTCTCCAGCAGGTCACACCCCAGCCTGTACCAGGGCTGTTCCTCCCCAGGTGCAGAACCTTGCATTGGAGATTTCAGAAAGTTCACCTCTCCAAAGTCAGATCCCTCTGAAGGGTCACACAATCCTCTGAGGTACTGGCCATTGTCAGTTTATTCAATAATTGAAGGAAGTTTTCTTTTTCCTGCCATCAATTAAAGTAACTAGAATTTTGGTTTATAAATATATGATTACATGAAAATATTCATATTCCATGTATGTGAAGTGTCTAAGTAACTGAAACATAACAGGAGTATTGAACTTCTGTTAAAGGAGAACCTTGCAGTCAATACACCTGTCATCAAACTGTGGGAGGCAAATTAAAAAACATTCAATGCCAAAAAAGTATAATCCTTTTCCAGCTTATGGAGTACATCAATACATCAGAAGAAAACAAGAGAGCTGGAAACTCTAACTCAGTTCATTCCTATTTGTTAATCTAGTATATTTAGAGTATTTTAAAAATAGGTTGTCAACTTTTCATGCTGTTTTGATGTTTTTCCAGCATTTCCTCTATGAAGTTGATGACAGACCCATCAAATTGTTCATATTCTTGCATCTGTTAATATGCATAAACAGTTTTGTACTTCATGAATATCTAGGACACAACTGTATTGCATTTCAACGCTCGTTTTATATTAACATTCAGTTTCACACTACAATTTTGCACGAGAGTGATAAGCATTTATTGACAGTAGTTGAATTTGTCCTTTTTCTGACAAGCTTCTGGTGATATCATTATCCTATATAGTTAAGTTCAATACACACAAGCAGCCCCTCATTAACAAGGGGATCAGATTTAGCCATGAAAATACTGGTAGAAGAGAAGCACAAAGAAATACAGGTTGAAGAAATTTTCTTCTAATGACAGTAGCTTGATATTAAATTTGTAGGATCTTCCCCCCTTCTTTTGTTAGATCCCCTACTGCTCCTCTCTCTGGGAATATATCAAATAAACTCTGACTCAGCTAAACATATTCACTGATTTTTTGACAAGTAGGGTTTAATAAGTCTACTTCTGATTTTTTTCCTAGATTACGTCTGTTTTTCAAGTTATTCTCACACCCCTGAAGATGGTTTGTACCTCTGCCTTTCACCTCTATCCAGATGACTAGAACAGTGTTAGCACAAGCTCAAGGGACAGAGACCCTTTCTTTTGCTGTAAGTCTATGCCCATCATCAGGATCAAAGTAATGATGTACAGATGCAAGACGGTGTTTCTACTGAACGCACTTATGAATTGCCAGTTTCCCTTTTGGAGAAGATAGCATGATGTCTATTTTCTCCTTGGTTTTCTCCTTCTGTTACCTGCCCCTTATTTTCTGAACAAGCTCTGCAGTTATTAAAAATTTTCATCTGGGACATATCTTTAGAAATGTTTGCTTTTAGCGTTGAAGTGTTCATCTATAGTTTTCCAATGCACCAATAAAACTGCATCCATAACACAACCTGCAATGCAGACCACTCCATATGTGCAGGCCAGTTTAAAGAGATTAATAACCCTGGTGGAATAATGATCCCAGAACTTTGATGCTGCTTTGTCTACCACCTTTTCACAGAAATTGTATTAAATAAAGTCTTGATTGATATTTTCAGAGAAGCATTGGAGCACTTATAATAAAAAAAAATCTGACATATATGACCTTATGATTTCTTGCTCTGCTCTTTGTAGTTTTCTTGATCTTAGCATTTCTATAGTCTTAAGGCCATCATATATTTATGTTTACAAAATTTAACTCTACTCCTGGACATAATTAGTTTCTCTTCTCTCTTGAAAATTTTGTTTCATTTTTCTCATTCTGCATGTACCAACATCTGCTGCCTGAATTTTGCCTGCATGGTGTTTTTGTGCTTCTCATATACATCTGCAAGAGAATGGACAAACCTAATATCTCTCTGGGAAAATAGTGGCTAAAAGTATTTACCAGATTAAATACAGCTGCTCATGAGATAAGGCAACTAAGATATTCTAAACTGAAATGCTTTGCAGTATCTTTTCTCTCATCCCAAGTGATGAGGGAACAGAACCAGATCACCTTTTTGATAGGTGCCTTATCTGCAGATGCTTCTGGGTCAAGCTTTGTGGAATGTGGACTGTTTGATGTACGGTGCATGTTCTGCAGCAACTCAACCTTGAAATGTGTGGTTCAGGTTTATTACTGAGGGTGTAATACGCTCAAGCACTTGTGTTGTCATTCAAAGCATATGTCTAACTTTGAGCAAGAGAATGGTTTCTGCAGTGTTTGAAAAATATCACTGCAGACAGAAAATGTGCACTGTTAACTGAGTTAGTATCTAGTTTAACTTCATTGTTAGCATAACTGAGAGTGAATCTAAGTCCTATGACAATGACCATGGCTAAGGTTACAATTTTATTAAAGGCAGAGAATGAGGACTATCTACTCTTTGGAAGTAACTATCCATTTCCTTCTGTGACAGCCAACCAATGCGGAAATTTGACATACACCACAGGCTAATGATCTGTGTGTCAGGAGGTGAGCAAAGAAATCACTAAAAGTGGGTGGAGGGGAATGAGCCTCTACTACTCATGCTTTTCAGAAAACAGGAGAAGAAAGTGAAAATTCAGCCAGGAGAGAGATGTCATGAAAGATAAAGGGATTTTGGAGTGTTGGTCTGTAATCCACTAGAGAAAAAGGAAACTGATTATTAGATTACAAGGGTGTAATGAGCACAAATACAGGTTAGATGACCTGGTAAATGTGTAAATTATGCTTGTGACAGTCAAAATCAAAGTCCAGAACAAGACAGAGGTTTATTTTTCTTAAAGACTTGTCTTTAATTAATACAAACTGAAAAAATTGGGCGAGTGCAAGGAAAAGCTAATTAGGACCAAGATCTGGAAACCTGTTTTGATCTGGGTATGAACCATATTTGTAAAGCGGCCATGATTTATGAATTTATCTCTTGGTACCAAAAGTGAAGTCTCTGTGTGTCCTGATTTTTCATTTCTTGATGCTTTTAAATTATTCATGTTGCTGCTACTTTTACTCTCTGTGAAGAGATTTGAGCCTAGGTCACATAGCATTCATACCTAGAATAATGGTACAGAGGACTTCTCAGAGAGTTTTACCTGCATTTTTACTGGCTGAATGTGACTCTTAAATGATTAAAGAGTTTGTCTGTCAAACCATATTTTTAGAGAAAGAATGCACTTTTACAGTTTCCTTCTTTTTCATTCTCCTCCGACTTCAGGTTTTCAATAGCAATTCATTTTTTATTTTCCATCCAAAGACTCACTAGTTTTTTTTAACATGTTCTCTCCCCCCTTTCATCACCCTAAAAATACTAGTCTGGGTATATCCAACTGACTTTTTGCATAGTATTTTTCTTTGATAACAAAATAAAAACACGAAACAGTGTGTGGTACTTATTTATATTTAGCTCTCACCGTATTTGACTTGTGTGCATGGGAAAATCTAGATTTTTTTAAGTTTGGGAGGGGTCATGGGACATGAGGAGAGATATTTCAGAGAGCAACTGTAATGTTTTCCCCTGTCCAAGTATCACAGACTGAGAAAATCTCTTCTGGCCGCTTGTTTCTTTTGACATTTCAAATTGGTGTATTTCAAACTTGAATAGAGAGGATTCTTTGGAATTTTGGGGGGGTTTTTTTAAGCTGAAAACACAGGAAAACACTGTGTTTTTGAGAAAAAAAAACCAAGGAAGAACAAGGAAAAACATGACCAAGACTGGATAAAAATATAGCCTTTAAAAATGAATAAGGAGTTTACTGCTATTTCACCACCAATCTCTTGTGTGTGCATACAACAAAAGAGAGCAGAAGAAATGTGTGATGAAACTTGATTGACTGTTCCTCTGCTGCTTTTTTTGCAAAACAAAAACCAACCAAACCCAATTTTTGTTAAAAGAGTCAAGGAATAATTGGGTGTTGCAGATACCCTGAGATATTATTCATTTACAAAGGGTTGTCTAGAATTTTGAGCTGAGCAAAATGGATGTAAATACAGAAGTAAGGAGAATAACGACAGGCTCCAGACCTTGCACATCATGTGAAACCCCAGTCATTCTTAGTTCTTGCTATGCTCAATAGAGTACCTCTCAATTCAGGGTACAAGCAGTACTGCGACGCTCAGAGAAGCTGCTGGTCCTCTTTATTATCTCCCTCCCCTATTCAGTGTTGTAGTTGATCAGTTTTATGTGTCTGAGGAAGCATATTCAGAAGTTATCTCAAGTGCAGATGATAGTTTTATGTGAGAAACAGAAAAGCTAATTTTTGGCAGATATGAGGGAAGCAAGAATAAATTTCCTGAGGTTAGTTCTAAGTGTATTAAATTGCTAGAGACATGAAGAAAATGACAAGAACAAAAATTACAAGAGCTGTACCTAAGTGTTGCAAATTTTGTGGCTGCCAGCCAGAAAAGCAGTGTCCATGGCTGTCACAGGAGCATGAACAAAGAAGACTCTTTGGTTCAAGTGAGAAATTATAGGCCTGGGAACAAAGAACTTAGGAAGGAGCTGAAAAAGAAAACTTAACTCACACAAAATGGGGACAAAGGAGATTTGAGTGTTCAAAGTAGGTCCATTCAGAGTCAAATGGCGTACAATGATCAGTGGAAAACTTCAAAGATGTGCTGTGTCCAGGGTTTGTTATTCAGTGCCCTGATCTCATGCTTTGGAAGAGATTCAGAGGTGATGTTGATGTCAGACACCAGTGAGTGGGTGGAAGGCATTCAGCACTCAGCTTTGAAGCTTAGAAAGTACAAGTAAAAGAATGGTATGTTCTTCTGTCCATCCCATCTCTTTATTACATTTCATTTCTTGATCCTCTATGCACATGGAAAACTTGACCTGCTTATACCTACAGCATGAAAATTACCTTTGCCTAGAATGAATAAGACTTATACCAACTGCCTACTCATGGCTTGGATGGGTGCACTGTGTGACGGGTAAAAAACTGACTGGATGGCTGGATGACCAGACACAGAGAGCTGTGGTGAATGAAGCTAAATCCAGTTGCCAGCTGGTCCCTGAATTCCTCCTTAGGGGCCCTTGGTAAACATGAATTTACCAGTGTGTGCCCAGGTGGCCAGGAAGGCCAATGGCATCTTAACCTTTATCACCAATAGTGTGACCAGTGGGACCAGAAAAAAGATTGTCCCCCTCTACGGGGCACCGAGGCCATATCTCAAATGCTGTGTCCAGTTCTGGGCCCTTCAGTACAAGAAAGACATTGATGGGCTAGTACATGTCCAGAGCTCATGAAAGATTTGGAGTCCAAGTCCTGCAAGTAGTGGTCGAGGCCTCCGCTTCCTCAAAGAGGAAGTTCAGGAGGGAACCTTATTACTCTCTACCACTGCCTGAAATGAGGTTGTAGCCAGGTGGGGGTTGGCTTTTCCCAGGCAATGAACAAAAAGACAAGAGGATATGGCTTCAAGTTACATCAGGAGAGGTTCAGGTTTGACATCAAGAAGAATTTCTTCATGGAAAGGGCTGTTAAACCTTGGAATGGGCTGCCCAGGGAGGTGGTGGAGTCACCATCCCCAGAGGTGTTCAAGAAGTGACTGGATGTGGCACTTATTGCTATAGTTAGTTTTCACAGTGGTGATTGTTGTACTCAATGATTTTGAAGATCTTTTCCAACCTAGATATTTCTGTAATTTTATGGTTCTGGGATTTAGTAGTGAAATTTGCAGTGTAGTGTTTAGTGTTTGGTTTTTGTTGTTTGTTTTTTTTTTTCTCCTAAATTCATGAAAGCTTAGGAACTTAACAAAGAGAAAAAGCTAATACCAAGAACTACAATTCTCTGACAAATACTTGAAGTTGTATTTTTATAGATTACTAAAAGTGAAAAAGTGAATTATTTGCCCATTGTGATTTTTTTGTTTGTTTGGTTGATTTTTTAGAGATAATTTAAGACATTGTTGCCTGACTTGGTGTCACTAACTAGAAAAACAATCTAGTGATATAAATGAGAGTAAAAAGAACAAAACTGCAAAATTGCTAGGCTTGGGCAAGTTCAATGCACAATTACAGTGCTGTGCTAGGATTTTTGTTAGCTGTGACGTATCTCTGTTTTCACAGCTTTTCCAAAAGAGAGAAATCACAATCCCATCCATCACAATCATATGTGATGCCAATACCAGCAGTCAAAATTTCATCTCAAAGAAATTGAAACAAATATAATAAATAAATAAATAAATAATTACCATATATGAAAAATTATTACCATATATGAAAAATTAGTTTGACTTCTAATCCCAGGTTTCCTAGGGGATTTTTTACAGTTGAATAGGTGTAGTTTTGGTTAATGCCAGATACCAAGCCTCAAGACAGTCAGCAAACTGAACAAAATTTTGTAATACTATTTTGTGACCTTGCTTCTAATTATTCTAATTCAATTTCTGTAATATTGTATACAATAACCATTAAAAATTAAGTGTTGAAGGGTCTGATGTAATTCATTGTCAGAGGCTATTTTTCATGCAGAGAGGCATGTTCCACAAAGAGTAAAAAGTAATTTTGTTATTGTAAAATTGAGGGATTTTTAAACTTCAAGTGTAAGCATTTAATAGTGTTCGCCTATGCTGACAACTATTTCTTGTTTTAAAATTGAGCAGCAGTCTTACCCAGTTTGCCTACAGGTTTGGAGTCCACTTCTATGAGATTTGAGCAGTTCCATCTGCTTTGCTTTGGTTTATTTATTCATGAGCACCTGAAGACCTGTCACTTTTAAAGCCCTTGCACTATACAGGAAGATGATTTAGTGTGTCAAGCATGTCATCATTAGAAATATTTGTCATTTGAGTGCCATATATATATATGTCTTATGTTGAAAAAGTGTAAAGTCTGAAAGGCAAACATACAAGAAAGTAGTGATATTCTGGATGAGTGAATGGTTGTTAAAGAAAACCCTCAGTGAAAATGAGATAGGAGAGAAGAGCAATTCAACAGTGCAAAGGTGTTGTGCTATTTTTTTTTTTAAAGATTTTTGTACTAATTTTAAGCTTAAAACTTTGAGCCAATAGTCTGTATCCGGGTTGATATTGATTTCAAGGCCATTGCATAGGACAAAGCATTGGGACATAGCTCAGAAATGCACTTTCTTTTCTTATGCAGTCCTCACGTTAATACCTCCTATTATATCAATTTTAAGAATCACTTCTTAACTGACATTTTTCTTGTACGGGAGAGATTACACATATATAGAGTCCCCTTATAATTTCAAATTCCACACCCTCAATTTATTTTGTCAGAAGACTTAAGTAAGAAGCAGTCCTTTTTCTCCTTTTTGGTTGTTCAAATTAATCGTGGAGAGATAGTAAACATTTTCACAAGTGTTCCTTTGGATATACTTATTATTAAAAATTAAAAAAAAAAAATTATTTGATTCTGAGTTATTTTCTCATTTGTGAGTAAGGAGAAATGCATTCTTGGACCGATGAAAGTGAATTCTAAACTTTTCTAAATACAGAAATATTATCCAGTAAATTTTCTCAACAGTAGAGGGAATGTTTCTGCCATTCAGGCAATAAAGGCATAAGCATTAAGTAGTGAGGGTCAGATTTCTGTGCTGGTGATATGGATATCTTGAACTGCAAGGACTTTTCTGTGTTTTCTATATGTAAAATGTTGTAATCACACAAGTCATGGTATGGTCTTTATATACATATATAAATTAGTTTTTTCTTTCACTCTGATGCTACAGAAAATCATAAACTAAAGTTAATTTCAAACCATATAATTCTTGCATAATTCTGCCACTCAAATAAATGTAAAAGTATGTCATGTAGATAAAATGCAGTAGATAGATAGAATTAATTTTTTCAGGTCTCTAAGGGTTGTACTTAAGATGATGGAACTGGCCTCTGTGGACTGGAGAGGTAATAAAACTTGAATAAAACTTCATAGAAGAAAACTGAACTATTCTCTTCCAGATATTTTAAGCTCTAACACTGGTATGGAGCAGATAGAAAATATTCCCCAGTGGAGGTCATGAAAATGTTTCATTCTCTTTTGTTGCTCTGTGCCAAACTAGAATTTAATAAGTGTATCACTTGTTATTTGCCATTGTATAATATAAAAAAAAAAAAAAAGACTAGATAAAATACTTTCCTCTCAGGAAAATGTACTCATTTTTCTGTATGTCAGATGAAAACAAAATGCTTTTAGATCCCAGTGGGACTAAAAGGGTGACATCTCATAAAATTTCAACTTATATGACTGTGAGGATCTTCTGCTCTGTCTCATGGCCTGAGTTGCCATCTTCACAACCAGCCACTGCCTTAAGCTAAAAACAATGGGTGACAAAATTTTAGGAGGAAAAAAAAAAGCCAGTTAGGCTTGAAATGAAATGCAGAAGGAAAAGATCTAAAAATACTTCTAAAATGATCAACCCCCCTGCCCAAGCTATAAGTGTTTTCCTGTGCAGCAAAGTGGTGTGACAGCAAATACCTTATTTTACCTCCAAACCAGCAATATTCCTCTCTTTTTTCCTATCTACAAACGTATTGTCAAGGAAGTAATAAAAAGGATTTGCCAATTGCAACACAAACGATAAAAATAATTTTTCTAAGGCATTTGAAGCATCCGATTCTAGCCCGGATGAGATAACTAGTGCTTTGTCTCAGGTCACCCACCCTATGGTGTCTTTGTGAGAGAGACACTCTGATCTGGTCATCCAGAAACACAACTTTTTAATAACGGGAAAATAACAAACCATAAGCCATGCACCGTACAAGGGAACGGACCGAGAAAGAGTGGGAAGGTTCAGGGTCACAGCATTCTTAACACAAACATGGGGGAGGGGTTTAGGGTGGAGAAAGAAGGGATAGTCCAATGTGGGAAGGTGATTAGGAATATGGAAAATATTGCAGCAAAAGTTAACCAATAACAACAAGAACTGAGAACTTTCTGGAAATGATTTCCATAAACCAAATGAGGTAATTGGGGGTGGGTACCAGCTCACCCTGATTGAGAGCTGACCCATGGTTTGGAGTTAAGATTTCCACCTCTATCTGCAGGGCAGACCACTACAGGCATTTAATGTCAGCTATGGTTTAGTTTTTTCTTGATTTTAATTACAAAGTTTGTTTCATTTTTTACCTTGTAGTAGAATTCAGTAATTCCCTGGGGTGCTTTCTGCAACATAGCAATATCCAATAATAGTTAACAACTGATAGATTACAGGTTCTAGCATTCTTTTCTTTGTTCCTGAGATTATCCATGACAGAGTGTAGTTTCAATTTCTCTGTTATCTTCAATTTTGCAAACATTTGTTTTCCATTACTATTGTGTGCAGCAAGAGGAGGAGGGACAGGGAGGAAACCCAAACTCTAACAGATTCTTATTTGTATTAGGTTAAACATAAGTAAAAATGAATTTAATTTGAAGGATGTAATAATAGACTCTTGCAAAAAAATGAATAGAACTAATTTTCAGGCATACTCTTGCATTATCTAAATTGTATACGTTTACAGTGCTCCATGCTTACATAATTTCATCCCTGTTGGCTAATGCAACGAATGTGTTGATAAATACACTTAAAAGATACACAGCCCTTCTTGAATGGGATGTGGTCCTTCTGAAAGGGTACTCTGTTTTATGTGGCCATACTGTTCACCTTTTTTTTTGTTTTGTTTTAAAAGTGATTGCCAGACATCCAATTTCTTTTTCCTCTATTTGCCACTGAGCTGCATGCCCCTATTTCAGAACAGGGTGAGTACCAAGCATTGGCTTTGGGCTGCCATGAAGTGTGTGTGAATAGTTGTGTTGTATGTCATAGCTCTTATTAACTCTAGTGCCACTGCTAATGTTTTAACGTATGCGTATATGTGCCTTGAGGGAGTAGTTTGTGTGTTTTACTAGAGTGATACACCAAAATACTCCCTTCCTTTTGCCTCGATTATAAATTAATACATGCCATCAGGGGACCTCTTATGATGTAAAATTGTCATCTTGTGAACAGTACGAATGAGATCCCATGAAAGTGCAGCTGAGCAGCTACCCATCCTATGAGCAAAACAAAACTCTCTCCATGCTCACCCTTGGTGGCTTGCATTAATTTCTTATGAATAATTCACATTCCTTCATCACAGTTATTATTCCTTTCTTCTTCTTTTGTTTCCCAGATCTGAAATGAACACCAGCCTCTGCTGAGGTGGATATGCTCTCAGGCAAAACCTCGTCCAGTGGCTCATGGCAGGGCTTGGCACTGGGCAATGCCTGGGTGGGATGTCACACTGGCACAGGGAAGAACCCTGAGGGGTTCTTAAACCTTCCAGTGGCCGAATTAGTGTTTTAATTGAGAAGCTAATGGGTTAATCAGGATCCCTGAGCTTGTGCTGCTTAATGGATCTGTTGCCTGGCAACGACACCTGCCAAAATGAGGACGTTTTGTGTTTCTGCCGCTGTGTGAGTCAGTCATATTGTGAGAGTTCAGGAAAGGGAGCTGCTCATATGCTGTCTCTGGGTCTTTCTCCACCCAGCTGGAAGTTCTGCAGGGCAAACTTCAAAGGATTTCTGACTTCTTAATTGTAAGGCTTACAAAGTTCAGATGCATATTTGAACTTTTTGAAGTCTCACTTTTGCCTTGTAACTGAAACGGGTCACTCCCCATTCTGCCTTTGTTTTCCTGACCTGCATTCATGTTCCTTCCTAAATCCAAACTACTTACATCTAATTATTTTCTTTTTTTTTAAACATTTTTTTCTCAGCAGACTTCCCCTCATCTAATTTCTTCTAAACAGCTGACCAAGCCCCCTCTAACTTGTTCACCCTTCACCAGGAAACATTTGTGTCTCTACCCATCAGTCTGTGTTACTCAGTTGGTATCTCTGCTCAAGGTTTGCCTTACTCTGCAAACCTTGTTACTCAGTGTTACTCTGCTGGTACCTGTTTTACTCTGCTGGCATCTCTGTTCAAGGTTTGCATTCCCTTACACATCTCAGGAAACATTTACCTTTCTAGAGAAACAGCTGAGCACAAAGTTGAGGCTACCTGTTAGCTTTGGTGGGCTTTTTTGAGAACTGGAGGAGAAAGTCTGCTGTGCTTGTTTTCAAAACTTAGCTGTTTCTCCAAAGGCTTTGTAAATCTGTGGGGTTTTGAAAGTGTCTGAGTTCACACTCGAAGACAAGGCTGGCTTTCCTTAGGCTGGTGGAACTCTCATTAGGAAATCAACAAAACTCTGTTTCACTGGTTTGAGGCAACTAGGAGTTGCATAAATATGTTCTTTGGCATGTTAATATGTGTTCTCACAAATATAGCATGTAGAATAATTTCTGCTTCTGCAAGCTATGCATTTCAGTTAAAAAGCCCATCCTGTGGCACAATATGTTACTTTGCCAGTCCACTTTAAAAAGACCAGTGTTGCATTGATCCTATTTCTTTCATGCTTCCTGTATTCTTTGATATGTGAGCAAGGTTTTGAAAAGATCTAACATTTCTAAATGTACTATTGTGTGTGTATACTCCCAGAAATATTTTTAAATCCCCCTCCCATGATTCTTTCATATGTTCTGTACCTGGGTCATTTAGCTTTTGCTCTTGTGTTAACAGGTTGTTTTGAATAAGAGTTCTCTAGCCTGACAGCACTGGGTTTTATCTTCATTCCATTTACTAGGAAAGAGAATGGCAGGGCACAGTGACATTTATTTACTGGCTGTTTATGTACTATGTCATCTGGAACTACTGTAATGTGGCTTACTTACTTTTAACCACAAAACTACTGTGACACACAATGATCATCAGTAAGTTTTATGGGAGAAAACTTTTCTAGACAAGACAGTGGACACATAAGGTAGGTGAGCCAAATGTCAGGACTTGAATTTTGCAGGTGTTGAAATAATTTCTCTATTGTTACATCTCACTGAAATACAATATCCAGTACCTGGTGGGACAGCCAAATTGTGCTATTGTACCACATTTCATTTCTAAAGCAGTGTAGGGCTATACTGTAAATCCTTGCCTGTTGTTCTGGTAAAATGAGACCCTCAAATCTATTCTCTGCTTTTTTGCATCTTGAGGCAATTTGATGTAGAGCGATTAAATTGCCCTTTTGCGTGGGAACAGACTTCTTTGAAAAGCACTGTGCCTCTCATCCTGAGAGCATGGTACTAGTCTGGTTTTGATCTTTCAGGAAGACTGTGCTGTGATGAGCAAGGCACTAATCAGATTAGTTAATGTGATTTGTAGAAGGGGGAAAAAGATAAGGATCAGGGACTCCATAAGGAAGCAGTTTACAGCAGAAGATATCAGAACACAGATCACACAAAGAAATATTTATGTGTCATTTTATTTGGAACATAGCAATATTGGAGTACAAAAACAAATTCCCTGTATAATGTTGAAAAGGCTGCCTTCCTTTGAAAGTACAGCCTGCTCATCTTTTAAGTGATCAAGACATGAGTGTTTATGTTCACTGTCAGGCTAAAACCATTACTTTGTATCAGAAAGCATTTGCATGCAGTTTTTTATTCGTTAATTAAATTGCTGATGCAATTTGTAAATGCACTTTAAAGATAGTGCTAGAGAGTGTAATGAGTTCCTAACCAGACAATTAGGCTGAAGAAAGCTGAAGTTCATTCTTTTAATTTAATAGGCATCACCCTACTACAGCAGCATTTTCTTATAACTTCTCACCAAACTGCTCTGTCTCTGTGCAACCTAACTTTAACTCTACATGAACTACATGAGGTGCTGGGAGAGCTCTCCATGGGGCAAGATTTGACAGGGATTTCTTAAATCTTCTTAAAGATTCAGAAATCTGGAGCGGTGGGACTCTAGTGCTTGTATGAAAAGAATAGTGATGAAAATATATATTACCTTTTCTGAGACACTGGCCTTGAATGCTTAAAAATTTTCTTCAGCTATTTATGATCCAGACAAGTCTTTGTGTATGTGTGTATACATATACAAATAAGAAAGTATGTATATCTACATGCACACCTCTTATTTGTCACTTAACATATTCTAGCAGCATGCCAGAAAATCCAAAGGCTCAGGTCTATACTCAGGTCATAAAGAGTGATAGTGTTTAGAGAATGTATCAGAGTGTAACACAGGCAATACAGAATTACAGAGCAGTTTTGTTTGGAGGGGAACATCTGGTCAAACCCTCAAGCTTGTGTGGGTCACCTAGATCTGCTCTCCTAAGACTTTGTCTAGACAGCTTTTGAATTTCTCCAAGGATGGATACTTCATTTCCTCTCTGGGCAACTTCTGCCAGTGCATGTTGACCCTCACTGTGACCAGGTGTTTCTTGATGCTCATAGGGAAGCATCACTTCCCTAGACCTGCTAGCAATACTTTGTGTAATGTAGTGCAAGACAAAATTTTCTGTTTTTAAGGTGAGGACACCTTGCTGGCACATGGTCGCTCCACCAGGAGAGGAAGTACATGAGATTCACTTCTTCAAAGCTGACTTCCAACTTCATTTCATATCACCTTTTCATTAAAAACATCTCCTACAATTGACTAGGGATGGTGTTTTGCCTAGACAGAGATATTGCACTTGCATCCTAGTCACTTCTTTCCTGTTTGCCTTCTGAACAGGAAGGAGAATGTTTTTAGCTTGATTGCTTTGGACCTTCTATTCTATATCTTTTAATTAGATGTCTAACCAGATTGCTTAAAAATAGTTTCTCTGGGCTGCTGTGTGAAAATAAAGCCCTTTAAATGTATTTATACTTCTGGATTTTAAGAAGTAAGGGTTCTTTGTGCCTGCTGCTACTCCATTGTTCAGTGTGGATGGCAAAGTAGTGGGAAATAAGTATTCTAATGGTGGGAAACCCTTTCTCCTTCTCTCTGGGAATGGAATAATACACTATCTTGTTGGTGTAGCAAAGTCATGATAACTTGAATTCTGCCTGTCTTTTCTGAGTAAGTCCTGACAAAAAATGTAATATTTGGTCCTCTAAACCACAGCATGTGTTCTTCCATGGGGGTCATATCTGATGGCAGGCATACTGCTCTGACAGCTGCAGAATGTGCCTAATGATAGAGCATGATCAAATTATTAGGAATTAAGACCTTGATTTTACCCATAACACTGTAGAAAAACAGCTTTTTCATGGAGTAAAATTGTTGTACTTCAGGGAAAAAAAAATGTGAGCATTGGTCATCAGTATGCTGTTTGCAGTGTAATAGTTTTCTGTAATTGTTAACTTAAAATGGTTTGGACCTGAATTCTTACTATCCATATTTAACTTTTATCTAATGTATATTAATGCTTTCTAATATTCTTCTTATAGTCCAACATTAAGGAAACAAATTCCACGAGAGCAATAGTATTTAGCAACCAGTCAGAAGCCTGACCTGAATGTTATATGCATTTAAATATTGTAAAACATGCACAATTGGAGTCCAAGAGAATTCTTGAATTAGAGAATTTAAACTCTGTGGCCTTTTAGGTTCATTTCTGCTAACCATGCAACAGGGTGCCAGGAACCTTATCAATGAGCATAGCGGCATGACTTCATTTTTCTTCACTTTTAACACTTGGAAACACATGTTGGAACAATGTGTCATTTAGAGCTGGGTGAAATAGCTGATGCTCACTCTCCCGGGAGCCAGAAGTGGAAAGAGAAACCTGCTTTGTGCCTGTTTTTGGACAGGGATTTCAACAGAGACCTCCCACTTTCAATGAAATGAGATGAATTCCCCAGCAGCCTCAGTGTGTTTGGGCTTTTGGGGGCCTGTGCCACTTTTGTGGCAAAGACTAAAGGGTCAGGTGTCTCTAAATTGGTTATTTGAACCCTCACCTTTAGAATAATTCTTTATACAAGTAGGAAAGTTTTTACCCCAGTGTCTTCCTGGTGGAAAAGATGGGGACCTGGGGCTCCTATATCTTGGTTTGCCAGGCAGAGTTTTACACAAAGAGTTAGGAAGAAAAAGATGTGTGTTTGGTACCCAAGGGAACCATGTGTTTCAACACAGTGTGATGTGGCTGGAGGTAGCATCATCCTCTGTTCTGCTGCTGGGACTGCAGTGCAGGCACATCCTGGGACATCCCACAAATGAGGTGGGAGGGGAAGGGGCCAGTACCAGTCCCTGGGTCACTCCTCCTTTTGGTCCCTGAGATGTTTCACTTGGAGTCCTACAGGACTTTCTAAACTGGATGAAATGCTTTGTGGCTCTGCTTTCTTTCATTAACACAAGCTGAAAAAAAAAAAAAAAAAAAGAAAAAGGAAAGTCCGTTCAAATTAAGGCTGAATCGAATCTTCCTTCCCCCTCCCCCTCCATGCACCTCCCTGCTATTTTTTCCCTTCATCTGTTAGGCTAAGAAATCAATTATTTGCACAGCCTCAGTATCGGGAGAGAGATCTTCTACTACTATTTCCTATACTGAAGAGCTTATTATGACTACATAGAGGTTATTGTATTCAGAAGCAAAGGGATTACAAATATCTCAATGTCTTCTATAGCTGCTAGTAATTATTTTTGCTTCCAGCTATGTTACAACCATTAAAGTTCATGTTTAGGTTACAACATTCCCTGTGTGAATGTTTGCTTTTAATTAATAGAAGGATGTACTGGGCTTGTCCTTCCACAGTGTAGACCCTAAACCTGTCAGAAACAGTTTACAGTAATGGAAGAGCTCTGAAAAGCTCTTTCCTGTGAGAAATGTGGCTGGAATTCCTTGATTTCCACGCTACTAGCAAAAATATATGAGTGCTTGGGGGGTTTTCTCCTGCAGGCTGTATTAGATAACTTTGTTACACTCTGCATGAAATGCAGTCCCTGACTTTTGACAGCTGCCTGTATATTTTTCAAGCCAGCAAAGAAATAGCTGCTAACAAGCAAGCAGTGGCATAGTTAAAATTCAGTGTAGATCATAGCTGCAACACAGTGAGGGTAAAAGGGCTGCAGCCACTTCATCTTGCTGTACCATAATAAACTACAGAGTTTCTAAGAGAACCAAATGTCCTGGCTCTTCTCCCCCACTGTGGAAATGCTCTCCCCCTCACTCCTCTTCCCTTCTGCAGGGATGAGAAAATCTCACTGCAATCTAAACATTTGCTGATATCATCTGTCATAAATAATCTCCAGAAAAAAAATTAAGAGAGAAGGGAGAACAGCAAACCTCAAACCAGTGTTTAGGCCATAAAGGCCAAAAGCATTTGTGTTTGTTCCAAGATAGTGGAGACCAGAGTGGAGGTCTGGTATTTTGCTGGTGACCGCTGAAGAAGAGGGATTTGGCTGCTGGCAGAACATAAAGCAAAGCTGACAACAAAGCTTTCCTTTCATGCTATCCAAATGAACACATTTCTAATCTGAAATTCAAATACTTGACAACAGAGAGCCTGTGAGTTGGGCTTTGAATAGGAAATTGCTTCATGGTTTTAGCATAATGAATTAGGCAGTTAGAGTAAATCCATTTAGAAGGCATAGAATGCTTTCACATGCCTTGTAAAAGCTAAAAAACCCTACTAATTTCCCAAATTTCTCATGACTTGCAAAATGTCTAAATGTTCTGTGCAAATGTGGTTGTGCATGTTGTTTGGCTTATTGCAGCTATGTAGTTTGACTCTTCTATTTTACCACACACTGATTATTTAGATAAGATTGTACCTTAATTAAAAGCCATAAATAAGAGCTAGGACATTCTTTGAAAAACAGCTCTCTCACCAATAATGAGAGTACATTAATTAGTCCTGACACTCTGTTCTGGTCAATTACTATTACACATTCTGGAGATGCAGCATTAGGCTGAGAAAACAGCTGGGGTGGAGTCACACCAAGAAAATCAATAGAGGGATTCTCTGAACTGTTAGCTGTGTACTGACAAGTGGCAGCTTCAGTCTCGTGTTTTGGACAACTCTGGGCCCATTCTATGTTCATAACTCTTCAAGGGGACCAAACAGAGGCAGTGTCACAGGTAGCATAAGGAGAGATGCTGTAACAGAACACAGAGTGAGAAGCCGTTGTTTCTTTTGTGCGTATGTCTGACCTTGGAAATCATTTGTCAGGCCTCCTGGGAATTCAAAGTTCCTTCTGTGGTTTGCTTAAGCAAACAATTGCAAATAGTACCACTTGGAAAGCCAAGGTTAAATGCATTCCAGTCATGTTTTCAAAAAAGGAGCTGCCTTTTTTTTTTTTTTTTTTTTTTGTGTTAGCCCTTAAAATTTTCTTAATAATTTGTAGAAAACATTCAAGCCCTTGTTTTAAATGCTTTGTTTTGCTGCAGTGGTTAAGCCTAAGAAGGAACTGAGTTTATTAGCAACTGCTGCATAGGGGCTTTCTAACAAATGCATACAAACAGATAATAAGGCATGATATTTTTGTATTCAGAAGCATACTAGCTATCACAGCAAACTGACATTGTTTCCCGTGGAAGAAAACTGAGTAAATAAAAGGATTTTAGTTTGTCATGTAGTTTTTAACTTTGCCATTAGAGATGCCATGGTACAGTGGCATAGTTCTTTGGGTTGGCACAGAGAAAAAAGAATTTTATGGATTATTTTACAAAGAGTTTTTTTAATCTTTAATGTGTGTCAAGCACCTAATTAATGCTTACAGTTAAGAATGCAAAGGAAATATGTCTTCACTTTCTCACAGCTGCTAAAATATGAATAGGTCTTTTTAGGTTTTTCAAGATGCATATTGACTATATATATACAAGAACCTGAATGTATGTAGGATGAATTAAACTGAGAAACACTGGCATTTAAATGCATTAAAGCTATACTGAGTTGGAATAGTAATTATCACCACCAGCACAACATAAATATTTAAAACTACTGTACCTATGCAGTAGTCACAGAGGCACCAGGCTGAATTTATCAAAAAACAATTCTGAATGGCACCTCTAGCAAAATAATGGGATATGGAAAGGGGACATCTTCAAATCATTAATATGGGGGAAAACTGAAGCCTGCATTATAGGCTTGTTCTTAGGTGGCAACGCAAACACTAGGTTTCCAAATCAGGACTTGCCATATACAAGATGTCATAAACGTCAAGCAATGCAGCTGAGATCTGCCCTGCTGTAAGACAGGCTACTGCTTGAATCACTCTACTGCAGCAGAGAGGGGTATTTAGATATTTCCA
>CM031878.1:66479236-66752242 GCA_018697195.1 Certhia americana
AAATTGGTTATTTCTGAACTATCAAGAAATTTATGTTTTACCAGTTTAAAAAGAGTTTTTCATTGATTTCTGCCAAGTGCTATTCTTTGTGAAAGCATGTTCATGCTAAAAATATCACTGAAATATATGAAATTATTTGGTGGGCATAAAGAATTTTGCCTAGACATGAACTCTGGGGCTGAATCTAGAATCTGATACTCTGATGCAATATGAAGTTTCCTGTAGGTGTTGACGACATTGTTTAAAGTTGAGGTAAAAGGTGATAAAAAGTACTAAAATTTTTGATTGGAAAGAAGGATGTCATCTTATTGAAAAAGATAAATGTATTCTGAATAAAATAAATTCATTCTGATCAGAAAGAACTCTTTGGAAGAAAACTGATAACTAAGTACTATTGGAGCAAGAAATAAGAAGATGAACCAGCCAGAGTTATGTATTGCTGTTCAAAAATAGAGACTAATTTCTTCCATCTCAACTCTAGGTTCTTGTTCAGCTTTTACTTGAGTTGCTATATAGAATCAGTGTGTGCTTCCCTTTATTTCTTGCTTGCATATTGTGAAAAAGTGAAGAAAAGAAACAGATTAGAATCTTTCTCTTCCACCTGAAAGAAATAATTCCCTCTTCTGCTCTAGTTTATAAATCATTTGTAGTAAAATTGCTCTGTAAAAACACCTCCAGTGACACCAGCTAAAATACATTATTGTTACACTGCCTAAATCATGGTATCATATTTTAGAGATGCCTGTGAGACACAAGGTGTGTACATGGTGGAGTTCTTTTCACTAGAAGGTCTGGGTTGCACTGTTGAGAGATACAGTGTAAGATCTGAAGCCCAGCAAAAGCTTTGAGCCAAATATCTGTCATCCTGTTCCTGCCCATCTCTGGAGCATGAATTACGGCCCTTCTTCATAATGACATTTGATAATCTTGAGAAGGGGAGAAGCTATTGAAATTGTGACAGATATCCAGGTTAATTGAAAGTTATCATTGATGATCAGGAGTTCACAGGGTTTGCTCTGCAGTCTTAGAGTAAAATGTGACTCCTGCCTTCAGCATATTTTGGTGGTCGTTTTGAGGGATTGTCATGGCACTTTCACACAGCACCTATGGTGGGACAATGTTCTCTCGGATGCCTTAGATCCCTTTCACAATGTGGTGGGCTGTTGATGCAGGAAAATATAAAACACTGCCTTTCATAAATGTGTGCTCCAGAATTTGATCTCGGGTCACCCATCTCATTTCATGGATAAGACAGAAATGAGACATGTTCTTTCATAAATGGGAAGCAACAAAAATTTTAATTACTCAATTTGCATTGCTACCTTTTCTCTCTGAAAAATATCTCCGAGACCAAAGAAATGTGAATGTTTTTCACATGCTGACTACAGTAATTTTTAACGTTGCGATGTGAAGACTTTGGGCAGACATAAGTGTTAGAATAGTCATGGATAAAAGGTTAAAAATATCATAAACTTATTTAGCACATAAAATGTATTAAAAGCAAATCCTCAGAAACTGTCTCAAACAGGAAATAAAAAATTTATCTTCTTATTAAAGATTCAGAATAGAAGGCAAATTTATATTGCAGTAACCATCTTCTTTCCCTTGACTCTATCTATATTAGAAAATGTTTGATCTCATTTCCTGTGCTGACGCTTATAAATGCAGCCAGCTGTTAACCTTAAGTTTAAATTCTCTTATGTTGCATTTAGGTTTCCAAATTATCACAAGAAAGGAAGCTCCTTAGAAGCAGTTTATCCTCTGAGTGAAATACGAGCAGAGTTGAAATGCACTTTGATTACACTAAGGTGCTAAAGCAGGCTGAAATGAAATTCAATAAAGCAACCTTTTCAGCAAATTCAATGCAGTGAGTGATGAACCAGTGCTTTTCCAAACTGATTAATTTGTTGAAGGGAACATTTTACTGTCTGCTAATTTTCAGATATGTCTAATTGCTTGGAAATCAAATACTTTCTGTAGCAAAGAAAGATACAGGAAATGCTGTTAGATAATTAAAGCATAAAGGTTATGCACAAATGTCAAATCAATAAGGACAGTAAACATGGTTTATCAGCCACGCCAAGTACACTTTTTCAGTTGCAAAATGTAAATAGGTTTAGAATAGAGCGGTCTGGAAGGATGATGGATAGGATACCCATAACAGTTTAATTAACTCCAGTTTCCTACATGTTAAAGGTTTCTTCAGTCCACTGGTTTATGTAACAAACCCTCTTAGGATTTCATTAGCCATTGCTCAATATGAAGTGCAGAATGCTGTCTTAAAGGGTTACATTTTGTCCTGCTCTTCTGTTGAGCTAAAAGGCTTATCACAATGCTATTACTGTTTTTCTTAAAAATATGCAAATATTTTAAAGTATCAACTGAGGGCTTTTTATTATCAGGAAATAAAATCTAATGACTTCTAACAGTGAAATGCAAATGCTTTTTAACTGCATATAATTGGTTTACTTTGTTGTTTTGGTGGGGTTTTTTTTTTGTTGGGTTTGTTTTGTTTTTTGTAGGGGATTTGCATTCTTTATGTAGATAGAAAAAAGAGAAATTGCTTTTGTTTTGCAGCTCAGAGGATATGATTAAAAGAAAACCTACACTTTACATCACAATAAATTTCAGGGGTTTTAGCGCTTTTTTGTAGTGCATAGGATATTTTTCTTTGCACCTTTTTGTCTGATAAAGGGTATTCACATGTTTCATTTTAAATGAAGAAATTCTTCCATTCTGAAAACGAGGACTCGGAAGCGAGAGCAACATTTTCTAGCCATGCCTACTAAGGATTTTTTATCCCTATAGAAGGGAAAACATAAATCAGCTTGTATTCAATTTGGCTTCAGACAATTAAATTTATCATTAGGAAAAAAAAATGGTTGTTTAACCTTTAACCCTAATAGAAGAGCTTAATTTTAAGTTTAGAGTGCAGAATGCCTTTTTATTTAAAACAAAATGCTATCTAATTTTTCATGTTGCCCATTTAGGACTGTAACACATGAAAACATCACATAGAACCTCAGTTAATAATGATCTATTTTCTTACAGAAGCAGGCAGTAATAATGCTCATTAACACCATTTTCTAATGTTCCTGTGGGAAATGCTATCAAGCTCTCTGTTAAGGACTTATTTCAATTAAATTAACAACTGCTGACCTGCCTTGTACATAGGATACTCTAAGCAAGTGCAGTTTGATCCTGTAATGGCATTTTCTTTTAAGATGAGTGTCTGACAACTGCATTTTGTATGCCTCGGAAATGATTTTCAAAAACATCCATTGTCAGTACATTTCAAGATTGCTCTTTTAAGGTGCTTCGTAGTGTCTCCCAAGTGAGTCAGACATGCATGACCATCCTCACAAACAATGATTTAGAGGAAGAAATTCAACACTCAAGATTTGCTGCTTCCACTTCTCAATAATTTTGTGCTTTTCTTGCCCTCTGCTTTGTTATCAGTCATCCGTGTCCCAGGGGAAATACTACAGGCTTGAGGTTAAATTAAGGTTCTATCTCCAGTGATTGTCTTCAGCAAACCCTGTACATTCCCAAACAAACCTTATCTGCATTGAATGCAGCCTTAAATGCCAAGGGACAACAAGGAAAGCTCTCTTCCTTGTTGACATGAGTGCTAGATTAAAATAGAATAGTGTTTGAAAAGGAAAAAAGGTAACTAGGCTTAAAAAAAATTGTACATACATTAACCTATTAATCATAGCTGCACTCTGAGATAAAGATTAGTGAAAAACATTACCAGTCATCATATGCTACCTGAAAAAAAAAAAAAAATACTCAGAAAACAAAGTGCTGTTACTACATATGTCTTATTTAGTTTTGCTAATTAAAAAATCAAGTCTTTTCGTGTGCTACATGTGGGTTACTGACATTTATGGGTATAACTGAAGGAGTTTCTTGGCTCAAAAGATGGCTGTAGGTGGGCTTATCAAATGAAAGCAGCACAAAATAAACTAATTCAGTACAAGGATCATCCCAGATGCTCTGAAGTTAAGAAAAAATCAAGCTCTCAGCAATTCTATAGTTTTGTACGTGCTGAATGGCATGGATCATATTTCAGGTCATTACTGGCATTAAGGACCTTGCAAGGAATGATCTTGTATCATGTTTTAATAGAAAATGTTTTTAAAGTGCTGTGGGTAAGTAGTCAACCATGGGCCAGTAGGAGTGTCCTTCAGGGATACTGGTCCCCATGGCTGTAAGGCTGGCTTTGTCATGGGGAGCAGGACTTTCTGGGGGACAGAACTCTTCCTGGGGACAAGCTACAGCAGCAGCCTCAGTCTGAATTGCTCCTCTGGCACCACTGTGCCAGACCTGCCACACTGGTTTCTGTTGGCTGGAAAACAGACATGATGAGACCCCTTCTTAGCTGTCACTCTGGGTTAATTAGAGGTGAGTGTTGGGGACAGAGTTTAAGTGGAACATATTTTAACAAAGGATTTACTTGTTTAGGTAAAGTTAAAAACAAGGGTTCGAAGGAAAAAATCAAGCCCCAAATCTATCACTGCTTACCTACAAGGCAATTTTGAAACTGGACTTGATACAGTGTTACATTTTGATTCAGTGTAAATAAAAATTTACCTCTTTTGTGAGCTAAAAGATATCACAGAACCACACAATGACTGAGGTTGGAAGGGACCTGGGGAAGGGACCATCTGGTCCAAAAACAAGCTCAAGTGGATCCATCAATCATGTGGATTCCAGACAATTTTTCTGGATCGTGTCCACATGGTTTTTGAACATCTTCAAGACAGACTCCACCATCTCACTGAGCAATCTTTACCAGTGCTTGGTCAGCTTCACAGTAAAAGAGTGTTCTTTTTGTTTAGAGGGAACCTCCTGTGTTTCAGTGTGTGACTGTTGCCTCTTGTCCTGTCATTGGGCACCACTGGAAAAGGTCAGGCTCTGTCCTTGCACTGTTTCTGCAGGTATTTATATGTGTATTGATGACTTCCCTCCTACCCTCTGACCCTGCCTTTACTCAGGCAGAACAGTCTCTGTTACCTTAGCCTTTCTTCAAAGGAGAGATGCTTTTGTCCAACAGCTTTTTTTCTCTTTCCAGCATGTCCATGGCTGTCTGATAGACGGAAGATCAGTGGGAAAAACACTCCATCCATGCCTTAGCAGTACTGAATAGAAGGGCAGTCTCATCCCTCAAATCTCTGGTAATGCTTTCCCTAATGCAGCCCAGGGTACAATTCCTATTCTTTGCAGTAAAGGCACAGGTCTGGTCCATGTTCTACTTGGTGTCCTTCAGGATGCTCAGGTCCTTTCCTGTTGAGTTGCTTTCCAGTTGGGTAGCCCCAAATACACTGATGTGTGGGATAGCTCCCCTCCAGGTGTAGGACATTGCACTTCTCCTTGTTGAATTCCATGACATTCCTGTCCTCCCAGTTATCTACCTTATTGAGTGTTCTCTGGCTGTCAGCATGACCCCATGGCATACCAAGCATTTCTCTCAGGTTTTCTGAGGGGTCACTCTTCCTTGTCATCCAGACCATTAATGACAATGGTAAAGAGTATCACCCCCAGATTTGATACTTACTGTACACTTTGAATCACTAGATCCAACTATACCTCATACTGTTGACCACCACTCTTTAGCCAGTGTTCCATCAATTGGTCATCCATCCTATACTTCAACAGTTTATCTACAAAGCTCTTACGGGAGGCAGAGAAATCACTAAAGTCTGTGTAAACAATATCTACTGCTTTCCCTTTATTCATCAGTTGTTTTGATGTAGGCACTCATCAGGTGTGCAAAATTTCCCCTTGGTGAAGTCATGCTGCATACTGATGATTTTCTCGTCCTTCTAGTGCCCTGGAAATGGTTTCCAGGGTTAGCTGCTCCCCTGACTTCACAGGAGTAAAGGTAAAGCTGACTGAACTGTAGATCCCAGGGCCTTTCTTCTCGCCCTTTTCTGAAGATAGGACTGACATCGGCTTTATTCCGATACTTCTCCCAGTCACTAGGATTAATCAAAATTATTTTTAGTGGCCTCACAATGGCATCTGGCAGCTCCCTCAGCACTCATAAGTGCGTCCTGTGAAGTCCTGTCCATCCCACAGACTTATACATGGTCTGTTTTGCTCAAGTATTCTCTGATCTGACCCTCTTTGCAGGGTGTGTATTTCTTGTATTGTAATTTTAAAAATTTACATTTAAGAACCTTGGTCTGCAGTGGGTCTGTCTAGGAGATGTAGGGCATTAGCTCTGCTGGACATGGGGGAATCTTCCAGAGAGGTCACCCCTGTAGCCTTCTTGCAAAAACTTTGCTGTGTAAATCAGATGCACTCACTTAAAAAGCAAATGTTTTTAAAAGAAATGATAAATGTTTTTGAAGAATACATTGGATTTCTTTTTGTCATCTTACAGATGTGCAGTTGAGGGTTTGTAAGAAGTGTGTGAGTATAAGGATAAAAAAAAAGCTTCCAAAGAGTTTCAGAATTCATATTTGTTACTTTATGTCCTCATCTATCCTGCCTTTCTGTATATTAAAGCTGTCCTTGTGGTCCTACTTTATCAGTGCAAATGATGTTACTTTCCCACTTACCACCTTTTTCTCACTCTTTTATGTTGGACTTGTAACTCATACTAGCAATCTTGTCACTAAAGAATTTAGTGTAGAGATATCTGCGAGAGATACATTCATACCAGATCTGATTTATTTGAGATTTTTTTCCTGTGGGTAGGAAACAACAACTATTTTTCTCCCAGCAAAATAATAAAAATGACTCTACTGCTGTATCTGAACAGAGTCTCAGATCAATGCTCATGTTTAACAGGGAAAAAAAGTATATTTGAATAAAAAATACATATGAATACTTTAACATATATTATGCCCTTTTTCCTTTTTATGGTCATGTTTCTGTAAATGATAGCAGAAGCTGGGGCATGGCAGGTTGTCCTTCTGCTGAAAAAATTAGTACTGCTGAGACAGAATGTTATTGTACTGGAATTAGCTTGTGTAGTGCATGTTCTTTTCCTTTAGCACAGGTGGTCACAAAACTTACTGATGTGTTCCTATAGACTGTTTGTGCTGGGGATGTAGGCTCAGCCAGGGGATTGAAATGCACAGAAAACTGCCAGGTTTTTCCCAAGAAATGTGAATTTAAAACCCCCAAAAAAACTGTGATCTGATATTTTTGTGTAAACCTAAGACTGCTCACTTTTCTAGAAAAAGAATTTGTAACACAATCTGTGATAGTGCCACCAGGCTCCCCTTACAGTAGAAATGTTTCAAACAGATGTGTCTTAATTGAAGTAATCCATCTCAATCAAATGAACCAAACTTGAAGATATGTAAGGAAATTATATAAATATTCCTCAGCCTTTCCCCCTAAATGCTCACATTTTTTCACTCTATGTAAATTAGAGTGTACTTTTTATGCTGTTGATAATGACTTTTTTCATTCCTGGGACCAAAACATACAAGTTTTTAGCAACGTATTGGTTATTATTAAAACAATTAGCAAAATTTTCTCATGATCATTTTGTTCTAAAGTATGCAACCACATAATCACATTAAATGACAAGAAAATTCCTATGAGATCTTAGGAATAATAGTTAAAGGACTTTGAAACTTGCTGTTCAGTGCTTGCCTGTGGGGTTTCTCAACAAAGAGAAAGCTGACCTGAGATTTTTCGTGAAGGAGTGATGCTTCTGACTCAAGTTAAAGGAACATATGGCAACAGTGACAGGCCTCCATTTCCAATTTAATCCTCAGCAAAGATCTTTTATTTTTCTTTCAATCTATGGAGGAAATTTGTTAAAAAACCCAAAACCACAAAAATATTTTTACAAGGTCTTCCATTCTTTGTATTCTACTTGCTACTGCAGTATACAGTAAATGAGTATTTTCAATGCCAGACTTAGGTAACTTCCCTCTACTTGCAACTATTTGAAAAATCAATGCCAATTAAAGAAAATAAATCTGGGGGGTTTTTTTAAATGAGTTTAGAATGTTAGCATAGTTTTGTAAAACTGTGATAAATCATTGCATCCAAGAGAGTTATTGTACCCATTTTGTCTTAAAATTTATGACTGCTACTGAAGAAACGGATATTCTATGCTTAGTAAAAAAGATTCATGAGGCCAGAAAATACCCATTCTGCCTTAACAATTATGACTGCTATTGAAGAAATGGACATTCTATTCTAGTAAAAAAAGGTTCATGAGGCCAGAAAATACTTTTCTTTTTTTTTTTTTTTTCCCAATTAGTTAATTTGTCACTTTGTTCAGATTCTAAAATTTACCCTGACAAGAAATAGAAATCTGCCTGGTTTTTAGAAATATGAGAGACCAACAATGACCCACAAACTAGCTGTGATGTTTGGCGTAATTGTGGTAATGCAGAAAAATATTAACTGTCAAACTTGACCAAAGCTGTGGCTGTGAGGTAATTTAAAAAGACGAAGAGTTAATTCCAAGTCACCTCACATATTTGGAAAAGGAAAGGTTAACAAACCATTATAATTAGTATCTTCTTTTTAATAATACTTTTAGTTTTAGCTATGAAGAATTTACTAATTCCATGTAAGTTGCAACTTCAAAGCAATAGCTGCATGAGTAATTTCAGCCCCTGAAGGAATTGAAACTAGGCTCTTTCTGAGGAATTTTAGTGACATGAAATCATTTCCATATTATGCATCAGGGCTACTATAACTGTCTAACTTCAATCTGAAGGTCACAAGTTCACAAATAATTTTACTAAGTATACTCTAGGAAGTGTCATCCACAAATGCTATGCATATTGATTTTTAAGCCATGCTTCCAAATATTAAGATAGAAATATATCCAAGAAGATACTGTTCGGCTCATGCCCAAGGTGAAAGTTCTACATAAGTGTTCTGAAAATAGATTATGCATATCTGTCAATGAAATTAGTCTGAGTTAACTCAGTTTGATTACTGTATGGTCTCAAAGAAAGATAAAAGCATATCTGTGTGTTCTTTAGTGGCTTCTACATTTTTCTTCCATTGAAACTTTATAAAAAGCCAACTTGGATAACTACCATAGTGATTGCACAAAATAGCTGGGTTTGTGCATTTGAATACCATATCTACTTTTATGCATTCAATTCATATAGGCCATGAGTCTATTGTTCTTTCTAAGGCAGTGAACACAGGGGGATGGTCTGTGCTTTGAGAGAAACAATCTTTCTATTTGGGTTATTTGGTTGGGATTATTTATCCTATTTAATTTTTTGGTATGAAACCCACCTTCTTGCTTTCACAAGAATTTTTCTGATAGGTAAGTTAGCTTTTACAGTACTCCTAGCCCAGATTTCCTTGATTTTATACCTGTGAGAAAGGGAAAGTTTTGACAGATTAAATTACATGAGCTGTGGTCCATAACCACATGAGGATGAACTACACCCAAGTCTTTTGAAGGTGTTAATAGGCAATTATTGTTTCCTCTGAGAAGATTTCCCTTCTCTCTAGTGCCTGTATATATTGCATGATACAAATATTCTATTGACCAGAGATTTTTGTTCTTTGTTTAGAAGCTGTAATAATGTTATTTATTTGCAATGAAAATTACCAAGGGAGCTCTGAATAAGACAGGAAAATGCTTTATGCAGCTTCTCCATCTATTGTCAGAAAAACTGAGAGGAGTAAATTGCTAAGTGATATTAAGATTCTTTCTTGCACATAGAAAAAAACACTGCAGCGCTTCAAAAATCTGTCTCTTTCTAGCTATTCCTTTTCTTATTCTCCCCATTTTCCACAACACCACTTTTTGCTAGTGAAACCTTCCATGTAGAAGATTACACATAATGTTATCTCCAACAACCTAATAGAGTTTGACCCAATCAAACATTTGATAAAACGTTGATTTTTCTGTTTTTACTCAGGCAATTCTCATATTCCTGTTGCTACCTGCATGACATCTTTAGATTTTGATGCACTCTGAAAGGGCCCTTTAGCATGTACAGCTGATCATGTTCCAGCTTGCAGTAGAAGTTCAAGTGATTTCTGGCATGCAAGTATTAAAAATCAAAATGGCTAGTTTTTTATTTGTTTATTTACTTACTATTTGGCTTGCAGATATTGTTAAGAGTTGAAGATTAAAGTTCTTTTGGGACCATAATGTCAACATACAAGTATTGAAAAGACAAAGATTTGTATCAGGAATATAGTAAGTATAATTAACACTAAGTTGGTAGGGCAGCTTTTATTGTGAAAAAATTCTTCTCTGGTAATGTTTTCCTTGACTTAATTCGAAATTTAAAGGAGTTATAATGCATATAAAATATGACAACTCGCTATTTAATTTGTTTAAGCTTTTCAGATTTTTTTTGCTCAGGTTTTTTGTTTTTCATCAAAAATACAATGTAATAAGTGTTTCCTCTAGCTACTTGATTTGTCTCTTTGAAAATATCCCAAATTCTTTTTATGGCACATTGTGGAAACAAATCTACATATATTAAATCTTGTAATGACTTTTACTAAAATATGCGCTTAAGGACACTTGCTTGGATACTCAAGTAGTTGGAAGTACCCAATAAGAATATTTTCCATTACTGACTGTCTGGAAATAATTTAGTACCAGTCCCGCTCCAGAGCAACCCTTGTTCACACTCAGAACTGTGGGATGCAAGTTGACATGGGAGAGACAAGTAACTGTAATTGTTGTGCCATTTAATGCCACTTGTTATCCATGGAGAACAGGTTTGAAGCTGTTTAAATGTTATTAAATGGGAAAGAGGAAATAAATCTGGGCTAATAATGTGTCTTGAATTTGATAGCTGCTGTATTTGGGGTTATGCCATGCATGGTGTACAATTATTTCTGCCCCTATGGATTCCCAAATGAAGTTTCAGAGACAGAATGTGTGTTTTCAGCAGCAGATGTCAGGAACTTGTTTCTGTCCTGGTCAATCAGCAGATTGAGCTATTTTTATTTAAAAACCTTGTGTGCATTAAGTAGTTGACATGATGCATTTTCAAAGTCTGTAGGAAAATGCAATATATTAAAGAAATATTTTGATCTTATTAAAAGCTTTTATGGCTCCTTATATGGATTTATTTTGGATTGTTCATTAGCAGACATGAAAAAACTCATTTCACCTTAGACTCATAATTTTTCTCCTACAGTTTTCTTGTAATGCTAGCTCATTGCTCTGTCCTTAAGCTCCTGAATTTTCAGAGACAAATTTCAGATGTGCTGAATGTGATTAGAACTCTTGTAATAAAATTGACTTCCCCTGGATACACATATGCTAAAAAAAATAAGTCAGTCTGGTGTATCAGAAATAAAAAAAAATCATTTAAGTTGCCAAGTGTTTTTGAAACTTGCTTGTTCAGGCAGAGTTGTATGTCTAAATCTTTTAGGATCAGGTAACTCTCTGGAACACCTATTTCTGCCCTCTGACTCCTCCCTTGTGGTCTGACAGCCCTCTGAGTAGCAGAAGAGAAAGCCTGCATCTAAAGGGACAACATGGTGACCTCAGACAGGACAACACTCTCCAGGTGACCTGGAAAAGCTCCAGAGCAGGACTTCTGACAGCTGATCTACTAACACTGAAGGAATTAACTCATGCATGGTTGTAGGTGCTGAACTTCTACCCCTGAGAGAACAGTGCTCCTGAGACAAGAAGAAAAACTCTACAGTTGTGAAGCTGCAGCTCCTTGTGCTCACTGCACAGATGATCTCTGGCCATTTTTTTTTTTTTCCCATGAGGAAAACAGATATACTGAAATTGTACTGCATTTTGTTTCATTTGTTTCTGCAAAAAGGGAAATTCTGCCAGGTGGAATTATGGCAAATATGTACGTGCTATTCAGCTCATATTACAATAATTACAGTGTTTAGCAATGGGTCATTGATGTTGCATGTCAGCAGATGAGTAATGCTTTTCATGATGTTAATGGACACCAGGAAAATTTTCAAGGAGTGTATTCGTTTGACTTGTTTTCCCCTCCCACCCACAAATTTCTTTAATTTCAAATAGGCCTCCTACAGCACAGCAAGGAAAAAAAAAAATCACAGCTGCAAATGCTGAGACATGAAGTACTGACTGAGAAGTTGATGCAGTTGATTCAGACAAGTACAGAACTGTTTGGGTGTTATGATTAATAAGGAAAATATTTTAAACTGACCTGACGAACGTGGGTGTAAGTCTTTCAATGATATGTATTTAAATTGGTGCACTTAGAGTGAACAAACTAGATTGATGTAATGTACCCCGTGTAGACATGCCCTTGCTCTGCTTGCCTCCCTGCTTTGATCTGAGATCGGGGAGCGAGATGAAAGCAGATCAGAAGAGTGCTCCCTATTGTACCTCCGTAAGTGATCACATCTATCTTCATGCAACGCCATGGCAGCTGAGGCCAGCTCAGGTGGCAGAGCTGATTTCCCACAGTTATAAATGCAAAGGGACTGCGGGCAGGGAATTTCAATGAGGGGCACTTGATTTTGCAATGTCAGCCAGCAGGCCCTCAGTCAGCTGATTGAATCTTCTGCACTGCCTATCCATTTAGCCACACTTTTAGAAAGTGGTTGCATTAGAGGCAGTGGTAAAGGTGTAGTTCATTTCATGTCATGGGACAGAATAGTTGTTTCAGTGACAGGAAAATTAGGTGTAGTTCCTTAAAATTAATGCAATTGTTCTCACACAAAAGAGAGGAAATTACTGGAATATAATTGAACCTGTTACTTATTAATATGCTATATGGAAAAATGAATACATATTGTTGATAGATCTATGTATACACAAGAAAGCATTACTTATTTTTTTTCTTCTAGTAGCCAGGTAGAGATGTTTTGATGCCAAATACATGTTAGGAGTTCTATAGAAATGCTGTCTTCCACTGAAAGAACCTAAGTATTGTCTATGCATCTATAATCATCTTGCTTGGCTGCACTTACATGGATACAGTGTGATGTGTTTTACTTCAGAATGAAATCTTTTTATTCCCTGCTGCATGTGGTGTGGAGGAAGTAGTAAAATCCTGATCTGAGTTTCCAGGACCTACCAAAAGCTTCAATGTATCAGCTTTTGCTGAAAAACAGCACTGCTGAAACACTAAATCACAGCCTTTTGCAGAAAATGTTGACATGAACCCAATGCTTATAACTTCCATTTAAAAAGCCTTTTCATTTTTCTGCCATCCATGGATGTACTCACACAGAAGCTAACTGCACTTTGCATTTGATAGGTTGTGGGTTTAATTTTTAATTGTTTGTACAATAACATGGATTTAGTCTTTGCAGTCTTTTAATGTAATCATCCTTCACAACAAGAATTTTTTTGTCTATTACAGTAGTGTAAATGGAAATAAGAGAGCATACATAATTTTTCATTAGATCTTTTATGGCCCATGACTGAATAAGGGTTGAAAGCTTCAAATATTTTACAGATTATTTATTTGTGCAAGAAAATATTCAGTTATCTTTTCTGTTGATTCTCAGTGAGAATTGTGGACTTAGATCTAGAAAAAAAGCTTATCTAATGTATAGGAAAAGTATTAGCATTTCAAATCAGTTCCTACAACTAATTTGTTTTCCTCTGTTGCCATTGATCAAACTTTTCTATGTCAAACTGGTATGTCAAAGCAGAATTGAATAACTTGGAAATATGAATAAATCCATTCAGACTGTTCATTCTGTGGCAGTGGTTAATAGCAGTTGCTTAAAAGCCCCAAAATGACCTGAGTTGGAATAATTCCCTGTTCTGCAGTGAATTAATTGTTACTTTCAATATTAGAAAATAAAAGGGGATCTTAAACACCCTCATTTCCTTATTCATTTTTGTGTAAACTGGGATGCATCCATAAAGAAAGATGAGTTCCTTGGAGAACATTAGTTCAGTTTCACTCTGGCCACGGATTTTACTCATAAGACTTAAATATTAGAATTTGGCTTCTGGAGACCTGTGGCTGAAAAAGCTGTCAGTAGTTATAGTTGTAAAGGCTGGTTCTGAGTTTGCATGGGAATGAATAGTTTTCTACTCAAGCATTTAAGTACTTGTACTAATTTAGTGCTTTCCACTGAACGGGTATTTGAATTTCTGAAGGCAGGCAGCATTAGGAAAAAGGCACTCCCTTCTTTATTTAGTAAAAGACAAATGGAATGGAGGCAGCCAACAAAATTATCTTCCTCCCTGGAGGCCATGGAAAATAGTCTCCATTGCAGTTTTGCAATGGACTTTCACGAGCATAGAAAGACAGTTGCATGAAACTGGGTTGAATTATGGATAGGTAGTTCAGTAAGATGGACTACTGCCCACTGGGGAGAATTTTGAAGCTGTGAAAAACTGATCTTTAACAATGATAATGTATGTAAAAGCAACAATTTGTCTTTGTTGGAGATAACTTTCCAAGGCTTTGGCCTGGCTTCTTGAGTATCAGGTTTGTCTACGCAGAACAAAAGGAAAAATGTAAAATAAAAAGAGTGTGTGTGTGTGTCTGTGTGAAATGACATAGCCCTACTTTCACTTTCAAATAACACAAAGAAGTCAATTTTATGTAATTTACCTATTTCTACTGTGAATGATGTTATTTAAAATATTTATAATTTGTAGTGTTTATGCAGGAATCTAAGGCTAAAAACACAACACATGATTCTAAATAATAGCCTAACATGTAAGTTATAGCATACTTTGATATAATCAGTTTTTTCAAAAATGCATTAAAAAGACAATTTGTCTCATTAAAATTCAACAGGCATTTAGCTCAGCTGGAACAGGACTTATTCAACCTCATTCACACTGAATTTTCAGATAGACTACAAATACATAGACCTAAATTCAAAATACTTTTGGAGTTAGAGCACTGAAAATATTTGAGCGGCAACATCTGTATATATTTTATCAAATACTGTATCTTTACCCTTTCAAATTTGAGTAAATTTCTGTTTTGTAAACCATAATTATATGGGATCATACTTAATGGTTATATTTGGTAATGCTGAGACAATATTAATCAAGTTTCTAAAAATTTATGTATACTTTCTCATTTCTCATTTCTCATATCGGTACTTATACACTTTAGGTAATTACAGTCATCTACAAATTTTATATGTGGTAGGGTTCCACTATTTGGGATTAAAACTTTCACAAATTTTCATGAATTTGACAATTTTAAGGATGTGTTTTTTGCACATCTCTGGGATGACAGAAGCTGTGTTAGCAGTCTGAAACTTATCTTGAGAAAATGTACATCTGTGACTCTGTGGTGAATGTGTGTCAGCTGCTTCCTGAATGCTACCCAATGGAGGATGCTACTTTTAACTTTTTTTTTTTAACTGTAAGATACTGTACAGGCTGTTTGAACCCCTGCACTGTGCTTGAATATATTTACTAATTATGGTCTCCCTCTCTACCCTGGAAATTTCTAAAGCTTGGACTAATTTCATGCTATCTGCATGTGAGCAAAGGGTTACACGTCCAATCAGCTTCTCTTACAGTTGAATAATACAGCAGTTAGTGAAAATCCAGCCATTTATGTACCACAAAATTTTTGTTTCAGTGCGTTTCTCCCTTCTCATCTGGTGCCCCGTTTTGCTACTTATTTCTTTGTTTTTTGTTTGCTTGGGGCTTTGTTTGGTTTTTGTTTGCCATTTTTTAATATTTGGTTGGTTAATTTGTTGGTTGGGGTTTTTTTTAGATTAAAGAAAATTATGCATAGAGTTCTCTGCATGCTCTGTTACAGGCCAGATTAGAGAAAGAAGCAGAGTGGGGCTTGATTCCCAATTTGTAATTCCATCTAGTAGGGCAGGTAGTGAAATTTGTCCTGCGGCTGGTAGGTGAGAGCAGCCTGGGCATTGCTCTAGGAGCTGTTCTCATGTGCTTTGGTCAGTAACAAGTGGCTATGATTCTGTCTTTATTCCAAGTCTTTCTGTTTTTGAAGGAAGATTTCTCACAGTGATCCTAGCAGCTCTCCAAAATGTGTAGGGTGACTGTTTGACCTTACTGCCTCTTTTTTTATTCTTTTCCAAATGTAGATTTAATGATCTTAACTGGCAGGCAACTACTCCAGACATATTCAGGACCTTTGTCATTCAGCACCCTCTCTGATTCTATTTGCATGTTTCCATTACTCTTTATGGATATAAATATTCCTGTGAAGTAATAATTTTATCATTTTTTGCTGTTCATTTCAGGACATTTCTCTATGTAAGATGAATGATATTGGCAGGCATGAGAAAGTTTTTGTCTTTTTCTGTTTACTTTTTTCATCTCCTTTGGTTTGTTTTGCAAGGATATGCATGGAAATCTGGTCCAGGAGCCTGTGTGTTGAAACTCATGACCTGAGAAGAGAATTACTTACTTTGAATCTGGCTTCTTGTCTGGTGTAACTGGATGACCGACCTTCCCTTGTGTTCCTTGTCAGACATGGTCAGACCTTGGGGTGAAAGATGAATGTCCTTTAGCTCTGAGAGTTTTTTCCAAAGGGACCAAGACCTGCTGTAACCTGCACTTCCAAGGAAAGGTGTGAATGCAAATAATCACCAATGAGCAAAATGCAAAGGGTTTCACACGTCAGTCTGTGACTTTTGCCGGTTTTCCTCTCTTGGGATACTGGCTGATCATTCTCTGAGAAGAAAATCCTGCTCCAATAAGGACTGTGGCCAAGAGGCCAGGCCAGGACCTTGAAACTAAGACTGTTCAGGGAAGGAACTGCAGCATTGTCAACAAAACCTTGTTCAGAAGAACAAACTTGAGCTAAATTTCCTAGCAACAGAATAATTTTTTTCCTCCATAGAAAGAAGAAATAACAAATAAGTCTGTGTTTTCAAAATTATTGCTGTGATTTTTAGTGTACTTCTGTATACTCCTAGGATGAGAACAATTTTGTAGGCTATTTTGCTCTGAAAGGAGATATCTGTGGTTAATCACTGTGTTGCTGGGAGAAAAGAGATTACTGTTCTTATCTTACTGCTGTGCTCCTTGAAGAGTGTTCCTGGTGCTGTGCTCATTCATACCTTGGCTCTTGAGTTGTTTTTTCTTTTCCAATCCACTCTACCCTTGTTTTAAAGGCAATTTAGACTCCAGTGGCTGCAATAGCAATTCTGTAACATTTGCCTTACATAGATTTATTTTTTTAAACACAAACCCAAGTTATTACCATAGGATTAAGCATATGTAATTGATCATTTGTAGTGTACTGCCCTTACTGCAGCTAAATTCACCTGGAACAATCAAATGAAAATTACTAGCTTTAAAAATGTTTGAAGTGCTGTCTTGTATTTTAAAGTCAAACAATTCATATAATGAGATACCTTGCCTAATCACACAGATCTTAAAAAGTAAAAGAAAATTTAAACCACACAAAAGCATTACATTCCACCTCTAATCTTTTTTTTTTTTTTTTTTCTCATTTCAGTGATGGGCCATTTGTCTTAAGCCAAAAAGAGGTAAAGCATATCTGACTTTTATGTCATTTGCCATACCCACAGGAGCTGCTTTGCTTCATTGCTAGCATTGTTTAGATCATTTGTACAAGAGAGGAAAGAACTGAGAAGCCAATAAATTGCAGCTGCTTTTAAAAAGGAGCTGAAAATCAATAATAAATTATTGTTTTCTATAGCAGTTTAGGTTCCTTATGTGTCCCTTCTGACATGTGGATGTAGCTATAAATTAATTTAGTTTTAGGCTGTAAAAACCCTAACTTTCTCTGAGCTGACTTTCTGGCATGCATTAGTGATATAAAAATAACATACCTTGGCAGGATAGCTTTCGAGGAGTGCCGAACACTGCAAGTTATTTTTATAGTTTAATGAGATATAGGTCCATACTTCCAGACGGAGACACAGTGAGCAGAACACTCTATAATTTACTGCAGTAAAATGATCAGGATTCATGCTGTCTATAAAACATGAAAAACATTCTTCATTCCTTACCAATTAGATCATAGTTACAACTCTCGGCTCCTTTGAGCTTAAAAGAAAATTCTAACTGCTAGACATAAATGAATGCAGTGGTTAAATTAAAGCCTTCAACAGCCCAAACAGGCTTGAAAGAAATGCCTTCTGGATATTATTAACATGCATATTTAAGTGCTATTTTTAAAATTTAACTGCAAGCCATAGCAAGCACAAATGTTTATAATAGCTATTTCAAAATTGAAGCGTTAATTTAAAAAGCATTTTCATTGCTGTTAATTTCTTCCCAATAATTTTATTTCAGCTTTTACTGAAGATGATTTTCTTTTTTTTGCATGTGATGACAGACAACTTGAATTGAAGTCCCTAGATTTCATGATTTGCCGGCCTTGAAACGATTCTCCCATAAAATATGTCACGCACAAATAAAAGGCTCAATTCATCAAATATATCTGGTTTACAAAGTGAGGAATCCTATTTATTTCAGTGGCACATCAGCATAGGAAAGGTAGAGGAACATGTTCACAGAGTCAAAGCTTTGGTCTTGTGCTTCAGTTCAGAGATGAATCATCTCACATCACAAAAATACCTGTGGCTTGTTCTGCAGTGTAGAGAGAACAAAGGAGCAGGAAGCAGGGAAAGAGCAGATAGCAAAGGTGTTTGGTTTTCTGTCACAGGTTGCTGGTGTGGTTAATCTTCTCTGCTTCAGTACTCCACATTTTCAATTCTTTTCCAATTTGGTGGCACTGACAAGCCACAAGCACTGTTTGTTGCTTACAAGTAATGTTGATTGCTTGACAGAAATGAATTTGAGGCTAGCTCAGAGATGACCTTGCAAGTCTTTGAAATATCAAAGTATGTCGTTCTGATATGCCTGATAAAAGTGTCATTTAAATATCCATGGAAACTGGCTTTCACATACAGCTCAGGGGCTTTGGTCATAAACAAAATACTGGACTGTGAAGGGATTTCAAAGATATACCTCATCCTTTTGATGTCTGCAGCTAATCCTTTTCCTCAACTCTGTCCTTAGGAAGACTACTGAAGGTGAAGCTAAGCTGTTCAGTGGGAGCACTGTGATTTGTTTATTGCTTTGATATTTCCAATAGACTACTACTCCCTGTGCATAAGGAGTGTGTGGTAAGAAACAAGTGAATCTCCATCCCTGTATTTAAAAGTTAAAAATGTATTCATCCCTGCATATGTCTATATTTGCATGTGTTAAGTGAGAAGCAAACTAAGCAGTCCTGTATAGCCAGAGAGGTGCTCAAAACCAGCCTGCAAAATTGGTAAGAATTAGTGCCTCATGTTTGCTACAACTTTGAAAACGTGTTTGTGCTGTGTACTGTCATCAGGGTCTTCTCCAAGGTTCTCATTATGTAAACAGTATTTAAGTCCAGGTAGTCATTTAGTTAACATAATTAAGTAGGGAATCTGTTGTTACAGATAATTAAAGGAGATGAACAGTTAATATTCTTTCTTTTGTAATTTTGGTCTGGCTGAGTGGGACAAATATTTTTCCAGCCTGTGGATTAAGATTGTTTTACCATTTAATATAGCCTTTTAAAGATCACTACTGTAGGAGTGAGAATTACCCTCTTATTACTTTCTTGTTTAGCAACAGAGATTTATAAAACTGTGGTTTACTGGGTAGACTGGTATGCAAAACATACCAACTAAATCAAACTAAACAAAGAATCAACAAAAACAAAACCAATGTCTTTAAAATACTTGACACCTTTCGTTTATTAGATCATATTCAGGTTTTTTAGGTTTTCTGGAAGATTCATTCCATTGTATGGTACTTGTTTTTTTGTCTTCTTTTCAATATTTCATTATTTTTATTTTTTTTTTAGGCTTCGTGCCATCTGTGATGTATAGATCATCAGAAATTTTCTTGGAAATTAAAAAATTACAAGATCCATTTCATTAGCTTCTATTTTTTTTTTTTTTTTTAAAGATAAACATTATAATAATAAGAATAATTTAATTAAATTGTAATAGCTGATTTGGAATAACTGACAGAGAACACCATTACTTTTATGTGAGAGTTTCAAAGTAATTTCAAGTGCAAGTGAATTGAGCCTACTCATGCTCTTTGGGGTGAAGTTAATTAATATTATCGCCTTCATCACAGTCCCCAGCTGTGAACAGTCCTGGGCTTCTTCTGGACAGTAAAACTAAGCAATAAAAAGCTGTGTGTTTTGTGATTAGATGGGAGTGGTGTCTCCTTTGAAGATATGATCCTGCTGAATTTATTAAAAAAGATAATTCAAGGACCAGGTGGAAAAGTCCTTGGAAGAGAGCTTAAGCTAGCCAGCTATATGGAATTGCTGTTCACCATCACTCTCCTCTAGGTCTGTGATGGAGAGCCTGTATCCAAAGTCATCTCTCTTTGTTACATCAGCTCTGATTATGTGGCAGGGTCTGTCACTTCAGGAACAACAGTGAGGAGGGCAGGACCACATATGCCCAATTTCAGCTGCTCAGTTCCAGGTCATAGCCTCATCTTCAAGGACAGAAAGTTTTTGCCAATGTGTTGACTAAGCACAGAGATGATCATCATGTGGGCACAAATGCCCTCCTGCAGTAAATGAATGCTACTGTAGGGGTAAAAACATTCAGTTTCCAAGAGTTTCTATCTCTTTTCTTCCTGTGTGCAAACATCAGACATTTGGAGGGAGTAAGAGAGATGGAAACTGCTGTACAGATAGCAGCATGATAATTATAAATTGGGTTTCTACCTCTATCAAGACTGACACAGCAAAGGAGAATAGGAGGGATTAGTTAAGGAAATAATCTAGCTATAGACTGAAGTAACAAAGCATATAAATGATATTGTCTTTTAGGTAGTTTATTTATTTTAATTTTCTTAGGGTATAAGGGCTGAACTGCTGTAATCTAAAAAGAAGCATAACATAGTCTGAATATCATGGCAGCAACACATGTGCAACATTAGGTTTGACTTTTCTCTGTGTAAAGCAAATCTGTCATGCCCCTGGTATTGTAGCAGAGCTGGAAACAAAGTCAGTAACTGATAAATGTCAGGAGAGGTTTGTGACACTAGAGCTGATGACTGGAAATCAGTAAGATGATTAGAAATTTTTTAAAGATCTGACATGCAGAAATGGAAAGTGTAATGTGGAAAAAGTTTGTTCACAAACTTGGCTTTTGGAGAGAAATCTTTCTTCATAAAATTTGTTTACTTTGGTATGGGAATAGCTACTTTTGATCTCCCTCTAACTCAAGCATGTTCCTACTGCTCAACTTCAAAACAAGAGTTTTTGAACTCCAGGGCATTCTAATAAACTGCTCCCAAAGACCTGTTGGCCTGGTGGTGATGGGTTCTCAGATCATCAGATTATTCAAAGCAAATGTCACCAAGGAAGGTATTCAAGAGTAGCAATGGAGCAATCTGAGGAGTAACTCATAAATGTATGTGGTCAGTTCTATAGAATCATGAAAAGGTAAAGGTTGGAAAAGACCTCTTAGATCATCACATCTAAACTACTTCCATCACCACTACACCACATCCTCAAGTGCCATATTCATATTTCTTGAATATTTTCAGGGATGCCAGCTTCATCACCTCCCTGGGAAGTCAGTCACAATACTTGATAACCATTTCAATTAAGAATTTTTTCCTAATATTTAATCTAAAACTCCATGTCAAAACTTCAGGTCATTTCCACTTGGTCTTGTCACATGTTACCTGGTAGAAGAGACTCACATTCACCTTGATACAACCCCCTTTCAGGCAATTATAGAGAATGATAACGTTTTCCCTGACCCTCCTTTTCTCCAGGTTAAATAACCCCAGTTTCCTCAGCTGCTCCTCATGAGATTTGTGCTCCAGCCCCTTCATCACCTTCATTGTCCCTCTCTGAAACATACAATATACATGTATTGTACTTAGATATATTTTGTGTAATATATAATACATATTATATATTACAGATATAGAAGTGCACTATATGTTATAGAATTATAAAATATCCTGCATTGGAAGGGACCCACAATCATCATCTGAGTCCAGCTTCTGGGCTGGTACAGGACAATCCCAAGAATTGCAACATGACAACACAAATTTTAAACTCGATTGCTTCATGGTTGCTGCGCCCAAGGTGGCCACCAATCTTCACACAAGAGCCTGTCTCTTAACAAGCCACAAACCTAGGAAGGTACCTTTCCTAGCTGGCTCCCTTAGCAGCTATACCTTGAGGTTATCATGCAGATTTAGGACTCTTTTGGACCTATTTGTGCCAGCTGTGTGATGTTCCCAGTTATTGTCTGACAAGTTGATGCTCCTGTAAGGGCAAGGGCAGGAGTTTTGAAGTTGTCCCTTAGTTCCTCAAAGAGAATTCTTTGGAATCATTTTTCTGCCTCAGTGAGGCCACTCCTTTGATGACACCCACATTATTTTTTTGTCCCTTAGTCCTTACTCAGAGGTTGTCGGCCTGCTGTCATGGACTTTGGCTACATTTGGCTTCCAGCTCTCATGTCCCTCCTGGAGAAATTGTGACCATCCAACATGGCACCCCAGGGGCTCATTCCACCAGGCTTCACTATTCCAGGTATATAAAATCACTGGGACTGGGCCAAAGCCTCAAGCTCCTCTTTGTTCCTCACACTCTGTGCATTGCTGTAAAAACATTTCAGGTGTGGTAATCTGAAATATACACCTGCTGTAACTGATGTCTCATGCAGCAGCAGATATCACTGTCACTTCTTCCTTCAAGTTTTGGTATGACTTCCCATTGCTCTGGCAAGCATGGGTTTGTCCCTTCCCCCTTCAAATCTAATTAAAGCTTTGTCAATGAGCCCATCTAACTCCTGTGTTTGAACCCTTTTTTCCTTCTGAGATAGATTGCATCCCATCAGGTATTATTAAACCAAGTGTTGTATAGCTTACCTCATGGTCAAAAACCTCAAAATTTTTCCAGTGACAGTAACCTCAGAGGCACACATTGACCTGATGAATCTACCAGCTCCTTTCAACTTTATTCCTTATTTCTGCATTATTCCTTACTACTGGAATAATCAAGGAAAACACTACCTGCACTCCTGATCCTTCAACCAATCATCCTAAGGCCCTGATACACAGTTTGACTGCCCTTCTCTTTGTTATCATATCACCACTGACTTGAAGAACTAATAACGAATAATAATTAGAAGGCATTACTAGGAGATAGTAATTGGAGAGCTCTCTGATAATATCTCTTTCCAGACCCCCAGGGAGGGAAAACGTTTTCCTGCTGGTTGGGTCTTGTTTGTATATTTTCCCCTTTCTTCCATTAGAAGGGAGCCACCTCTGACAACTCCCCTTCTTTTGATCCTAACAGAGTTCGTGAAGAAGGGGCTAGATTGTGTTGCCCTAAGTGGGCCCCTTTATCCCATAAGAACTTTCATTCACCTTATCAGTTATCTGTCCTTCTAGTTCCAGGGCCTCATATCTGTCATAAAATGTCCCAGTCCTACTTGTCATTGTCAAGTTTCTGCCTTCCTCCCAGTACGAGCAGTGGCCAGTTCTAGCCTTCATGTTCAACAGAACCTTGAGGGCTCCACTACAGTGAAGGTTTGAGACTCCTGAAATTGGAGCATCTCTGAGAGCAACCTCTTGATCTCTTGCTCATTTTCTCAAATATTACATATCCTATTCACTTCCTCCTTGTTTTACACTAATTCTCTCCTTGGGAAAGTAAAAAGAAATCAAATTTGCTGAAACAGTTCAGCAGTTCATTGGATTTGTGGGGATGGGGAGGTGGGGGGAGGAGTGTTTTTGATGTCCTAATCTAAAAATAAATGTATGGATAAAAATTAGAATAAAAATAATGATGATGGATAAAAATAATGATGATGAGATAATCCAAACACTAGGCAAAACAGTAAACTGATTGATTAGTCTCCTTTTAGAGAAACCTGTGGATACAAAGTAGCAAAAGTACAGTGTACAAAGTTTTGAAACTGATGTAAAGGCTCTAATATTTCAGAACTCAGTAAACTCAAATCAAAGATTACACTCTTTTCTATTACCTGAGACTATAACTGAGCTGCATAATCAGATCAGAGAGCTTGAGACATGAGGGATTTTGCATGCCACACAAATAGGGCTTTTTCTTTTTGAAGAAGGCCCTATGGATTTGGAGCAAGCCCAATCTGTCTCTTCAGCTAGCTAGAAGCCAGATCTGATCAGCATGTGAAAGAGCGCTGAGCCTGTTACATTTTTATTTATAAGAAGGGAGCTGATATTCAGTCTTCTTTGCATCCTGAAGTGGCACTCCAGGGTGTCTGATGTGATGTTCAGGAGTAAGTGACTGTGTAGCTTACCTTGTTGGAAGTCTATATGTTTTAAAGCACAGCATTCTTTGCTGGAAATATAATCTGGCATAAGGTCTACATGGCTATTATAACAAAAAGACAGCTGTCCTGTTGATCCCTGGGCATTATGGAAACTTCAGTTCCTCTTTTTTCACTCTATTTATTGATGTCTGTCTTCAAGGCAGAGTGGTGTGTTGACCTAGATCTTGATAAGAAAATGGCTGAAATAAATGCTCCACCATAAAGTTTCTGAGAGGCTGTCCCTTTCGCCTCACTTTAAATTTGATTTCTCTCCTTCCTGTTCATTCTGCTGCTCATCTCTCTGTCTGCCTTTGCCCACTTTCCTATCCATTTCTGCTCAGCCCTTTTCCTGCCCTTTTTAATTTATTCTTCTGCTATTGCTGCATTCACTTTTCTGTGCCTCATTCTTCCCTGCTGTGTTTCCTATGTCCTTCCTTTATCTTGCATATCCAAACATCTTATTTAATCGACTCTCTTATTTTTTTCATCCACATATCTTATCCTTTGAGCTTTTGCTTCCTATCTCTAGCTAGTAATAATAGTTATCTCTTTATGTGAGGGAATTGGAGATGTACAGTTAAAGGTCATACTCTATTACTGTCCTTCTCACACTCTCTCCTTGCTCTATTCACTCTGTAATTTTTTCCAGTCTTCTCTTTCTACTCTTGTGCTGCACGTCCTGAAGCTCAGCACTTTGCTAGTTTCCTCCAGGAAACTGTGGTAATTATTTTTACCCTCTTGTGGCAGGATTTTCTGGCTTTACTTTGCTTGCCTAGTTTTTCCTTCTCTTCTCCTTTTTCCCACTGTTATCCTTTAGCTCTCATTGCTCCATTTTCTCCTCTTTCAGATGAAGTTTTCCTCACAAAAGAGAGAAAGGATTGCAAAAGTCTGCTAACCTGAACAGTCCCTTACCCACCCTTTACACACATTTAAACTAACTGCACAAACCCACAGAGAGTATAATGAGGTGAAAATCAGCAGGAATCTAGATTTCCCCTTGCTCTCTAGAAGTTCTTTGTTTGCCAGAACTCTGACTTCTGGTGAACAGAAGGTTTAATCTCTAAGTACAAGTTTATTTGCAATTCATGAATTTCTTTGTGAAATGGACATCTGAAATAGTTGAACGATCCTTCACAATGGGATTGGGGTACTGTAGCTGAAGTTCAGCATGGCCTTGGACCACTTCTGAGTCACAAGTCTCCTTTGTCCAAAAGCTGATTTTTGTTCTGTGATATTTCATTCCTACACTACATCTTTGCTATTGTCTGTGAAGCTAGGTGGTAAGGGTCTTGATTATGTTAATGAAAAAATCAAAGAGATGGAGGGAAAGAAGCATCCATGACCTTTTTTGAAAAGCACAACTTGGTTGGAATTTTATGTCTTCCTATTAATGATTTTTATTAGGTTGTACTTTGGGTTTTTTTGTTTTGGTTGGTTGGTTGGTTGGTTGGTTTTGTTTGTTTGTTTTTCTCCCTTCCAGTTGTTTTTTAGTTCTTTCCTTGTTTTCCTAATTATTAAAAATGAAGGAGGAGAAATATTTTGGGAAGGTTGAGACGCAGTCTCCAGTGGCATGTCATATGTAGTAACTTCTAGTAAACTACAGAAATTTCGTTATAAGTGAGTTCAAAATTTCTACTAGTTAGAAAATTGGTCTACTGATGAATCACCAATAAATTGAGTTCTTCTTATGTATAGAAGTAAAGCAAAATGTAAGAGACAAGAAAGCCAGAGGAAGTAAAAAAAACCCAAAAGATGAATTGGAGTTTCTTATATTGAAACATTGGTCTCAGTACTGACCTAGTCCGTATTTTATAACATATTGTGTACATTAGGCCCTATGTATGATACTGCATTGTAAAATCAACATTTTTTTAAATAAAGTGGATATACTATTTTAACTATATGTCCAGGACAATAGAGAAGAAACCCCCCAAATTATGTCCTGCTTTTATTTACTTTCCCTTGCTACTTCTTGTTGGAATACATCCTTTCTTTATTCCTGGAGCCGAAGAAAGGTAAAGAATTAAGAGTTTTAGTGCTGTATTTGGTGCAAATAAGTGGATGTGGGCAGTAGGCCTTGTGCTTCCTCAGTGTAGGGAAGAGGCTGGGAAGGAATTATTCCCGTCTGAGTCAGTATTAAATTCTACTCTTGACTACAGAATGATAAGCAAATTCATTCTTCCTGTGCATGATAAATGTCAGTTCATTGACTTCTCCCACAATTACAGACATAATATCAAGTTCCTGCATATCAGCTGAACTGCAGTACCAGACTGTGTGCTTGCTTCCAGCTTTTGGCAAAGTAAGGTGAAAGACCTTTTCTTAAATTTAAATGAAAAAGATTTAAATTACTTCACACTTGCAGTGGGCTAAGAGCCAACACACAGCTTATGACACTGGCATGGCTGATAGGGAATTCATCATGCTATTGCAACTTGATCATGTAAGTGACCCCTTCCGTAATGTCTTACACTGATAAGACAGATTGTAATGGGATTTTATGTGAGCATTATCCAGGATATACAGGTAAAAACACTGAAAACCTGAAGGTAGTTCATGGTAGTAAGGGCAGCTTCATTAATAATTATTCTCCACAGGTAGAGAAGCAAAGTAGTTCCTGTACCAGGGGAATGCAGTAGATTGCATTAGCAGAGACAAATGCTGTTGTAGCTTCACTAGCAAAGCCTCGAGCAGCCCTGTCTGCTGTCAGGAGAGCTCTTCAGCCAAAACAACCCTAGCTGTAGATGTATATACCTATCCTTAAAGCTCCCCTGAAAAAAAGGGGAGTGCAGCTAACTAGCTTCTAGCAGCAAGTTTATGAAGACTCTTAGAATTATAAGATTTTTTTTTTGCCATCTCTATCATTCATTCTATCTAAACTGATTTGAGATAGCACAGATTTTAGCATGAAGAAATATCTTAATTTCAAAAGAGCAAAGTTTTAAGATATAAGTGAAGATTGCGAAGTTACCAGCAGTCACTGAATATTGGTCAGGTTTTTTCCAGCTTCACTGTTTTTCTCCTCCCTTTGGTGGGGATCAGGATTGATGCTGCATTGAGATTCTCTCTGACATCCACCATAATCAATGTTTCTAATCAGTATTGCTCGGCTGGCATCATGTGTGGAACAGAGCAGAGTGCCCAGTCAGCACAACAAAGGGACAGTGAGAAAATGAGGAAAGGAGTGAGGGAGACGCAGTGAAGAGGTTGATAACAAATTGAAGAGCCAAGCTTGAAAAAGAAGACAAAGAAATCTTCAAGTATTTTTTGCAATTTAAGAGGAATGTTGTTAGATACTGCACTTAAACTCATGCCTTCTGTCTTGGTGAGCACTACATCATTCTTGTTTTATTGGCATCAGGATCTGCAGTAGCACTTGGCTGAATTTCATGAGCTTCCCTATTCACTGGAAGTATAGTTGAAGAAACCTGGTGATGCAGAGGCCAGTTAGATGGCCTCTCAGAGAAAACCTCTTGAAATTTGGTGCTGCATTATGTATTGGTGTGAATTGTGACCCCTATGCCATTTTAGGCCATCCTAAAAGTGAAAATAATCACAAGTTTCGAATAGTAAAATTGGCTAGAAAATGCTGTGTTTTACCAAATAAAATTGTACCAGAAAAAGTGTAATTCAGTAACTGGAATAATTATAGGGGAATATCTTGAGAGAGAGAAAGCAAGTGAGCAGAAACACAAGAAAAATCATGTAAAAAGGAAGAAAGTAGAAAATATTTATGACAAATATAAGTCTTAAATTTATGTAATGAAGCCATGTTTCAGTTATCTTTTATAAGACTTGAAGAATGAGAGTGCATGAATGCTCACTCTGGACTGTTGGAGAGTCTGTGGTGTGTCATTAAATATACAGACCGACCATCCTACCTGGCTGTGTTCGAAGAAAAAAATTTTTTTTTTCTCTGGTCTGTATCTCAGTTCCTTAAAAGTTTACCTCTAGTCTTTTGACAGCCATCTGCTACTCCTTGAAAACTAACATAAGAAAAGTCCATTTGACAAGAAGCTTCATGTAAACTAAACTTTTTCTTAGTCCTTCTGAGATCAAAAGTGGCATATTGATATTCTCTTCCTGCTGTTAGATGTTGCTTTTTTTGTGTGTGTTGGGCATATTAATGTTCTTTGCTTAATTCAATACTTGTATCCTTAGTTGTTTGGGATTTTTTTAACAGAAAGATGAAGCTTATTTTTTATTTATTTTTTATTTTACTGTAATAATCAGTAATTGATTTTGTAAACTAATGCCACTGCAATTGCTTTAGCTCAGCAGCAAGTGGGAAAAAGAGCCTCTGTATTGGTGCTGTGTGCCGAGTAGATTATGCTTCTTTAAAAAGGTACATTGTCTTGCTCTTGCATGTGGAAAAATGATTCAAAATTATTTCATTATATATCAAAGGCTTTCCTCTCTCTTTAGATCTTTATCAAATACTTTTATGAGACACTTTTAGAAGATTCTGACTCTATGGAAGGTAATAAGATGGTTCCCTTTGAAGAAAATCTAAACCCACAAATGAAAGAGTATGTGCTTTTGAAATGCTGTAAGAAGAGTTTTTATAGTGGTACAGAGGACAGAATAATCTGATCTGCTTAGAAGAAATTATTATTTAACAGCTTAAACAACATAATTTCCAGAAGAACATATTTTTAAAATAGGTATGTGTTTTATATTTATGAGGGTATAAAATTCTTTGACATGGCAAAGGTCTCACTCCTCAGCATTAGAGACTTGCATGTCTGCAGTAACCATAGTATGCTCACTGAATGAAAGACCTTTTATTCAGGAAAATGAACTTATCACAACACACCTGGCATACTTTCTTATACACTTGGGATAGAAGGTCTTAAACCCATGTGTGGAACACCTAATTCCTCTGGGCATGACTGATGCATGCACTGCTTTACAAGACTCGAATTCTCCAGCTTCTGTGAAGCTGTTAGCAACAGGTTCATATACTATGCAGAGGGCATATGCTCTCTGTGCTTTCCCTTTTGCTTTTGTTTGACAGTCCTCTATGACTGTCCACCAGTAGATACACCTCTCTACAGCCTCTTGCTCAGCTGCTTAGTTTTTGGATATAAAGATATCTCCCTGCTTTGAACATTCTATCTTTAGCTCCATCTTTCCTTGCTGTGAGTTTCATTTTTCTTACATTTCACTCCTGCCCAATCTATTCTTAAAACTTATTATGCCATTTTGATAGACACTTCTTCCACACAGCATAAAACTTAAGGGGATGTCTAATGTTAGACTTTTATTGCTGTTTTAACAATCTCACTGCAATCAGGAGATTAGAGACAGCCAGACTATTCTCAGACATGGTAGGATGACAGGCAACAGTGTTATTCTGCAGCAAGAAAACTTCCAGTGAGATATTAGGAAAACATTGCTATGAAAATATTAAAGCAGTGAAAGAATTTCAGGGTATGTCCGACAGTTGTTTTATTCTTGGATTAAGTCAAAGGTTGCCACTTTCCTCAGTTTATGTTTGCTGGGCCTGCTTTGGTTGAGAGCTTGAACAAGGTGTTCTGCAAAGGTCTTTTCCACCCCACTTGCACCATTTTAATGAAAGGTGAGATCCCCTCACTATTGAGCTACTTTTGACTCTCCTTGAACCAGATTTTAGTGAGAACATGCTGTTCCATTTGTTGTAATCTGTGGCCGTTACTTAATGCTCACAGTATAGCTCTCATCTGCTTTTAGTCTACCTGAAGGAGTGGTATTATGTTTTGTAAAAGGACAGTGGGGTTTTGTATTTAATAAGCAGTTGCAGCTATGCAAAACAAATCAACCAACCAACCAACCAATCAACCAACCAACCATCTCACCTGAAACCCGAAACACAAAAACCAAATCAACAAGAAACCCAACAAAACAAAAGAAATCCAAGCCGCCAGCTTGCTATTTAGACATGCAAGGTCTGAATGAACTATACAAAGATAAGTTTATTTCCAAGCTCCTGACTTTAAATTTTCTGTGGGTTTCTTAGGATTTAAATTCAAATAATATATCTTTTGTTATTTATTGTTTACATGAACTGCAGGTTTTAGATATGAAAATACACTTTTGGCACAAATGTGTTTCAAATACAGCAACCTCAGAGATACCATGGGAAGAAAATTTGTTTGTATGAGTTTTTATTTTCTTTAAGCAGTGTTTGGCATTAGCTTAAACTATACCGAAGGTAACATCCTTGAGAGAAATATCCCTACACAGAAAATTCCAGAAGTTTAAATAGATACATTTAGAATCCCATGTAGTGAAAGCTTTGGTAGGTATAGAAGAACCCTGGATCAGAGATACATTTATCAGACAAAAAGGCAGGTGGCTCAGGTGGAGATGAAGGGAAGTGTAAAAACACAAATATGAGAGAGAGAGTAATAAAAGGGGCTTCACTTCAAAAGGTGGTTACCAGCAGGATGAATAAATTTCCTTATTTTTGAAGTGAAATGCAAAGTTCTTGCTCGTGTCATTGAAATTGAGATCTACCTTAAAAGGTTTGTTCCAGCAAAGATGTTAAACATTTGTTTAACTTTAAATCAGTGAACAAATGCAATCCCTTTCATGGGTTAGGGTCAAAGACTAATCACAATGAAGTCTTTATACATGCAACTGCATAACTGCCAAGATAGTACATGATGAAAATGGTGAATAGTTTTTCCTTACACTACTGATCTTTTTTCCTTCTGAAACACCATTGCTATACCTTTGTTTTCATTCACATGCTTTTTTGTTTACATTTGCCTCTTAGTTTTTTGCTGTCTGTCTTCTGACAAGTATGTTTTAAGACTGAGAGCTACACAATCACTGTTGGTGTTTTGTTTGAACTGATGTCAATATCTGCCTGAAAGCTTTACTCTGAAATGTAACATAAGCATACTTTGATTCCAGCATAATTTTATCTCAATCCATTAGTAATTGATGTTTCCTTTTTTTCTTCTGGTATTACAAAAAAGCCACATGGAAAGTAAGTTCTCAAGCCCTAAATGAATAAAAATATTTTCAGGGGATGAATGGCATTTTTACAAATATTAACAAATACTTCTCTTGCAAATAAAAATTGTTGCAAAAAAGTCAGCTTTATGAGCAGTTGTTTTATGAAATGTCATTTTTTATAGATAATATACTTTAATAAGTTTAGGAACCTTTACCATCTGTGCTATGAGAAAAATACTTTAATTTCTCTTAATTATTCCTGTGGTTCATGAGTTATGACCTTTCTCAGGGACAGAAATAAATGCCAGTTCTTCCGTGAACATAATGTGCACAGTGGGACTACAGAACCCACACAGGTATTAAAGCAACCAATGTCCTGAAATAAGTAGATCAGCAGCAGCATCAGGAAGCAAATATACTGCATTCAATCTGACAGTTGGAGTGGCTTGGTTTTATATGTAGTGTATAAATAGCCCAGTAATTAAATAGGAAAACCATTAACAGCTTAGGTAGAAATAAAAGCAAAGTAGTCCCTTGGGACATCAGAAGAAAAGTAAAAAGCTACAAGAAAGATGTTGTATGTGTTTTTTGGGACAATGTACAAGGGACTATCTGGTAGCTTCTTCCAGAGTGGTGGCACACTTTTTTTGGAGCATCTTCCTCACAGCAGACAAAGTGCAGAGGAAAAGCAGGGTCTCCCTCTTAACTATCTCTTTATTTAGGAGAGACAGACACAGACAGCGGGAAGAGCTTCCCCAGACACATAACAGGTCAGAGCAGGGGCATCTGGATATGTTTGGTTGCTGCAATGAAATGTGTGTCATTTTCTTCTTATGTAGAGGAATTGTTATGTGTGGTAAATACATTTTAATCTCTCCATCAATATTTTGTTTAGGTGACCTAGATTGCTGTAGTTGCACATTTCTAATACTTAAATAATACTGGAAGGGTACTGCTTGTACTGAGAGGGCCTTGTCCTGCACAGGGGCTGTAGGTCTGGTCCTGAAACAATCTAGGCACAATTTCCTCCAAGCTGACACTTAAAAGGACAGCAGTGATATACAGGCATTTAGGACACTGATCTCTTTCCTACCCTCTAATCTGATTCTAGTGAGGCAAGTCTGAACACATTCCTCCCATCCTCATGGTATTACTGGAGAGCTGGGAAGAAAAAAACTTTTTACCCCACATCACTCTTCCAGTAGCCAGGAACCACTCTGCTGTAGTGCCAGCAAAGAGAGCAAAGACTGAGCAGAGTGCAAGCTTATGCTCTGATGGAGACTAGTGTTTGGGAAGAGGCTTGTGCCAGCCTCTAGGCAGCATTTCTTTCTGATGCTGTTATTGAGATTTCCTTTTCATACTCTATTCTCTTTTCCAGACTAACACTTGTCATACTACATGGTACCTCCTTTCCATCTTCAAGTTAGATGTTTCAATTTTCCAGCATAAACATCCTTGGGTAGAGGGTGGGAAGGTGACCCGGGAGGTGCAAAGAGAGTAAGGGCGGAGTTGGGACAGCAGTTGTCCCCTAGCAGAAGAGCTACCCAGGTGTACCAGCAATTAAACCTGGCATGTGCAATTCAACCCACAGTCAGCCACCAGAAAAATCTTTTCCTGCAACCAGCACCTCTGTAAACATCACATCTTGGATTCATGGGATTTGGGTGTTAAAACCATCTTTCAGTTCTCTTAGAAATGTGTTTCTGACTTGCAGATAAGAACCTGGGAAGATGAATTTTAAAGAACCCAGTACCATAGAACTGTAGCATCGTTTAGGTTGAAAAAGACTCTTAAGTTCATTGAGTGTGACAATTAACCTAACACTTCCAAATCTGCTACTAAACCACATCCCTAAACACCACATCTACAGATCCCTTAAATACCTCTAGTTATGATGCCTCAACTCTGAGCAGCCTGTTCCAATTCCTGACCAGACCCTCGGGAAAGAAATTTTTTCCTAATATCTAACCTGAATCTCCCCTGGAGAAACTTGAGGCCATTTTTCATCCTATCACTTACCTGAGAGAAGAGCCAAACCCTCACATCACTACAGCCACCTTTTGGGTAGCTGTAAAAGTGATGGCCACTCCTCTACAGCCTCCCTTTCTCCAGGTTCACACCTGGAACACCCCACCTCCCTCAGCTGCTCCTCATCAAACTTGTACACTAGACCTCTCAACAGGTCCATTTGTCCTCTGGACTTGCTCCAGCCCCCTAATGTCCTTTGTGTAGTGACAGGCCCAGAACTGGACACAGGACTCAAGGTGTGATCTCACCAGTGCCAAGTACGGGGGGACAGTCATTGCCCTGGTCCTGCTGGTCATACTATTACTGACACTTCTGTCCTTCTTTGACAACTGGGAACACTGGCAGACATTAAATAACTAAATTTTGTAGTTTTTAAAACACATAAAAGCACATGACACCTCTCATGTCTCAATTTATGATTCTTTGAAGATTTTGCCATATTGCTCTTTTCATGCAACTCTGTCCTTATTTATTTGTATTCATTGTCTGACACTGAGAAGCCTTATGTAGCTTAACCATGGCAAAGACCTAAGTTCTATGCGGCTCATTTGCTATATCTTTCTTCCTTCATTATTTCTTGGTTCACAATCTTTTATTTTCCCATTCTCTGTTGTTACATCACTTAATGGTCTGGTTTTGAGCCATTTTCCAAATGCCTCAAGAAAAGCTAGGCTACTGCTAGTAACTCCTTTAAAGTACAAACAACTGATTTCTAAAGGACTCTGACATGATTTCTTTTTTAAACACTGTTCATTTGACCTTTCAGAATTAGTCTTATCCTGGTCTTGTACTATTCTATCCTTAAATAGGCTCTCAGTCAATTTTCTTCAAAACATAGAGATTTAGACTTTATGAATTTATATTTTCCGTGACACCCTCTCCAGTTTCAGAAAGAAGTCCCTGATTAATAATCTTCCACTTTCCATGAATACTTGCTGTTTTTCTGGATGTGGCATGTGTACTGTGTTTTTGTCAGTGCTGCTCCTGCTTAATGCTATGCCAAATGACCAAATTATAAAATTTTTCAGTAATTTTCCACCCCAAAATTTAAATATTTTTTGAGCAATATTTCTTACTTTGTACTGCGCTTTGTGATTAGTGATTTCCTTATCTTTGCAAGGTAAAAATTGGGTTATGGGCTGAAATTGATTATACTCTAAAAAATTTATTTTTAATTTAGATTTCTGCTGTAATCAGTGTTTCCATCTGCCATTTCCAACACTTAAAACACTTATCTTTTTTGAATTAATTTTGCTTTGTTATGAACCCCTTTCTACTTAATTTCCACTTTATTACTCTGTCATAATTTTCCACACTGATTTTTAATTCTAACATTATCACTAGTGAAAAAAAGGCAGTAAATGGATACTGGAGTCTGGGTCAAGCATTTAAACAATCTTTTCTAAACAGCTATTTTTAAACTAATCTTATTTATTTTAAAGTTCCAGGATAACTCAGAAGAAAGACTTCCCTGACCCCCAAACTGTTGTCTAAACATTAAGTCTGGTTTGTCACACATTTTATACTGGATATATATCTTTCACTCTTTACCAAGATTTCTTCTTTCTTTGCCTAAAAGGCAGCTTAGAGAAATTTTCCCAAGTACTGAAATGCCTGTTAGTATGCCCAAGCCTCAAGACTCGAGATTGCATTTTCAATAATTTAATATGTCATTCAACCTTATTAGAGCTACAGTGGAGGTGTATTAATTTGAAATGTTTCTTTAAAAGTAAGACAAAAGCCCAGAATTCTTAACATTCTTCTGCAGCAACCTTTTTCTTGCCCAGGATATATAATTTGAACTCTGTCATCTGCTGACCTTTAATCCTCCATTCCTTTTTTTAAGAAGCCTTTTTTTCTTCATCACTGTGATCTCAGAATGAAAGTCCTCAAAAGATTATTTTAGTTTTGACTTAGAAATCATGTTAGTTCTATTTTAGAGGGAAAAATGCATAAAAATTACTTTTAATGTTTGTGTCACTTTAGAAAATCAAGCCTTGAATTTAATTTTGATAATTTTCCTCTGAAGTGGCAGTTTCAAAACAAGCCTTTTCAATGTAGTTTAAACCAGGGATACAAGTTGAATATGATTGCTATGCTGGTGGCCAGAAATGTTCGAGCAAATCTGAGGACCAAACCTCCCTTAGGCATAAGGGCTTAGAAATCAAAACTGTAGTGCACATAGTTAAAACAAACCATACAATTCTATTATGCTATTAAGTATATTTTGAGATATATTGTTGTGCTAGACTACCAAGTGTCTGGAAGATTTCTAAGCGTGGCTCCTAATGGACAATAAAATATCAAAACATTTGATGTCTCAAATGAGGTGAGTTAAAAAAAATCAAATCAGATTAAAATATTGAAATCTTTTACAACAGTTGCCTAGTTTTACTACAGCACACTTGCTGGTTGATGCAGTTCATGAGCACAAGAAATTCAAGTAGTGGACTAATTTTGGGTGCGACTAGCACAGAACTGTAGCTTTTTCTTTTCTGCTGCTGCCTTTGAAAGGGGAAATAGGTGTTTCTGTATATGGAGTACATACAGAAGGATACATACATACACAAGAAGGCTTTTGAGATGAGAATATTGTTCACTTCTAAGCACAAATAAAAGACACAAGATCTGACTGTCAGCAAGTCATTATTGTCTAATAATCCCTCTGCTAAAATCCCTCTGTTATTTTTGTTTTAAGGCACACTGAAGTAGTGTCAGTCATGCTAAGTTTGAGAGATGAAACAAATGTCAGGTGAAAGAATGAATTATGATATGAGCTAGGAAAAATCAAAGTAATAAGTCTTCTAGATGCTATTCAAAGAGAAATGTGTGTTTAAAGAATAAGCTGTGAAAAGCTTGAAACAAAAGGCAAAGCTGTGATCATTCCATGCATTATCTCTAAACCGTTGTTATATGTGTGCCACACACTTTTTACCTCACATAGTGCATTATTAGAAAGCTGGGTCTCTTGCTGAAAAGCAGTCTTACTGTGATTTTAGAAATATCCATTTTCAGTTTAATTTCATTTACTGGTATCCACTTTCTTGCAACTATCTGGTCTGGAGATGAATTGCCCATTGGCCCCATTGTCAAAAAGACAGCATGAAAAGGGAAGCATGTGGTTGTAATAATAATGTGGTACATGTGTAGAAGGTCAGAGAAGCAACAGATTAACATTCCAGCAGATGATTTCCTTAGGGAGAACTCTTGAAAGTATCAAAGGCCAAAGGTCGTGACACTGATAATGTCTCTAATGTTGTTGGCAAAATAGTTGCTTCAATTTCTCCTTCCTAGGGGTAATGCTTTTTTTTTTTTTTTTTTTTTTTCCCTATTCAATTAGGAGTTAAACCTTTTTGGAAACCCTGAAAAATTAGTTCCATAAATATTAGTCTGATTATATAGGTAGTAATGGTGTTTCAATAAACCAATTGTCTGGTCTCCATTAAGTAATGTATTAAAATGAAGTGGTTTAAGTGAAGAAGCTTTCTTTGTGAACTAGAGTTTTGTCATGGAAAATTTTGGAAAATGTTTTATTTTTGCAGGTAATGCACAATCGATTCTTCATTTCCATCACAAAAAACATAAAAAATGGGAGGCCAGTGCATAGGAACAAAAAGCTCTTAACCAAACTCAAAGACAAAAAAGGAAGCATAGAAAGAGTTAAAGGATAAGTAACATAGGACAAATAGTAAAACACTGCCTGTGCATCCTGGGATGGACCTAAGAAAGTTTAAAGGAATTGAACCTGGCCAAGGTCATCAAAGACAGCAAGAAGTGCTTTTGTAAATACCTCGGTAAAAGGAAAACTAGGCGATATGTGGACCCACTGCTCAATGAGACAGTGGACTTTGTTGCAGAGGACATGGGAAAGGCTGAGCTACTGACGCCTTCTTTGCCTCAGCCTTTATGGAAAGGTCTAGCCTTTGGAAAGGCTAGATTCCCTGCAGGAAGGAAGGAAAACCCTTTGTGGAAGAGGATCAAGTCAGAGACTATGACCAAATCATGTATAATCATGTGCATATGTAAATCCATGGACTCATGAGATGCACTCATGGGATCTGGCAGGTATCATTATGGGGACACTCTCAACAGTCTTTGATAGATCCCAGGAACTAGGAGAAGTATGCAAAGACTGGAGGAAATAAAAACTCATAATTTCACTTCTATCTTCAAGAAGGTTAGGTTTGATCCAGAGGACTACAGACCATCTATCCTTGCCTTGGTATCTGGGAAGGAGCTGGAACAGCTAATACTGGAATCCCTTTCCAGGCACCAAAGCACAAGAAAATCATCAGGAAGTGTCAACACGGCTTCACCAAAGGGAAGGGCTGCAGAGTTAACAAGGGGCTGAAATATCCCTCACATGTAAGTCTGAAAGTATTGGAAATGAATAAACGAAGGCACCATCAATATGTGCAAGGTTATGAAAGAAGGGTCCAAAGAGGACAGAGGCTCTTTTCACTGGTGCTCAGTGAGCAGAACAAGGCCATGGACACAAATGGACATGGGATATTCCCTCTAAACATCTGGTGCCAATGCTCAGTCACCCTCACTTTTTATCTGTGAGGGTGGCTGAACATTGGCACCAGATATCCAGGGAGGCTATGGAATCTTCATCCTTTGAGATACTCAGAAGCCACTGGGACATGCTTCTGCATGCAGCTCTGTGTTGAACAGGGGATTTGGATTAGGTGTCTTTCAGAGGACAGTGTCAACTTCTATGTGATTCTGTAGCTCTGATTCTATGATTCTTTGAAATTACAGCATTTGGCCAAAATTGTTTTTTAAAAGTACTCCAGTGTTAAAAGTGATGGAAAAAAAATCACCAACAAACCAGCTTTCTGGGCTTCAAATCAAGTGGGCCTTGGTAAGTAAACAGACCTTTACTCTATCTGACAGCCTTACCAAACCCAAGCAAAGGTCTGCAATTCAGTATGAGTATGTTAGTAGTCAAAGATGCATTTGAAAACAGTTGAGGCTAGAAACTGTGAATGGACCCTTTTAATTAGCTTAAGGTACCAAGATGAAAGAGAGCCCTTTTCATGCTCATGGCTGTTTTCACCATGTGTGGTATTTCCTTCCTCCACTGATGAGACATAGGCGTGCTTAACCAGCATTATACTGAAACAGAAAAACTGATTCTCATTTCATTTCAGTGTGTGACATATGGGCTGGAGTGAGCAGCACTCACATGCTCAAATAGCCTAAAGCAAGTAGTTTAATAGATTCCATGACTACTTGATGAGCCTGAACAGAAAAGAGGGGCCAGGGGGACTCTGGCAAGAACTAGCAGGAGGAAAATTAAGCAGGGTCAGACAATGAAGCAAAGGTTTTCTCCTGTTTTCTAAAATATTGGTATACTCCTGCTCTGCTGAATGTACTGTTTCTTTTTAAAGCTTCTGGAAATACTCTTACAAAAATTCAAAACACAGCCACAAATCATTTATAGGAGACCAAAAAACAATAAGTAGTGTCAGCACAGAGGGATATATTTTACTTGGTCGTGCCAGAAGGAATTATAGTAGGCTGTGATAAGTGGAATATAAAGTAGCATAAGTTACCTGTTGACAACAGGGTTTGAAATTATAAGATGTAAAACCAATATATTTACCTCACAGTATCAAACAGCTGGGATTTTTTATACCTCGTAGTGGAATAGCATGCCATTTTTCAGAGCCCCATAATTCTGTAAGCATGTTTAAGTACGTGCTGTTATTTATTAGGTTTGGTTTGGTTTCTTTGTTTCAAGTATTCCATTGATTGTGACGCACTCAGATGCAAATATAATAACAGTGATCAGCATTTTGTGGAAAGCTGTTATCATAGATGGTTTTCTGGTCCTAGCTTCAGTTTTGCTCATTTAGGAGATTGTATTTAATATACTGAAATAGCTAGGAATATTACTATCCTCTTATGAATCATCACTGAGCTAAAAAATCCTGCAGGAATCTTATTTTTTCATGCTATTTAAAAATCTAATTATAAAAATAAGCCTTGATGAGGAACTGACTGTAGAAGAGTTCAAATAAGAGCTTTTTGAATGACAGATGGTAATAAGCAAGTCAGGCATTTAGAGGATGGTTTATGTGCTAGACGTTATAGGTGTTGTAACTATTGACCCATGTTAATGTGGTTACTCTGGAAAATAAAATGCAGGAAACAAAGCTACCTTGAATGACTTATCTCAGCTGCTGATTAGTAGAATATTTGTCAGTCAGCAGCAGGGCCTGGTCAGTTTTCAGATCTTAAACCCTTACCACCTTGTCTTTTCCCTCTTAGTCCCTTTTTCACATGTTTTGCCATTCCTATTGCTGTTCTCTCAATCTACCTCTTTAATACCACTTAGATGTTTCTGGTAAAGAATCCGATTCTGAAAATTAGAGCTAATAGAAGAAGCAGAGCTGGTAGAAAAAGTGTTTATCTCCTCTTGCAAGAGGTGAACGAGTCTTTTGTCTAGAAGGTACCCTAAAGGCCTTGTAAGAATGGTAGCAATATAAAATGAGGTACAATAAATGGAAAAGGCAGCGGGGATAGTTGCTAGCTTTGCCTTCCATACAAACTGACCCCATCACCTATAACTGTAGCACTGAGGAACAACTAATAAGCTGTAATTTGGACGCCTGTGTTTCAAGTGAAAATGGGTTCAAGGAAAATGGGTGGGAATGGCATATAGAATTGATAAAATCCAACATTGATTTGTTGAATGTTAATCTTGCCAAATATTTCAAACCGAGCGTATTTTTCCACCTTTTGTAGTGGTTGCACTGGTGCAGCTGTTCCTATGTTTCCCCACACCATTTCTTTCTGCTGTGTTATGTGCTGAATAAACCTAGCACAGCTTTTGGGTCATTGCCAGTTGTGGGAAGTATGCCTGTGCTGGATGAACAGGCTGTTAGTAAGTGAACCAGCAGGAATTCAGCATTTCTTCTGTAATTATGATGCGGTGATTATGATATTTTCTGGCTACATCTCTCCTAGTCAATCTATATTATTCTTGAAACAGACCACAGGAATGTCAATTTTAGTCTTTCCAGGACAGGAGGTAAATGCTGACTGTCTGTCAATTTTGGTCCTTTAAATTGTCTGCCTGCATAAAGTCAGGGAGTTGCAGGGTGGACGATGGTGCAGTGAAGGTGGATGACAATTGCAAAGCATATGTTGTAGATAGCCCAGTCAAAGAACATTGAGCAAATTCAACACTTGTGCTGCCTCAGGGGAGCCAGAGCAGTTAATGAAGATGTGTGTTCATTAACAGAACAAATTCAAGGAGGTCATAATACAGGAGGCACTGCCTGAGTCCTGTGGCATAGCCCATGACATCATTTAACTTGTCCAGGTATAAGTTTATGATTTCATAGAGTTTATGATTTTCAGCCTTCTGAAATCCTTCAAAACCAAAAGAACATAATTTATTTCCTCTCTATTACCGCAGAGATACATTACCCTCATTATTTTGTCACACTACTGATAACCTGTTCTGTATATGACTTACCCCTTAATTTCTAAAATTATTTTTATGTTAAACAAACGTAAAGAAATGGAGTCAGGTGGAATTTCACAAAATTCAGTGTGAATATGCACAATATTTTTTAGGCTATTGATATTAAATTGGTCGTTTAAAAAATTCTTAACAACAAACCAGTGACACTGATGATGTTTAGAACTGCTGCTACTGCTTTTCTGTTTATGCATCTTTTTGCATGTTTCAGTGCCCAGGCCATTTCTGTGACTGAAGTATGTTCAGACTAGGGACAAAATAATAGCAAGGTCACCTGGCTGCTAGGTGAGGACTATCATAAATGAGCTAGTGGTTACTTGGAATAAAAGAGGTCTTTGCAGACATGAAGTGTAATTTCTTATTTTTCCTTAAACCCACCAATTATCTAATAATTTTTAAATATTATATATATATATCTGAAAAATACTGGTTTCATCCTGGCATGAAACTAGCTAGTATTCCACAGGATGGAGAAAACACTCCCTATAAATAATGCTCAAAGATAGAATTATTTCTATGCAATTTTCCCTTGTTTGTCTACTATGTTCAGGTAGATTTGGGAAAAATTAGTCAGCCAAGTAATGCCCACACTGAACTCAACACTTCCCTTGAGAAAGATGCAGCCAACAAGAAAAGAGGAAAATGTATTGACAGATACCAAACTCAGGTCAATGGAACAAGGACACACGGTCATCTGCATTTTTTGAGAAGGAAGGAGGACAAGTAGGTGGGCAGGAAATGAAGGCAATTGCTCATAACTGAAGGTTGTATCCAGTTCTGTTCAGTGTTGTGGAGCTGTTAATCATGTCTACCCAGTCTCCACTGCAGCATGACACAAAATCTGCTCACACATGGAGCAACAAAGGTGTGTATCTGCCATACTGGTGCCCGTATCTTTTTGTTCTTTCTCTTCTTGTTGGTGCTGTACACACATTGGGATATCCTTGTGTTAAAGTTCTGGATTCTGCCCAGGTTTTTGTTTGTTTATCTATGCTTAGTCTTATTGACTGAGCATGTGTTCTTAAATCAGCTGCTCAAAGATGAAGTTGTCTATGCCACTTTGGAGTCACGGAAGGCTACCAAGGATGTATTTCACAAAAGGGGTTCATATTCACTGACTACATCAGACCTGCTGTTAGTCTTACCTGGGCTTTGTCCATGAGACTTAGTTACCTCTGAGTCAGACGACTTGGATGTTCACTTTTCCTGAACTCATTCACCAATGCTTAGGTAACTTGTCTTTATTTTTCAATAACTCTAATCTTGTTGATACCCAGTTGGTGGTCTGAACACCTTCTTTCTTAGTATTCTTTACTGCAGAATTTAGCTAGGACTGTTTTTTTTTCATTCTTGCAGTATTGCCAGGGCCCATGTGCCAGCTGGCAATAAACATTTAGGAGCTGACACAGGCTAAGGATTGGTGCAGACAGAGGCTAATTGTTTTTAATGTGGAAATGCCACTTTCTGGGGCCTGTGACTTTACTGGGTCCTATGGAAAGAGGAGCCACCATTTTTACTTGTGAGAGCCTGCAACAAGCAGACTTGGTAGACCATCTTTATGGTGGCTGGAGGATCATAGTAAAAGGTCTGTTTGTATCATGTGAGATAATATGCCAACAACAGTTGCCTTTATTTGTCTGGGTGCCAGGGAAGGCTGGCAGTGTTGTGGACATTTTGCTGAGAGCAGATCTGAACTATAAAGCTATCTTTTATTGCTGAGATTTTCAAAGTGTTTGGAGTCTGGCCAAAGAAATATATTTATTAAATCAACACATGAGTTATGTAATGTTTTAGTAATATGCTACTTTTCTCTGGAAAACCTGGAAAATATAGGACTCACATCTTTTCTGAACACAGTACCACTTTTTAAAAGGGTTCTTTTCTTGACTGTCAGTTGCATTGTGTACTGCATGTTAGCAGCAATAGAGTGGAGAGCAATCAGAAGTGTGCTAGTCCAAGGAAGAGATAAGACCCAAGATAAGACCCATTTATTTTCCACATGACTCTGGTGACTAAAGCCAGGATTGATGGTTAAAATTTGTGGTTGCAATTTGGTTTATGGAAATTGATCAAAATCATTGGAGGTAAGGAAGCAAATGCAAGAGAAGTGTTCTGTTTGGATTTACTTGGTTCAGTTCTGTTTCAGATGACAAGCTACTTTACTGTATACCATTTATGTCCCACATGCCTGTAATGCAAAATTGACTTGGACTTGTTCAGAATCAGGAAAAGGAGGCAAAAGTTATTGCAAGTTTACATTCAACTTGCAAGCAGAGTGAAAGGAGAACAAGATTTAACTACTGGGTTCTAAATGGCCATGAACAGAAGAAAATTACATTGAAATGAAGCAGCTTCTCTTGAGTCAAAATATACAGAGCTAGTCGGAAAATAAATTCTGTGCCACAAGCTGTGGTACCTTTTTACTATTTCTTCTGCCTTAGGAAATTGGTAAGGATAAGCACTGCTTTCCGAATAGCAGTTTGTTAGCTGTCAGCAGCACCTGGATGTGACAAAAGCAAAATCCAGCTTTTACAGATTTTCAGTAGTGACCAGTCGTTGAGTTGAAAAGAGAGGAATCATCAGATGTTGCTTATCAAACAAAGACAGTTTTCATGCTCAGCACCTCAAAGAAAACTTAGGTTTTCTTTCAAAAAAAGATCTTTGTTCCTTTGCAGCAATGGCAGGCGATGTGAAATGAATTTTAAACAGAACCTGTCAATACCTATCAGTGCACAGCATTTCATATCACTGATAGTAAGAGTCTGAAGAGAATGGCAGACTGGAGAAAGTAAAATCTGGAGGCAAAAGCACAGAGTTTCCAGTATCCAGGTCAGATAGGGGCACCAAATGTCTTTTGAGTATCAGAGTGCTTTCCATCAGAGGAAAACCACACAAGATAACTCCTTTTATATATATCCTTAATATAATCCCATTTCTTGAAGGAGTTTTTAAAAATCTTTCATTAAAATTAATGGGTTTACAAAAGAAATACACATTTTATCAAAATGAATAGAACCACAGTCATTTCAAATACTCAGAGTTTCCTAATAAAACTACTTGATGTAACATTGAAAAACATTATGCAGACACTAAACTTAGAAACTACAGAAACCGGTTGTATAATTCATAACTTTCAGAGTAGAAACAGTTAAAATCAGGGTAATTAGGAGAGATGAATTCAAGTAATAGATGTTGATTCTGTCATTCTTGTTTTGCTCATGTTCTGGATTTTGTTTTTCCTGAGTTCTTCTTCTGACACATGAAGTTGCAAAGAATCTGGAGGGAGGACATGATTATTTTTAATAGCAAATAGGTGAAATAACAAGGTCTTCAGTATCGCTATCATGCTCTTCATAATGTGGCACAAATCTGGAAAAGGAATTTCATCTACAGATATCAATACTCTAAATGTGCTTCTAACATAGTTTTAGTGAAAATAACCAATCTCAAATGCTACGAAAAGTGAGGGTCACATGCAAAGCAAAATCATGTCTAGGTAGGATGTGTCAGAGTTTTACAATTTCATCTCCAGTCCTCTGAAGTTAAAGTCTCTTTTCTGAATCCTGTTTATTTAACTTCAGGCTTCAGAACATAAATTAACATAAGATATACTTCCTTTTCACTATAATTTCTCTGAAGCACTTCTCCTGGCAACCAGGTTAGCTTTAACTGAAGTCTCACAACATTTTGTTTGCAAATTTTTCCAGGAGTCACAAGGATATTCCTGTTGGGCTGTCTCTTGTAAAAACAACCTTGTTGCCTGGTTTCATAGTGCTGGTTGTCATAATGGGGAAAATAATAGTGAAAAAAAAAAAAAAAAAAGAAAGCAGAATTAGCTGTATGGGTGGAGGGAAAACACTATATATTATCTAGTGGTAAAACCCACAAGATGTTATGTGCCAAAGAGACAGATTTTACACTTTTCAGATTCCCATACCCACTTTCGCTGCAACAAATGTGTGTTGTTGACAGGAAAACTGATGCTTGCAGACAGATATTCTTGTAAATGTAGGGCTCTGAGGAGGGTGGACCCACACATCACAGCACCAAGGCAGACTACAACACAACTAGAGTTGGAGTAAAATGGCAAACCTCATCCCTTTCACTCACCAGACATTTGTTTTGACATCAGTCTCAGATTATGAGTAAGATTGGTAAGTTTTCTTTCCTGGTTTTTTTTTGCACTTTCTCACTCTTCACTGTGTCATCTCCCTTGTCACTCTCCCTATCGAAAAAAATGGTAAAAGTTAGACCACTGGCAATCACTCTTTTTAATATGTGCAAGGAAAGAGATGTGTCTAGATCAAGATTTTCAAGCTTGCAGATAACCACATGGAGAGATAAAATGAGTGTACACAGTACCTGCAGTCATGCACTAAGAGAGACTAATAGAAAAACACTCAGAGCTCAAAACAAAACCCAGTTCACTGAACAATAATTTACCTCAGGCTTGTGTTCCTATCTTGGGTTAAAAAAAAAAAGGGCTAGGAAAAAAGGTATTGTGCAAGGACCTTCACACAACATATCAGGGTTTTTCATGTCCCAGAAGGATCTGTTTGCTTTCATTTCTCCTTTTTCTGAAGAAATAGAGAGATATTTCTCAGGTTTATTATCATGTAGTTTTGCATCCAAAATGGTTGTTTAGAATGAAGCAACTAGGCATTGCCTCTATATAACATGCTTCAAAGACACTGCTGGTGAAAGCAAAAGGAATATTTATTTTCAAATATGAAATAAGATTTTAATTGTCATGAAAAATGCTGATCTCACACCTTCCTACAAACGTGTTCTCAAATAACACCATAAGCACCACATTCCCCAGAAATTTCCATTTTAGCTGTTTCTGTACACAGCAAATCTACGGTGCAGGCATGGGTAGAATAATATATGTATTGCGCTTGAAGGTAATCTAAAAAATAACCTACATTATTGTAGAGAGTATATAAGCACTGAGGCTGTTGAATGAGCCAAGGAAGAGGCACGCTGTCTGCAAAAAACACTGAGGAGCTGTGCAGATTTACTCCTAGCTGAGGGTTGCACATCATACCAGCTATAAAAATCTTGTGAAATTTATCATGCTTGTGTTCAAATGAACTGTGCAACTTTAACTTCCTAATTTACTCCTCTCACAGCGACAAACCAATCATGCTCCCTGGTCCAGTAACAAGCCAGAAAAAATTACTGCAACAAAACCTAGCAGAAGAACTCCCATCTTATTCATCTGTATATCTGTCCACATAACCATTCGTGCTATTTCTACATTGACCACTTATTTATATTTTCAGATTTGAGGAATGGAGGTTAAGAGGATTTGAGGCTGGGTGAGACAATATCAGGAGTAAATTTCAGAGATTCCTGACTCTTGAGGTACTACAAAAGCCACTCCATAATTTGTTACTGTTGTTGAGCTTTCTCTCCACCTTGTAATCATAAAAGCCTGCCTTTCAAAGCATGCCAACTTACTGGTACAGGTGAAGAGGAGAGCCTAGCTGAGAGACTGTGATGTGAGCTTAGATTTCACAGTACTGGGACCTGTATATGACCATGCTTCCTGGATTTATTATGATCTTGTGATAAGGTAATGCAGCACATTAAATAGCAGTAGGACCTCCAAAAAATCCAAAGATTTTTTGACACCTTTCTATTTTGTGGACAAGGATGGTCTTAGATCAATGGTATGAGAGTTAAAGAGAAATATTTTTGTTTTATTTGAGTACAAGTGTCAAACTGAATGATAGAGTTTGAGTCTAAAATATGAAAAAAAATGCATCTTTGTGTCTGTTTCAATTTTCTTCTCCAAATTTATTTCTTTTCTACCATGTTGCAGTCTGTCTCCCTTTTCTGAAAGGTGACAGTGGAACAAAATTTGTTTCACTTCATTGATGTTTCTCAGAAGTTTTCCATTAGGAAGCCTGGTGTGTGTAGAAGCTGACTGATGCCATTAGGATCAACACAGAAGAAGTTTGAATCTTCTGTGATTTTGCATTCCTGGGACATGAACCTGTCTCATGGTAGAGCATTTTGCAGTGCTGTTGCCTTTGTTTCCTGAGAGTAGGATTTTTGTGTACTGGCCTCCAAAGACAGGTGAGATGAGACCTTTTCCTCATTGAAACTATGGAAAAGGACAGGAAAAAGTATTTTGTTTACAAGGGAAAGAGGATTATATTTTTCTCATTCAACTAGGAAACACACAAAATGCCAGTGTTTCTACTGATGGTATCCATGCTGCATTAACACAGGAAAAACTTGCTAAGAAAAAAGGATTTTTAAAAGACTTTTATAAGTTTCATATGTACTCCAGTAAAAATCTTTATCTTCCTCTTGTTCCTAGGCCACTGGTTCTCTATTTCAACATCTCAGCATTTTTCAGCCCAAGAAGAAATTTTTATGTTTTCTTCAGTATTGCATCCACCCAAAGGTAAACTAAGAATGCAGCATCTTTGCACATCCCCAGTCCACAGAGTTGTCAGTGCCTGAACAGTTTTTTCATGTCTCTACACACTCCTCTTCTGAGCTGCCCTCTCACTGTGAGCCACAAATCTGCACAGCATCCCTGACTACTTATTAAGCTCTGAGAATGTGCTCACTAACATAAAGATCAACTGAAGGCAATGGTTTCTCTGGAGAGCTTAATAAAAATGCGTAAAAGAGAAAGACACAGCACTGTGGAGCTGAAGAAAAAGATTAGCTTTCATACTGTATGTACATGTAGCATGTTTTTACTTGCTCCCTGCATGCTTTTCTCTTTATTTTTCATGCCATCCACAGTGGCAGTCATAGGAATAAGGCACACAGCTGTCCACATATGTGCATGTAGAGCACATGTTCTTATTTTAAAATAGTAAAATACTATTTTTCATTTACACAAAAAGGGGATTTTTTTGTATTGAGAGAACAAGCATATTCTTTTTAAAAAATTACTTACTCCCACTCCCATAATGTGCTTGTTTTAAGAGGTATTTTTGTTTACCTTGGTTCTTCAGAAGTGTGATAATTTTCAATTTGTTTTTCAATTTGATGGATATTTATTTTTGTTTTGTAACAAAAACAATAGAAATTAAACAAAACAAAACAAAAAAGCTAGCAAAAACTAACTTGCTTAGTTCCAGGCAGTGTATCTTCAACAATACTGTCAAAACAAGTACATTAACCGAGCGTGCATCCTCTCTTAGCCAGTTTTGCTTTCCCAGGTTCTCCCCACAATGTAAAGCTCTTGTATAAGTCCTCAGGCATTCTTTTCTTCATGAGCTCTCTTTCTGCATTTATGCAAAATAAAAAAAAAAACCCAAAATTAAAAAGTTTTAAAGTAGACAATAAAAAAAAAATTTGGAAGCCTCTGGTAGTCCAGTCAGGAGCATGACTACACACATATATATATACACACACACACACATACACATAAATGCTAGAACAGACAGTAAGAAGAATAAAATTACAAAAGACAATGTGAGGATATGCATTCTCAAAACATATGAGGACAGTAAATATATAGGGATATTTCTTATTGAGCTTCAGGGGATGCTCAAAGGATAGAATCAGACTTTCTGCGATGAGGAGCCAGCCAAGCCTGGGTAATAAAGTATTCTCTTTCAAGGCTAACAGTGGACTCTCCCAAGGCTTTGCATCCCTTCTGAGTTAAGATTTCAAGACAGCATTTCCAAACACTGGACCTGTTTTTTGTCTGATGTTGAAGAGTGCAGGTGGGAACTCAAAAGTCCACTCTTAGGAAACTGCTTGTAAAAAGCTCTTTGATGCGCTAGCACTGATCCTGCCACAGGCAACATTATTCTCACCTTCTAAACAGACTGATTGTGGTTGAATAAAGTTGACTGAAGACCAATAGGAAAATCTAATGGGACAACTGCTTCTAGGAGCTTGGGGTCTCTTCATGTAGTCCTGATGAGTTTGTGTAGCCCAAGAATCTTACAAGGCTGTAGTGACAGATAACTACTTCCCTTTTGTTTAGCTTTGTGTGTGTGTGTGTGTGTATGTGTGTGTGTGAGAGAGAGAGAGAGAGAGAGAGAGAGAGAGAGAGAGAGAGAGGGAGTCTGGGGTGGAGTAGAGTTCATCTTAAGAGCCTACATGTTTAAAGAGCTTAATCCACAGAGTTGGCTGTACAAAAAATAATATCTAATGAATGTTTTAGATGTCTTCTTAAATTAGAGTACTCCCCTGGAAGAGGCAAGAGGCCCTCATTAGGCCTAGATATGGAAAACATCACTGCTATTTGCTTCCCACGACATATCAAAACAAATCTGACCCCAAGCCATTTCCATTTCTTTTACACGTTCACTCCTTTATGCTCACCTGGAGAGTGAACTGTAATACAGTTGTAATGGGAACAGACAAACATCAGCACTTGTGTTTTTTCTGATTTTTCATGACATTAGTGTAGATTCATTTCATGTAACAGAAATTATATCAAATATCAAATGATATTGACTGTGTTTACTTTTCTTTGCAAATTGAATATTAACAGTGACTTTATTTCTGAATGTCTGACTTGTGATTTCATGCCTTCAACAAGCTGATGCATTTCCAAAAGAGCACAAACTGAGCACTTCATTGCAAATGATATATTTATTGTTTGTAGTTCATCTTTCTGTTTGCATGTTGTTAACAACATGCAGATGGATTAAAATGCATGTTTTGTTCACTATTTAAAAAATTCCGAATTATTTTGATATAATGAGAAAGAGCAGTGTATGTATTTGCTAGGTAAAATGTGTGATTGCTTACCTTTGTCATGAAATGCTGTTTCATGGAGTTGTAATTGTAACATTTCCAGGCAAGAATGAGAGAATGGCCATGAGAACATTTTGAATAAAGCATGTTGCATTGGCACTTTCACTGTGACATAGCAATGAAGGAAATAATTTGCAGATTGTACTAAAGAATGTGTGATAGGTGGGTACTGTAACAAATAATCTTTTTTTCTCCAAAATTTCTCTATTTTCTTTATTTTTTTCTACATATATTATTTAAAGTCCAGTGCAAAGCCTTTTCACACAGATCTGTTCCATAAAGGAGCTTATTTTTGTATATGTGTATTCCTTTACATAAAGGAGCTGGGGATTTTTTTCTCCAGTGCTTGTTTGTTTGATTGATTGATTTTTGTTTTGGTTTTTTTCATGGTGACTTGATGTAAAAAGTCATTATTTGGTGAAATGGATTACGTGTACCTTGAGGATATCTCAGCCGTACATCATCCATGTAGGCAGAAGAATAAAAATATCCATTAGAATGGGTATAGCTGTAATTGCTAACTCAAAACACCCCACAACATATCATCATCTTTAATGCAGTTGTTATAAGTTACAAGGACTCTCATGTTCTTATCATTTGCTGTAAATTCAGTTTTGGTCACGAGTTGAATGTAGTATAAATATCTGTATATATTTTGTAAACACCTGATAATATTAACAGAAATAACTTCAAATTCACAAAATGCATGCATTGATCTGTGCTTGTATAGATAAATAAATAATTCTGAGAAGCCCCTTGACAGAGGTAAACATCAAGTACAAATGCAGCAGCACAGTAAAGCATCAGAATAAAAATTATGGTACACAGTAGAAACTATGAACTGAATATATGCAGAAAACACCATTGTAGTCCTTATTCTGGGCTCTTGAGGTTCTGCTTGTGTCAGGAAGGAAAAGCAACAGAACTTTTAGTACCTCCCATTTGTCATGCTTCTCTCTGAGGTGCGTTGCAAAAACACAGTGCATCCTAATTGCACCATAAAAAGGGAATTATTTATAAAAGGGAAAGCTAGACCCTATGGACTGTGAGCCATTCACATCCAGACTATAAAACAAACCAAATTAATCTAAGAATTCCAAAGGGAGCTATATATTTTAACCAAAGTAGGGGAAGAAAAGAACCCCACAACTGTTTGATATAAAACGTGCAGCACCATGCTAAGCAAATGGTTTGCTACTGAATAGCAGTTTCTAATTTATGAGGCAATGAGTAAGTGGCAATTAGACATAAAATTCAATATTTATATTTTGCTAGAATCTGAGTATAAATTGGTATCACTATGTGTTTCATTATTTTCTACCAGCTCGTTCAGAAACAATATCAAGCCAAGTCTTCTGTTCTAAAATAATATAGAAGCGGCCCCAAGTTTTTGCTGGGATCAAAAGAAATAGATAGCCTTATATTTAGAGATGTGAGGTCTCTTTTTTCTTTTACTTTTATAAAAAGGTATTTTCTGCCAAATTCCTGCTACTGAGAGATAACTCTTAGTACTGCAGTTTACAGTGTAATTTACTAACTTCTAAGAAGTTGTGCCTGACTTACACTAGTCAGGTGGGACAATTAACTGGTCTGTTTAATTTTACTTCTTTTTGCTTTCAGTAACACCCCAGGAGGAAGCAAGGATCATTTATCCCAGCTACACTTCCTTGCTCTCACTGTAAGTGCACAGCTATCATTTACTGTCTGTAACCCTGTAACTAGGTGGGAGGCAGGGTGTAACTCTGTCACTCCTCTGTAGAGGAACAGTCGTGGCAGGCAGCAGAATTTTGCCAGTTTCTGCTCAGTTGCTCTCCTGTGAACGGCAGAAAACTCCTCCAGCAAAGGAGAGAGAAACTGGGGCAGAAAGGACTTGGGTAAAGGGCTTGAGAGGGGGGAGAAGCAGCTTTTGCTCTTTCATCTCCTACAGAGTAAGCCTTGCAGACAGTTATATATAATTTCAGGAAATGGAATTGGACCAACTGTCCAGTCCTGGCCATAACCGCTGACTGTTGTGTCTGAGTTTTAAGTAGTCACTTTTCTTTCTGTCATAATTTTAAATACAAATCTTGCTCTGGCAATGTTTTGTCAGGAACATACTTTAGGCATAATTTTTTACCAGATATAGCTTTAGTCAAAAATCGCAGAAAAATAGCATCCTTTGAGTTCTGGTTCCTTCACCTGGAATCAGAATATTATCTGCTGTACTTTATAATATATTCATGGAATCACAGGCAGGCTAATGTCAGAAGGGAGTTCTGGAGGTCATCTGGTCTAACCCCTGCTCAAGCACATGTTTATCCTAAGACAGGGTCTAATGGCCACGGAAACAAGAATCCTTTTCTCCAACACCAGCTCCACGACCAAAGGCTGACATACATTATCAGAGGCCTTCTCCTCTCTTCATGCTGGCAGGGGGGAAGAGAACCCTGGGTCCCCATGTCCCTGACCGCCACCCCAAAGCTCTGTAGTCACTCTGGATACTCTCCAGGTTTCCTAGCACAGTCTTTGGTGTCTACATTTAAGAATACCATGTAGTCAGGGGGTCAGGCAGGCTTTGGCAGTCTCCCCCCAACACCCAGATCCAGGTCCCCAGCAGGCAGCAAACTTCTGCTCCAGCAGGTCAGGCTGGCAGGTGGTGCTGCTGTCCCCTGCAGCAGAGAGCCACCTGCTGCTGCCACTGCTGTCTTGTGGTGGCCTTGTGCAGGTCAGGGTCAGTTGGCCCAAACCTCACTTGAAAGCATGGCCAGGTTTCCTCAGCCTTGAGGGCAATGCACCCATGTTGCATCTTCTGTCCTGGCAGGGACAGCTGCTCCAACAGCTGCTGGGCAATATGCCCTGTGGCACATCACTACCATGCCCAAGAATATTTAGGCTTGTTTGAACTCAGAAAAGGACCCCTTCTTCTGTCCAAATTGCTGGCTTTGTTTGCTGTGATCTGAGCCTGACCTTTATTAAAGCTTCTCCGCAGCACCAGATAAATATGTTCTTGATCCTTCCTTACTGTGGAGGGCCTGCTACAAAAGCTCCCAGCACCCTCAGCTGTGGGCAGCTGGTCAAGGTTTGAGGCTCCATTTCCTGTATCTGCTAGTTCAGACTGATAGCTGTCTCATTAGGTGGATATTCCTATTTGTTTAGAGCTTTTATATATCATTAAAGATAAAAGTTCTTCAAATTATAGTACTGTTATAGATGTGATCTCTGTGTTACTGATTAGTCTCCTTCCTGAAACCCTCAGAAGACTAATTGCTGCTCACTGCTCTCTGTATGTTCTTCCATGTGTTCACCCCAGATGGCCAATTGATCTAATTTGATGTCTGAGGCAGCCATAGCTTCTCATGGCCTGGCAGATATTAATGTTTCACAGTAGCACGATTACAGATCCCTCCTTTCTGGATTGTATTTCAGCTCCAGGGGAAGGCAGACAGATCCTGCTGCCCAGCCCAAGGCGAAGACTGATGTGTGCAGCCACTGACAGCGGGCGCTTTGTCTGCAGGGAGGGGGGAACCATGCTGCTTTTCATTGATGCTACTCTTCCTCATTGTGAGAAGAAAGGGTTCAGACCTTTTAATAAACATTTGGATTTAAAAACCTGCTACTTGTGATTGAAGTCTTGGCTCTGATTATACAAGTTTTACATCAGCTTTTAAGTTATAGAGGGTTATTTATGATGAATCCCAGCTGAGGGCTAATGACAATAAAGGATTTTGGTTCTTGATTTTTCTAAAGACTGCTCAGATTGGTAAAAATATTTAAATAATACTTCACAGATGTTGCTTTTCAAAAAGGCAAGCCAGTTGCTTGTGTATGGAAACATCAATTAGAACTAATTTTGTGTGTAACCCACTGTATAAAAACCTTTGTTTCTTTTGCTGCAAAGTGTATTCCTTCTGGAGATCAAATTTCCCCCCAAAATGCTGCTACAGGTAATGTTCATATCTTTTATCTTTAATTGCTGCTTCAAGTGGCAACTGCATTGGACAGAACCCAAATGTCCTTTGAAACAGATTAAAGTTTAATTGTATAGGGAAGAATAGAATTAATAAATGCCCAGCTGTGTTTCTTGATCTCTTTTCTGGCTTGTAAGTTAGAAGAAGATAAAAAGAGGCAATCACTCTTTAAGCATATAATTAATTTAAATATTAGAATAACTTAGCATTCATGAATGCCTCTCTGTTTTATCTCCTCATCTTACATCTTTGTTTATCTTATTAAAAATGTGCACAGTCTGTTGATTTCATCTATGTCCAGTGTGTCACTGAAAAGGAAAGAAAATAATTTTAGTTTTGCCATTAGTAAAAAAAAAATGTGCTGAAATTTGTATACTGGCATTTGCTTTTCTGGACAAAGGCCTTTTGATTTTTAGGGAAAATATCAGTGGCTAATGATATCTCACTTGTTTTATTTACACTGGTAATGATTTCTTCATTAGTCAGAACAAATGATAAATTTCCCCTAGCTGCAGCACACTGTTGTGCTTTCTCAACCAGCCATTTTAATTTTCAAGTTTACAACCAGTCAGAAATAATCCAATAGGGATGATCAAAGCTCATTTGAAATAGTCTTTGCCTCCAAAATGATGAGCTGAACTGGTCTGAAGAAAGTGGAAATATATTTGTACTGTAATCTGTTACTTCAGGTGCCACCTGGTTGTCACTCTGCATGCTGACCCATACTTGGTTCTTCCCTGTGCTGCTGACCTTGACCTCTTTATCCACTTTGTCAAGGCAAGATAGAGATCCAGGAGAGCCTGTCCTACACACCATGGGTCGGTGAGAGGAGGATTCACCAGCCTCCTCAGCAGGGTTTGGGAGTTACTGTGACAAAGCCCCTTTCCCATTTAGCATTTCAATTGTGGCAAGGCAGGGTACACAATACACTTTTATTCTTGAGCATGGACACAGCCACTGTGATTTTGTTTGGCTTGGTCTGCTGGGACACATTGGGAAAAAAACCTTTGACTCCCTGCATGACAGTGTGCCCTGGACCTGAAACTATTAGAGATTAACCAGTATCAATAATTACCAAGGAATTCTGTGATTTCAGGTTTTCTAGTTTTGCAGAGAAACTTTTCAGATCCAGGCTGTAATTGTGGCACCACAGATAGTGCTTTGCAAATTCACATTGTTTCTGAATTTTATCACAAGCATCACAGCAATTCTATGAAGCCCAGTATTAGAACAGGTGCTGCAGGGAGGAGGTAGAGACTCTGCAGCTACTTCATGAAATAAAGATGCTAATGCATGGGTCTGACCTGGGTTTTAACTAACCTGGGGCTGCCAACACAATCTGCAGTGTGGGTTGCCAACCTATCTCATCTTGGAAATTCTGTTACCTTCAGCAGAGGCTTTTAAGTACACAAAATAAAAAAAATCCCCATCAGGATGAATTTCACATTTGTGCATAAACATACATATGTGTCTGCATGCATAAATTGTATGTATGCATGTGTGTGTGTATATATATTAATTATATTATATTATAATTTCTATTTTATTATTATTTTTATATTATTATTATTATTATATAAATCTGTGTGCATTTCCCTTAGAAAAAAGTCATCCTCTTTGTGGCCTGTTAGTTGGGTCACACAGTTCAAATTAAAAGACAAGTTCAAGTCCTTGCCCTGAACCAGACAGATTGTTTGCAGGGTAATGATATTGTGTTCCTGCAATTTCACAGTTTTCCTCCCAGTGTAAGAACCAGACCAGGTCATTCAGGAAGATGTGGAGGCTTCTGTGCACAGCGTGCATGCAGAGTAAACACTGCTCTCCACTAAATTCTGCAATATTGCCCTTGTTAGTTCTGCCTCTCTACATGGAAATAAACAATACTCTTTTCTTTTAAACTGCATACTTACAGCTATATTTTATACCTTACAGTACCTCGCGGTATCCTTATAAAAGGATATAAAGATATTGCTTTTTTCATAAACCAAATTTAATTTCTTTTTGTTTGTAAGACAATACTACATATCCTTTTCTAACAAGAACAGTGTGATTCATGGGCAAAGAGATAATTTGATATCTTCTGCTAGCAGGCTGGGTATGATTTTTCTTGTTTGCACTGTTTTGAGTCCAAACTTTTAACAGTATTTTTCTCTGTGCAGAATTATTTGCAAAATTATTTTTGTAGCTTATACACTTCAGCTGATTCTAATAAGAATAATCATAGAAAATTGTATTTATTTCCTCATGGTAATTCCTCCAATATCAAAAAGAGGTGCTTCCCACTCCCACTCTCCATGTGAAAAAATACAAACAAACAAAATGGAAAGATGAATTCTCACTTTACAATGCCAGTTTTATATTTTTGTAAACTGTACTCTTTAGTGATGCCAATGGGAAAAAAGAATGCCATTCAGATTGTTGTTTTAAGATTTTTTTTTCACTAAGAGAATAAATATTCTGTATTTACTTCTACCCATCTGCTTTTGGTTTAGGCAGTCTCTTTTTCTGTTTCTCACATTCTGAGTGGGCTTTTAGTATGAATTTGTTAAGTGCAGGCAGAAATAAATAGTTGATTTGTAAGTAAAATGTTATCTTACAGCTTAATCTGTTATTCCAACACACAAAAAAAAAATCCATCCTCTCCTACATTGCCAAATCTGTAAAGACTTATTGCAGAATAGTCTGTATAAAGAAAGGTTTGTAAATTGAGCAGTATGGTAAAACAGCACCTTCTGACACTAGCAAAAACCACAGCAATGTTTTGTTTGTGCAATAGTAATGACTTAATGCAGCAATTGCACTAAGCTGCTCAGGTGGTTTCAGCAAGTCCTGGAGTTTGCAATCTTTAACCAAGAGTTTTGCAATTTCTGTGAGTTAAATGTTTCACAGTAAAGATCCTTGATAATGTCTGAGCATTAACAACACACAATCCATTCCAATGTCAGGTATAAGCAATAGAAGAGGGTATGGCTGGTGAAGGCTGGGCAAAATGCTCATATTTTTCTCTGGAAAGTTTGGCAAAGCTAAAGGATAAAATGATGTTTGACAAAAATCTGTCTTTTCTAAGCAACCAAATCTTATTTTTATAATGTTTTGTGGTTTTCATTAAATGGAAGCTCTTTTCTGTACCACTCACTGTCCTTGTGATGGACAGCTGGACAAGAGGATTTACATGGCCAGGTGGCACCACAAGAAGTATGCACTGTCAGACTTCTATAAGAAACAATAGGGCCATACCATAATGAATGAGTACTTGTACAGCAGTTCTGTGCAAGAATCACAAACATTTTGGGGTGCTGGTACCTATTAGTCAACCTATGGAAGAAATCAATCATGAATAAAATATGTGGATGAATAGTGGACAGTGGGAATTCTCAGCCAAGACTTGTGGCAAGGCTGAACTGTGATCTCAAAGGAGTGGTGGCATGCATAAACATAAATTTAGAGTTATCCTTGTCTCAGAGCCTTGATATAAAATAGAAAAGAAGTTCAGTGGGGGATCCAGCTTGTTTTGTCTATTTCAAAATTGCTCAACTTTGGGCTGCTGTTATGTGAAAAATGATGTTTGAAATGTCAGGCATTTAAAATGTTGCAGAACAAAAATGTAGAATCTATGAACTATGATTAATAACTGGAACTTCATTTACTTATTTAAGGTCAAAGGTAATCAGAACTAAAGAACCAATTGTATTTACAGGACAAAAAATGAGATAACATGCCTGTTTTTATGAAAAGAGATTTAATTCCTTGAATTGCCACTAGCAATTCAGTCAGCAGAGTCAGTCAGCATACATAATTTGAAAGGGGGTGGTGGTGGTGGTGGTGGTGGAGGCTTTTCAAAAGCAAAAACAAAACCTGTGGAGACTCTTCATAACAAGTTCATTATTATCTCTGTGAAAAGAATTAGCATTTGGTGATATCCAACTAGTATTTTACAGTAAAGCAAATCTGAGGGATTAACAGCCCCTTTCTTCTTCACATTCACAGGAGGATATTTCTAATAAATGCTTCTAAAAAGAATTAACTTTGAAAACTTACAGAGGAAATTGAATAAGATTTTCTTCTGAGGTTCCTCAGAGCTTCATTATACTGATGTGACCAAGCTGCTATAAATCCACAGATTGCTAAATATTTCACTAGTTTTATATTTAATTTTTATTGCAACATTTTGTATATAATTGTACATTTTCTTTCTGTGTGTGGACTCTCTCTCTATGCTGCTAAAATCTAATTTTCTTTTTTCAGCAAAAACTTGACAGGGAAGCTTGTGCAGTCTCAATATCTTTGTACAGAATTTGTTTCTTAGATTTTCAGCCCTGCTTGCACAATTTCAGTGAATCTGAGTTGATACAAATTGCATTACAAGAAGGTGTACTTCAGTGTGTCTAATTTCTTATACATGTTCTTTACCCACCTGGTGAGCAGTGAATTTCTTAAGTTTTGTTGAATCGCTTAAAATATGAGTAATGCTACCTACTACTGGCACTTTAGGCCCCATCCTATTTATTTATGGAATATTGTATTTCAGAAAAGAATGCATTTCAGTTGTATAGATGTGTATGCACTATTGAAGGATTATGGCATCTGCCATTATTGTGTTACTATAGCACTTAAAAATGCTGGTGAGGGATTTGAACTCTCTTGTGCCCAGCACTTTGCAGCTTCAGAATACAATACTGATTTTCCACAAAGCTACATCCTAGGTGTGCTTCACTCTTAGGCAGAAGGCATTAATATAAATAATGTTATCTGATATTACTAGTGCTAACACTGTCATTTTGTCCAAGTCACAAAGTTCTCATTATGGCTTATCATTCTGAGAAATTCCTTCCCTGTAATTCACATGGGTCCTTTGAAAGCATGGTTTTCAAAATCTTTGTTTTAAATGGTGAGTAAAGGGACCTGAAATGTTCATCCTTTTCATTAAAGATGTCATTGTTTAGAATTATGCAGGTAAAGGAAAGCTGAAGGCCTGGACTCAGATTGTAGCACTTCATAAAAGAGGTGAAGAGCAAAGTGTTTTGCCTTGTCAGCAAGGAACTGTTTTTTAAAGCCCCTGGAGGTGCCATTGTGTAGGTTAATTAACTCCTTATTTAAGGCCTGAATATTGTTTTAGCACCAAAAACCTGCTAAAAAAAAAGTCTGTTTTATAGCAGATTGCTAAAACTGAATTCTAATTTATATTTTTTGTTCTTTCTGAAGAACTGTCCTAAGAGAGTTTATGTAATAATGAATTGCTTTCTTATTTTTATCAAGCCTTTCAGCAGGAACTAATAATAGATGTAACAGGTCATTCTGCCCTTTTGCAGAGAATAGGAAGAACTCAGAGTTTCCTGTTCAGTACACTATGCATTGTCAAGCATCTTGTACTGCTGTATCCTTGTTAAAAAGAAAAACATTTTCTAAAGAGGTTTTGTCGCTTCTTACAATAACATAAACCTAGAGCAACTGAAAGAACTGGAGTTGCTGAAATAGTTTCTTGTGGAAAAAAATTCCATCCAAAGTGTTCTGGCCTGGTTTCTTCAATGTGTTTGTGGAAAACATTCCAGTGAATTTTCTGCTTTGATTTTTCTATTACATATTATGCTATGAGATGCTGAAGTCAACTTTACTGAAATATTTTCAACATTGTTGATGAAGAAGCAATACCGAATTTTAAAAGTGGTACATGATAGACTGTACCTGTGACTCAAATGTTCAGTATTCTATGTGACTCAAATTTCTTTAAACAGTGCTACACTGAAAGCATGGGGTGGTGCTTCTGTCTTCACATTCCCTCTTTTCACTCAACACTGCTTTGATCATAGTTGTTAAAACAGCAATTCTGACCTGCTCTAATTTTCTAAGTAACTTGAGTAGCTGGTCTCATTGCTACCTTTAATGCTCTTAGAGAGACAGAACCTTTGCTGCACCAGAGCTTTGCCTTCCTGTAATTCAAAGGTGTTACTATGGCTGTGAAAACAGACTTGAGTTATTTTTAAATCAATTATGTTGGGCTCAGTTAGAAGGTAAGTTTGTTAAACAGGGCAGGCTCTATAGACATCCCAGAGCACAGTGTTAAAGCAATTAACTTCCAGCAAAGTTCATTAGCTTGGGTTGGCAGTGCATATCTCAGCAAGGCAGACTGGCCTGGCCAGTTCTGTGCTGAAGCAAGATGCTGGTTTCTGGTCTGGTTTATGTGAGCTGATACAGAGGGAGTGTGCAGGAAAAAAACAATTAGGTTTGTCTTGGCCCACTTTTGTGCTGTATAAGCAATGTTTGCTTGCCATGTTGGTTTAAATGGTAAAATAGCTCATTTCTGTTGAGATAAGTGTAGCTGAGATAAGTTACAAAACCCTGTAAATTAATGTTCAGTATAAATAATTTTTTTACCTAGTTGACCCTGAAAGTTATAAATGCAAACCACATTCTTGTCCCAGACATCAATCCAGGTTTTAAATCCTCAGCATTCTGCTTCCTTTTGCCCAGCCATAGAAATGGTTTCTCTTGTCAGAGATATGTATTTTATGACCAATTTATTTTCTATACAAATATATTTGCAGGAAAGCATTCTGTATTGCAGAAAAATGTTTTCTATATTCAGGAACATTATTTTGTTCTAAACTGAAAAGTTCTCTGCAAAAAATGTACGTTTCAGTATTTAATTTGTTCAATAGTTAATTTTAAATTTTTCTTTCAGTATTTAATTTATATTTCAACATTTTTTTTTGAAAATTAGTACTTTGTCTAATTTGCTTACTCAAGTTTTCATATTTTATAATAAAACTGTCCAAAACTGTTTTAGAGATGATTAGGTGAATCACTGAATTTTGTTAGTCAGGTTGTTATAGCTTGTCTTGGCCAAGTTACAAATAAAGTTTTTACAAGTAAAATACTTTTATATGCATCCTTCTTGTTTTCAGTTCTTTTTTATTTCTTCCTCTCTAAATTCCTCTTTGTAAATTCCTCTTTTTTGACCTTGGGACAGATCAAATTGTGCCTAGTTGACCTCAGTTGTTCTATAAACTTGCTATGTACTTTTAGCTCAAATTCTACTGTGCAGATTAGAGATGCACTATTTTCTTGTCTCTGAGGCGTGGTGAGGGTATATTCCATGTTATCTTCCAAAAGTCTGCCATAGTTGGAGACATATCAATGTTGAAAACAAGGGAGAGTAACCACCAGAATGTAGGTTTGGGATTACCTTTTGTAGAAATAATGAGGTCCATTGATTCCTGCGAAATGCCTCCAGGCAGTAAAGGCACCTCCCTGCTTTCTACCGATGCTGCTGAGGTGAGCTCAGTGTCAACCACGGCCAGAAATTCAGGTGAAAGAACAAACACACTAGTTCATTACAGATAATTCCCCCTGGCAAACTTACAGTGCATCACCTAATTACTCACTTTCTTTATTCTCCACCAGGACTGTGTAAGCCTACAATATTTTAAAACCAAATAAAATGTCAGCCAGCTCCTATGTACAGATAATCCCTCATATATTTTCTTGCAAAAATAATATAGTTTTTACTTTCCCTTCAATCTTTTGATTCTTGCCTTGTGGAAACATGTACAAACCTCTGTTATCAGCCATTTGTTCTGAAGCTAATATTTTGAAAGAACAAAACATAACAATGGTCATTGCTTTAAAATTGTTAGTTGCAGCTGACAGGTTTTATGACAGATAAGCACACTTTAATACAATGTTGCATTTAGGAGAATAAATGAAGTTATAAAGTTATTCAGCATTTTGATTTCTGTACTGTTGGAAGATCAATCTGTTATTTTGTGGGGGTTTTTGGGTTTTTTTGTGTGAGGATCAGCATTAAATTCTTATACCTTGGTGATCATTGAATGTAGTGGTTAGTTTAAAGACTTATGTAGCTTTCAGCAGTAAGGACATGGTACAGTTTAAAAGATGTTTCATACCATCCAGACTAAACACCACAAAAGAAAAAAAGAATGCAAATTCTGGGTGAACTTCTTTTGTACTAGAAAAAGAAATAATACATTTCATGATGGTGTAAATCACATTATATGAATAGCAAAGAGTAAATTAAGTATTATTTTATACCTAAGTGAGAGGTGATACTTAATACTAAGTGACCTGTCAGAACATGTTGCTTTGCAAAGTCTTTCACAGCTTCAGGCACTCAAAACTTCATTCAAAATTGCAGTGCCAAGGCATATGCTTTTGATATGTCATCCAGCAAGTTTCATGTTCCAAGTTTGCCAGTTGCTATTAGTTCCATAGTTGAAATATTACTGTGAACTATGAAATATTTATCTGAAAATTTAAAACATAGCATACTGCTTGATGACTGTATTTACAATATCAGATCACAAGAGCCAGAAACCATTGGTAGTTTCTAGAAAATTAATTGTTTATAAAAAATCATGCAAATTATAAGGTACTAAAATTATTCTAAAGCCAAAACCAAATGAGCAGTACAAAAGCAGTTTTTTTCCAGGCTGAGAACAATCTCTAAAAACCTCAAGTGTACATTTCAATAGACCAAAACTATTAACAGTTGTGGTAAGGAGCAAAGTAAGTAGATTGAGATAACACATTTTTTAGTCATCAGGGTACTGCTGATATCCTCAAACATGAAAAATGAATAAAACCTCTGCTCATACCTCTGGATACAGACAAAAGGGAATACTTTTCTATGGGTTTTTTTTGGGGGGGGGGTTGGGGGTTTTTTTTGATGTATGGTTAAGATTGAACTTGTCAATCCCCAACTTTGTTTATGAGCTCTTTCTGAGATGCCTTACTAAATCATATGTCAACTTCACTGGAACAAGTTACTTCAGAAATTAATTTGACCTCTTGTTCTTCCAGGCTCTTTATTGGTGCAAAAATAAGGCAGAAACTAGAGATGTAGAATTACTTCCTAAACCCCAAACAATAAACTTTTTCACAGATATTGAAGGAAGGTTTTGTAAGCAGTGGGATTTCACCAGACATGTTGAAAATTTGATTTGGCTGGTTGCAAAAAAACCTACAAAAGAATGGGCCAAATTTTCCAATAAACTGTGTTTCTTAAGAGTACTAGATAGAGCAAGATGGGTCACATGGTAGAAATATAATCTTACAGGGAGATTATTAAAAATGGTGCCTTTCTGGAAAACATGTTTTGCTCACAGAAGAAATAGACATATCTGAAAATTAAAAGTTTCCTTCATTTTAATTTATATTTGGGACAGATTGATTAATTAGTTCATGCACTAGAATACAAAGACAGATGAATTAGCTAATGAAATTGATAATGCTTTTAATAGTTGACCAAAAAAACCACCTATAATTAGAAATAAAACACTATATCTTGGTTTAATTTCTAAGTATATTGTTGTATTATCAAAAAGTCCTATCTAGGATATAACAGACTCTTCAACATATGCAGGATTTAGCCTTTTCAGAGACATCCTAAAAAGATGCTGAATCTGAAATATTTGAAATAAGTAAGCATAAGAAAAAATAAGAAATTGGCATAATTTAGATTCTCAAGAGCACCTTACCTTCCTTTAGATGCTAGAAAAACACACTTCCATCATATGGAAGCTTCCACTTGCCAGTTGAATTCATTAGGAAATGAGTGGATATCAAAATCAATATCTGCAAAATTCTGAACAGCAACCTAAAGAGCAAATTTTCTCTGTCAAATATGATCAGAAATATATGCTATTTGATTGAATTCTTATTTACAACCAAGAACAGGTAACATCAAGATGACAAAGTTGCAGTGAAAATACATTTTGAGAAAGATTATGGGTTTTTGTGCAACCCAACAAGTTTTAATATTTCTCCAATAGATTTTGAAAATTTTTGTTTCAAACACATAACACATAACTAAAAAAGTAGTTACCATTACAAAAAAATTTTATTTTAGCTAAATATAGAATTGGAGATATCATGGCTGCTTATTCAGAGAAACACTTATTATATCAGTTCCTTTTAATGTTTCATAATGAGTGAAAGCCTTATCTGACATAAATTTGATCAAGAGTCAATAGAGAATGAATTATAGCTGTATTGGATTCTGGATATTCTGCCTAAGCACAGGGAACTTTGCAAAATGAACACATAACACATACAACTTCTGCAACACCACCAAAATGTGTACTAGATCATGGATGTGTTTTGTCTTCTCTCTGTGGAGGTAAGAATATTTTGGTGCACCTGTAGTGATGGATTCTCCTTCCTTTTGTGTCTGCTCTAGTGACAGTTTTAAAACACAATTTAAAAAATCATTTAAAGCTAGGATGTACTAACAGCACGCTGGTCCAATGTGGCTGAACTGGGTGTTAGAACTGCAGAAAGCTCTTGTGCTGTTTATTAGCTTAACTCCCATGGCATGGTTCCTTTCCTTAAGTGATTTTGACAGACTCCTCTATTTCTCTCCTGTGTCCACCAGCACAAATGTAAGGTTTTTATTAACAAAGCATCTCAGCCGTGGTTTTCTCAAAACACAGTCCTTATCAAAAGACTTCCTTGATTTTGAACTGCATCAGGATCAAATCTAGAAATAGAACATTCTTGTTTTGGTCTGGAACAAAAGTTTTCTAAGCCCTTCATCTTGACGTATGTATTGCAGTTGGATTTGGGTTGCCAGCAGTTCTCAAACAAATGCAGAACCCTTCATGATGTTTCACTGACATAGCCATTTCTCTGAGTAACAAATTGTTTGAAAAGGTCCTTTCCCTTTCAATTTTCTCCTTAGGATTCAATTTGAAAATCATGTAGATAAACATGGAATCTAAATAATGAGTTTTCTGACTGAAATCTATGCACTTTTTGAGGCATTTCCAAGAAGGGCTAAATGATACATGTTTTCTTTATCTTTCTTTTTCCTTTTATTAAAATGCAACCCTCAAATCTACTGAAAAGATACCTCAATACACAAACACACACATAGGCTTCATTGTTCCTGGAGCAGATGAAAGTTTATCCCAGGCAATGGCCATTGAATGAAGTATGACAAGAATTCTGTCCCTTTTCACTCCACGATCAAGTTACTTTTGGAAGGCCTTTCATCATGGAAGAGATGGGAAGAAACACTCCAGACACTGCAAAGCTATTACGAAACAGTATCCAGAGCTCTTCTTTTTTGATATTTCAATCAATTTCTTTCAGTTCCTAAATTTGCCACTTGCTCACTGAATGATCCCTTCCCTCTTTCTCTCTTCCGCTTTCCCACACAGATGATAAGATCTCCCTTCACATATTGAGATCTAATGATAGAAAATGTTGCACTGACCAATGGCTTTATATTTACTTATAACCAAATCTCTCTGAACATGGAAATTTTCTACAGAAATACAAAAAAGAAAATACAGTGAAATAAGTCCCTGATCAGCTAGTCATAGTATTTAAAGACTCTTATAATATTGTCCAGGCAAATCTGATTTGAGTGGCATTATCCCAGAAATGTATTTATCATGGTTGCATTTCATATGAAAGATTAGTTCAAATTAAGCCCTTTTCCCTTTATACTGTCACTGAATTATAAATACTTTCATGGGGATAATAGAGAGTATGCATTAAGTTGTTACAGGAATGAAACTTGTGTCTTGTTAAATTGTATTAATAAAAAATTAAGAAAACAGTCAGGGCTGGGGACTTTTTAAAATGTATTTTGTATCAAAACTTTTCTGGTACAAATTCATATTATGAAACACTGGAAACCTATTTTGGACCTTCTGTCTTGTGGCATGATTAAAACATCCTCCTATAACTTGTATATTTACATTTGTCAGCATTACAAAATCAATAAACATTTAAACACATCTAGTGTTACACAACCACTAGGATCCCCTGGCTAAAATGACATCAGTAGTAGAGTTCAGGTCTAGGGGATTTCCTTTCTGTACTATGATTTAGCTTCTAAATTATATAAGACTCCAGGGAGTAAAATTTTCATTCGTTTCTGCAAGTTCTGGAAATGGTTAGAGTTTCTCAAAAAATTAATTAAGGAATGAGTATCAGTGCTTTATAGAACAGTGCAATGACTCCATGAACGATTGAAATGCATTTGAGTAATAATTGTGTTTTTGATAGAGAACAGAAAAGATATACAACTCCTGCAATATCATCAAACCAAAATGCATGCTTCAAATCAGAAAGTGCAGCAGGTTAATTTCAAAGGTATGTTTTTATCTTAGCAGCAAATAGCCTGTAAGTCTATATCAGATATTTATAAATGTATTGAAATTGGGTCAGTGCTAAACTGTAGATCACAGCAGCTGAGCAGCTTTGACACTGACTTGTAGCAGAGAGAAAAAGAACAGGATGAGAGCTGAAGATATAGTGCGCCTTGTAACTTCAGTGGGTAGCATAGCAACTGGAGAAATGCTGGAGAAATATCCCCTTGTGGGTTGCATAGAACTGGAAATATATTTAGACTACAACACAGCTTTTATGCCCAGCTTGCAAAATTTTTCAATTTGGTGTTGCTCCAGGTTAAAAAACATACCAGTTGAAAAATGTGAATTGGAATCATTTGCCATCAGTTCTTAATGTAATGACTGATTTCCCACTCTGTATTCAGCAAGCTGCAGGCAACGGGTTTGAAGTGAATCCAGGTGGAAGTAAGCCAGACATGTTAAATTTAAGACCTCTATTTCACAACTCCCTACAGAAACTGAGCAAATAATGTAGCTGAAGTGCTTTCTACACACTGTGTAACCCAACTCTTTTGGCATTCTGATTAATTCCTTGCCCTTTTCTGCTGTATGCACTGTTAAAAAGCACACTAAGAGGAGGAAGGAGTTGTAATAGGATCTATCAAACATTAGACGTAAAATGTTCCTGTATTATTTTTAAATTTAGATACAAACAGCAGGAAAAGACAGAAGTACATATAAGTACTGTGGTAAGTAGTCAGGCTTTTCAATTTAATTGCTGTTTTCACACCTATTGTCTGGTTAGTGCCAGCAGCAATGAAAATGTATTGTAGTAATCCACTGCCCAGAGTTTAGGTATGCTCTCTTTCATTTGAATTGAAGTCTAGGCTTAATATGTAATCTTGCTTCCAGAATCAACTTTCTGAGTACTGTGTAGTGGTAATGCTCTGACTTTTTAGAAACATAAATAATGAGACGATTTTCATCCAATTTTTAGCCTCTTATAGTGCACTTTAATGCAGTAGAAGCTCCCGATGAGAAATGCAATGTCAAATTGGCGTATTGAATTTTCTGGACGCCGAAAGAAATCTCATTCTAGCTAGATGGAACTAAAGCATTAAAAAGATAATTTTATTTCACAAACATTTTAATGATCATTTCTGCACTATCTGTCCTTCTCTTTAGTTTTAATAAAAATTTGCACTCTATTGGCTGAGAGTATAGAAGAGCTTGCTAATGGATTCTAACATTAACATATAGAATCTAAGTTAAATGTAACTAAAAAAACCCTCCAAAAACCAAAAAACAAGCAATCAAACAAACAAACAAACAAAAACCCCGCAAAAAACCCCCAAACCAACAAACCCTAACACAAAACAACCAAGCCCTGGTGGAAAGGACCAAGGATATATTGATTCCTTATGATGTTGCATGGGTAAAGTTAAGAAATTTGTAAATACAAAAAATGCTTTGAAGAAAGATTTACTGGGAGTTCAAAATGTGAAACAGAAATGGGACATTACCAATATGCTGGCACCTGAAAACTACATACTTCAAAATTACTTGTATCAATTTGTTGTAGTTCAATATCTGGCTCTTTTGTGTTTATCTGTCACAAATAAGGGTGTGTTTTGTAAGGTAGGACAGGCTTGGATTCCCAGCATCTGAAACAATGGGTTATTTAGCATATCCACCTGGTTTGAGCACACAAGCAGAGGTACAGCTGGGTGATTGTGAGAACACACCATAGTTTCTTGTCCACTTTGGATTTAACCATCATTTTTTCCTGCCTGCTAAGGATTACACAGAAAATAATAATTTCTCTTGTTTAACTAACCTTACTAACATATAGAATTAAAATATTGAAAAAATTTCTTTTAAGAATTATGCATGTAGAGAATAACTACAGCATTTTTTCTGGGTGTTTTGATGGTTTCAAAACTATGTGCACATCTGCATTCTGTGTTCTGTGATTGAGGAAAAATATTCAGGAGAAACAAAGATTCTAGCGCTTTAAAGACTGCAATTTAGATTAATATGTGAAATATGAATTTATGCCCATAAAGTGAAAAATAGAAAAAATTCTATTTGATCTGACATTTTTGTTCAATGGAAATTATGAATAATGGAAATCAACAGAGTAGTATGAAGAAATATAAACTTGTACACTGAATACATTCAAGTAAATTAGAACTCCTCAGTTATTGCCTCGCTACAAAAAATTCCACTTTCTATACATAATTTTTTTTGTGGCAAATAGCTTGTCAAATTTCTGCCACAATAATGTAAGCTCTGTTTAAAAACCAGAAAGGTACTGCAGAGCATACACAAGAAAGGCTGAATCTTTTCTCTGTATTACTTCATTTTGTGCATTCGACTCTTGTGAAGATTATTTTGCTTTCCCCATCAGCTTCTGAAGCTGGTGATTTTGTGATCTGGTCAGTGAGCTGTGAATAAGTAAGAAAAAGAATAATATGATGGGTATCAATAGAAACCTAATCACTGAGGCAGAGGCACATATGCTGTGCTTTTATTTATTGGTTGCTTGTTTTCTTCTGGTTTGTAGTGAAGGTTTTTTGTTTGGTTGGGGTTTTTTTGTTTGTTTGTGTTTTTTATTTTTTAACAGACCACATTAGTTACCAGTAAAAAGGTATCTTTTACGTTACCTCCTTGGATTAAAGGTAAGTTGCTATTGAGACCTATCACTGTGTAAAAAGCCTTTACTTCCTTTAACTTCCTTAAGGTATCTCCTCTTTTCCTCTTCTTCATGTGTAGTTAGGGATTTTGTTGAGTTGCTCAAACTCAACAAAAGTTGATTTACTATTTCTATTGCTATCTCTGTTCTTGTGCAAATATACTTTCTAATTACTTTATATAAATTCAATTTATTTGTCTTGCAATTTATTTGTCTTTTATTTTCTTTTCTTCCCCCATCCGTACAGTTCCTGACCATATCAACGGGGTGCCTGCCAATCTGTTAAGTAATGTCACCTTAGGAACCAGTGCCCCTTACTCCAGAGTTACTTGACTGGAAAGCAGCAAAACTAGTGCTGCAGGTGTAAGCTGGCCCCCTGCCCACTCTACTCCTGATAGCTTCATAAATCTTGACCCTGCCATAGCTTCACAATTGCATTCCATGACACAAAGCCAAGCAGTGTATTCACTTGGTGCCCTAATTTACATTTCCCAAGACAAAAGAAAATACAGATACTGTTTAAGAGGTCTCTTTGTTTTTACATTTGTCCAAGGGTAAGTTTTACATCATGTAGAAGAAACCTGGCAAAGGGGATGGTGGCAAATAAAGTTTAAAACAAATTAAAACTAAATAAAGATTAAGGAAAAGGCAGGACTCAAGCTCTCATTGTTCTCATGCCAGTTGAAACTATAGATCAGTGTATTTTCTATATCAGAAATGAACAGCTGCTATTTCTTTTGTGGAACAGAAAATAACTGTTATGTTCTTTTGGCTGTGTTTGATGAGACAAACTTTCCCTGCGTATGTGCCCTTGGTAAATATTTAATATTAAGAATATCTTAAATAAAGACAGAAATTTGAAATGCCGAGGGAAAACTACGCTGCTGCCTTATAGGCATCATAGCAGGACTGGGCTTGACATCTCCTGACTTTAGACACCTACACTGCTTATATGGGTTTCTACACTACAGCCCTGACTATCTTCATATATAATAGAAGAAAAAAGCACAACAAGGCCATGACTCACATCTGCCATAGATGAAAATTCAGGATGAGATGAGTTATGCCCAGAAGTGTTTGTTCATCTATTGTCTTCACTAGAGAAAGTCTGCATTTAATTACTACAGAATTAAATTACTTCATTGGAGGAGTCTGATGTCAGGTCATCTGAATGTCACCCTGTTCTGTGTAGGCCAAATGTGATAAGGTTTCGAGTGACAACATTCAGTGCTGTATTAAAACCAATGTTTTTTCAGAACTCTGAACAATTTAAGGTTATTATTTATGGTCATGCTGGATGTTAGAATTAGGATTTCATAGGTTTGTGTTACCACAGCTACTGGGGCTCTATGTATGAGATGGGATTTTCCTCTGCTGAGCTCTCTGCTAGGATGCAAAGTGTGAATTTGATCTACGGCCAGTTTGTCATCTGGTCGACATAGGAGACTGGGAGCAAAAAGCAATAAGTATATGACACAGTCAAAAATAGCAGTTAAAGGCTCGTGCATCAATGAGATGAGCATTATACAGCTTCTTTTTGGGAAAGAACACTGGTAGGAATTGTTTGAAAGTTAACAAGGTAGTTCTGTGAGTTTGACTTAAAAAAAAAAAAAAAAAAACAAAACCAAAACAACAAGCATAAAGAGGATCCTGAGTGTGAGTCTGAATCTTCTTGTTTGGAAATTCATCACATGAAGGAAATAAACATATGCTGAAGATGGGCTTCAAACTCTTGAAGTTGAATGTCAGATAATATTTAAATAAAATGAGGAAAAGCTGTGAACAACTTCAAGGTAGAAAAGGGAGAGGCTACATCATGGTAGAGGAGGAGAGGTTATGGTGCAAGGACAGGGATGCCCTGCTTGTCTCACTGAGTGAGACATGTAAGTAAATAACTGTAAGCATCAGCGTTTCATGAACATCGAAGCAGTGATATTTCTTTATTTATGTCCAAGCAAAAGAGAGTTGCAAATACGAAGAAAATAGATGATCAGCTGGAAAAAAATAATTTGTTATGTGAAGGTGTGGAAGGACACCAAGGTGCTGTGCAGTAGAACTTTAGCATATTCCACACCCTTGACATTTGAAAACTGTCAAGGAGCAAGTCAAGCTAAAGATGACACCTTTGTGATATGAATATATGTAACCATCATCCACAGTAAATGAGTAAGAAAGTAGCCTCAAATACCTTGAGAAGAAGATGTTACAATTTTGACCTTAATTTGACAGTTATCCACAGGAGCTCAGAGAGACATGCTGAGAGTTTAGTTTGGAAATGAGTTAGGTCTGGAATAAAAAGATAGATTTGTGACTCTGTGGCTCAGAGATAGTAGCTGAATGTCCAAAGAAGAAGGTGGATGTGGGGATCAGAGAGATAGGGGAGTGGAGCACTGGGGAGCCCCAAGGTGGAATTAAGATAGGGCAAGAGAACAACTCTTAAAAGTCCAAAATCAAAGGAATGGAGGGAACAGAGAAGGCAAAGGGACATGTCCACACCAGTTTAAGTCCTGTCCCTGTAGGAGGGAAACTGGGAAAAATGTGAAATAAATAAGTTGAGCACATTTTTTAATATAAGCCACACCACAAGGTTCCTTATAGTTCTCACAGTATTTGCCGTAGATATAAACAAGCTTTTAGGTCCTGAAAATCTATACAAATTTAAAGCATGTCTAGAAATGGTTTCAGCAGTGAGAAGGACCTGTTAGCAAAGGGAGTGCTCATAGCTGTCTGCAACATAGGGGACTGGGCTTGGTGATTCTCAAGCCAGATCTTTTCAGGCTCCTATGTGCCATATCAACATGTGGGAGAAGGAGTTACTGCTTAGTCCTACTGTTAGTTCAGGCAGTGAAGTGCTTAAAGTGGAAAACTTTTTTTTTTTTTTTTTTTTTTAATAGAATTGACCCCTTTTTTTATTCTGCAACTGTTGTCCACATATCTGATGAGGATTGGTTTTGAAATGCATGCCAGCTCTGGCTGGCTGGAATGTGGACATGACAAGGTCGCTCCAGGGTTAAAATCAGATAAATGTCTATTTTAGTGAATATCCTCAAGTGTTTGGAATGCAGAGGATACCACGAGAAACAAATAAAGCCATTACATTCATTGTTAACAGAATTAGGCATCACAGATGTTTCTGTAATGCAGATTTCTGCATTCTCAAAGAAGCTTTTCAGCTGTCCTTGCAATTTTAAGACTAAAATATTCTATTAAAAGAACCAGAGAAAATAAATGAAACATGTAATTATTTTTACAATGGGTAAACTGTTGATTTGTCAAACCACAGAGAAAGAAACTCTAAGATATAATTCTTGTTCCAATTTAAGAATGTGTTTAAAGAAGTAATTAGAAAACTACAAGCCAACCCCCTCTCTCATGGTTTTCTGAAGCTTCTTTTACAGTCCCATTTTTCTTGGGTAATTTTTAACAATTTTTTTTAATCTTCCCGAACTTTACCATAGGAATCACTTGAAGCTAAAAAATAAAGTTTAGGGGGAGCTAGAAAGTTCAAGGGTTCTTTAGAAATGTGAGGCCACAGTAGGCCAGCCAAAATTCCCTGAATTGTGCCAGAATTTTGCAGCTGCATTCTTCTTTATCAATCTATCAAACCCCTTTAGCACTATCTTCTAGCAAAGCTGTGAATTATTTATCCCTTTGGATTTGGACGTTTTTACAAATGTCAACGATCTCCAGTGTGCAACGAAGCCAATCGTTTGGCTGCCCCCTCCATTATGTGAAATAATAGTGCATCTTCTGTGTGGACACTATTGATACTGAAGTGAATGAGGCATGAAATCAAGGTGTGAATCACTGGAGAGCTCTCTGCCTCCCTTCCTCCTTACCATTTTTGAATTTTTCTTGGATCCAGATTCTCAGTAAAAAAAATGAAACACTTGCACAGTCTCACCACTTGTTTCTCAGTATTTTATTACCCCTTAGTTATGAGACTGAGTTTATGTCTATCTTAGAAATTATAGAAGGCAACCTTGACCTAAACTGAAATCTGATAAATGGCTCTTCTGAACTCATTTTACACATGCTCTCATGTTCTGTCATTTTCTACTGTTTAACAAAGGAATATGCGAGTTTTTAAGTCAAAAGTCTACTTTGCAACTATTGACTTTGAACAAATGAGAGAAAAATAGGAATTAAATTTGGTTCCCTTTTTGCCTCAGGAGTATCATATCTCTTTTTTTTAGGTGAGTAATAGGTTTCCATCACTAGATGTATCTTGTGGTGGGGGGGGCTAGAGGGAGAGGTAGCCTAAAATGAATCCAAAGAGCATTTGAAAACAAAGGAAAAAGGAGTGCATAATGATGAGAAACTCCAGAGTGCTACTGGATATAGCATTTCTGGTAAATGTTTCTTCCTCTTCTAAGGCCTTAGTGCAAATGGAGACATCATTTTTCAAAATAACATGCATTTCCTGCTCTTGGCATAAAAATCCCTTAAATTCTTTTTACTAAACTAGTAATTTCTAGAATTTTTGTGGATTATAGTCACTGGTTATTACTAGAAGATCTGACTGGTCTATAATCTGCTTAGTTTTGGGGGCCATCCAGTGTGGTCATGGAACCCCTCCTATACCCACTGCAGTACAAGAGCTACTGCAAAAGTAATCTTTGGAACAGAAGAAACCTGAGTCAAGATGTGTGACCACAGTGCTTCCAGTAATCCCAAATCAGCACTTATACTGGGTCTATCTGCTGACTTCTGCAGTGTGGCCTGCCCCAGGACATGTGAAGGAAACTTGCACCTGTCTCAGGGCAGGGTAATATACTCAGGTATAGGATTTATCTTTAACATTTCATTTTATCATAAAGTAGTTTTTAGTGTCCTGTTTTTTTTTATTCTCTTTTAATAAAATCCTTCTAATCAGCTGTGCTGCAGTGAGCCACATTCTGAGGGGCAGTAAGAGGAGCAGTACAATTTTCTATTGATAAAATCTGTTGTTTTCACTGTACTGATAATTATTTATTCTTTCTGTGTGTCTGTTGAAAGAACAAGTGTAACTCCTCAGTTCTGCTTTCAGAAAATGGCTGCTAAAAACAGGATCCATAATTCTTATTAAAGAGGTAAGTGTCTTATCCCTTAGCTTAGCACATATATCACTTGTAGGATAGTTGTGCCAGGCCAAAGCAATTGGCTCCATTTTTGTTGCTGTCCTCTTCTGCTGCTGGGCTTATTGAAAAGTTCCTTTCTAACCTTTTTGAATAAATTAGGATTTTATTTCTTTTCCTTCAGTTCTATCTATAGCTGTGAACTGTCTATGAAATCTGTTTGCAAACACCCCTCTTGCTGCTGTTGTGTTCAAGTAAAGATGGAGGTTGTGGTTTGGCCATTTGCAGCTTTTGAGAGTAAAGTGCCAGAATAGGCTTTGTAGAAGCCTCAAGAATCACTGTCACTCAAAGAGAAGAATCCTTGACAAGTCCCAGATTACCCACCTTGTCCTCTTAAAGAGCTCTTCCTCTGTCCTCTTTTTGGGATTTTCTTTGCAGACATATATTAAATAAAAGGTATTTTGATGTACTTTGATAGCAATTTCTTGTGATGTTTCTCAGTATTCCTAAGAGATCTCCACATCCCTGGAGATGGGTATGTGTGGGTCACAGGGTGGCTTGGATTGGAGACCTGATTTAAAAAAAAAGTTTAAAATAACTTTGTCTAAAGTGACCTGGTTTGCAATGTGACCTCACTGCATTTTGCATGAATGAATAGCTTTGCCTTTGAATGCAATATCAATCAAATTATATGTTCAACACTACTGCTTGTCAGCTCTTAGAGGAACCCATTTCCAGGTTGGGATAGAACTTAGTGTACCAGGATTAGATTGATGTGCGCAGAACCTATTTTGTTTATATTTAACTAGTGGGACATTCTCCTTCTCTACTGCCAATCCCCCTTTTCAGCCAAAATCTAAATGGTGTAAAAAGAAAAGTGCCTAAATCTATAACAAATAGTAGTAGTTGGACGAAAGCATGAAGGCATCCATTGTTTTTACTGTCTTGTAGCATTTGTATTTCTTTTGCAACATTAGAAATATCCAGGATATTATTTGCTTTTTTTTAAAAAACCTCTTCTTTACTTTAGTTACCCTTTTATTTTGCTCACTTTTGGAGTGAATGAGAAAGTTATGACTAATTTACTAGGAGCTAGGCTTTCAGTCATCCACCAGTTGCAGAGAACTGCCAGAAAGATTTACAGATTTGTTTCTAAGTCCTTTGAGTATAGAATTGATTCAATTAAAGAGATCTATGTGTGATTCAACACTTCTCTGCTTATGCTCAACAACACTTTGCTTAGAGGTCAAAGAATTACACAGATTTCATCAGCAGTAGCAGAAAAAGCACAGATAATTCCTATTGTTAGCATTATGATGAAAAACTGTCCAGAGTGTTTGATCTCCATATTTTCCTATGGATTCTTGAAGTTTTCCCACTTTCATAGTCCCTGTGTAGAAGATAGTTTATTTATGAAAGAAACCTTTTGTGTAAGTGTATCCACTTCTCTTTCATTATACTCCTCACAAAGTATTCAATTTTTTTGCCAAGTCTTCATTTGGAAAAAAATCCTCTTTATCCTTATGCCCTTATAGATACTATAAGCACTCTTCTTACAACAATAGGCTCTTATGTATAGTAGTATACCAGTGAACTGTAGAGGATTTGACCTGTGATGGAGAAATGATGTTTGAAATACCTTCAAACAAACCAAACAAGAAAACTATAAGTGACAAAAAATCCCATCAACCTTTGAACTGTAGGCTTTCTTTTGAGAACTTTGGTCTCTTAACATTAAAGAGGATATCAGACTGTACATATATGTAGCTAATACAGAATTGGTTCCCCAAAATATTACTGAAGAATTTCTCTTCATACAGAAAGTAAGTGCAGGGTTTAATGTATTTTTAGAAAGAGTACTCCATGTACATAAATATTACTTCACAGTTTGAAGTAGAAATCACATAGTAAGCATGTAAACTGTAGTTATATTAAATACTATATTTTTAATACATTTGTCATGAGATAAACAATGTTAGAATTTATTTTTCTGTGGAAATTGTTATGCAGTGCTAAGGAAAAAGATGCAATTTAGTTCTATCAGCAACTAAGACTATTTTGAAGTCATCAATATTTAACCCATGCATTTATGTTAGCATCTTTAATATGATCATGTAGCATCCATCAGCCCATCTTAGAAACAAGATAATAAAAAAGTAGGTTGATATTCTTTGACTAATTTCATTACAAATATAGTTTTTAAGTTCATCTGTTTAGCTAACAGAAGCAGTAGGGTTTTTTCTCCAGCTGTGGTAGATGCAGATTTTTCCCTTGTAGTTGCCTGTAGATTTTATGGTTATAATCAAACCACAGCAAAGTTTTATAGCATCCTACTAAACTCAGAACATCTGAGGCTGCTGGAAGCCCCAGACTACTAGGTCTCCTGTGACAGGGGCAGGCTGTGGTGTAGTCTTTGGTCCTGGAGGAAGAGTGAGTAGTGAAGCTCTACAGTGCTGTTTCAAAACATATCATTTGCAGCCCAGCAATCAGCTCATCACTGACAGGGCAAGCATGCTCATGGAACAGGGAGAGGTTTTGCTGAGCTGCACCAGTGAAATACAGGAACTGGGAAGGGATTATAAAAATAAATGGGTTGCTGAAGAAGGAGCAGTAAAGTAGGATCTTTCTAGCTAATGACTAGAAAGAAATCTAGATATATGTTTTACCGAAATGTGCTGAGGATTTGAAGTCATTGATTTTTCCCTCTTACCCATTCTTTGTTGTGTACTTTATTACAAGGAGTTCTACAGGTGCAGATCAACAGCTTGTTACTGCTTTGTATCCCTGCTAATCTAAATGAGAGGAGGTAGAAGGCTTTTTTTTAAAGTAAGTGCTGAACAACATCGAGCTTTGCCTAATAAATTCTGAATTTTGAGTTGCTGTTCTGTGGAGATGTGCTCAGGTATTCCCTTCATATCTTTGGAAATACCTGTATAGCTGTGGTGAAGCTGAAAATAAATCCATCTACACAAAATTTATAAATGCCAAGGAACCTGGCATTATGAACCCAAACCTCCCAGATTTTTCCTGTTACTCTGACAAGGTGATTGATGGAAACATAATCTTACTCATCACATAGGCAGTATGATGAGAACTGCCCTCCCACCATCCTACACTCATTGACCTTTGCATGGATTTTAGCTCAGATTAACAACAGTGATGACATGTCTCACCAGAAATCCTCAATCTCACATTTAAAAGACCTAACAGATGCAATTTGCTGGAGAGAAATGTGAACCAAAATAAGGATGGGACAATGATAGTCAGACGATTAGAAATATTAAGACAAGGAAGTAAAAACAGAAAAAGAGAGAAAGCAAGGTTTTGCTTTTACAAACAACCCTGCTTGTGTAACTAGACATGCAGTGAGAAGAGCCAACATAGTGAGCTACACCTAGTACATGAACTTATACTTATTTTTCAGAACTAGACAAGAGTACCTAGTCTTGTGCTAACAAAAAATCAGTACCAATAAATTAATAGAAAGGAGGATATTTTGTCTTTAGTTCACTTGTGTAAGAATTTTAATTTCTTTTTTTTTTCACTCACGGGTATTTTACTGAGACCTGAAACCAACTATAAACTGGTTATTAACATGGCCAAAAGGGGGATATGAGATCCACATGAATAAAGACATTACTGTTTCAGGTACAAACCTGGGGTTTAAAGATTGACTACAAACACAGGAGGGATTTGACAGTTATGAAGTTGCGTGCAAATCCTCAGAGTTAACTTAATCATAGTGCTTTACAGATCACAATTCCAGATCTCTTAGCTCAAAAGAAAAGTGATACTTTGCCTCTGACCAAAAGGGAACTACTGTACAGCCAGAACTACTGCTGAGGATAAGAGCCCCCAAAGGCAAGGAAGAGTATTAAATCATGGAGGTTTGGGCAGCCTGTTTTAAGCCAATATTACATTCTTACCAGGAAACACTATATATTTGATAGGATTTGCTTGAAGGCTACAAGACAGTGCTCACTCAGGTGTTGATGCAAATATGTTTGAAAAATATAGAAAGTTGTTTAAGGACTGATAAGTCTGTGAGAAAATTTTGAGATGAATAGGAGCATGGAAGTATCTTTAAGGCTTGCTGCAACCTGCCAAAACCCTCTAGACCAGACAAAGCAAAAAATGTTAATGCTACCAGTCCAGGAAATACAGATTTCTAAAATAAATATGAATTAACTTATTTTCAGAAGGAGAGTACTATCATCATTATAGTCAGTAGCATCCAAAACTTTTTTTTATGACCTTGCATGTTTGATGTTTTTCCTTCATGGAGGGAAGGTGTCATGCCACAGCTCTATTCCTGCTGGCATTTCTGGAGGTAATGGCTTTACTTACTAACATATATAATCAAAGATGTACATGCCAAGAAACACTTGACCTATTGTGCAGTTCGGCATTGCCTTTCTGTCCATGCTCAGTAAATTCAATATTTTCAGGAAAGGGTACACTTCATTGTTAGTGATTTACTGATTTCTGTGCAATATAAACAGTATATATGGAATGGATTTATTTGCATATGTCCTGTGCAAGTAAAGAGTCTGAGATGTGCTGAGTGATGGTGGCTAAAACTCATCTGTCTCCATTTCTCAAAAATCTCCCACTCCTGGTAGGAAAGATGGCAGTGAGAGCAGGCCCAAGTGCAGAAAGCTTTTTCATGTGATTTTCATTATTCTGAAAAAGTAGTCTTATAGCAAATTTTACTGGCCTCTCAAGGAACTTGTTTCTGAATGTGGCAAACACAACATAGTAGTCTCTGATAGTTATATTGTAATGTTTGTGAATTTATGTGATTCAGTCTGAGGTAGTTTAGACATACAATTTTTTCTCCTTTTAATCTTCAAATAATATTTTAAAAGTGGTAGTTAAATGCCCACATAAAAGCCCAATAATTAAGACCCTAATTCTAAATGAATGACATTTAGAAAAGTAAAATTCAGTTTACTGATAAACCTGTTATGAGTATTTGCAGGTGACCAACTGGAGGCTTGAGAAGTAGGTCCGTGTGAAAATCATAAAGTTCAGCATGGCTAAGTACAGGGTCTTGCCCTGAGTTGGGGCAATCCCAAGCATAAATACAGGCTGGGTGAGGAATGGATTTTAGAGGAGCTCTGGGGAGAAACACTTGTGGATGAAAAGCTCTACCTGGTGTGGCAAGGCACTCTTGTGGTCCAGAAAACCAAGCATGTTCTGGGCTGCATTAAAGCAGCAGGACCAGCAGGCTGAGGGGGAGATTCTGCCCTTCTGTTCTGTTCTTGTAAGGCTTCCCCTGGAACACTGCATCCAGCTCTAGGATCTCCAGCACAAGAAAGATGTGGACTTGATGGAATAAGTCCAGAGTAGGGTCACAAAGACGATAAGGGAGCTGGAGCACCTTTCCCATGAAGACAGGATGAGAGAGTTGTGGCTATTCTGCCTGGAGTAGAAAAGAGTCCAGAGAGATCTTGTAGCACTTTCTGGTACCTTAAGGCAGCCACAAGAAATGCGGTGAGTGACTTTTTATAAGGGCATATGTTGTGAGTGACTTTTTATACAGGATAAAGGAAATGGCTTGAAGCTGTATGAGGCTTAGATAAGATATTAGGAAGAAATTCCTTACTCTGAGTATGGTGATGCACTGGAACATGTTGCACATAGAAGCCATGGATGCTCCATTCCTGGAAGTGTTCAAGGCCAGGCTGGATGTGTTTCAGAACAACCAGGATTAGTGGAAGGTGTCCTTGCCCATGGAAGTGGGGTTTAAACTAGGTGATCTTTAAGGTCCCTTCCAACCCAAACCATTCTGTGTTTCTAAGATTCTATGATTTTTTATTAAGATGTCATTTTAAATCTGCTTTTCTTATTAAACTTTGTTTTGGAGAGGAAAAACCTGACAATGATTAGGAAATAGGGAATGAAGGCAAGATGGCCACAGGGCTATCAGAGCTGCTGTTGTGGGTGGAATGGAGCCAGTCCACAGAAACTGTCTGTAGACTTAGACACCAAACAATCCTTGTAACTAAGACTCATCTGACAACTCCAGGTCCCTTGTCTTTGGACTGGAACTGGCATATGCCAGCCTTCCCGTGGCAGCCTCCATGGAGAGGAGCCACTGTTTTCTCCCCTTGAAGTATCTGCTCATACTGTTACATCCTTCCTGCTTCTTTTTCTTGTAAGTCCACAGTACATTTCTCCTTGCCATTGGTATCTAGGGGATTAAAACAAAGATAAAACAGGAGACAGAAGATGTGCGAGCACATTGTCATAGTAACTATCTATATCTGTGTGTATGTGTGGATATGCATTTCATAAACCAGTGTATGTATCCTCCTTAGCTGGAGATCAAGACACCTGTGCTGCTAGGCATTCATAAAGGTGTCTGTGTGGAAAAAAAAAAATATTGTTTTTACACTGTGGTTGAGTACACTTGCAGTTCCTAAGCTTGAAGGCTGTCAGGGTATTTTTCTCTTCATAAGTTTAGTGTTTATCTAAATTCTTATTTACATTTAATAAAAAGGTTTCGCTTTTTGTCCCAAGGGGAAGGACAGCCAACAGATGGATCACAAGAAATGTCATTAACCAGTTAGGATGTTTTGACATCTTGCTGAAGATTGCTTCATTATCAGTGAAATGAAATTTCTTCTCTGCTTGTCTAGCAACTAACATTATTTAGAGAAAACTATTACTATGACAATGATACTACGAAATATAAAGGTTTTGACCTACTGATTTATAATGCTTTTGAGATGCTTTACATTAGCACTTATTAGAAAAAAAGTAATTTTTGAATTTTCTTCTTTATTTTCTTCTTATTTCTGAATGTACCATTCATGTAGATATTTCACTCAAAGATTATGGCTTCAACTTTTCAGTTCAAGTATTGATTTCATAATAACAATAAAATCCCATAAAGTAGAATCTCTTTAGATCCTTTGTTCAGATTTTCTTTTGCTTTCACTTAATTTTACCATAAACCCTGAACTTTTATTATTCAAACTGTTTTGTATAGTAAAGAAGAATGGATTCCACAAACCTCCCAAATTACACTTACATCTAGATAAGACAACTGAAAAATCAATAACCTTTGAAAATTGTAACACATATTGAAAGACCGTAGTTGGTTTCTTTCTTTGCCTAAATAACAACAGTAATAACCATCTAATTCTAACAAAAGATATGCAAATTCACCACAAAATTACTTCTGGAAACAACAGATAAAATAAATTAAGATAAATAAGGAATTGTTTTCAAGGTGTTAAAGAAATAACCATTCTATCAATTAAAGAGTGAGGCTCTGCTGTGAGGTCAATAGCTATGATTGTTTTGGGTAATTTTTTGTTCTGGGGTTGACAACAGATATATAGTTGACTTAATTCTGTGTGTTAATTGTTTTCAGTACTAAATTAACATACTACTAAATGATGATACCTACAGTGGAGTAATATGAACAGATGCTTTCATAGAAGATGGAAGAAAACATTAGACTGGATGAAAAAGAAGAATTCTGAAAGAAAATCTGGGTATGTCTAGGTTGACTTGAGCATGCAATGGAAACAAAGTAAAAAATCTTCCTAAAATATTCTTGAAAATATATTTAGGTATCCCAGAACAGTTTACAGCCAGATGGCTGCCCCGTGTCCTTCATGAGTTCTGTAGCCACTTGGCAGTGGGCTGTCATAGGGCAACTGGGACTCCCTCCTCTCCCTTGTTTTTTTTTGTCCAGAAATTGCCAAAAAATATGTTATCTCTTTTTAACATTGGTCCAGGTCTAATAAACAATAATACCAATAAAGTTTTTCTAAAGCCTAGTGAAACTTTCTACCTAGAAAAAGGCATCTGAATAAAAACCAGAGCTCCAAACTTTAGTCAGGGGCTGTATATTTCCTCACTTCCTAATATGCTGTAACAGTCAGATCTTTATTACAGTCTGTAACCACAGTTTTTGAAAGATACGTGGTAATGCAGGAGAACTAAAACATATGTGTCAGCTCCTGCTGCCAAACAAAGTTGTCCTTGGCATCAAGTCACTTGCATGTGAACAGTGATTGAAAATGCTGTCCAAAGCCAGTGGCTTAAGATCAAACACAAAGTGCTGAAAAGCTTAAGAGCTAGACAGAAGGATCTTAATTTTTTGAAGAACTAGTTGTGTGTCAGGATCTTTGGAAATACTATTTTCTGCTCTTTATGTGAAATTCCCAGTGTCTACCAGTGAATATATTTCAGTTCACTTCTTCTATAGCCTGAGAGGAAATTATCTATGCGAACTGCCACTACTTCCTCTGTAGTCTTTCAACTTCAGACTTAATTTTAAACTGGTTTCACTTTTCTTTTAAAGTTTTTAAAGAATATGCTTAACACATTTTTAAAAATAAATTTATTGAGGTTTTATTTCCTTCCAAAACATTCATGGTAGATTTTACACAGAAGATTTTTTTCTATCGTGGCCACTTTAGTATCAACTAAACTGAACAGTCCTTGCAGGACTGCTGCAGACCAAGGTTTATTATCATGGTATTTGTTGCTTCATTTTGCTTCTTTTTCTGAAGAGTCTCAAAGCACTGTGTCAGCTTTGACCCCAGAGTTGTGCACCTAGGCACAGATGCAGTTTAATTATGTGTCTTGAAAAGGTCTGTAAACAAGCCTTGGTTTTGGTTTGCTTCTGCAGACAGAAGCGTTCAGTAAAGCTCTTCTCAGGTAGAAAACAGGAGAAGTGTTTTTCTAACCAGCAACTATAAACAGATGTACTCATTATCAGCGACAAACTATAGAATTTCTTCACTGAACCCAGGGAGGTACCAAGGTCACATGTACCTTCATCAAAAAATTGCATTATTTTGTCCCTTGGGTGTTACGAATCGGAGTGAAGAAATGTCATTATCACAGTCTGTTCCTGGATGATGAACTTTGATCACTGCTCCTTTTATGTGATTTTAAAAAATTTTCCATGATTGGATAACTTCCCAAAGAAAATACATTTTATAGATGACAGCAGCACTGTACTTTTTATGGCAACACACAAAGGTGCATTTATCCCAGACTGGAAAGAAACCACCTGACATTAATGGTGACAATCACAGTCTAAAATCTAGCAACCTCCAATACTCCTTTTATCCATACAACTTGATGTTAACACTAGCAAATCAACCAACTGTTCCCAAAAGCTTTTAATATTTACTGTTTCTTTTAAGTGCTCTCACTCATAATAGCTTTCATGAAAATATGTTGCATTTTGTGATTTTTCTTATAGATTTATATGATTCTAGAGTTCAAAGTCTTTCATAGGAGTATTTAAGGCAAATGAAATAAATAAAGAGTTTAATACTTTTCAATATAATGGTACAAGGAATACTCATATTCTTTACACTCTATTTCCCTCAGTCCCTAAGTAATTATATAATACTGAATCTATTGTGATTTTATGTGAAAAAAGGAACCAGAGATATTTTACTGTCCTCATTTTAGTCATTGTGGCATTTTATTGGCAAAAGTCTACTCGTACAAAACATTACTTTCTGAAAGTAATGCACACAAAATTGCCGATCAAGAACATGAAAGAGGAATAGTGAATTTCCTGGTACTAAATGAAGACTAATATATTTTGCATTCTTCATGCTTACTGCTTTGTCTCATTGTGAATGCATGGCCCCTTAGTGCTCTGAATTTTTAAATGAAAACTTAAAAGCTGATCAGCTTTGCTTGTGGCCTGTTATTGTCCTCCACAAAACCAAACCATCTAAACCTGCAAGCAGGAAAGGGGAATCCTGAGTTCTATAGTCAGCTCTTGATAGTTTACTCTTGATCTCATGGTTTAATGTGCATTTTTAGTGGTGTTTGGATGTAGATATACAAGTACATAAGGGAGAACAAATGAGAACTAGACTTAACTAGAGAGGAAAAGCCATTGGGGAATGAACGGAATGAAGAGAAGCACTTTTTTTTAATGCACAAATGAGAAGGGGGTAATGTTTCTTCTTCTGATCAGGTGCAGTCCACATTGTGCTTATAAGCAGCCCCATGAAAGGAAATGGGAAAATACAAGGAAAATGGGTTCAATTTTTAAAATGATAAACTTATCTCTAGGAAGAATACAGAAATGAAGAGGGGGTGGGGGGAAGTATGGGCCAAGTCTAATACTTAGTATGGAAAAAAAAAAAATTATTCTACTACTTAGTAGCGCATCCTGGGCCACTCATGTCCATGTTAGCTCTGTGGTTCCCTCTGCATGAGAGTTAAGACTTTGGCAAAGGCCCTGGCAGGAATAATGAGCACTCATGTTTAGCTTTTTTACTGCAGCTAGAATAAGCCCAGATTGTGTATCTCTGCTTTTCTCCTGTCCCATGTATAACTGGTGGTAGTATAACATCCCCATCTACTCTGGGTCCGTGCCAGGCTGCCCTCAGGAAAATATGTGCACTACTCATTGTATGCCTTAAACTCCCAGCTGCTAGGAGGGATGTGCTGTGAAGGATCAGTGACAAAGCCTTTCCTGTCCTATCTGCAATGTCAATTATGTCAATGTTTTAAATATTTCCAAATTAGAAGTATATTTCCAAATATTTCCAAATTAGAGTCTTATCTCTAATCACCAGAGGTTGAAAAGGAGTGTGGCATTTGACCTGTTTTTTTCCTCCTTAATTCTTAGAAGGATGACAGTGGGAGCTGCTGCAGGGAAAAAAAATCACAGTGTCAGTATATTTGCTAAAATATAAATCAGTATGTATGGGTTTAAATCTCATGTGAGCATCACAAAACAGTAGGTCTCAGTCTCAAGTGAGAGCGACTTAGAGGAAATTGCAGGTCAGTGAACATACACAGTGAGTTTTGGAGGACAAATATCTTTGGCCAGTTTTCACCGTCTGCACATTAATGTAAATCCAATATATAGTCACCTTATGAAAGTCCTGGCCAAAGTTTCCTCAACAAGCAGAAACTGAGATGTTACATGAGACAAGAAGTGATTATCACAGTTTTTTTTACATTTGGCACACATAGTTAACTCAAAACTTGTGGCTTTCATTATTTTGGACAAAAAATACCTCTTTAGAGAATAGACTAAAAACTTTAGCATGTTGGGTTTTTTTTTTTAAATTCTAGGGCTACTTGGTATATATACAAGAGCAGTATATAAGAGTTTATTCTCAAGCTTAAAAAGTGATCCTTTTAAAAAAGCATGCCCATACACATATGCCCACAAAAATACACACACACTCACACATTTTTAATTGCTTTGCATTTGTTAAATAAATATTTCAAAAAATTAAGTTGTGCAGGAAAAAATGTTATTTTGCAATTGCTGTGCACCCAAAGGCTTTTTCTGACAGTGTATCATTTACAGAGTCCTGAATTCTCATTCAGCAAGGAATAGGAAACTGATGCACTGATAGCAATCCTGTTATCTGTTTCAATAAAAACTTAATGTCTTTTCTTTCCCCCTATACTTACAAAATTTTCAAGTAATTTTTTTTTTTTTTTTTGGATGCTACTGGTCATCTAGCAAACACATGAATCATATTGTCTTAATTCTTGGAGAAAGGTACTGGACAATTTTACTGTTATAAAAGTGAGTGCAGCCTAAAAAAGCAGCATGTTTTCTAGCATGTAAGTCTTTAGCAGTTAATCACAGAGAAAACGTTTGTGGAGCATCTCTGGCACATGCAGGTCTGTCAATGTATGCTTCACTGTACCTTTGGAATGTGCTAAGCAAAGGCAATGTAATAAATTAGAACATAATATATTGTCAAGATTCATCTCTTTTTCTCTCTCTCTTTTTGCTGTTGTTGTTGCGTGTAACATCTATTAAGATTCCAGTTTTTACAGAATGGCTTTTTTCCTTATCTTAGGAGTACATCAGTTATGTCAAGACCTACCATGCACATTTCTGACTTGGATAGAAAAGACATTATTTTGTTGACTGAAGTTGCCTGCAAAAACATATCAAAGCAGACTCCTTATACATTGTTTCCCTAAAATATAATTTAAGTAATCTTAGCCTTTGAGGTACTGATGGAAAATAGTTCATGGATTTTGGCGGCCTGAAGTGCACAGAAAAGGCAGATTGTTTTGTTTGGTTTTTTTTGCAACCCATGTGTTTTTCAATATGTGAAATGCGTAAGGCATACCACAATGTATTGTGGTATAATAAATAAATAAAAAACTGGTAGGTTTTTATTCAGGTGTATTTTCTAAAGGACAAGTGTATTTACCTTTGATTTATTCAGGCAAATCCACCATGCTGACTGCTCATAGTCCATTGCAGTTAACAAAATTCAGAATGCAACTTCATTCACTGTATTTTTACATAGTAGGATAGCTTGTAGGCTTTGTGGAGTCCATACAGAGACTGTCCCTGGTTACCGAGTGCTGAAATCTCACAACTTGACCCAAAAAATAGCTGAAACAATCAAATCTCATGGCAATGTTCCACCAGGGTGAAAATCCCTTTACTGGAATCACAGTCCTGGACTGATTGCATACCCTTTTTTTAGTGAAATTTTCCAACACTGTTTGAGTCTGTTTGAGCAGGGCTTCAGCATTCCACCTCTACAAAATAAGAAAAGAGATTATGCAAAGAAACCAGAAACAAATAACCTTAACAAATTTAAATTAATTTTGAGGCCTGGGTCTGGAGACCGTTACTCCATTTGTCCACATTGTTTCATGCATTCTTTTCCTCAGGTTGCTGAGCTCTATGCGAAAACAAAGCGCTGTGGCAGTCTGGGACCACAATCTCCTGTTATCTTGTTTCAGAGTCAGAGCTTGAAGACAGGAAAGAGGTCATTCCAGACCACTCCCAGGAGATGAGCTTCATCTTCTAGTGTGTTTCTTAGTGTTTTGTTATATATAGTGCTTCCTGCTTGGAATTTTGTCAGCCTAATGAATGGTCTTATTACACATGATATCTGCGAGTATATTATCAACATAAATTTTTTTTTTTCACTGATTTACAAAGATTAATATTTGCAATACATTGAAAATAATACAGAGAATCATAGTTCTGAGAATAATTCATTTGTAAAGATCCGAAAAAATAGGGTATTATGACTATTTTAAATTTCAAATTATATGAGATACAAATTTTTTAAATTATCATACTCCAGGGCAGAGATATTGATTGTTTTCTTGATTGATTCAATTTTTTATGTATGAAGTCACTTTACTTTTTTTTTTAAAAATCTTTGGCATTTCAGGTTACATTGTAGATTGACCAAGCTGAGTGACTCTGTAACTTGTGTAACTTAGGCGTTTAATACATGAGTTTTATCAGAAGTTTGTGACAGAGTTTCTCCTCAAAGATATACCTCAATTTCCAGAAAACCATGTAAGTTTTCCAGTCAGACACCAGAGGATATAAACATCATGTCAAATCTGACATCTGACAATGGCAATTAAAGGACCTTAATAAGTCTATAAAAATAATTGCATCTTTTGTCCAACATTTACCTGAAAAAGTATAAATTAAATAGTCTTAGTTCCCTTATTGTTTTGTTTGAGGCCTTTTTTCATTTATATTCTATCATTTGAAATTTATTGCATTGAATGGGCAATAGACCAAGATGGAAATCTGCTTTCCTGATAACACATTCAAACAACAGCAAAAGGGAAATATGGGGGTTTTTTTGTAACGAGTTCACAGGGTCAGATTTTGTTGTGGGGGCAAGAATGGTAAGTCCTAGCTTCTCCCCTCCCTCACCACTGCCCTCCTCCCCCAAAAAGTAAAAATTAATCAAGGAGTCAGAAAACACAACCTTAAGCAAAATAAAGGTATGAAACTAAGAAAATTGCAGGTCAGTACACTCACATCAACTCCTACAATGTCATTGGGCAGAATACATTAGGGTTTCTCCTAAAATCTTCCTCCTAAGGAGGTTTGAGGAAAGCAGTAGCAGATACCTATGGAAGACTTACAAAGAGGGCTTTGCATGCTACTAATCAGCCAGAGGACTTTATTATTATATGTAAATGTTCAGAAACTGTCTTAGCCTTGCACAGAAAGGGTATTATGAGACAAGTAAAGAATCTCTGAAAAAGACTGTGAAAGTCCAGCAAGAGGAGACAAATTTTTTATGTGTTCACACACAAGAGGATTTCTTTTTTCAGCTAAAGGATAGAGAGGGCGTCCTCAGAGTTTTAGCCCAAAGAAATTGTCCAGCCTTTAAGAATTGTCCTTTTAAAGCTGCCTTGTTAATGATAGCAGCCAGCAGATAATACACATCAATGACTTCAGCTTAGACAGTTGGGATTTGAATGTTCCTCTGCTGCATATCCTTTTCAAGCAAACTATTCATATAATAGAGCTTTTTCTTTTATTTTTTTTTTCTTTTTTTCCCCTTTTTTTTTTTTTTTTTTTTTGGATTTGGGTAGTGCTATCAAACTGGGACCTCTTAATTTAAAAGGATTCATTTTTTCTTTTTCTTTCTAAACCTTGTTAAGGAGTATAAGAATAACACAGTGTGAAACTGATTTCCCCTAAAAGATAGAACAGCAATGTAATGAAAATGAAGCCGTGGTGTTGCAGATTGTAATCCTTCTGAAGAATAAAAAAGCCAGAGTTGAAAGTGAAACGCTGGCATATGCTGTCTAAGATGAAAGTTACTGTAAAAGGTATTGGTATTTTGACCTAATGGAAGATGTAAAGAGAATAATGAGGTTACATGACCTCACACTAGTTTTCAAATCAGTGCTTTCTTAAAGGAGCATTTTGTTGTCAGCAGCTCTCTACCAATTATATTAGCTAATGAAATACACACCCAAAACCAGTGGTCTCTCTTCTTTCTCCTTTTCTATTTTTAAAATAGAAATCAAAAGAAAGGCCTCATCTTAACTTTAAGTATGCTTTAGATGGATTTAAAGTAAGTTAATTTGAAATGACAGTAAATAATCCTCCATCATTCAGTCACCGGTTTTACATTCCTCTGTAATTATCTTTAAATAAGACTTTTTAAGCACGCTTAATATGTACTGGTTTTTTTCTTTCTTTACTACTTTATGCCTCAGATAAAAATGACATTTCTGTAAGGAAACCTAAGTCATTATTCTTTGCCTTTGGGGATGTGTTCAAGGAGACGTATGAATTGTTCAGGAATTGTAAGTGCCAGCCAATGCAGAGTCTCTGTACTTCCCTGCCCTGTTTGCTCCCACTGCTTCAAAGTAAATAGCTGCATCCTGTCAGCCACCACTTGATCAATGTCTTTGTGGTGACACAATAAGCTCCGTGAAAACAGAACGAGAAAATATGAAGGTGATTAATGCTGGTGTAAAAACTGCAGTACGAAAGATGTGAGGGGATAAAAACGGAGTCATACCTCAGTATCCCATGGAAGTGTATTTGTGCAAGGGATTGCGCTTACACCTTAAGGAAGAGGTGCTTACTCTGCTTTATCCCCAACCTTAAACATTACCCTTTTTACCTTATTAGTAGTTACTTCAAGTCTCTGTGTAAAAGGAAGAAGTCTTTGCAGCTCAGTTTTCTAAGGCACTTAAGAATCATTACTCTAGCACTAAGGCAAATGTTTTATTCATTTTGCCACAGACCAATTTCTTTGCTAAGACTTGTAACAAAATGCTGCACAACTTAGCAGAGATGTGATTGATCAAGCAAAAAGGATCAGAATTTGGGCATCCAGATGAAATTTGCCCCCAGTCTGCTCAGTTAACATCAATCACATTTCTTTGGGTAATAACACTTGAATACTAACTAGGTGATTTCATCCATTGGAGAAAAATGGGTGAGGATACCTTTAGGTTAATATTACTTGAACATTTTGTTCTTGAATAATTTATAACTGTTAGTGATTGTCTGCCTCTTCACAACTGTCTTTGTTCTTTGCTAAGGTGCTATCCATGCAGGCAGCATTGGTCTGAGTCCCATGTTCCTATGAGAATGAGTGTAAACAGTAACAAAGATGCAGTTTGTGCAGTCAAAAGCACCATATTAACAAAGCCCATGCATAATCAGTAGAACAGTATCTGCTCCAGAGTTGCAGAGGCACAGGTTTGAAGGTCAGAGCTGTCCTGCTGCAGCCCTGGGCCAGCAGCTGCCTTCCCACAGGCTGGAGGTGTGCCCTGACTGCTGAATCTGGGGCTTCACAGAGTTAGGCTCTTGTGAACATGCCCTGTACCTGGTGTCAGCAGACAGGCTTGTTTTCTTCTGCCAAGGACCTATTTCAACTAGTGTATCCACTCGGAGTGGAAAAGACAGAATTCTCTTTAGCTGACAAGAATATTCAGTAGATTGCTTTGGATACCTATGAAAGAGATAAAAAAACCACCTGATGCTTAAACCAAAATGTAACTTTCTGGACTGAAATCAACAGACACATAATTACAGAAGTTAGTGATCCCCTTTTTTCACCAAAAGGCTGGTCAACCACTGGGAAAGGCTGACTGTCCAAGTAGTTGAGTGCTTGTCCCTGGAAGTGTTCAAAAACTGTGTGGAAGTGGCACTTAGAGACACTGTCTATTGGTGAATGTGGTGGTAGCCCTATGTTTATGGTTGGACATGGTGATCTTAAGGATATTTTCCAATCTTAATGACTCTATGATTTTACTGTTTAGTGTTGGACCTGTCAGAATTAAGTTAATGGTTGAAATTGATTATCTTAGAGTTCTTTTCCAACCCAAATGTCTCTATGATTCACTTTATATTATAAAACGTTTAACAGTTCACTCTAAATTATGTATATCTGCCTCATATTAATGAGATTCATAAGTGCTATCCACATAGAAAAAAGCAAAATATTTTGATGTCAATTTTTAGATTTAAAAAGTGAGAATTCTACAGAAAACTTGTATGACAATGATGAAATTTCAATCATGTTGTGTCTCATCATGTAAAGTAAGCAAGTGTCTTTTTACAGGTCATCAAAATCCAGAGCTCATTTTGGTGCTTTTTGCCTGTCTTATCTTTGAGTATTCCAGTCAACCTGCTAAAAAATGTTTCTATCTTGAGTTTAGCTGGCTTTTTAACACTCTTTAGCATCAGTGGACTGAAAAAAAATCAAATTCTTGAGAATTTGATTGAGGAGAATGTGATACAATTTGGATTGAATGTACTCTGGACCTCTTTTGGTGCACTTGAGCCAAAGAGAATTGATTTTTATTGGACATATGTGTGAAATTGCATAATGGGCTGACCTTTGTAGCAGAAATACATGGCTCATTCTGAGGTGCAGATTTCCCTGTGATAATATATTTCTAAAAAGAAAATAGGGGGGAAAAGGTAACCAGACCACATCAGTCAGAGTTGCCTAACTGAGCCAGGAATGTGTCACCTTGAATTTCCTTCCTGTTGAAAACACCTTTTATTATCAGCAAAGAGGAAAACATATTACCATTACTTTTGTATTTCTGCATGCTCTAAAAAAAATCTTTTATTATCTACTCAGTTAAAATTCTCCACTGGACCAAAAGGAGTTTTCTTCACCTCATGAAACACAAACAGTTTTAAAGAGCTACATTCAAGCTGCTGTTACTTACAATGTCATGCTCCAGAAAAATGTTTGACAGCTGTTAGAAAAGAAAATAGTTGTGTGCTGTAAAGACCTAGCCACAGGACTTTTCCTAGTGACAGTGGAAACCTGATACCCATTGGCCCAGTCTTTTAAACTGTTTCATGTATCAGTCAGAGGGGCATGGAAAATTTGCTGCTGCAAAGCCTTATCTTGCAGAACACATAGATCATGCTGTATTCTGCTCAGCAGAGTGGCCACACACAGGCACCAACATGCTGTGCAGTTGGTGTCACAGTGAGATGGAGGGACAAAGATTCTTCCCTGGCTGGGTGAGAAGAGTGTCAGGTGTCCTTTGGGCAGCAGTGGTGATCCAAAGCTCTCTTGGGGCCAGCAGGGTGATGCTTTTACTGATTTTGCCTTTGAGTTTTAACACATTGCTAGAGACACTTGATGACCCGAGTGAATTCTGGATGATTTTGAAAAATATATGCTCTAATTCAGATAATGAAATGACTACCAGAAATATCAGGAACAACAGATGGGAAAACTAACTACACACTAACCCATCTCATCCTTATTCCTCAAGGACCTATGCAGCAATGGGACCTTTTTGATGAGGGGTTTGTCTTTTATTTCTGTGTGACTTTTGTCATTGCTTAAACCATTGATACAGCTGTCTGATGGACTTGTGTGCTACAAAAACCTTCAACTACTGCTTGTGGTAGTGATGTGCTAGTGGTGACTGAGGCAGTGCTTCCAGGTGAGCTGTGGGACTACTTCCTTCTTCTGCCTGCCTGCCTGCCTGCCTGCAAGCCACAAGAGGCATTGGTCCCACAGTCTTCTGGAGCACTTACAAGAAAATAAAATGTACTAAGCAACTGAATTAAGGATCTCTTCCTTGTTTTTTAAAATCACTTATGTATTTCTTGCAAATTATTTCTTCATCTGCTTTGTAATAGGACTTCAAATCTGAAGGCATAGTAGACACACGAAGGCACTGTAAACTGACCCGGATATGGCAAGAGTAATTATATAGGCTCCTGGTAGAAAGCCATAGAATTATGTGTATATCTGAATCCCAAGGAGGTGAAATTATTTAATATGTGAGGGTGCCCAGTTGTGTTTCTCATTTGTGTGTGCACACAAGCATATACAGATGTATAGGTACTTACGCATGTGCAAGATATTTCTGTAGAGTCAAATGGAATTTGGATCAAGACACAAATCACCTAAAACATCAAGCTCTCTTCTTAGTCAAGAAATGACCTTTTCACAAGTTAAATGTACCTTTTCAAGTGACAGCTCATGGAATGAGAAGTAGCAGACTTGGGAAACTTGCTGACAAATGCCATCCTTGTTTTATTTCAAGGATCTAGGGCAAAGGGCATGTTGGAAATTATTAGGCCAGAAAAAAAATTGACATGTCAGACAGGCAGGCATTTAAGCTCTACAAGAGTTTGGGGGAAAAGATATTAATTCCTTAGAGCTATATTCGGAAAGTTTGACATGTAATAATTTTTGAATCTATTGTTTTTTTAATTTCAGCATAGTATGCAGAGATTCTGAATGCAGTAAATTCCTCTTAATTGGAGCAGATTGGAGGACAGCTATCTCCCTGATTAAGAAAAGACACCCCTAAAACAAGTCTGACAAAATTGCTCTCTGAATTTTTACCTGGCAGAACTGATTAATTTTCTGCCATGTTTAAAAGTCCAAGACATTTATTGCCACAGGAGCAGAGTATGATCTTCAAAGTCAGATGAAATCCTTTGTTCAGTATAATAAGGATTTTTTAAGTTAGAAATTTCTATAAAAATAGACTTAAAGTTAGAAGGTATTGTTGGCACAACTTGATTTATTTAATCTTACCTGAATTAAATTTTTTAAAATAAAAATATGTAATTGCATCTTATATTTTTAGGCAATTCACTAAGACAGTTAGAATTCTTCCACATGCTAGCACTTGTTTATAGTTTTTAAGAAAAATGAATTTCTAACTTCAAAGCAGCTCTATTTTTCAAGCAGTTATATACAACGTTAATGTACAAAGTCACACAACAATCAAGTTACTACATGGCACTGATTTTTTTTGCTGTCATTTGGTGGGTTGCAAAACAGCAGATTTGTTTACAATTAAAGTAAAATAAAATGTACTGTGAATACAGCTAAACAAAACATAAGTACAAAATATAGATATATCAAAAACACAGCTTCCATTTCAGAAACAATGGCTTCTACAAAGTTAACTTACACACTGATGTAAGAGGTGAAAAAAGGTAAGTGGACTTAAACTGTCTATTTCAACAAGCACCTCATGCTTACTTTGCGGGCATGGATAGTTTGGCCATGCCATCAAGTTTGTAATGCTTAATGCTACATCTCTAGAAAACATGTGGCTCTTTAAACCACAGTAAGATCTTCATATCAAACCTGTACGTATCTAAAATTAAAATATAGGTAACAGTTGTCCGAAGTCTTGTGCCATGACTCATTGTCTTACATTTGCCCATGAAAACACAATGTCTATTTCACTATATATAGTAAAATAATTTTTGTTTGCCCTAATAATAACTTAATTCCTAGAGTTATGCACATTATGTATTTAGTTATATATGGAGAATAAAAAATACTCAAGCAAGCACACATTGGTGCAATACATAGATAACGTGTGCCATAGGAAAGCTCTGTACATATTCAACTTTCTACTCTTTCTGTTGATGATAAATATTTGGTACAGAACAATTGTCCACTACTAGGAATGCTGTTGTCACTTTTTCAGTAGAAAAATGAGAATTGTAGATTTTAACACACCATTATTAACTTACATTAAAAAAGGCCTGACTAAAGATATTGTTGTGCATTTTCTTCCAGGAAAATGATCACATTCAGTCAATCTTGACAGTTCGAGATAAGTCCAGACTAAACCTAACCTTATCTTACTGTAAACAACATTGTCTGAAGTCTTTCTGGAAATATTATCTTCATTTCCTGCTCTTGAAATTGAAGGTTACCTTCGGCTGAAAGTTGGAAAATCTCACTGATGCTGAACTCAGCAGAAGACCAGCCGCTACCCTTTACAGCAGTGACCTGGCACACAGCTGTGGGGTCACCCATGTCCTGTCTGCTTGCGTATGTGGCCTAAGACTTGGGTTTTTTCCTCTGCAGATGAGTTGAATGAGATGATTCCAGACTGAGAAGGAAGGCCCCAAAACAACTGCTCAGTGCTTGGACATGGTGGCTATGCACATGGCCATCAAAGACACTGCACAGGTGCTACAGCCACAGAGGCACAGAATTTTTAAGGTTGGAAGAGGTCTTCAAGATCATCTAGTTCTTCCATCAGCCCAGTACTGCCGCAACCACTCCTAAAGTACCTCCCAAAGTGCCATGTTGAGATGCCGCATGAACGCTTCCAGGGACACTGACTTTACCACCTCCTTGAGCAGCTTATTTCAGTGGAAAAAAAAATCTAATCTGAATCAAACTTGATGCAATATTAAGGCCAAGACCTCTTGTTTTGAGACCTGGCAGAAGAGAATGGTGACCACCTGCTACAACCTCTCTCAAGCATTGTAGAGAGTGATGAAGTCCTGCTTGATCCTCCACCTCTCCAGACTAAACAAGTCCAGCTCCCGCAGATGCTCCTCATGGCACTTTGTTTTCCAGACCTCTCACCAGCTTGGTTGCCCTTCTTTGAGTGAACTCCAGCACCTCTCTGTTCCTTTTGAAGTGCGAGGCCCAATACTAAGCATGTGACTTAAGGTGCAGCTACACTAGAGATCAAGACTTTATTTTGATTAACTGCTGCAGTCTGGGGCATGGTATTGTCCCTACAAAGTGACTGGGTATGATCTGCAGCCAGGCTAGAACTTGCATGAGGTTTTGAGCCTCAACACCATTTTTTTCTCTGGACTGTTTGTTTCTGGTTTGTGGTTTCAAATTATATTTTGCTTGATGGCAAATGACAATGATACAACAACCTGAATATCAAAAGGGATTGGTGTGAATGTTATGATTTTGGAATGGGTGAGCATGGATGACCTTTTTTGGCTTTAGTTCAAGTATTGTTATGTTAAATTATATTATTACACTAAGTGAGAGTGAAAAAATTGAGATATTGATATGCTATTACATACCATAAATAAGGATATTTACCATATACAGCACTGTTTGTTGCATAAAACTAGAAATACAAATTTTTTTTTTATATAAAGTCAACTACTTGTTAGCAGTTTATCATGATTTTCTGAACTTGCAACATTCACCCAGTTGAGCAGTCAGATAACTTCTGATTTTGATGTCAGTGGTAAATCATAGCCTCCTAGTTCTTCTCCAAGGGCCTTTTGGTACACTTTATTTGGCTTCTGAAATAAGTGAATGAAAATATTTTTAAAACTGAAAAATTCCGGTCTTGGCATTGGCTCTTTCTGGTTCTTTGGCTCTTGGCTCTTTGGACAAGCATTCACTGTGCTCTGTATAGATACTTCCATTAGTTAAGTCCTGAACTGTGAGAATCAACATTCTCATACTAACTCCCTCTCAAAGTTTTCATTTTTAATACTTTCTAAACTTAGCAAATTTTAATATCTATGCTAATATCCAATTTGCTCTTGTATCCTGCTGAAGTCTTCGCTCCAGATATATGTGGTTGCACTGAGTCCCAAGGACTCAAGCTGTGCACTGGGGAAAGAGCTTCAGTGATTAGAGGTCCATGCTAGGAGCTGCAAAAGAGCTGCTAGGAGCTCTTTCTTTGCCAAAGGCTGTATGAATTGGGTCAATTATTTTAAAATTATTTATAATATAATAAGATGTTTAACACAATTAAGGATTTCGTTAGGTATGCCTGAGTGTTACGGTGACCAAGGGGTCTAATTCTTTTGACATGACCCTATTTTTATAGTCTAAAAATCTCCTTTATAAAGCTCTCACTTTACCTTTCTGTGGCTCCAGCTGTGCATAACTCACTAAACAGATTGCACCTCACAGTTCCTGCAGCTCCTCCTCCTGTGAAGGATAGCCAGCATAGGAGTCCTAGTGGGAGGACTGCATCTCCTGGCAGGTACTGTGCCTGGACAAACTGGCACAAATAAGTCCCCATAGTGTGCTGCACCATAGAGCCAGCTGTGGAAAGCCACAATGCTGCTGCTGCTGGGGGAAGATGGCTCACTGAGGAAAGTCCAAACCTGCCCTGCAGTGTCACTCTGTATATGCTGGAGTGCGGTTCACATTTTCTTCCATCCTTGCTGGTGCTTCCCCTCCCCTAGCTCCCACGGTCCCTGGGTTACCCCAGACTTGTCACTTCTTGGCACTGGTTGGCAAGAGCACCTGCATGGAAAATTGTTTCACTACACCAGTGCTGAATGTGGTACTTGCAAGCAGTACTGAGCTTCTTCCAGGACAAATCATTCAGATTTCCTCCTCCCCCAAAATGATGACACTGAAGAAATATTGTATTCTAAACTTCTTTCTAACAAAATCATTGGAAATTACAGAGCTACAGTAAATAAACATATAAGTAAAATGCCTGGCATAATTTATTAATTTCTCTTTTAAAACTCAACAGTTAACACACCACATCTTTTAATAGCTTGCATGCTGACATCCTGTATACCATTCTTTGGTTCCCTGTCACTTTTGCAGTTCTATCCTTCAGAAACAGAGAAAAAAAAATAAGAATGGAAAGCCTGAAATGTCCTTAATAACACCCTAAGAGCAATAAAAACATGAATTTTATCCTGAGGACTAGTAATGTTTTTAGACTTCATGGTAAGGACATAGTGCACTTTATCTGAAACAATTAGTCAAGATTCTGGATGTCTATAGGAGGATTTTAAGCAGATGACCTCCTGCAAGCCTGTGTTACTTGGAATGAAGCACTTGTGAATTTCCTTGAAACTGTTAATAGGAGTTGGGGGAACAACAGACACCAGCACTTCAAGCCTTGTTTAGCCTGAAGAGTCACAAAGGACTTATTGTACTTTGTGTCTAATAGGTTTTTCTCTGAAAATCTTTAGCTATCAGTGTACCAAAATATCCTTCTCCTTCTGCTGTATGTTATGTTCAGCAATTGCATCAGCTAATAAACTCCATGTTCTCTTGAAATACCGTCTGCCCAGATCCAAGTCTGTGATAACGTGAACCAAAACATTTTCCTCAGGACCTTCAGCTCTGCATTTAAAAAACAGCTAGAGCTCTGGAAAGCAGCTGCTCTGAAGCCTTAAAAAAACCCTCTCTGTATTGACCAAATCAGCATGACCTATAGATACCTCTCTTTTGTTTGTTCATTAAATTCAGGGACTGACAACACAGAGAAGATGATATCTACTGTTTGATCACTCTCATGCAGTCTGAATAGTCTGGTTTGCTTCTTTTGACAAAGGAAGCTTGAAATGAATAGTAAAGAATTCAGGTTTTCAAAATATAGGAGGCAAGGGTGCACGTATCAAAACTGAGAGATTGACAGCCTAAGTCTCATTTGCAGAACTAAAAATACTGAGGATAGAGAGCTCTCTTTCAGAATTTGCTGCACTTCTTAGCCTGTGGTGTAGGCCTGTCTTGTGGTTTTGACTCCCTTGAGTTTATTCAGGTGGAGGTACCAAATTGATGAGTGCTAGAGAAGGTCAATGTTATGTATTCATTTTGTTTTAAATAATTGATGATGTTTCCTGTTTCTGCTTACATTAATTGCTCTCAGGTGTTGGAGAATTGCTCAGTGAGTTGCCTTTTAATTTGTTTCTTTAGAAAAGCAGCATGTTGCTTTCCAGTGTACTGTAAATAATGTGTTCAAGGCAGTACTTTCGAACTGGAAGTTAATAAGAGTGCACTGACTGCATGTTTGGGTGCTATTGCCTCTCTGCATGTGTGCACATGTGAGCTTGTGGAAAGAGAGGAGGATGAAGAGTAGTGCAGGCAGTGAGGAGACTCAGGTTCCACTGTGTAAATGTTTAAAAGTATAATTTATGTTCCCTTGTTTCAGGCAGTATATTGAGGGTCTGATTCAGGAAAGCACGGAGTACTCAGCTTGTTGCTTTCATTATAGTCAGTATCATTCAAATATTCAACGTCTGCAAGAACCTGGACTAGCAATAACATAGTTTTGATTTTTAAATTCTGTTGTGTGATTTATCTGATTTGTTACAGGAAAAAAATCCCTAAATCAGTGAAAGCCAGGACTCACATTACTGAAAATTCAAACAAAACTGACTTAGAGGTATCATGCACATAGAATAACAGCAATACTTTCATTGATTTCTTCCTCCTTAATGTGCCCTTTCCTATTCAAATGTAGAGTTTCTACAGTTTATGATTGTCAGTGGGGTTCAAAATGTGCTGGAGAAACACTGTCTGAGAGGAATTATGTGACAGTATTTTATTAAAACAACTACATCTGTGTTCTGTTACTACCTTGATGGTGATCTTCCGCTGCACCTAAACTTACTAGTGTTGCAGAAAGCCTTTTATTTCGTCTGTGTCTGAAGTGACATAAACCAAATGGTTTATCTGGCAGAGAAGATCAAATGGAGATGTGGGATGGCTTTGGGCTCAAACTGTGTCCCACAAGGCAGTCTGGACGGGTGATTTTCACTTTTATCAGAACTGATCAAGGACAAGGAGAACTGTCTCTTTTGGACAGAGCCTACTGACTACTCCTATTAAAATTTACATCTTTGGTCCAATTTTCTATGGGTCACCTTAGTGGCTCACGACCTTTGCAAATATTTTATGATTTTTGGAAGTTTGTATTGGATGCTATCTTACTGTTATCCCTTTTTTGTCCTGGCAAATAATCTACCTGCTGTCTTTCAGTTTCCTTGTTATGTAGTTGTAGCATGATTAGACTGGCCTTATTTCTCAGAGTTCCTGAAGGCCCAAATATATTTAATGGTTTTAAATTGTCTGTCTTTTTTTTTTCCTGAGGGTTTTTTTTTCTGTTTTTTTTTTTTCCTGTTTTTTAAGCTTTCATTTCTCTGAGTCCGTGGTCTCCCTGCCTTTGGATTAGGAAAGGATGCTGGTTTGGCCCAAGAAAAAGGTATCTGAAGAGCCAGACATCAGCTACATGTTAGTGGCAATAAATCTGTCTTACTGGTCCTCAATGTTCCAGTTTATAGCCCAACAGCAGCTGCTGCACATCTGATTATGGACTTTGCCCTCAGGTGGGCACCAGATTGGAGTATGAATCTCAGACTCTTGCATCACTAAAGAATTGTTGTCGTCAAGAAAATGTCTGTGGTAGGACACATCTCCCTTGCCTACTACAGCAGTGTAAAACAGAATCTCTAATCAGTTGAATGTCAGGGATCAGGAGGGGCACAGGCTGGAATATAATAGTTTTCCTGGGCTAAAAAAAAACTGGAAAAAAAAAGAAAACTCCCCGGTCAGGCTTACTGCAGTGTTTGTTGTTGCATCACACATGATGAAGCCCATGGTAGTCATCATATCTCTCTGAGTTCCCATATTCCCATGAGTTCCCTGGCCCCAGTGCCAGAAATCTTGCCACATGGGATTGCAACCACCAAATACTCATGTCCTGTTCTTGCAATCTTTTATTGCGAAGAAAGATGGATGCCAGCAGCTCAAGTTTGGCCTTGCAATTTGATTACCACTGATTACAGTCAAAAGGGAACTGTGCCTACACTGTGGATACATCTATACTAAAACCCATAAGTTTGATCTTAAAATAAGTCAGCAACACACATGTCTGGGTTCTAGGTTTGGCAGGCTCCCACAGATGCATGTTTCTTGTGTCTGTAACCCTGGAGGTCTTCCGAACCAAGCTCTGCATACAAGTATGATATACATTCAATATTGTTGTGCAACGTGCTTAGGAAATTTGAAGAAAAATAAGAACTTATATATATGCAATATGTGAGTTATTCCAGAAGAGGACTTATTTTTCAAGTAGACAAGTAGCTAAGTCTCACTTGTCTCCCTTGAAAATAAAAGCTAGCTTTATTTCAGGGAGATGAGATAATTGACTAATTCCTTTGACATAACAGAGACATGCATATATGGTCCAGCTGCTAAAATATGTCAGGCTGTCACAAGCTTTCTACAGTATGTCATTTTGACCTTGAACCTCCTGGCCAAGGCCTTTTGGCTTTGTATCTTCCAGGCAAAACAGTCCTTCAGTGCTAGCAAATGCTAGCTTTTAGTGCTAGGCTTAATGCTTTTCACCTGTCACCTTTCCCAGAACACTTGAAGACCCAAGAATGAAATTGGCACTGATGCCACATGCCAACTCCTGGGATGAAGGTTCCGATCAGCCCAGCTGCTTTCATGGAGTGCACACATCTCCTCTCCCTGAAAGGGCAGTTTTGTTCCTGAAAAATCTGGGAGAGATTCAATCTAGCCTGTTTTGTGCTGAAGTTTTTTATTTGTTTCATCCACTGGATCTGAATATCCTCTCAAACACAGAACACAAGTCAATAAGCCCAGCTGTTTGGTATTATTTACATTATACTGGCATCTCCACTGACCTAAAGAGCAAAAGAAAATAACAGGGCATATTTGAGGCTTAATAAAACATTGCAGTAGGGAGCCTTTTCTGAGCCATTACAAGCATTTGCTGGAAGTGCATTTGCTGATTTAACAAACTGGTTAGGACAAATGTTTAACATGCTGTTGTAATGATATTCAGATGCTTTCCTTAGTATTTGTTGATCTGCAAAAATGTGTCCTTGCCCAATTGCGCTAGAGAGCGGATTAAATAAATAAATAAATGCAATGTGATGCGTTTGCACAAAAGCGTAGCAGTGACTGCCCCTGACAGATGGAAAAAAAGTCAATATGATGTCTGAGACAGCCCAGGCTCTGCACTGCAGAATAAATTACATGATTCGCTGAATGCCTGGGCTTCACACAGACATACACAAAATTGGAAAGATAAAAGCTTGCATTGGCTTCAGATGATATTTACTGCCTGATGGATTTACTAGAAGCCCCAGTACAGTCATACTGTATTGAATTATTGGCCTCTATTTAGCTGTGTGTCCGTCGAAGCTTGAGTGTCCATTTAAGCGTAAGTGAGCTGGAGCCCTGCCAAGGCTGTTTGAAGCTTTGTGTACAGAGGGAGATGCGAGGTAATGGCTACTAGCTTGAATAACAGGGGACTTATGGATGCTGGGGATAGACAACAAAGCATAAGGTGCATTCTTATCAATATTAATGTCAACATAAATATTAATGCAGGCTGCCTGGCACATAATTTTTGAATGATTCTTGTTTTCTTTCTATTTTAACACAAAAGGCTGGAGATTACTATGATTTCTTTCTCTCCTTCTCTCTCAGAAGGGGGAGTTTGAGAAAGACCATTAGCTTTACAGCTACCCATTGACTCAGCAGCAGGATTTCTACAAGGCAAAGGAGGCAAATGAAATGTTAGCTTCAAGAAGTATACTCTACCAATAAAATATCTGATTAGACTAGTAATATACTGTACAGAGCTATTGTTATGGATTCACGATTATATTGTACTAAGGCATATCACTTAGGAAGCAGCAGGTCACTTACAGAGAACCCCACGAGATGGTCACAGCGTTGCTGTAGCTACAGCACAGGGCAGGCAGGCTGAGTGCTTAGCTGCTTAACACATTGGCTTGCATTTCAAGAAGCCTGGGGCTCTGTTTTTGGCCTGGCCCTCACACATGATGAGTTTAGCTTGTGTAATGGTTCAGCACGCTGAGGGAGGGAGACTGCCTCTGAGAAATGGCTGTCAATTGCAATGCTGCTGGGCAGAGGGTTTATCCAGTTAACTGCACCTCAGGAAAAAAAAAAAAAAAAAAAGAAAAGGAAAGTAACCCTCAGATTGCATTGTGCTGATCTGCTGGATTGGCAACAAAAATGAGAAGGATTTTGCTCTGGGTGGAATTAGTTGCAGTGGCAGTGTGAAGGAAAGAAACGATGAGAAATGATGTGCCTGTGGGAGTAAGGAGGCACACAGACCAGGGAAAGATGAGATGTTATTTTGAGACATGAATAAAATGCATCACAAATCTTCCATCATCTTCCAGATAACATGTTCATGTCAGGGACTCTGACTCACAGTTTCTGGCAAGTTGTAATGGGGATATTTACAAGGTTATTGCTCTCAGCTGTCCCTTTGTGCTGCTGCCAAAGGTTACTGCCCTGAAGTGGGCATGGCAGATGTGAATATGTACTGGTTCCTCAGCTGCCTTAGTTCAAAGCTCACATACTAGGACAAGACACAGCAGCAAAAAATGCCTCAGCTGAATCCAGGAGAGACTGTCAGAGTTCACAGATTTGTCCATTTCCTTCAGAGGCAGGCATGGCATTAAGCAACTATTTGCTCTGAATTTTCAGTGGTACTTGTAATAGAATTGCAGACTTTTGGAATTTATCAATAATTTATCTCTTTATCAGTGAAAAGAAAAGGGAGGGAATGGGTCCAATTACTGCCTGATAAAGTGAAACAGGGAGATTTGGTCTGAAAGACCTCTTGATGAGGCATTCCAATAGTTTTGCTGCTTTTTTTCCGCTTCCTCCTTCATCTAAAATCACTCCTTGCTAAATATGAAATGGAGCAACTATCTTGCTCTAATGGCAGAGGCAGTGATCTCTCCAGCCTCCTGAGTGTTCAGGTCATGTGTGCAGTGCCAAATCAAAGATCACTTAAAAATCAGACAAGGAGAAAAATACTGCATATTTGGAAAAGTCTTTGGGTGCATATCTTTCATAGGGTGAGGAGACACCTTTCAACTTCCTACTCTAGCCACCTCTCTAACATTGTTCTTTACTATCAAAGGACTTTCTCTGGGAGTGGTACCTAAATTGCTCACATTTTCTCTGCATTGGACTGAAAAGCTTTGATTTAAAAGATATTATTTGATTTGTTAAGATTTAGTTGCCATCATGGGAGATGAGATCTGAAAGAGCCCTCTGGCTTTAGGTGCTGTGAAGCAAAGGTTCATCCAGGCTTCTGCACCACAACTTGATGATCACTATGAGGTTTTCAACTGGCTGATAGGAAATGCCATTACCTTCATGCCTTCTGTTGTACCAAGTCCCATTAACAGATCCAAGAAGATCAAGACAGGATGATAACTACTGAATTTCATTAAGAAAAAAAAAAAAAAAAAGTCACATTCTAAGCTGATAGCAGGACTCATAAGAATGCCTGTTTAATTAATTTATAATAGGGATGGAACAATGTAATCTCTGGTAACTCAATAAAATAATAAAGAATTCTCCACATTATACATTATGATGCTGCAAAATCACTCCTGATTCATTTATGCTACTGTTGCCTTATATTTTTTTCTGCAAAATTAGAGAGCCACAGGAAGGTAGAAATTTAATGAGCATCCTGGATAAGCTTTTCTTGCTTTCACAGTGCCAAATTCATCTCTTCCTTGTAATATACAAGGGAAATTGAGACTCTTATGTCTCAGTCCAAATATCTATGACTTCTCCAATGCTTCAAGGTCGAATGTCAATCTCTTGCCTTCTGGAGTGCCTGCCTGTAGATGTTCCCAGATTTAATGCATGCAATCTATTCTAATTATCCTTTTAAAAAATTCAAAATATACTTCACTCATGAGGGAAAAAAAATCAAAAGAAAAGTCTCAAGCAAATGTTAAGCAGCATATTAATGAAGCAGGACTAATTGCTTTGAAAAGAATAGTTATCTAGGTTCAAGATTAGTTACATGTGCTCTGGTTAATAAAATGAAAACCTTGCACATTTGAAAGTCCTTTGTCTCATCCAGATATTTTCAATTTGTCTGTTATTCAGTATTCTGGAATTCTGGCTAAAATTCCCTGGAAGACAGTGAGTTTCTTTTCAAAAAAACATTGTGTTTTTAAAGCTTAATATTTCTTTATTCACTATCCAGTATCAAATAAACTCTGTGATAAGACTATTCCCTATTTCTATATTCCTTCTCACTAATAAAAATTAATAAATATTTGGAAATTAATTATAACAATTCAGTCTGAAACACTCAATTTATCTTGGATAGAATATTCTCCAGTTCTGTGGAATATTATTTAGTCGCTTTTGGGAAGGAAAAGAAAAAATGTTCTTGCATTGCCTGTGTTAAATAAATTCTACTAAACTTCCTTTTGAAAAGTTAGCACACCACATAGGGAGGAAATAATACGTTTATTTTTTTAATCAGAACAATACGTTTTGCCATCTCTGTGAACAGTGACCAAGGACCATAAAACCTTAAAAGATTAGTTTATTTCTCAGTCTGGTTTACCTATTTTCTGGTTTACCTGGAAATTCATTCATCATTGGCCAGATCCTACTCCATGACCAAATGGGAATTTCCAAGCAATCATTATGCACACATGAACATTTTAAAATAAGTGTAAAGAATTCTTTCATCCATTAACAAAATATTTGTCGAACCTGGGCATTGTGGGGAAAAGAGCTAGCAAATTTGAATATGGCTCAGGATCGAGGTTTCCATCTTGGTATTATTTGCACACATATTTTGACAAATATATCTTTAGGAAAAAATTTTCTCAAGGTCATACTGGCAGACCTGTTGCAGTTGTTTTGTCTTCTTCTGTGGTGTAATCTGTCTTCTAAAGTCATCTGTTAGCTTCCACATTTCCTGCTACTTCATGGATATAGTACATTAGAAGTGTCCTTGTTCTTTTCTGCTTCATTTCCTGTGACACTTTATAGCTTCTGTGGCTTTGGTTTCATAATAAAGGTTTTAATTTTGCTGTGGGGTGTTGGAAAGTGTTTTTATGGCTGGTGAAAGATATGGGGGATGTGAGACAGTAGCTCTGCGGACACTTTTGATGTCTGGCTGTTTGTAGGACTGCTTGCCTTTACAAGGGGCCAGAGACAGCAGCTCAGGCAGTCACTGCCAGCCTCACTTCCCAGTGTTCACTCTCAGGAGCTCTTCCCACTATGGTTCCCCCTGGCTCCCAGTAGCTTCCCTGACAGCAGCCCACTTTTCTGCCTGTAACTTGTCAGTCCTGCCTGCCCACACACCCACCTCCCCGCCTTCCCAGTGCCCAGCAAAAAAGCAAGTTTTACCAGGAGTGTAAGTTTCCAGCATTCAAGTTTCCAGCAGATTTCCCAGGTGGTGCTGCTATCCAAAGTTCCTTCCCCAAATGATATGCTTGGTGATATAAAGGAAGAAACATTACAGGTTAATAAATCCCTAATGTATGCTTAGGAAAAAACAAGCTATTAGACTGAGCTGGTTTCTCGGGTGGACCAGAGGATAATCATGAAGTTTTCCTTTGATTTGGGAATAGAATAACATATTCCTGAAAAAAACTCCCATTGTATGTGATTATGATCTTTGCTACCAATTTATACGCAGAATTTTTATAATATTTCTCATGTTTCAGAATTTGTGAATTATGTAAACAAAATACAAACTTAACTGCTGAATATCCAGATACAACTATGAGGCACAAATATTATATGTTACTACACAGTGCTAATTAAATGTACCCTACACTGCATATTCAGAATATGATAACTGTGTAAATGTTGTGCATTCTGAATAAAGAAATTAAGACGAAGAAAAAGAAATTACTTATTTTGAATGGGCAAAAAAAGACAGTGAAGCTTGAATTTCTTGTTAATAATAAGCAATATTCTAATATTTTAATATTAGAATATTATTATATATTGTTATTATAATCATAGACATAGTGAAAGAATGCACAGCAGATGGCACAAGTGCTGAAGTGATTCACTAGTGAAGGAAACTGTAAAGAACTTCACAATACCATAAAAAAAAATGGACGGTCTGTAAGTAAAATGAAAGACAACTATGTATGGTGGAAGGAGTTTTAAATTACTGGTGGCTTTTGTGTCGGTCAGTGCTTCTGAAAATACAATGTGGGCTTCACTGTGAATCAGCTCAGTGAAGTTGTCCATTCAAAGTATACACTTGCAGTCATAAAAGTAAAGAAGGGCTCTGTCTAGACTAAATTTGCTGCTGTGGCTGCTGGCCCACAGAGGCTGTCCAAGATCAATGAACTGTGCAACCATAGAACTGGCTAACCAAGCTGAAGTATTATATCCTCTCCAGAAGGTCCTAAAATAATGCTGTAGTGTGCACAGAGTGCCCTTCCTGTGGCCAGACGTCATAAACAGTGTCAAGCTGTCTTGCAATCAAGACTCTAGTGCTGTTATGGAGGCTGTTGCTGCTCATTTTAAACCTGTATAAACTAGCCTTGGGAACATATTTTTCTATGTTAATTGTAATTTATTTTTTACCAAGTACCTTGCAAGTGTCTGGCATAGGAAAGTGGGTCTTTAAGAGGCCGGGGGCCCATAAAGGATTAACATCTGGTCAATTGCTGTAACTGTGTCCTAAAATATTCATGAAAAGCAGTGAAAGTTCATCTTCCACTCCAATAGTCAAAGGAAAGATGATTGGAAGAAACAGCTTGATCAGAAAGGAAGCCACAAGGATTTTACTTTTTAAGCTCAGCATTTTGAAGGGGCAGGTTCTGTGAAGAGTGTTGCTGCCAGGGACACTCTGTGCATGGACAAGGTTCCCTGCAATCACCTTTGCTTGGAAGGACACTTAGGCCAATTTAGGAACAAGAAAAGCCTTTTGTGTATCCAGTTAAGGTCTCATTTTGCAAGTACAGCCTGTAACAAATATCTCAAAATGGATCAGGGGAATGAAAAGCTGACAAAACCGACATTGCCTCTACAAAAACAAGTGCTGGGCAGCTGTAGTTGTTGCAGCCACAGGAAGCACAGCTTCTGCCAGAGCACGTCACAGCCAATTTTTACTAGACCTCCTAAGGCACCTCTGCGACCAGGGGGCCAAGATCGTTCCAAATGCCAGGATTCTGTGGTGCTTTACCCTCCAACATGTTAATCTTGTTTTTAGAAAATGTTACGGCAATGAAATTGACATGGCGAAAATGTGGATTATTTTATTTCAACTCTTCAAGTCAGCAAAGTCTACTTCACTTAAACTCTCCCAGAAAAGTTTGTCTCTTCAAAGAACTGTTCTGGATGCAGAGTGCATGTAGCTTGTGCTATTGTTGCTTTATATTTTCTTTTGTAATTATTTTAATCATGTAAGCATAAAGTAGTTGCATAAATGGCAAAGAATGAATTCTTTGTGAGTTTTGGAATAGATTTTTCAGTAAGGAATATTGTATACAGAGTAACTTCCTTCCCAGTGTAATTGCAGTTATATTTTTTAATATGAAATATATCACTCCAGAGAAAATGATACATTCATTGGAAACCGAAATGCTTAATACATATAAAAAAGAAATATGAACAAAAGAAATACATCATTGTATCACCAGTCTTTCCAACTGAATCCTTTCCAAAGTAAATAAAAAATCTTATTGAAATTGTTTCTAGTTATCATGATCTCACTGGGAAACGAAAGGATTTTCTTCAATAGTGTGTTGTAACTCAGTCATTATACCACAGTGAGGTAATTTGCTAAAACAGCTGCCTCTGATGAGTAAACCTTTCCATCTGGCAGAAGCCAAATAGACACAAACAAACCCATGTCAGTTTTTCTTACCAAAACATAAAATCAAAATAAGCTCCTTCTGCTCTAGTGGGACCATTTTTGAACTGCAGGAACCAAGATTTGTTTCTTTTTTGATGCACTTCTCTTACCCTCATACCCACAGACTTGGCCCTGACTGCAGGAGTGTTGATATCATGCCACCTTTCAGATGGATTACAGCATAACTGGGAATGTGTTTGCAATATAAACCTTCCACCAAGAAACCAGACAAAATTAACAGTTGTTGGAACTTTTTAGCTTTAGCAAGACAGCACTTGTAGATAATTTGTTTTCATAGTAGGGGGTTTTATTTAGGATTCTTTTTCTTTTAATGTTCTAACAAAATTTTCACTGTTTCTTAGTAAAACAAAATATTGTTAGATGCAACAAATTTTAGCTATGCAAACTACACTTTTTCACAAATAATTGACAAAATAAAAGACTAAGTATCTTTCATGCTCCCGGGAGTCGTGTATAGAGTTGTAATCTCTAAAATTAACATGGAATGCAATCTGAGTTTGTGTCAATTATTTTGATCTAAACTATATATAAATTTGTGTTTTTCCATCACCATTTAAACTCAGATAGAATAATCTAGTGGGTTTTGTGGTTTTTTTGAGCGATACATTTTTTCTTCTGCAAGTCTTAACAGTACGTGTATAATAAATGAACATATGCGTTTCATGTGATCTTTTTAATTTGTCATGAGAAAAGTCTTTGCAATATATTGTCAAGACAGCGCTCATATTTAAAAGAGCAGTTCACTTTGTTAGCTTTTCTTCTTAATGGAAAATGTTGTAAGCAAAATTTAAAAACATGCTTGTTATAATTAGTGGTGGGGTGAATTCCTCTGTGTAAATATTTTTTCAGCCAACAGCCTGATGTATTTTTTGTGAAGTCAGTGGAATGTCTCCCATTGGCCTCAACAGCAATTTCATCAAGAACCAAATATGGAAAACTTGGATATACGTATAGGTCTGGGTCCAAGAATTGCACTTGGGTTCCATTTATGCAATAAGTGGTGCAAAAATGTTAATTCCAAAAAGTCTTAAACTATCAGGAAGTTCAGTCTGGTATTCAGATATGTCTCTGTAAACTTTTAATTCCCTGAGAAGGAAATCTACACCTATGGCAGTAGTTTTTCCAGTGCACAGAAATATTAATGTGCTTAAGATATTTCCCTCAATAGAAGCCTAGTGAACATAACAACTTCTGTCAACACTGTAGTGATGAACACACAGGAACAATAAGGGAGAAAAAAAAAAAAGGTACTGTGTAAAATATTTTCCCAGTGATAACACGTGCACCTCATTCTGTAGACTCCCTACAGAGTTAGCAGGATTTGGCCAGTCTGTGAACTCTGGCTTGCAGAGCACTTGGAACCTCAGAAATTTAGTAGAGTGACCATTAATAATGCCACAATTCTGTCTAGGATTGTACAAATACTCCCAGGATAAAATCATATCAGCACTTTGGGTGAAAGGATATTATGAACTTGTAATATCAACATATTTAATGTTCTCCTTGGCTGCTGGATATAATGTAAATTTAATGCACAATATGTCAAGGTTGTGGTACTCTGCATTGTCCAAAAGTATTGGTTGCCTCTTGTGTCTCCTTCACCCATATGCTATGTATTACTGGTAATGGGAATATAAGATGGAAAGCAAATTTCTCTGTCAGTGGTCTTAGCCTTGTGCCAGCTGTAGCTAATGAGAAAGTTTCTTTTGACTTCAAAAGGAAAACCACTGTCAAACACAGGAAAAAAAATAATATCTAATAGTTATACAAAAGAAAGGTAAGAAAGGAGCTTCTGCCAATCAATCTACTGCTGTGAGGATTATAAAACACGTTTTGCAAAAATAAACCTTTCTTTCTAAACACAAATACACCTAGAAAAGTCTGTAAAGCAAATGCTGTGTTTACTGACATTTAATGTGCCAAGATCTAACTATGCACCTGTTCATTGAGTTCCTTTCATTTAATCTACTTAGATCCCAGCTCCAGCTATTAAATATTCATTTAGCTGGATATTATTGCTATACAAAGTGTATTGCTCTTTAGTAAACCACATTAAGAGAAGCTAAATTCAATTCACATGGTTTACAAAGAGTTTTTTTTTTGTAGAAAACAGACATATGAGAATGAGACAGATCAGTACTTGGAAAATTATCTAGACCATAACCATTTTCTGAGTTTTAAACTGCTTATTTTACCTAATAAAATTATTCATTAGAAATTAGTGATGAAATTAGTGTTATACAAAGAACAAACACTGGCACTAGGCTATATGCCCTAGTAATATTTAATGTTCTGATTTGTCTTAACTGCAATACATAACAATAGTCACACTGCATCTAAATATTGCTTTAAACTTTTTAAATACATCTGTGATAAAGCTTAAAGTAACCTGTTAACAGCATGTGTCTTAAGTATTGCAAGAGCAGCAATAATGTAGCTACTGCATGCATGTCTGTCATGTTATGCATGCGGGTTTGATTTAATATTTGTTATAGTAGATAGCCTGAAGTAACTACATTTTTGTGCAAAGAAGGTTATCATTTACCCCAGATGCTGGTAAACTTCCTGCTTTGGGAAAAGGGTGCTGCTTTCATTCACTTCCAGGTAAGCCTTATCCTGAGTTCCTTTTCCCTTGTGGTTGGGAAGATTGCTTGAATGTAACTAAATTTTGACAAAAACAATATAGTTGCAATCTCGCTCCTGCCTGACTAACATGATGGACCTTAATAGCTTTACCCAAAGCAGGAATGTGGTTGGGTTTGGGTTTTTTTAATAGGTTGTTTTGTTTGTCTTGTTTTTAGTTTTTTGTTTTGGTTTCGGGTTTGGGTTTTTCATGTGTTTTTCTGTTTTGTTTTGGTTTCCTTATTTTTTTTATTTGGTTATTTGCTTGTCTTTTTGTTGCGGGTGGGGATATATTTCTGTTTGTGGTTTTGGGTTTGGGTTTGGGTGTTTTTTAGTTTGGTTGTTTGGTTTGGTTTTCTTGTGCTTTTTGTTTGTTTGTCTTGTTTCTTTGAGAGGCAAGTTCACAATAACAGTAGTGAACTGGATCTGTACTTGAATCTTGGCTATATCTCCTGATCCTTGGGTAGAGGGCCATCACATCCTGTGAGCAGCTGTAACCAGGAGTCAGGCCCTGAAGCCTTCAAACCTACATGCTCAGTTCCCAATAGAGGTGGCTGGGAAAAGACAACCTGCTTGTTTTTTCAGGTCCAAGTACTTCAGCCCTGTTTTCCAGGATTATCTTGAGCCTGTGGATAGAATCTCTGACCTTTGTTTGATTTTGTCATTGAGACCAAGCAGCAACATTCTAGAAGCAGAGAAGGTTTTACTGATTCAGAAATAAATGCCAATAATTAATTGTCTGAGACATGTAAGTTCTGTTATAATTATACTGCTCTTTTTCATGATAATATTTACATCTGTGATAGCGATTTCTGTAAAGGACATTATAGCTAATTGAAGAACAGGCAAGATGAACCTGGGCTGAAAAATTTAAAATTCTCTGTGCAATGGTCTGAAGTCACAATAATACTTTATTTTGAACTTTCTTACACTTTATTTGTATCACTGTGTTACCTATATTTAACTTTTCATGACATTACAAATGGACTGAGCATTCTTGTTTCTAATTCAGATTTGAAATGCTCCAAAGTTCAAGGAAGCTCAACACTGGGAATTTTGGTCTCTTGTGAAGAACAAAATTCCAATCTGGCTTTCAGTTCTGACATCCATTTTACTTAGGTATTCCATTTGGTATGCATAATTTTCTCTTAAGATGTAGCTACAGGATTTTCCTCCACTTTGCATACTTATAATTATGGAATATAAACAAGATGTTATTATTCTGATCTGTAAGTTATTTTACAGTGGAGGGGACATTTCACATCTACATTTTTGTTTGTGGGATACTTGTGTGTAAATATTTGGCAATCTATGTGAAGGCATAGTCATCCTTAAGCTAAAAATGTTTTTCCATGGGCTGTCCTTTCACCTTTTAAATGCCAGGCTTGCAGCACTCATGCAGAAGAAAATTCTCTGGGAGTGATGTTGTAGTGGTGTGTCTTCCTTGGTGTAGTTCAACACAGCTGAGTGGGAACATGTACATCATAAAATCATCAGAGCCAGGAGGTGAAATATATTCTCCAGAAATCCTCATCTCAGAATTTGTCAGTGAGCAGAGAAAGACACCTACCAGAAACCTGATTTCCCCTGTCCCAGTAGTTCTAAGAGCACAGTGACTGTCTGCTGCACTGTCTCCTCATCTCTGAGAAGAGTAGAAGCCAGTGCACTGATGATACACAAATATTGGAATAATGCATACATTTTTTCCCTTTGTGCCCAAAGATCAGCCAGACCGTTTAGAGGTCAACTGTAAATATGCAATAATTTAAAAAACATTAGCAGCACTTTCAGCTGTGACTTGAAGACTGAAAACTACTTGTCACAGTGAGAAATTTTAGTGCCTCTTAAAACATTTTTAAAAGGTAAAATAATATATATGGCTTGCTCTAGGTATTATACAATACTTGCTGCAATATAACCTTGATCACACAACCATATAGGTTAGAAGAGACCTCTAAGGTTATGAAGTCCAAGCGTTAACCCAACACTGCCAATACAGCATTAAACCATATCTTTAAGTCCTATGCCTACACTATTCTAAATACTTCCAGGGATGGCGCTGTATTGCATCCAAAAAAGGGCAGTGAAGTCAGAGAGAGATCTAAAGTGCAAGTCTTATAAAGTGCAGCTGAGGGAACTGGAAGTGTTTAGCTTTAGGAAGAAAAGGAGGCTCAGGGGAGACAGTGTTGCTTTCTACATCTACCTGAAAGGAGGCTGTACAAAGGTGGAGGTTGGTCTCTACAAGACCAGGTGGCTACAAGACAAGAGGAAAAGGCTTTAAGTGGCACTGGGGGAACGTTAGATTGGCTGTTAGGAGAAATTACTTCTCTGGAGGTGTTATCACATGCTGGAACAGGCTGCCCAGGAAAGTGGCTGAGTCACCATCCCTTTAGAGGTCTTTTCCTACCTAAATGAATTCATGATTCTATCATTCACAGGTCCAAATCTTTTCACAAAGAACAGGTCTAGTGGGGTGCATTCCTTAGCTCGCTTACTCACCAGCTGTGTTGGGAAGTTACCTTCCACATGGTCCAGGAATATCCTGGACTGTTTCCTCTCTGCTGTATTGTATTTCCAGTGTACATCTGGTAAATTGAAGTCACCCCTGAGAACAAGGGCCAGCTATTGTGAGACTTTTGCAGCTGTTTATAGGATATTTCATCCTGGATGGGTGGCCTTTAACAGATTTTCAACATGATATCTGCTTTTTTAATTGTCAGCTTTCTCTCAATCAAATGTTAAAATATGAATTTTCTGAAGAGTAACTACTTAATTATAAAAGCATTTATAGCTCTTAAAATAATATTTAATAAAACTGTTTGTTTTGCATGTCTTGGGATAATCATATTCTGTGGGGTACTGAGGTATTCTGCTTCTGCCCCATAATTGTCCATTATTATTTTATGGTAAAACAGCATCTCCTTCTAGGTTGCACAGCTTAATGAATGTTTTCATTTACATAGAACGTACCAGCCCATGAGAAACCAGGCAATGGACAAATTTTCCCCTGCTGACTGATTTTTTAACATGAAGAAAAGAATTTGTTTTAAGTAAAAATATTGGGAAAAGCTGATCTTTTGCTCTGCCTTATTTTCCTTTTACCGGATTGCTTCAACTCATTGGTTACTAAGATGGTATGCTGTACTTTTGTTTACCTTTATCTAATATATACCAGGATAGGTTAAGCAACTTAAAACTTCAGTCCTTAGCCTGGTAGTAGAAGGTAGTGCTCAAATATCAAGGGTTGTACAGTCCTTTTGTCCTTCAAGGGCTAATTCTGGGAAGGAAGGAGTATAACATAAAACAGCTTTTGTGACAAATAGACCTTCCCCACATTCGCTGGGGCTGCCAGCAAGAGTGGTGGGTGGGATGATTCTCTCAATGTGTCTTCTGGGACTTGGACAGAAGCCCAAAACATGTTTCACTCTACTGACCTGCCCTTAGTTTGAGCTGATGGCCAGGAAGATACCATGCTACACCTGTGTTATCCATCAACTGGCCCAGTGAGTTCATTAACAAAGTCCATCTCCACATCTCTGTATGTTCAGTGACAAATTTTCAGTTGATTGCTGCTCACTACCCCAAGGATTAATTTCACACAAGGTAACAGCCTGGGATTTTAGGGTGCTTGCAGGTCTAGAAATATTGGTCTTCCTTTGCCTGATGTCACCGTTCTTGAGCAGGGCAAATATAGTGAAAAGACAAAAATAATCCTATGGTAAGTCAGTCTATAGATTGATGCCTTGCACTGATGTGGCAGCAATGAATTTAGAGCTTTCACACTTCTGAAAAATGAAATGTTTAGTCTCGCTGTTAGACTGGTTGAAGCCTTCTTCAAACAATTGCCAATGTATAAGTATTAGACTGCAAAGCTTTGATAATATCAGTGATGGTGTGACCCATTGGAACAGAAACACCTTACATCAAGCACATTTTGAAAATAACATGCCCACCTAAATCTTGTCTCCTGCAGAAAATAGATAGTACAATAGCTTATCAGTTAGAGAAGAGTGAACTGGAGAAAAAGGGAGAAATAAAAATAATAAAACCCTCTCCTGTGTAGAACTTTAGAAACATGGCACTAACAAAGACTTCCCGTTCCACACAGAATTAGTGCTGGCAGAGGCAGCTTGCAGGGCTGTGGGTGTACTCAGCTGTGCAGAGCTGATTATGGAAGATGAAAGAGACTGGCAATTTATTTCATCTCACACTGAAGCACTGCTGACAACTGAAAGTGAGGACAGAAGGATTCATTTGTTCAGCTTCAGTTTTAGAAAGCAGGCTTCAAATGATACCACAGAGAAAGTCGAGGGAAATGCTGTGGTGTAACAAAGTGTCTATTTTTTAATTTGCTGACTCCAAGGTTTATGTTTTCAGCTGTTGGTTTGTTTTTTTTTTTTCTTCTGGGGGAGACCAGATATTTGAGAGGCCTGAAACACTGTGTTGCTGGCGAAAAAAGTCGGCGGTATTGGCCTAACTTAATGCATATAATAATCCATTACATACATGTGCTACTTTGCAAATGGGGAAGAATTGTATAGATAGGCACACATCTTTATGTAAAACAAAAGTAGGAACATTTGACACCTTTCTTTCCTTTATACCATACTGTGGTCTTGGGAGTTTTATAATCCCTTCCAATGCTGAGATGTTTAAATGGGGATATCTAATTGCAGTATTAGCATTTATTCAGCAATCATAATAGTGAATAATTCCTGGCAAATTGGATGGCAAATATTTTACACTTACTGCATTTTACATGCCTAGAGTTTCAGGGATAGATGGCAAGAACCCTTAAGCAGGGGACAAGTGTTCTGGCTAACAGATAACAGATAGGGTGTGAAGACAGATTGGAGACACAAGTCAGACCCTGCTTGCCCCTCATTTCTGGGCCTATGGCAGGCAGAACAAGAGAGAGCAGCTTTAAACAACAGTTGGAAAAAGTCACATTTCAAAGGATAAGGACAGCAAAGCTTGGGATAAGGGAGCCAGGGAGCTCTGCACACACAAAAACTGGAAGTCTTAAAAACAGCGCAGACTCGCATCTGTCGAGACCGTCAATAGCGTAATTGATTCTGCCTTTGGGCAGGAAGAAGACTAAATGATATCTCAAGACTCCCAGAGTTCCCTGTGTATGTTGGTTGTTTTCAAGGACTTCACCTTTATTTTTAAATCATGGTTAACCAGCTGTGTTATTACCCTTTAGTGCTAAAGCACAAGTCTACAAGTAAAAACAGCCTTAATATGTAAGAGTCAGAAGAAAAGTCTGCTGAAATGGTTGTTAAAATAAAATCTGTTTAAAATTTATTCATGTATTCTCAATACATCCTAAACAGCTATGTATATTTACAGTGATGATAATAACTTTTCGAACACTCTCCTGAATAGCAAAAGGTACAGTCAATGAGTCACAAAGTGTCCAGAAACAGAAAGGTTAGAGCTTTCAAGGATGACACTTCTCAATGTTGTGACCTATATAAATACAAAATATGTTGCTAGTATTCATAATGGCAGGTTGCCAGGCAAGCAGTCATTCATTCAGTATTTTAACATACAAAAAGCAGTAAAATGTTGTCATCCAAATATTCTGTTTTTGCTTTGTTAACCTTCTGTTCAGTATGCGTTGGTGTACCAGGAAAAATACAGATGGATGTCTGAGTAGGCAACTGGTCACTCATGAATGAAAACCAGTTCTTATTTGCAAAAGAAGGTACATCAGACAAAAGAGAAGCTTGGCTTAAGCAGGTGACTATCTATATAAAACAAGCTGCTTATGTGAATTGTAACGCTTCCCCATTCACAGTTGTTGTGCCATGGCCTTCAAAACTTGATCTTGAACTGATCCTGTTGCAGCTCTCCTCTGACAGCAATGCCCAAGAAAAGTTAAAGAGACAAGACATAGTTCCTTTTGTCTTTTCTCTGCTTTCTTAAGGTGGCTGGACTCAGAAATGACAAAATATGGAGGAGAGGAGAATCACACACCTGTTAACTACTCAGTGGTTTTGGGAGCACGCATGCTACTGTCCCTCCCAGCCAACACTAGGACTTCATGGCAGCACTCAGTAAAACCATGCCTAATACATCACGATTCATCCCCCAGATCACTCCAACACACCAGAGCATAACCTTTTACTTCTTTTTTTTAATTAAAACTTTTCATATAAACAGAGCAGACTTTGCTAGTCCTGATGTGAATCAGAAACATTGGGACAGAAGGTTATGTGGTACAATGCTGTGCAGCTGGGCTGTATGTGAGGGAGGCTTGATCTTTTTGTATCAGCTGAGCATATTTAAATCTGTGTTTTGACCTGTTGGTCTGTTCCTACTGTGCTCCTAAGTAAGCAATAACTACCTCAATATCTCCATATCAATAGATTGAGGGATTTATATTGTGCATGTTAATAATAATCTGAATGCTAGGTAAATAATTTTCTTTCTAAATCAACATTTGAGAAAATGGCTTGAAGAAGAGAAGCTTCAGCATGTGAATAATAAGAATACAGATTAAAAATCTGGATGGCAGTAATTACTAATGGCAGTTAGCACCCATTTAATTGAAATATTTTCTTTGTAGATGGTCTGTTTGATTCACATTTTGACCTAGAAGGCAGCAGTTTTACTACTGTTTGCCTTGTTGGCACCATGTTATAAGGTATATATTACTTTGGAAAAATAGCTAGATGGTGAAGTGTCATTTCCAGCTAAGAGCATATCCAGTTTTAATGAATGCTGTTTCATGAAGAAATGTGTTCAGAATAGTTTACTTCACAGTATGCATAACAATTTTATCAAGCAACAATATTGGTAGTAGCTGTTTTTGAAGAACTACAGAGAATGCTAACACAATTATTTTTCCAATATAATTTTGGAGGATTTTTTTTATAAATTCAAAATCAAACCATACTTCATATACTTACTAACTGCCTTAATTCAATAGATATAAAACACAATTTTTTTCACGTGAAAACCATAATGTTCAGCTCAAACTACAATGTAGATAGTATCAATATAAGTTACATCAGGCAACTGTTTACTTTTAAAAATAATAACATTATCACTGACATAGTGTGGTGCTCTCTGTGACTGGGGATGGTGTCCTTCATCAGAAAAGCATAAAATTAGATTTTCAGAAAGTCATTTATCTTTTATAGGTGATCCTTTCAAGACTATGCTGGAAATTCCTGTTTTGAGGGTAAGCAAATGAACGCAGGAGCCCTGCAAACTCTTTACTAACAGTGAGCCTGGGAAAAGTTTGTGAGTCTTTAATCTCTACCTACAGCAATTAAATCTTACACTATGTGAAATCATTACAGGGAAGCAGTGAGGAGTTGGTGTCCTTGCACTCAGCCCATTAACCAATTCTGGCTATCATATTTGGAAGTTGTTGACCTATACACTATAGAAGAGACCAGTGGACTTCAAAAGTCAGTATTCATATCAATTCATGTCATATGGAATGAAGGATCATGCTTGCTTTTTTCTGTAAACTGTGTATTGTGGATCAACTATCAACTATGGAAAAAAACCCTACAGTGATGGCTGATTTCATCACTATTTAGTTAGTGTTTTCAAAGAAAGAAGAAAACAATTAAGATCGCGAGTTGCAGAAAAGTGTAATTTGAAAGGTGACCTCCTGGAATCTACCTGTTTGGAAGGGAGTAGATACCTGTTCCGGCTTTGAAAATGTTTGAATATATAGGTAAGGGAAGGGAATTTAAAATAATACATAGCACAGAGGTAACAAATAGAAAAATAGAAGGTCTATTGCGACTGAATATTTTCAAAATCTCCACATCCTGATTCTGCTTCTGAAAGATGACAGACTGGTAAGTCTGAATGAATTCTCTGTTGGAGATTCATTTAGAAAACAAACTCATTGTAATGTAATTAGAAAATACATTAGGCTATGAAAGACATAGGAAGCATTAAGGAAGAAATTAGTTTCTTTTTTCACTTTTCTTATTTGCAGTGTTGACCTTGGGAAAAAAAGGTACATTGAACAAATTATAGATGGTTATTCAGATCTAAGGAATATTTCTTACTATAAAAGACTAAATGTGTTTATGTTGTCACCAGCCTTAATTCCTGATCAAACTAGTGTGTCTGATTTTTAACCCCAAATGATGCCTATTCCTTCAACGTTTAGTATTGTATTCTGGCATAATGATTATGCACTATAAACACAGAAGTATGAGATGAGGTAAGTTGTTAGTACCTCTTGCTTACCTATTTAGAGAAATTAATTTCCTATCTTCTGAAGAAATGTTCTGTAAAAAGCTGTTGTTCAGGACATTAACTGTCATATTACATCCTGAGGCCTTAACATCTTGAATTTCGAAAGTACTGAGGCTCAGACCTTCAATAAACAGTGCTAAAGTAAAATAAAATACAGTCATCTAAAATTTTGCAGTTCAGTATGTTTTTATAAAATAACTAGGAAGCAATAATTCGAATGAATTCTAGAAAAGTATCTGGTCCTAATTAAGCTGATATTGGTTTGGATAGTTCAGAAAATGTCTGAACACTGTGGAACAAGTTTTGACCTTTCCAAATGTGTTTGAACCCAGTTACAAGAATAAACATTGTTTTGCTGAAAAACAAAGCAGATGTGGGTATTATCTTTGTAATGTTGACATTATTGCTCTCTTTTTGAACTCTAGCAAGTGCAATGCAAAGAGTGTCTCTGTGCCCAGAAGGTATGAGACTAGTTAAAAACGAAATTGCTTTACTTACGGATTGGAGGCTGTGATAGCTGTAGGGAAAAAAAATGAAATATTGGTCAGCTAATATGGAAATCTGTTTGGCACAGAAAGGTCTGGGATAACCTATGTAGGGAATTAACCACAGAATTTTAAAATACAAAGGGGAAAAAGCCATTCTGGAATTAATAATGCTGTTGTCCTCTCACATGTTAAGTTGTCTTTCAAGAAGATTTTCTCTGGCACTAATTCCAGTTCTTCTTCCAGGGTTTAGCTCTTGATCACTCCCATGGAGAAACACATATGAGTCAATGAGGAATAGTCTAGTGGATAGAACGTAAGATAAGAGCTCAGTTTTGCAGGAAACTTTGGTCCAATTCCCAGTCCTATTAGGCTGCAGCTTCAAAGAAATTAATAATTTTATGCCTCAGTTTTCTGTCTATTTTAGTACCTACCTACATGCCAGAAGCATCAAATGGTTCTGTTAGCTGCTGGAAAGCTGAAGTGCCTGTGCAACAATGCACATAGTACAGGAGAAAAATGATTTAGAGATCAGTACATAGAGGATAAGCAAATTGAGGTTTTCCTGTGTAAGGACTAAAAGACAGACTAACCAACAGTGACATGTGAATTTTTACTACAGGCCATCTGATTAGGATGATGAAGGGGTATACTAACAAGAAAGGAAGATTCTGTTATAGATGTGAAGGCTGGGGACAGGCATGGCTGTAGTGACCATGAGATTGTGGAGCCTAGTCTGTTTTAAGGAGGAAAAGGGCAGCAAATGAGATTGCAGCTGTGGACTATAGAAGGAGCTAACTTTAGTCTCATCAGGGATCTTCTTGAAAAAATACTATGGGAGAAGATCCTAGAGGGAAAAATGTTTCAAGAGAGCTGGTTAATATTAAAGGGTCACTTCCTCCAGGCTCAAGGATGCTGCAGCCCTGTGGACAAGAAACTGAACAAAAGGGGTGGGATACCTGCATGGATGAACAAGGAACTCCTGTTAAAACTCAGACATAAGCAGGAAACACACAAGGTGGAAGCAGGGATGAATGGATGTCACAATATGCAGAAATGCAGTGAGGGAGACAAATGCCTGTCTGGAACTAAATCTGGTCGAGGATGGCAAGGACTACAAGCAGGCTTACTTCTAAGCCATCAATAACAAAAGGAATACTAGAGAAAACACTGACCTACTCCTAAATGTAGCAGGGACTTTTGAAACAGAGGCTGCAGAGAAGGCAGATGTACTGAATGCCTGTTCTGCAATGATCTTCACTGACAGCCAGTTCTCAGGAATCCCTGACCCACAGGACAGGGAGTTGGTCTGGAAGGAGGAAGGCTTTACTTTGTTTGAGGTGGATCAGGTTAGAGACTGCTTAGTCAAACTTGACAACCATGTCCATGGGCACTTGATGGGATAAAACCATGAGTGCTGAGGGAGTTGGCAGACACCGTAGGAACGCCACTGACAATCATCTCTGAAAGGGGACAATCAGGAGAGGTGCCTGAGGGCTGGAAGAAAGCAAACATCACCTCAGGAAGTAGAACCCAGGAAACTATCAGCCAGTGATCCTCCCCTCAGTCCCTGAAAAGGCAGTAAAATGGCACTCTGGAGGCCCTCTCTAAGCACGTGAATGATGGAAAGGTGAGCAAGAGAGTCAACATAGATTTTTTCAGAGTTAAATAGTACTTGACAGCTTGTTTGTCTTCTGTGACTGGACAACTGCCTGTATAGTTGGAGTGGAGTGCCATGGATATTGTCTATATGAATTTCAGCCAGGCTTTAGTCACTGTCTCCCAGGACGTCCTCATAAGTAAGCTCAGGAAGCACGGACTGTCTGTGCTGGTGGACAGTGAGATATACTGAGAAGTGGCTGAATTTTTTATCTCAGAGGGTTGTGATAAATTGCATAGGGCCTAGATGAAGGCCTGTCATTAGTGCTGTGCCCCCAGCATTGATACTGGGCTCATTCTTCGTTTACTTATCCATGGGTGAAGGGGCAGAGGCCTCCTCAGCAATTTCACTGACAACACAAAGCTGGGAGGAGTGGCCCATGCCCAGAGGGCTGTGCAGCCCTTCAGAAGGACCTCAGCAGGCTGGAGAGATGGGCAGAGAGGAACTTTCTGAAATTCAGCAAAGGCAAATGCTGGCTCCTGCACCTGGGGAAGAATAATCCTGTGTGGCAGCACAGGCTGGGAAGCAGCTCTGTGGAGAAGGAGATGGGGATTCTGGCGGACAACAAGCTCTCCACGAGTCAGCAGTGTCCTTGCAGCCAAGCAGGTCAATGGTATCCTGGGCAGGATTTGGAAGAGCATCGCCAGCAGGTTGGAGGATGTGATCCTGCTCCTCTATTTGGCTCTGGTGAGGCATCACCTGGAGTGCTCTGTCAAGTACAGGGCTTGGCACAAGAGAGACATGGTGCTCCTGGAGTGGGTTCAGTGGAGGGCTGCAAAGGGAGACTGGAGCTCCTCACTCATGAGGAAAGGCTGAGGGAGTTGGGTCTGTTTAGCCTGGAGCAGAGATGACTGAGAGATGACCTTATCAAAGTACCTGGAGGCAGAGTGGCAGCAGGATGGAGCCAAGCTCTCTGTGGTGAGGCTGAGCAACGTTGAAAGACAATGGGCGGTAACCGGACCACAGGAAGTTCCACCTGAACATGAGGAAGAACTTCTCTTTTGGATGACTGAGCACAGGAACAAATTGTCCAGAGGGGCTGTGAAGTCTCCTTCTCTGCAGTTATTCAAAAGCTGTCTGGTCATATTTATGAGTAATGTACTCTAGGCAACTTATTTGACTATGTGACCTTGTGGTAGCTTCCAACTCTAACCCTTCTGTGATTCTGTGATTGACATGGTATAAATTCCTTGAGCTGGAATAATGAGAATAATTCTGAATGGGCAGATGGAGAAAAGGAACCCATAGAACAAATCCTTCTTAGTATTACTGATTCATGTAATACAGCTCTGAAATATTATTGTAGCATCAAAGCAATTCCAAAACATTTAGCAGTACTTGAAAATGAGTGCCAAATCCACAATTATTTTCTATACATTGGCCTCCATCTCACCCCAGATTGCTTTTTTATATGCCATAATAAAACCAGAAAAAAATAAATTAGGCTGAGAAGCTGTATAAGCCTTTATATATTCCCTTTCTTTTACTGGCATCTTAAGAATAATTTTCTGTGTGAGCTGATGTAGGTGCCTGCTTATGTCTAACCCTTTTATAGTGCTTTGTCCTCATACAAATAATCATGAAAGCACATCAAATAATAACAGCAGGGGAATTACTATACTGCCAAATGTTCCCATCAAGCAACTAGAGTGTAGTCATCATTATAATCATTTTGAGATGTTGAATGTAGTTAAACCAGCAAGCTCAGCTCCTCTGAAATCTCTGAAGATTTTCTCCTAAGAGTAAAGTAGCTTTCAACTATAAGTAAGGATCAGTAAAGTGTACCAGAAAAAAAAAATCTATGTTGTTGAATCAACTTATACATTAAGTGTACATATATTTAGCTCCACAACTATGAAACAGGCATTTCTTATAGATTTGAATGTTTTCATGTTTGTTTTTTTTTTATTTTAAGATTTTCTATATTATTAAAGGTCAAAATGTGAAATGTACTAAAAAGGAGACGTCTGCTTTAGTCCTTCTCTTTAATTTTGACTGTTCCTACAAATACAGTTCTATGGAAAATTGTTAAATTTATTAGAGGATGTTAAGAATTCCAGGTGATGTTTGGAGCTAAATGAAATAGCATAGAAAATTGTTGTCTTATTTTATGTCATGTTGCAATCATTTGTGTAACGGAATTTTATTATTCTACTTCACAAACCTTCAGTGAGATTGAAAATGTAATTATGATTCCATTTAAAGAAGGAAAATTATCCAAATATGCCAAGTGTTATGTGAATGCTGTTGTTAAATTGTTGTTGTGTATTGACTTTAACCTCTTATTTCTTAAGCTATTTGCAGAGACAGCTGCACTTGTCAATCTCTTCCTGAAGACTCATTTAATTTTCTTAATTTCTACTGTGAGAAAATGTCATTTGTGACTCTCTGCTTTCAATAACTTCCTTTTATTTTTTCCCCTCTTTGTCTTCACTTGTTTGCATCTGTTAGCTAAGCTTATTTTTTTAATCTCTGTCTCCAAACAACCCAGATTTCTTTCTCTAAAATTCTCCTCACACCCCAGGAAATATTTTGCATCTCACTTTATTCCAGTTATCCAATCTTTCTTTGAGCTTCTGACAACAGTGTTGCAGGCTTACTTCTGGCTGATTTCCTCAAGTTCTCCACAATTCTTATTCCACACAGATGGGAAGAATGTGTTGGGAAGGGAAATGTCATACAACATACCAGCTACACCTTAAAAATATCAGAGATAGACAGCATTTTTTTAAGGTGCTCTGAAAATTCAGACGGTTTAGATACAGTAAGTCTCAAATAGTGTTATCTATTCTCTGTGCTGAATAGTTTAGTTCTCACACATTATTCAGTCTTCAGATATGGGTACAGTTACCTCTGCATTTTTAATATGTATTTCTGACATGCCCTCCTAGTTTTCTCTGTTTAGGGCTTAAAACACTGATGGGAAGAAATAGATTGCAAAGAGATGAGCCTGTAATGTCTACAATTCACCATAAAGCATGTAGCATATATTTTTCCACCTTTTAGAAGGTGTTTCAGTGACCCATATATTTCACAGAATATACTACAGAGTGCTTACTGTGAAATATTATGATAAGGCTTTTAGCAGTCATTGTAGAAATAGATTAATGGAGAGAAACATAAATGAATGGCACAAGTGTACAGTATCTCATTCTTAATTTTTATTTTATCAACAGAACTGACAGTTCATAAAAGGTGTTGTTAGTCACAAATATAATTCTACTAATCTTGTGGAATTGAGCTCCTTCAGAAAAGGTAAGTTAGTTATTTAGTGACAAAGGTACGCAAATGGGAATTTCCCTGGAAAGCAGGAAAGGTGTTGGGAGGTAAATTATTTTGTTCTGCATACACATTGTTTTGCTACTGTGCTTATAGTATGTTCACATATACATCTAAAAGAGGAGATTGAGGAAAACAAGAGTGAGCCCTTTGATTTTGCACCTCTGCAAATCCTTACCCAGATGGGTGACCAAGAAACCTGAGTTACAGATGGGTTCTCAAAATTATATTCTTATGTTTCTGTAAGAGGCACACATTATTTTGATTTCCCTTCTTTTCACTGAGCACAGGGAAAATTTGCGCCAGACACCTTCAGGCATCTAACACTATGTACTCAAGTTAAGATCCTAATTGCCCTTTACTATCTTATTCAGGAAAAAATGGAATTTGTAGGTACATTCAGATGGTGATTTAGAGGTGCACAGTGATGACTACAGCTTTGGAGGTGACCAGACCTCTGCAGTTATATTACAGGAAGCCCAGAGTAAGTAAAATTCGTGTCTTTGGTGCCTCAGATGGGTATTTAAAGTTGGGTCATATGAATCACCTCTGTGCCTTCTCCTGCGTTGCCTGAAAGCATTAGGAATTCTTTTGTTCATTTGGATAGAAGTAAAAAGAGCTTGAGATCCTCCTCTATGAAGCCCATAGACAAAGATATTCCTCAAATTTCATGACCTATTTTTTTCTGCAACTCAGATTAGCCTTTTTTTAAACTTCAGCACATACAGCTATTGCTACTGAAATGACAGTTTCTTTTTTGAAAACTCATTAGTAATGTTTTGCAACACTGTTTACAAAAGCTTTTGTTTTAACCATTAGAACAAATGAATGACTTACTCGATTTCAGAATATTTGTAAAGTGAGCTTTACAGATCCCATTAAATGTAAAAAGTTGTTTTCAAGAAAATTGTGCCTGTCTTCAAGTGCTCAGCTCTCAGTGTGCTTTCCCCTCATCTTTAGATTTCTGACATACACCAGTGAAATAATAAAAAAAAAAAGATTATTCTAATTTGAAATAGGTCAGTCTAAAGGTGAAATCCTAAGACTGGTTATTTTAATACTCCGGTGTTCCCAACAAAGTTCAGGAAGGTTGAGAATATAATATGGGAAAAAATTCACTGAAGTACAGAAAAGATTAAGTGAGTGAACTGTACAGTCATGACCCCTGTATATAATAGAAATGTTTTCTGGGCAAAATGAGGATGGTGGTTAGATGTACATTTACAGATTGAGTGCAGATATATACAGCTGTGTAATTTTTGTTCACTGTGACTTTTCTACTGCTTGATTAAAAGACTAGACATTTTCCCTAGAGATTCACTCTTCTGGTTAATGTGCTATAATTGCAATGGAGTGCTTAGTGCAGCAGCAACGAGCACTATTCTGTAATAAATTTAGGTCACTGCAGAGTTCATCATGTAGTTCATGGCAACAGAAGATAAAGCCATGGTTAGTTCATCTCTAGCTTTTAGCTGCAGTACCACTGATTCTCCTGTCTAATTATACTATTAGAACTAAATGTAGGCAAATTGTCCAAGTCCCAAGGTCTTTCCCTTCCTTATGTATATGTAATATTTCAGTGAGAGAAAACATGATGTAGCAGCTTTTTAAGAGAAATGTGAACCAGAAGAATTCTTAGACAAAAACCAATCACATTTTCCTTGGAGCATTCTTTTCCTATTTCTGTATAATCCCACAGATCACTATTTTTTAAATCCTTCCATTTTCACAAACCTCTACAATTATTTTTTATTTCTCTAGCAAAAAGCAGACAAATTTGTACCAGGCTTTCAGAACTGTTGATTGTATTTGTTAAGTTTGCAATTTAGAGTGAGTTTGGATAGCAAGAACTTTGCTACAAGTTTTTTGTCTCTGCTTATTTATTTTATTGTGCTTGAGAATATTTTGTTCATTAAACTTGTTGGCTTAAAGCGATCATTCAGATTAAACTCTAGCTTCAGGTCATTTACAAGTTTTTCACTTCAAACTTTTTAAATTTTACTGTTTCCCATCTGATACACATAAACATAACTACCACTAAATGCCTATTTCCTGCATTAGGAGTAGAAGTAGGACTGAAATACTTTATCATGGCTTATATAAATGTGTGCATAACAAATTTTGCTTCATTTAGTTATGTATTTTAATCTCTTGCTGTTGCAGGGATAATGTTCGCTGATTACCATATCTCTCATGAAAGGATTGAGGTGAAAGTTCAAAGCATTGGAGCATAAACGTAAAGCAGTGGGATCTGAAAAAAGTCTGGAGGTGGAGTTAGGATTTAACTTTTACATATATTATACTTAGAACTGTGAACAGTGAACTGCAGTGAATTACAGAATTTGGACAGACTTCTTGTTAGCTTTGAAGATCTTAGCCTGAAGAATCTCAAATATTTTTTTGATAATTTAATAATAGTTGTACACAGCGGCATATAAGCCTGTTGTAATTTTGAATGTCAAGAACAATGGCATCTGTCTTATAAGAATATGGGAAGCAGAAAGATATTCGTGAATTGCCTACCAAAATAAGCACACTGGATTGCATCTTTCTAAGCTCTTTGGTCTGTGACAAAAATCGAAGTACTCTGTTTGTATGATTAGGGTACGTGTTTTGAAGGGAACATGGGGAAGCTGAAAATTTCTCACCTGTAATCTCTAATATCTTGAGCATTCATGATACAATCTGTAATTTTGTTGCAATCTTTTCCCATTTAAGTTCCCAAGATGAAGCTTTTAATAATCCAGACATATTAATCAACACTTTTGTGAGATGCTGAAATTCTAATGGTTAATGACTCAAAGCAATCATCCACAAGTGGAGGGCAGGTTGTTTTGTTGAGTTCAGGTTTAACGCTCCCCCTTCTTCTCAAGCAGAAGGAGGAGAGTTTTTGAGTGTGTGATGGCAACTACCAGAGGATACAAGAAGGTTTTTATCATGCCTATTGTCATCCCTTACACACCCTGTCTTGTGGAAGGTCACATTCACTTAGGATATTCACATGTAGCCTGAAGGTTTTCGTCCCTTCTTATGCAGCAGAACTGGCTCCACTATGCTGATGTGAAGGAATCTGTCATGCCTTAGGAGGAGACATAAACCATCAAGGACCCTGAAGCGCCCCCAGACTCATTAATGGGTATTCCACTCAAGACTGTAAGCTCTCCCTCAGAAGATGGATGCCCACTTAAACCTGAGCCTGTATCATCCCACTGTTCTTTCTGTTTGTGGGCCTTCTTCACCCCCAATGGATCAAGACTTCAATCACCACTTAGAAAAGTGCATGGTCACTCTGACCATCGTTTCATAACAATCATGTCTCATTGTAGGATCCATAGGTGATGATATCTTTCTACTCTTATTCTTTTTTTCCTCAAACATTTTCTAAGAGGAAATTTTTGCAGTTTTATATTGTTATATTACTGTAGCTGCTAATAACCAAAATGGCTACATGCCTTCTATAGCAACCAATTTTTTTCTAAAATAAACCCTGCATATATGTATTTATAAACTCCAATCATTCAGTGTTGTTTCAGTCTAATCTACCCCAAAGAGTCGAGTAACAAAAAACCTGGGTTAGCCTTTCCTTCAGGAGCAGGTTGAACAAACTCAAAGATGAAGTCCTAACCCTTACTTGTATAGCATTATATGACCAATGGCTCACTTGACTAAGGTTTCTCTAATTATTCTTCAGTTTTCACATTGTTTTGTTTACAACAGAATATTTTTGAAACACGTGGACCCAAATTTTCTTTACACATAAACTATCTTTACTGAAGTCAGAAAAGCTGCTAGTCAACTAAAAACTTGGTCTACATTTCACAAAGTTCTTGCTTATGGAAAATGTTATGATTTCCAGGACACTAGAAAAGCCCTTTAGATAGTCTATAAAGTGGTTTTTTTAGAATAGAAGAGGAGAAATACATTTTTAGTAGACAAATAATGAAAGAAATTACAGTTCTGCTTATATAATATTGATATGATTTTTATGGTGCAGAAAAGAGAGACAAAGGGAAATTTAAAGGCTTTTCAAACCTCTACATTTTCAGAGATTTCCCCGAATATAGTCTAACCTGATACCAAATGATTCAAGTACTGTTTAAAACAATACTGAACTGATTATGGCTCCTGATTTGATTTCAGGTTCTGTGATGTCATTAACTTTGAGTGCAGCTAGTGAAAGGTATTAAGATCTTACTGACATAGTCTCTGATCACAAGTTTCCATGGCAAGTCACTCCAATTTTAAGAGTAGAGAGTGACTGCTTTAAGATGGCTTTTCCATCCTTACCCTGTATTCTTCTCTTATCTTCCTACAACATTTAGTATAAGATCTTTCTTTCAGGACTGATTTCCCTTGCAGGGCAGCTGTGATTACAGTTTTGTTCTTAAATTACCTTTCTCCAGATGCCTCTCCTGTCAATTTACTCCTGTTTTCACTCAGGTTTTTTTTCCCCAGGAAAGGATATTGTTACAGACCTCCAGATTTTCCTTCAGATAATTCCGTTCCAGAAGTCATGACAATTTCATTTTTTATTTAATTCTGAGATTAAAAAACAGAACAGAACTTTCTCATTTCAGCTGTAATTGTACTCCTAAATGTTCGCAATTATCTTGAGTGCCTTCCATCTGCTGGAATTTGTTTCCCACATTAGGCAAGCAGGCCTAATGTCAGATGACAAGGCCCTGCTGATCATCTGCAGGTTTCTAACTTAACATCAGACTGAGTTTTTAAGATATCTACAAAACAATCATCAACTGAAGATTTTAAAATAGACATAGTTTCAAGATAGCAATTCAGTATCAAGTTTTAGGGATAAAAAAGTTTCTAGGGAAAATTTAAGTTTCTGATGCAAGACAGTTGGCAACACATAAATTTGAGACAGAGTCATATATAATTAAGTCTTCATAAGGTCTTACTACTAGAATATAGACGATAATGATAAATTTTGGAATCTAATATCCCAGTGCCTTATCTACTATCATGATAGAATGAAAATAGATTACCGTTGGACAAACATTATGGAAAGAAGAGTTAGTTGGTGACATTATCCTAAGTGAAAAAGTAATCTGGTTTCAAAATTAATTTTTGAATAAATTTTTATTGCTCATGGAAGTTTATAATTTTATGATCAAATGAAGAAAAACTTCAGTTAAGACAGATGGCCTTGCAGAAAATCATCTGGGTACTTCATCTGGCATTTTAGAAATTGTACATAGTTAAACCTGTTTTACTGGTTTAAATGTAAAAGATATTCAAGCCTTTTATGTCAGTGAACAAAAGGTGGCTTACCACAACCTTCTGTGTCATAGCAAAAAGTTTCTGAAATCTCTTAGCCTTCTGTATCTGAGATATTTCTGAAAGCCTGAGAGGAAATTACAGCCTAGAGACAGCCCATTGTTTTTCTGTTAAGAAGCTTTGAAAATGGACAGAATCCAGAATTCCAAACTACCTATCTGACGGATGACAAAGTTACACAAAGGTACTCACCAAACTGTGCAAAGCAGGGAAAACTTCTAACATTGTTGACCAAGTGCTGCAAGTGAACCTGCAGAGATTTCAAGATTTTGATAAGTGCTGAGATTAACAGAAATAATTGAGTTTGAGTTAATAGATTTTACCAAACCCACATTCTTAACATCTTTTCCCCAACATAGTGTGACTATCATTAAAGTAAAAATGCTTGTGAGTAATTGCTGAGCAGAAATGCCTGTGTTACCAAGCACTGATGTGCTGTATTTTCAGAGAATACAAAATCTGAATGGAGAGTAAATGTTATTTAAATACTCCACATAAAACTGTATTTTTTATAAGGTTAAATTGAACAAATATCTGAAATTTAAAAAAAAAAAAAAAAAATTAATGTATCTGTTGCATTCTCTCACCTGGACGTATCACACCCTAAATAACAAGTACTGGCAGCTGCCCTGTATTAAACAGTCTGATCATCACTCAGAACTAGTTCAGTTAAGCCAAAGCTCGTGGCTAAACCTGCTTTTAGAAAAATGTAGGTCTTGGACAATAGTAGCCATAAGCTGAGAAGAAAAACTTTTCTGTTCTAGTGTTTCTCAGAGGGTTTTTAATCACCATGTCCTTTTTTTCTCTCAATATTTTAGCATTGCTTTCTCTTTGGACCAGTTTGTCCTCCTGAGCAATCAACATAAACTGAGGATTAAAATCACAGGTTTAGTAGCAAATTTAGAAAAAAAATAAACAACCAAAACAGGGGGATCTGAAGTTCATATCTGTTAGGCAAAAGTAACAGATTTTTAGCATTGGAAGTGGCTGTTTATCTCACATCCCTTGTAGGAACAGAAAATGTTTTTTTCATTGGCTGTGCACTGTAAATTCACAGACATGATCATTGAGATCAGTCAGTAAGAGCTTTAACTATCTAAAAATCCTGGATTCAAGCTCCATTGCTAAATAATTGCCCCTAATCTTTGTGACAAATGTAGACAAATCATGATTGAAACGTCTCTTCAAACCCACACCCCCATTCCCACCCTGCATAATTACTAGCCAGGTTAAACATTCCCTGCAGGCAGGGAAGAGAATCTACTATCAATATTTTGATGATCCATTAATGCATGTCCTATCTGATTGAGTTTCTGCATGTTCACTTGGAATGTAACACTCTGTGACCTTGAAATATGAGCATTAAAGACAGGACACCTTATCTTGCTGCATGTCACTGTCACCAAGTAAAGCTTCTATTATGGGTGCTTTGAAATGAGCTGGTGGTGAAAAGAGAACCTCTACTATTAAACCTACCTTAACACAAAACCCGTGTTATTTATTTACGATGCTACATGAATCATCTGCACTTTCTGTGATAAGCCCAGGGCTGTGTGTCTTTCATTTCAGCTGACATTTTGCTGCCATTTGCCAGGCAAAGTAACTACCGTGTAATCACTCCAAGCTAATGTATGGTCACTCTTTTGCACAAAACAGACAGTTAACTCAACTGAAAGACCTTTTTGAAGAACAAAATTTGACAAAGCAGATTTTTGTTCACATATGAGAAATCAAGCAAGTCTGTAACAAATACACTTTTTGGTGGTAACTAAAAAGATTTCTGCAGAGAATTTTACAAATTGTTCTACTTCTGTACACAAAGTAAAAAAAAAAAAAATAGTTTTGAGCAAAAGGATTTCTCAGAGTACTGAAAGGCTTTTATTTGGAATTATATATCCTTAGCCTTTCCTGATAAGATAGTTGAAATCTATGTCATTTTAAATACAAAGAGCTATTGGTTTCATACTTTTCAATGTGTTGAAAAGGATCTAAATAAAGGACATCTTTTCTACCTTGTATTTGGGGTTTTTTTCAAATATTTAATTACCAAATACAATGCCAGTATTTGATAAGCCTACTTCATTTCATGACTTTTTAGCTTGCTTGACAATGTCCTAAAACGATAGAATCATTGGGGATTTGCATAGAGAGATTGCCTACTTTTTCCTCTCTAACTGTAAGTGGCAGAAAACTGAGCACAGCTCAGAGATAAGGAGTTTAGCTTGCAATTGTTTATCCAATGAGAAAATTTGCTGGCAGATTTGCTTGGATATTTTCTCCCCTATTTGAGTTTAACAAAAGAAATAAAACAATTTTATTTTATTAAGAAAATACATGCAAAGATGCACTGGAATTGTCCACAACTGACAAGTTACTTCTAGTTAGAAATTTAGAGACTGATCGCTAATAATTTATGAGCCTCTTATGTGGCAGATTACATGACTTTCATTTTCTTGTCCACCGAGAATATCAAATGCAGGGTGCTACTTGTGGGTCTTGAAAAATTTTCCCCATTTTTTCCACTTCCAGTTATTCATTGAATACTATATGTGCTATGCAGAATTGAGGGGAGGCAACACAAATAATTCTAACCTGAGAAAATACCATCATGATATTCATCATCACTTTGTGACGTTTGCTATCCTCTTATTAAACTGCCTGGCATTTTATAAAACCATGCCCAGACTAATTGCACTTTCATTAACTGTTGTTTTCCTCTATTAAATTATTTGATAGTATTTTCCTAACAGAAACATCAACATGTTTAACTAACTCTAATAACTAAAGCTTTGAAAGCCATTCTGATGAGTCTCTTCTTCCCAGCCCAGTCTGATACACACTTTTCAATGTCAAGACCATGAGCATCCAATCTAGTTGTCACTGATGCTTCTCCTCCAGTTTTAGGTGTTCAGTAAATGTAAATTTACAAAGGTGGATCCAACAATGCCTTTGCCTGACAGCACAGTTATTTTCAGCTCCAGTGCTACCGTTCACTGAAGGTCACATTTCAACTGTTCACTTGCATAAAGCCACCATTAGTAGGGCTTTACAGCAACATTTGGGGTAAGGTCATCTTAGCAAGGGAAAAGTGGGTAACAGCAGCCATGTGTAGTGAACCTGCAATTGCAGTGAACCTGCAATACACATGGAACTGCAGGCTGGGCTGCTGCCTTGCCAGCCCTCTTTCAGGAGATGTGTCTGAGAGGACCAAGAGGCTGTGGGTAAAGCAGCACCAAGCACACCAGCCCCGAGTTCTGAGTGTAAGCTGAACGAGAGCTGTGCTCTCTCAGCTCCCTGGCCATGATGCTGCATGCCTACTTTGCAGCACCTCTGCTGCAGCTTCACATAGTCCTCCAGGACACACAGAATGATTATTGGTTTGTTTTCTTTTTTCCTTAAAATCAATATCTGAGAGGCATTTCTATAAAATGATTCACACTGGGACCTTCCCATTAGAAGGTGTTTCTACCATTTACTGGTAGAAACACCAGTCATTTGTTACTTACATATAAAAGAAACGTGAGTCAAACAAATGTGCTTACTATCCTGCCAAAAAAAAGTGTCTCATTAATCTTAGCTATATTAATTTAATTGTACTGTGAAGATCAAATGCAAGAAAATCCTTTTGGGTTTTCACCGGATTTAACAAGGCTCTGTCTATATTTACTAGAGTTTCCTTCTCTGTAAACCCAAAATATTGATAACATCTTTAACATTTAATTAGAGTGAGTAACCACGGTTATAGTGTGAGATACAAAGAAAATGTAGAGACGCCTCAGCTACAAAATAAAACCACACTACCCAAACACTTTGTGTACATCCCTAACACTGCCTTTCTGTGAAAATAAACTTTGTTTATGGGAATAATATTATCAGATCACTTCATAAATACAGATTAACCAAAGATATCAGTATGAATATACATAGGAAATTGTAAAATATTTTTGCAATAAAAAAACTTTTGAGTGTTGTATTGGTATTTGGCTACTTATCTCTCTCATGCACATAGCCCCATTGCCCTATACACATACCCACACATACACCCCCTTGTTGCGTTTGCTGACACAAGACAGAATACATGATTTTACTGTGTTCTTTTCCATAATATGGTTTCCAGAAATGTGGTTTGGGGATTTCTGTAATCTGTTAAAAATGTAGGAAATCTGAACTATGTAAGAAATCTTGGTATTTTTTCTCCATTGTCTTACAAACACATTACTTTGAACTGTGGGTAATCATGGAGTGAGAATGAATTTGACAAATGCAGAGCACCAACACACTATGAAATCTCTCTCAAACATCATAAATACACAGATATTTTTTTGGCTTCCCAAAATACCTCAGAATACAGCATAGCAAGGTAAAAAACTTGTTCGAAGTTTCAACACTGTCAGTGGAAGTGGGTGATAAACAGCTACTCAGAAGGAAAAAGAGACACACAACATTGATTTAGTAATATAGATACGGATTTAATATTTAATTTCCTTCTTGTAAAAAATAATTTTAGATAGTTGGTTAAAACTGTAGTTGCTTAGAGACTCTACAGTTTAGTCCAAGTCCATGGTGCAACATAATTAGTTGTATGGTTTACCTACTCTTCCTTTGGTCTTTCTAACAACATGATTTTCAGTATCCTGGATATTTTAGCAATTTTTTTTTTTTTTTTTTTTTTGTATGCAAGTTGTCAGTTTTCATTATGTAATTGCCTAAGACAGATACTTTCTTACATTACATGCAGTTTCAGAAATCCTGGTCCATCTGGAACTGTATTTCAGTGTATTCACCTCCGACAATTTCTCAAACTTGTCTTTTTGCTTTCAGAAGTACTTTATACCATATATCTACAAGTGTCTTGGTTTCAGCTAGGGTAGACTTAATTAATTCTCTGTAGCTGTTACAGTGCTGTGTTTGGGATTTGGAATGAGAATGACGTTGATAAATCATTGATTTTTTTTGGTTTTTATAAACCCTATTTAGTCAAGGACTTTCTTTGAAGTAATTTTATGCTCTGCCTGTGAGAAAGTACACACAAAAAAAAACAAACTGTGAGGGAACTTAGGCAGGACAGGTGACCCAAACTGGCCAAAGGGATACTTCACACAGTGTCCAGTACATGAAGTGGGGGGCGTCATCCAGAAGCATGGCTGACCTGCGTTCAGGGGGGGGAAGTCTGGCATCTGGCGCTGGACAGTGAGCAATTGCATTTGCATTGCTTGTTTTTTCACAACATTAATTATTATTATTAATAATAATAATAATAATTGTATTTTACTTAATTTTCAATTCTTAAACTGTTTTTGTCTCAATGTACAGGTTTTACTTTGGTTATTTCCCCCTAACCAGCAGGGTGGAGGCGAAGTGATGTGGGGTTGAGCAAGGGGCTATGTGGTGTTTCATCTCCCACTGGGCTTAAACCACAAGACTACAGTGAGTCCTGCTGTTTCCACTCACTTTTGATAACACAGGCCAGTTGAGACAACCAGGTTATGCAAGAAGGGAATGAAAAAGGAAATGAAGAATGAAGGGTGTACTTTGCTCCTGAAATGATACTTGCTTAAATACAACTGTGCTCGCACTTCCCCACTTTGAGTTGCCACTGCACAGGCAACTTTTACAGAGCTGTGAAAACTCAGCTGCCAACCCACTTACACACCAGAAAGCTCACAAGAAGCATGTTGGTCTTACTGAAGCAATTCTTTAAAGAGGACTGACACTTGGAAAACACTAGGCATTGTGAAGTATATGTGACCAAAGGAGACATATACCTGCGTATGCTGCAAAATATACTGTTTTGTAGAAATGCCTTAAATTCTTTGAACTAGTCCCTTCTTGTAGCCAGTAAACTGAAAAAAATATCCAGAATAGCCTGTGCATAGTCTTCTCTCTAAAAAATATTTCATCTTGGCAGTTTTCTGATTATTGCTTATTATGTAATTTAATCCTAATTGTTTTTTCACTAGTTTTCTCTGACAGGATTTTGAATCACTGTTACTTAATTGTTTTGGCATATCCAGTTCCCCAGATGCTGCAAGCTATCACCTTTGTCACTTCATATCTATTTCATACTTTTCCAGACCATGACAATCAAACCCATACAGTTAAGCACACATGTTAAGAGCTCTGAAGAAGAGCCTACTAGACAAGGACATGACTCATGCTCATAGAGAACTTTGTCCAGTTAGTGGGTGCTGTCCCATTTATCTTTTTCTTCTTAAACCAAATAAAGTTCTACTTATCTTCAGTACAAATTGTAGATCAATCTATTAATGTTAAGGATCTTTCCCTTATGGACAGATGCAGAGACCTAAGAGAGATCCAAAGTTGCTTTAAAACTGTGTTTACTTCCCCTTAACATGTGGATGGCAATTTCTGAAATAAATTGTCTTTCACGTTAAGAATCTGGAATGCTGCCATCTGTCTGCTGTTTTTTCCACTTCAGATATGTTATTTCAATCTGTCTGTGTAGAGGGTGAAATTCAGGGCACATTTGTGTCCAATTGCTTTGAAATTAGATAGGTATCACTTCACAATATTTGCATGTGATGCTATGATTTTTTTCTAAATGGACTATTACTTCTGGAAAGAAGTTATGCATTGCTTATGGATATGCTTTGGAAGTCCAGAGAATCCAAAGAACACATCTTTCAACATCACATCCAGAAAGTCTGCGGCAGGATAAAAAGGAAGAGACCTTGACATTTCTTCCTGTTGTGCCTTTCTTTCTGGATTTCTTACTGCCAGATAACTGCAACCTAACCTATCATTTTTCTGAAACTGAGTCTTGAATGCTGTTTGGGGATTGAACTCACAGTAGTGTAAGGTCAGCTTTGTTGCCATCTAGATTAACTTTTCTACCCCAAGGAGCATGTGCTCTGAATAAGCATAAAAACACAAAATTAATTCCATTTCTATAGCCTTACTCAGTTTTTACAATTTAGTATTCTGAAATGTAAGATACACTGTTGCCTGGAACAGTTGCTCTTTCAGTAAAATGCTGGTGCAAAGTGTCCTGTTGGGAGTGATAACAAGGCTTGTAGCCTTTACATCATCTGTTTCTTAACTTAGAATTTCGGTTTTCCTGTGCATTCAGTATAACTCTCTTTCATCTGGTATTTAGGGGGGCTGTGCAAATGTTGTAGTCAATAGTCCTTCTTAAGCTAGTAGATCAATTTTGAACAGAATAAGGGTGAAAAATAATTACAGAATAAAACTTTACAAAAAGGAACATTTGGTGTTACACACCTCAATTTTTCCACATCTAGCAAAATTATCTTCAGTTTTCAAAATATGTGCTTTCATTTAGAATTCTTTCTTCATATCTCAGCATTCTACTTAGGCAATTTTTCATAATTGCTAGCCTTGCAGCAGCTTTTAATCACTTGGGGATTACTGAAAATATAGATTTTTGAAAATTATATCTCAGATAACTGTAGAGACATAGTTAAATAGATAACTGCTATTCAGATACATGGACTTAGATTTATCAGAAAATTTCTAACAGCCCTTTGAGTTTTTTTCTCTTGCACTTCTTCATAGGTACATACAGCTCATGTGTCCTTCCATTAAATGTGCACTGGCTGAGACCAATCTAAAATCAAGCTGGAAAAAATTTATCATATTATAAGTAGGCATCCTGCCATACATAATTTCTGTCAAAGGTTTTGTGGGTAAAGGAAAATTGATGTAGTGTCTTTGCGTTGGATCTGTTAAGGGACGATAGTAAAATGCATTTCTACTAACAACATTTCACAGCTTGTATTTGCTGGAAAATTATATTTTATTAGCACATGTTCCTTCAGTCTGTGAGTCTATCATAGTGTTGATCATGTGTCCACTGCCAATTTTACTTTAATTCTATATTTACTCTGATCTAAAAGTCCCTTGTCTACCTTTTTGTTTGTTGAGAAACAAACAAATATAATTTTTTCTTCACTCTTCAAAAAAGGAGTGAAAAAAACTTCTTGCAGTGTTATGCACAAATTGCTACCTTGCTTTGTGGTTGTTTGTATTTTAAAATCCAGTTAGCCAAGGGATAGATTCCTGTTGTGGGAAAAAAAAAAATAGCAGCAAACTTTAATTAAAATTAAGTTGAAACAGTTTGGTTTAGTTAGATATTTTTGAAAGTCTATCAAATTGCATGATAACATAAGTGTTCTCACAAATTCTGCCTATATTACCTTTTTGCTTCAAGTAGTAATGATATTTCTTCTTCCCCTTATAGCACAGAAGAGTGTTTTATAAAGCAAAGCAGCTACAATACATTTATTTATTGTTGTGAATAGTAAAATCTTTATGTAGTTTCAGAGATATGGGTGAATATAGGATTATTTTCAGTGACATGTAGATATCATGCACCCAGCCTTACTGTTTATTTCTGTTCATATTTATTACTGCATACTGTAGTGGTGCAGCTGATTTGCAAACATTTTTCATTTTGAGTAACACAGGCTCTGGATACAGCAAGAGAGGCATTAATACTCCCTAGAGCAGGACACTTCTTTGAGAACTTTGATTATTAATGCTGATGGGTCTTTTTTAATGCTTTGCTCCTGCTCTCCTCTTAGTCACTGCACACTTGTCCACTCAATCCTTTTAAGTGTAACATATTCACTAAGAGCATTTCCCTTAGCCTAAAAAATGTCCATCCGTCAGCAATTTCCACATTTTATCTGTGCTTTTCTGCTTTTCTTGTGGCTTTTAATCAATGTGTCCTTAACTAAAGGTCAATATTTACATCTTACATTGCCTAAATACAGATCTAAAAGCTGATATAGATATTCTGTTAGGGCATGTGCATGAGCAGGTGCAGACTTAAAGAGGGATCTGTGCCTAGCACCCACTCTGTATTGGATATGTGATGGAAGCGAGACCTGTGTTCAGCCTGCCAGCACCAGACACTAGTTTTGACTACTGCTCTTTGGCTCTGGCACTGGTATGGTCAGAGTTCCAGCTAAATGAAAATTGTCCAGCCATTGCCATTGTAGGGGTGAGAGTGAAGAACAAGTGCAGAGACAAAAGTTTTTTTAATTATGTACTTTCCTACAAATCTATGCCAGGCTACATGCAGCCAACAGAAAAACCCTGTAAATTTTATTAAGGAAAAGATACACAGCAGATAGAATACTCTCACAAAAAGATTTCCCTATTTTCTGGTAAATGCCACCTTTTCCTTGAAGTGGAATGGGGTGTTTCAGAGATGGCAAAGATTATCCTAAATTTGTTCCTGTCAAAGCCTGCAAAACTTCAAACACTGCCAAGAATTTAGTCTAATTCAGAAAATGGTGAAAATCTTATCTTTGGACAGGTTAAATGTTTGTTTTTCACGTCCAAGGAGGATAGTAATATATGCTTGATGTTTTATTTGAAAATACATTTTAAAAGAAATTGAAGTGAAGCAGTATGCTTGTCATCTTTTATTTTAATTTTTTTTTCATTATTGTTACTATTAAATGTTGATTAGAGGAACATTTTGATATGCCATGATTTTTCCTATGCTTCCTTCATTCCAATTAACTTCCCTTATATAATAATATGTTGTTGAAAATCTTCTCTTTCTTTGCTTTCTAAATAATATGAAGTACTCTGTGTTGTGCATTCCTAGGAATAAAGCTCATTCATTCTTCACACTGCATTGTTTTCAATGAATCAGCTATTTACAGTGTAGCCCGAGAAACTAATGGTTTTCTTGACTATTTTCAATGCTGTTCTCCTCATGCCTTAATAAAGATGAACAGTATTTAACTGCCAGGCATCAGAGATCTCTTTATTCTAATTAGCAAGTGTGCTTTTCCTATCATTTTCCTTGGAACAAAATATATCCTAGAAGACTCCTTACACTGCTCCCCTAGCTGTTGATTTGGAGTGAATTAAAGGAAAATTATTATGAAAGGTGAATAGCTAGGGAAAAAAGTAAGGTCTAACATTAAACTATAAATGTTTCAGCATTTTGTTCAGTCAAACCTCGGGGCAATGCCTTTTCAATGTCATGCTTTAGTAAAAGTCTTTTTAGCCCATGCCTGTCTTTCCAAACAACACAGACAAAAGCTTCTATTTTAAAAAACAAACAGCTAAGTGATTTGCTGTACACTTGCCATGAATAGTAACGAGTAGATTTGTGGTGAGTTCCTCTCTTTAATTAGCACATTGCTCTAACCTGACTGCTGTTGCTGTTTGAGTACTGTCTTATTACAATGCATCAGAGGACACCACTTAAAGAAATTCAGGAATCAAGCTATGGAAAAAAAAAATACCATGGAGTATACTTTGGATTGGTTTAAAACACTTAAATGTTTCACTGTTTGGTTTTGTTTGGGTTTTTTTGCTTGTTTGTTTGTTTTAAAGAAAAAACTAGCTGTTAAAGCGCTGAGTAAATCCGGTGATAGATACTGTATAAAAGTGCTCCTAAAATAGATTTTCATAAACTTTTCTTAGGAAACATTTATTCTACATAGCTGGAATGTGTATGTGCTGTTTTAAAAACAGAGGCATTTTTAGGGAGTTCTCTTATTACTATGCCTTAAATGTTTCAGGGTTTCCCAGTTGAATAGAATGGAAAAGTGTTTTCTTTTTAAAACCATATTTTTGTTAGATTTATCTGATGTAATATTTTAAATGGTTTTCAAAATTCTTACAGCTGTTCCAGACAGAGCAGCATTTCAAAGCAGTAGCAACATTAAAGTAGAAAAACATTATATTAATAGCTGAATGAAAGGGAGAATGGAGACTGACCAGAAAATTTGTCAGAAGCTTCAGGCAATGAAACAATAAAGAAAAGAAAGGGCTGGCAAAAGAGAATATATTTTGATTGCAGCTGCACTTTTTAATGGAGACTTCTACAGATCCACAAAAATATCTTTTTCAAGATAATTCATACCACTAGTATTATATAGAAAAATCATTAAAGATTAAAAGAATAAAATAAAATGGCTAAATCAAGCATAAATTTCTTCTGTTTCTACAGATTTAATGCAAGAATTTTATTTGAAGACCTTTAAAGATTTTTATTTAGTCTCAACACTTGGGGTTTATTAAAGATTTTTCTCCTGATTTTTTCCATGTAGGCGTAGTGGTCATCTGCTACCTTTAAGATTCTTGGGCCCAGAAATCTCCCTATGTATGCGTTTCCATATAAGGTTCACTAAAACTAGGAAAGAAGACATTCAAATCATTGATGCTGGGTTTGCATTTCTGCCAAGTCGGTAGTGGATCCTCACCAGAAAAATGTAAACCCCATCTCCATTACTGCACAAGGAATATTGTCTTCTGAGTTATGATTGATATCAAGGTATATAAGAGAAAATCCAGGTGTTAAAAAACAAATTGTTAAGAAAATAACATAATTGTTCAAATACCTAGAGTTTGATGGATACTGTCCAGAGTGAACAGAAATCAGTCTGTCTTATAACCTGCACTTTCTAAATCATGGATAGTTAAGTGTTAATGTAAATACCTTTGGCAATAAATAATAATGAAAGGTATTAGAGAAATTCACAGTACTTTACACAGGAGTTCCTTTTATTTTGAACTGAATTATCGGTCTTCAACAAGTTCCATAACAGAAGAATCAGGAAGTATTTGCTGAATTATCCACAGTGAGTACCTTTTTGTTGTTATTGTTGTTCTGTTTGCTTGTTTGTTTGTTTTAATGAGAGACATTAGAAATTTGCATTTTAAAAGCATCATATGAATAGGATGAGCAGTTAGGCAAAAAACAAACTCCTAAAATTTTTTTTTTGAACTCTAAAAGACTATACTGTTTTCTTGGAATGTACATGTGTATATGTGCAGTTGATCATACAGTGCAGGAATTAAAAGAGTGGACATACCTGCTCAGTTCAATACAGTATGATTGTAAAAAGATGATGACTTTTATATAAAAGTATATAAATTTATGTGCTTACATGTGCTTACATTTAAATATTTGCACATACCTGTGCAGAGTAAACGTATGGAGTTTTCTAAAATGCAGCTGGTAATTCTACAAGCTGTTTTTTGGTGGGACTGGATTTTCAGATGGTACAAATCTGGCTGTCAACAGTGCAACGTTCAGGTTGTTAAATCACGTTTGTTTTGGATACTGTGGTGAAATGAAAAAAAGGAAAGAAAGAAAGAAAGAAGGAGAGAAGGGAAGGCAGGCAGGCAGGCAGAAAGGCAGGCAGGCAAAGAAAGAAAGAAAGAAAAGAAAGAAAAGAAAGAAAAGAAAGAAAAGAAAGAAAGAAAAAGAAAGAAAGAAAGAAAGAAAGAAAAGAGAGAAAGGGAAAGAAGAAAGAAACAAGAAAGAAAGAAAGAAAGGAAAGAAAAAGGACAAGAAGAAAGCAAGAAGAAGAAAGAAAGAAGAAAAAGAAAAGACATGAAAAGAAACGAAAAAGAAGCAAGAAAGAAAGAAAAAGAAAGAGAAAAGAAAGAAAGAAAGAAAGAACAAAAGAGAAAGGCAAGAGGAAAGAAAGAAAGAGAAAGAAAGAAAGAAAGAAAAAGAAAGAAAGAAAGAAAATAACAAAGAAAGAAATGTTATTGTCTTAGCTAAGGATTAATTCTTACTCATTGGTAGCAGAGCCATGATTGAATTTACAAACTGTGAAGAAGTAATTGTTTCTATGTCCTTTAGTATTTTAGTGCATTTATTGATATATGATATGTAAGGTGCAGAACATTTACCCACTTGTAATGAAAACCACTTTATGGGTTCTGGTATGCATCTGCCTGGAAAGCCAAGAGTGAAAATAAGCCTGAGAAAGGACTCAGAATGAGGAAATTATTATATTATATAATCATGAATTAATAGCTGTAAAATAAATTTGAAATTCCTTCTAACCATGTGACCTTTTTTTGAAAAAATCTGTATAGATGTACATATCTGTACAGGCTATATGTAAAATAAATGTAATAACTGGGAATGTCTTTGGTTTATACTAAATTTACCAGATGTAAATCAAACACTGTCCCTAACAAGATAAGATGCATTTTTTTAATCCTTCATGAGTAAAAAGTGCTTATAGATAAGCTTCCATTACATAAAACTGCCTTCCACCGAGGACAAAAGTTATCCAAATGTAATCTTGGAGATGGATAAGGGGTTACAAAAAGCTCCACATTTGGCAAAGAGGGAAAAAATGGTTTTGCTAACTTGTTTTCATAACATCAAAACTTTCTGATAATTCTTAGAGTTTTCAAATAGGTGCCAGACAGGCTGCACAGTCAAACTGAAAGTAAATATTTCACTTAGATATTGAAATAAATCGTATGTCATGCATGCATATAATTTGTCTGTACAAATAAACCATACAGAACTCATACCACAGTACACATCTGACTCCATCACAAAGTACATCTATGTAGACACAGACAGCATAATGTCTCTGAAAATTTTCTACAACTTGGTTTTCATTGCACTTTGCCTACAGCTGTAATTGACAGTGCACAACAGTGATGTGACACCTTTGCTGCAAGGTCTTTTGTGGAATACATCTGCTGTACAGTGGGAAAACAAAATATGAGTCTTGACTAAATCTTGTGGTAGAAAGGACTCAAACTGGGAAACTGTTCAACACAATTTGCATATTATGCAGATGAAAAGCTAATGACAAAAGAGTGTATTGGCAAACTCTGCCTTGTTGTCTGGCAGTGATGTGTATAGCAGCATGAATACCTAGGCATAAGCTCTACTAATGTTATTTTGCAATTAAGAAAATAAAGTCAGAGAAATGCAGTGAGAACTGCATATGTAAATAAGATTTGGTTGTGACGAAACACATGATCCTGTACAATCCGAATAATCCAGTTCACTTTGGGACGCAGGCATCATGATTGTGTGTTATTAATTTTGAATGGTGGAAGAGGGAAAGTAGCCAAGTGCTTATTGAATCCTCATTTCTAGTTTAAGCGGCTGCTTCTTCATCCTTGCTTGCCAGTTCTGAGTGTATTTCAAGGAACATTACTGAGAACAAAATCGAACACCATCAATATTAATGATCTGAACTAGAAAGATGGCTTTTAGTGTGCAAATTAATTACCCTAATCACAGGGTTTTTTGTATCCATTTTAATGAAATAACTATTTATTTCACTGAGTCCTGAGCTTTTCTTTTGCAAATAAGGCACATTTACATGATAAATACATGAAATTTAAATGGATGACTAAATTAAATTGAGGGGGGAAAAAAGACCTTTTTAAATACAATTTTCATAGGAAAAACAGCTAGATTAATGGGTTGGTTAGCTGACTGGCATCTGTGATTAAATCTTTTTAATGTATGTCAAATAGAATTTAATGGACCTCAAGAAATGTCTACATAGTAATATTCAGGGTTTAGTGAAGATGCATTTTATCTCCTATTGTTGAAGTGTAGACAGCTGAAGGCATACTGTTTGTTGCTGCCCAGTACAGTACAGTATAGAGACATTCTGTCTGAGGATAGCAGTGATATCAATTTGCATCTCTACTTTCCTGTGTTGTGCATCCTTTCCCCTGAAAGTATATTTTTTTCTGCCTGTGGGAATCTAAACCAGGAAACTCCACTCTGAAATGGTGGTTTCTGATTGTTTGCATAGTCATCTGTTTTAATCATCACATGTACATTAGCTTCATGCTATTGTTTTCTAACAGCAACAAGAAAGGGAAAAATGCTTAGTTCGGGGGGACTTTAAACATATCTTTCAGATTCTATGTGTTTTGAAAACTTTATTTATTGTTCAAAGCTTTGAAGGGCTCCATATTCAACAGGAGCAAGATTTAAAACACATTCCAGCTCATTTTTTGATAGCAGTCCTGCAGAACAGAGCATCTTTCTCTGCTTGCTTTTTTCCCAGTTGAGCCACCAGAGACATCTCCAGCTTCCTTTGATTTGAAATGATCAATGGCAGCTGCGGCAGGCAGGCAGGGTGCCCCAGGCACAATGCAAACAAGTCTCTCTCCCAGCTCACTAGGATTTACATTTCAATTGCTGCCACATTTTTAAAGATAATTATAACCTTTTTTATATTAATATTTTTCTGTGGTGTCTCTGATATTTTAACAACATAAATATTAATTTAGCATATCAAGGAGAACAGCTTTCTTCACTGCAATCACTCAAACAAAAAATATCTCCCAAAAACACAGGGCATCAAATATGGCATCTTGATCACTGAGCATTAGCCACATTTTGGAGGGGGATGTCTGCTGGATTTGATTTTTCACGGCTCTGCACTGTTTTAAAGATTAGCAGAGAATGACCTTTCCTTTTGATTTGAGACCAAACCATCCTGCTACAACAGCATAATGTGTTCACTGTCTAAGCTGACATCTGTGACTTATGCGGCTCCAAACAGTGTCTTCACCATGGTGAAAAATATCAGCCAGATAAAGCTGCCTTGATAAAATTGATTTTCTTGGAAAGAGAAAAGGGGAAAATGCTGCTGGTGGTGTTGAGAATTTCTAGAGTTTCATAGTGCAGCCTTTTTTTATTCCTGTTACCACTCCAGCCTTTTATGCAATTCCCTTTTTGCATCAGGAAAAGCCATCACAGTGTACAAACAGATGTTGCTTTACCAACCCAGATCATGTGTTGGATCACAATACATTTTTTTGCAGCCTGCCCTATAAAATTTCAGCATGTACCGTATTTTGACTTATCTAAATCTTCCGCACCTCTCTTCTTTTGTTTCTAATGCAACTACAGCATTCTTAACTGGCCTTCAGTGCTGAGCAACAATTACAATTTTTAGATTCAAACACTTGGGTAAATATTGCTTTTTCCATAGGAACTGAAAAATAAGGGGAATTGGTGTGTGTCACAAAGAAATTTGGTATCAATACCCATCAAATGCTACAAGGAGATCATTCTCCTGTACTTCTTGGTAATGTGCAGAGTTACAATCTTTTTATGGGCAAGACCTTAATTTCCTACACACCAAAGCCATGAGCTTGAGCATCGCTTGAAGCTGACTAGAGGAATAAAACTGCTCATGAAATATGCATGACTCACACATATGCTGCCAGGGGAACCTAGTATATTATGTATGACCCTTCTGTAATTGTAAGAAAATGATATTCATTTAAATGGATGTTTATCACAGTTAAAGGTACACATAATGAGACAAAGGTCATGTGCCTAAAAACGCAGATTTAGCCCACTATTTCTGGCCTTGTTTGAAAGGACTATGACTTTTTCATAGTTGTTTCTCCTGCACATGCAATCTATAATTATGTAGCTTGAAAGAGTCTCTGTCTCTATTTTTACGCCAAATACAGTCTTAAACTAAATGCAATTCTAGGATTGTGTGCATACATCTGGGTAATATCTACCCAGCATATTAAAATTCACATCAAACCAAACTCTCCTTTTTCAGCTGGTGTTGTTCAGGGCAGCTACAGATTTTTTTCTCATTATTATATGCCTTCACAAAATATATATTTGCTTATTTTTTAAACAATCCAAGTCTCTTACAAGAGAGAGCGATATTTTCAGGTTATAAAATAGCTGCAACATAGTTTGTAATTTTTTACTTCAATCAGCCCTCCTCCAAGTAAGCCAAGTTTTGAGCAATATGTTTTGATTTGTTTCTTCCTAAACTGTAACATATTAGTAATGTGGATTTGGCTATATCTTTGCATGAATACATTCTCAGAGTTTAGGGAGAGACGTTACACAGAACATTATACTCAGTGAAAGCCAGATTCAGTGCAATAAATGAACCTTTTGATTAGTGCTGCAGAGCTTCTCCAGGAGCTTTCTCCCTCGGTTAAGGATCTCCGCAGATGCCTGAAACTTTCTTGCTGCACTCATGAGAACAAATCTACGGCCCTGAAAAAGCCATAGGTCAAATAAGAGAAAACCTATTTAGTACAATTCAAATTGCTTATAGAAGAAACACGACAAGTTTCAGGACATGTTGCTGCTGCACAATTGACTCTAGGTCTGGATGTTGTTATGCTAAAGGAAGTGGGCCAAGTTCATCTTGGTCTACTGCCATTGATTTAAAACCATGCTATCAAGAGAACTGAAAGCAGCTGACAAATCTTTGAAAAAAAATCACAGTGGGTACTTGGTCTTCCTTCAGGCCAGGACAATACTAACTCATAAAGTGCTTCTGCTGTCTTATAACAGGCTTGAAGTCAGACTCTCTAGGGAAGAAGAAAGAACTGAAGATATTTCAGAAGATAATTCATTTTTTTCTGCTATCTGCTGGAAAGGAGTTTGAAAAAGCCAGGTAATCAGGTATCAGAAAGCTCTAAATAGTCAGGTCTTTATGTTCCCTTTATGTGTATTGAGTTTCTGAGGAAGCAAAGGTTTGGAGATTTCTGTTTGGCCTCTCCTCTTCAGGATGGAGATGATTCCTGTTTGCACCTGGGCTCCACCTCATCCTCCTTAACAGGTTGTACAGGCTAATAGTCACATAGATTACTGCCCATATTCTTTGAAGTTCATGAAAAGTTTTGGGTTTTTTTCCACTTAAGTTACCATATAACAGCTGAGAAACCCTGAAGCCAAAACACTTCTCTTTCCTTTTCTCGTACCAGCACTAAAAGAGTGAACCAGTGACTGCATCCCAAAGCAGGTCCTTTTTTTTTTTTTTTCAGGTAAGAGAAATATCACTCAGCCTGCAGATGTAAGTTCATGGAAAACAAAATTTTTAAAAAGAGGGAAAAAAAAAAACCCTAAACCAGTCCCTTTAGCCATTATAAAGAATTTCAAGATGTTTATTTATTAAATTGCTAATTCATTCTCCCTGAATGAGAATATTTGTACCAATATACTGATCAGAGAACAAGAACAAAATCTGATCTGCTTTTTGCAGTGCTTTCTTTGTCAGAGCCGAGGACACATCACGGGTTTCTGTACTCAGGCCAGTCCATGAATTAGAATGATGAGTATTGCAAATACTGTAGTTTATCTAGAAGAAAATCTACAACCATTCAAAGCAAAACCCCCTGCCTTTTCCACTTTTTATCTATTTTCTTGCAGCATGGGTAGTGTGCACCCTATTCCTGACACTTGCTCCAGTCCCTTTTCCTGTTGTCAGAGGCTAATATTTTATAAAATTTTCTCTAAAATTCTATCTCAGATAAAGTGAAGAGGAAAAATCAAAGAAAATTGGAAAATATGCTGGTCACAGTAGCAGATGTGTGTCACTACACTACTTATGCCTCTAATTTAGCAATCAAGTGAGAAATCTTTATCAGCCTTCTGCAGCAAAAATACAAGATATCACAAGCTTTGGTTGTAACCAGCCCAAGACAACTGGATATAATACCAAATACAATACTTATAGCAACAGCAGCACAAAGGGCTCTAGTAGGCATTGATAATTCAGCTGTGCTGCCTAAATGCAGGCATACACCTGCAAATTGCCTTAGCTTGAACAATACAAGGAAAAGGGACAGAAGAGTTTGATGGAGATTTCAGAAAGCTGAAAGTGATTAAAAACAGATAATAAAGCTTTCCACTAAAATCTGATAGAAGGAGGGAATTCAAGAGCCCACTAAATGTGCTTAGGTGACTGACTCTTTCTTTGAAAGTAGTGATATAAATTGCAAACTGTGCTTTAGTGTTCTCAATATGCTCTGACAGCTTATACTGCACACACCACTTCTAAGCCAAGCTTTTATGTAAATTAATCATGTTAATTAGTAGACAGCATTGAACTCATGCCATTAATCCTATTCCTTCCCTTGAAATGGAAGCAAAGTTTCCAGCTCAGTCAGAAATGGGTCCGTTTTTTTCTTCTTTTTCTTTATTTTCTTTTTTTTTCTTTAATCTCTTGTGAGGATATAATATATCTCTTATCTATCTTGAAACCTAAACAGAAGCTGTAAGAAGTCTGAATCTGCTGCTCCATTGGCAATAACTCCTTTTCAGCAGGCAAGCACATCATGAGCTTTTCTTTTGATTCATGAAATATTAGAAAACCAAGTACAGAGATTATTATGAAAAATAAGAGGAAGCAGTGCCTAGCATGATTTGCAATACATGAAATACATGAAATTTTATGAAAAATTTTTTCTAAACAGTGCCTGGACACAAATGTAGTGTCTCTATGTATATTTTACGGGTTCCTTAAAAAAGATGTGCAGATGCACAGTGTTCCTGTACAATTACATTCAGGGTTCTCTGGAGACCTTTTTTCACTATTCCAACTATGTAGATTACTAGAGGGATATTCCTGAGATTATCACCAAGACTGTCTTTCTTTTTTTTTTCGCCCAGGTCAGCTAAGAAACAGCTTTTTTTTTTTTTTTTTTTTTTTTTTTTTTTTTTGTTGTTTTTTATTTGGTTGGGGTATTTTTGTCTTACAATAACTCTAGAACTTTCCTTACCTTTTTGATATGGTAGCGGTGAACAAATTTGTGTGAGATAAAGCACAGTGCACCAGAGTTATGAAACTTAATTTTTCATGTAGTTTCTAAGAGTGCTAAAAGTGCAGAGATATTACCTTTCTTAAGGTATGAATTAGGTGATTTGAATGACCTTGCAAAATCCCACTGTTAGAAGCAGTTAACTGAAGAAACCAAATACCCCAAATCCTCTTCAACACTGCTTTTCAAGGTACAAGTTTTGATTAATTTTTTATATTTGCACCATTACCCATAAATCATTCTAAACCAAATAGTCATTTTTTCAATGTCTTGTTTGGAAGGATTAGATGGAAATAGAATACTGATCTAGAATTATTAAGGACATAGCATATTTAACTGGCAAGACTCTTAAATCTCTATTGGGGCCAATAAGACATTTAAATTTCCATAACATTTAGTATTAAATAACCCTAAATAAATAACAATTCAGCACGGTTTGCAGAGGATTTTTTCCAAATAGTCCCCTTAATATTCCAAATCATAATGATATATTTTGTACAACCTTTTCATTTTATTTCAGAATAAAAAATAATCAAATTTCAAATTTCAGTTTGAAAGCACATCTCCTGACTTCTGACATTTACCAGGGGAAGCATGGTGAAACAGTGTTGTAGTGCAATAATGAATTATGGCATGTGTGTTGAACAAACTCCCCTTGCTAGTGGATATTAAATACTTTGAACTCAAATAGATTTGCTGACCTTGAAATAGGTATAAAGTGCTCTTTGTATTCTCAGAATCACAAGTTTTACTAGGGATCTGCTTCTTCAAGGTGCTTCACCCCTTGTCAAGGAAGAAATCCTGAAGCAGTGTTAGCCATAAGAGTAAAAACCTAGTGTGGAAACCTTGTATAAATCTGACTCTCCTGGAGCAGACAGCAAAAAATCTAGAAACACAGGCAAAACAAGCATTTAGTAATTAATTGCATTCTTGGCTACTTTTGTAATGATTCTGTCAGTGGGGAAAAAGATGTGTTGTTTACTAATGACTTTGTTCACAGTTTTTGTATTTTGTATGCACAATTACAGCTTGCACCTTCATACTATTCCTATATTTGGCTTTTTTTTTTTTTTTTCCAAAGATGACCGTAGATCATCTAATTATGATGATCCCTAATTATTCTTGTTTTGCCTTTTTGGTAGGGTTTTTTAAGCATTTATTGGCCATCTATATGCACATTCTAGTTCACAACTCAATTTCAATAAGAATTTTGTGTCACTCTTAAAGTCAGTGATTTCTTTATAGGACATTTCCCTTAGTAGTCAGAATTTTCCAAGAGAAAATTGGAGAGTCCTGAGACTAATTTTAGTTTTAACAGTGATCCTGAGTTCATACAGATATATTGTTAAGCCGGTAAGAAGTGCTGATTTATCCACAAGATGCATCAGTAGAGAGAAGCAAAAAAGGACAACCTGAAACATCAGGAATAGCTAACAAGTTGGGACAGTACATTATTTTATTACTTAGAGCTGTGTGTCAAGCCATAACAAAGAAATCACAACAGTGTACTGAAATGCTGTTTTGTATTAAGGCTGAGAGAGATCTACTAAATAGTAAACTTTGAATAAGAATTAGTCTTCCGAGTATTTAATCCCAGAAGATGATAGAGAACAGAAAGCTAAAAACCCAGCAAAGTAGAAGGATTTTATAATTTTGTATCTGTATGGATTCTGCTGGTTTAGCTACAGCCAAGGGCTTCTCAATCTCTCTGGAGGATACTTTGAGAACTTACCAAATAAGCATTATGCTGTGGTAGGAAGGGAAAACGTGTTCATGTATAGGTATGAGAAGGCAGACAGATGAAAGATATTGCAAAATCAAGCTACAATGTTAGCATCAGGATGTGTGCATATTGCAAACAACTAGATCAGACAGTAATCAACAGCAATATTGCAAGCTGCAACCTCGAATTCCAGACTCTTAGTTCCTTAGGAATACAAATGTATCAAGTTGAATTTTCTTTATCATCTAGTAAATGTATCCCTCCCCTTGCTCTATCCCCTCTGTCCTCACACTAAGACGTACATACACACACTCATTATCTACATGTGAAACCCTATTGTACTTGAAGCCAATTCCTTCCAGAAGAGCTTCCTTGCTGCATCACAGTTGCTAGTAGAGTTTCAGCCATTTATGCATCTCAAAATGACTCACAGAGTCTATTCTCTTGCTCAGTAGGAAGTCTTCAGCAAAGGTTCACAAGTAGGGTCTATCAGAATTTTAAGAGTTTATTGGGATTTCTTTTCCATTGTCAGGTAACCATTTTGTGGGAGATACAGCCAAGATATTCAGACTGCCTGACTTTGTCTCAGTCTTGGTACCTAGCACTTGAGGCGCCTGTGATCCTCAGAGGCACAGCAGCAGTTACTGCAGCAGACTAGCTTGAAAAACAAAGGGAGTTTTCTGAGCAAACTTATCTGCCTTAACAACGCTAGATTCCAGATAGTTGCAGTGCATCAACATTTCAAACTAAAAGAATAACAGTAGCTGAGCAGAACAAACTTCCAACTGTGAAGCAATTATAGTGCTGTTGAATGGCTGATTGCTTGTGTGTGGTCCCCTCGGTTCCCTGATGTGGTGTGCTTATAGTTTTGCAGTTGGATAAAATAGATTGGAATGAGTGCTGTCATACAGAACTGCCAGCTGTTCCACTGTTAATAAAGACACTATTTAGCTACTAATGCATCCCATTCTTCTCTGCTTGCTTATTCAAACAAAGTAGTTCTGTTTGTAGAGTGGGTGTGACTGCACCTGTTCTGGATTCAGAAATTCATGGCCCATGAGAGACCCCTTGGTACTCTTCAGTAACAATGCCAGATTCCAGCCAGGGCACCATACAAAGACCAGACAGAATGGGCTTGCTTTTCTGACAGATTTGGCAGACAGTGTTCTAAAAACATATAGACGTTGGAGTTAGCTTCCTACTGCTTGTGCTTATAGTTGGTCTTTAGCATAAGGAACCTTCATCATCACTTTAGTTTTATTTTTTCATAGTTCATAGACACAAAGAAAAAGTGCTAATATAAATATGACTTTAGGGGTATGACTTAAATCATATTTGTATTCAATTTTACTGGAGGGTTGTCTTGTTTCCTTGCATTTTGAGGGAATGGAAGAAAAGAGCCAGGCCTTATTCTGGCAGAAGACCATTGCTCTCAGCTAACTTTCATTGAAGGTGATTAATTTTCAGAATACATGGAATATTCCCTAGAAGGTATATTTTCTTGTGTTGCTAAAAACAAAACTGATGCTAAAGCTGTCTTAAAAAAAAAAAAAAAATCATCCATACAGGGAGGACCCTAAAAATTGAATTTCACTGATTGGTATTACTAGTGTGTTTTTAGGATGTCTAGATGCTAGAGGAAGAGGAAGGTTGCAGGTGGCTCATGATACTTTAAGACCTTCATTTGGCTTCACTAGTTCCATGCAATATGAGCTTGAGTAAATTATTTCTTTTTACTTTAGAAAAGGATGTTACTGTTATCACCAAGTTCAGCTGTTAGAAATGTTCACCATGACTGCCAGCAGTGGTTACCTGGATTATAGACAGCAAGAATGCTTTATTGGCCTTCTTTGGCATTGATTTAAGGCAACGATGAATCATCTGAAAACCCCCTGCCTTATTTAGGCAATAAGCTTGGAAGAGTGTGAGAAGCTATTTCCCTAATATAATCCCATTTTTAAAGCTAATTTGTAGCATATTAAAGCAAATAGCTCTATTAATTTTAATTAATGAGTTATGATGCATGATGTAATAATTGCAGACTAAATATCAGGCCAGACCTTGGATCTATGACCAGCTGTGATAAAAGGTGTGAAAGAACTGCTTCTTGGCCTTGTGTAAGCTGTTCAAACTGGGTGGAGGGGCGGAAGTCACCACTAAAACTTAGTGCTGGTAAATTAGAGAACACTGACTAAGGGCTTTTGAAATTATGTGTGTTGATTAAATATAATACCAGTAAAGAGAAAAAGAGACACTGATCATTAATTATACTTTTTCTTTAGGTCTACACCCATGTTTCAACTACAAACTTAGATATATTGACCCACTGAGTAACCCAAATATGGCTATCTTCCAGGTAATCGATTTTGGGATGCCAAGAAAACTAAACTGTCTTAAATTCACTTTTAACTGAAGTCAAGAATTATTTGTTTTTAAGTGTAAAGATTAGATAAAGTATTTTTAAAAATATTTGTACTCTCCTAAAGTAAATTTTTTAAGTGTTTCACTCTTGTGAAATAGATTTTTAACTTAAAACATATATTGTCTCAAGATAGTGTTTAAAATTTAAGTAAAAAAATATTGTTCATAACAAAGAGTAAGATTTTAGGTGCAGTGCTTACTTGCTATTTGCCCCAAAGCGGTGTCTGTGCTTGGTGCCACAAAGAGGGCTGCAGCTGCAGCTCTTGATTATGCCCCACCCTTTCTAAATTAACTTAAGAAAAAATGTCTCACCTCCGGAGCACTGCTTCCTGTATCTATCTAAAAGCAACAAGAAGCTGTAAAGGCGTTCTCATTCCTGAGAATGAACTTCCAGGTAAACTTAGACATGAGAATAACCTGTCTTTGCTTAGGTAGGAAGTTCATCTGGTCACACACTATTCTTTACTTTGGGCCTGTTGCAGGAGGAGTGTAAGGAATAGTTTATTTACATTGATGCTCCTTAAGTGTTAGCACAAATAAACAGATAATCAAACAGATGATGAAGCATCCTTCATGCCAAACCCTTATTAATTTTTTTTTTTCAGAATGAAAGCAAAGATCATTCAAATATTATCTGTCTTAATAACTGTTTTGTTGTTCAGCTCCTGTTTTCTTTAAACTCCCTGGGAAAATACAAACAGTGAATGCAACAACCTGTAGGCTGAACAAAAGAAAGAAAAGGAAGAGGATGGTAAACTAAATGAGCTAAATATAAATAAAACAAATACAAACATGAGCTCTTTTTCTGCTTTTGTGTGAAGAAAGCAAGCACTTGAATTTATCATCCAGTGCAATTTGATTAAACATGCCACTGTTTACAAATATAATGTATCAGTTCACTTGTTGGGGTTTACATCATTGATGTGCCTTTTTGTTAAACTAGGTCAGAGAAATATTTAAACAAAGGCATCTTGTACTATGAATAAACAGAATTAAAAAATTAAAGCAACAAAATTAAAGGAATCTCTGCTGATGACTTATGAAGGTTACATTAAACACATTTATTTTTAGTTGCAGATTGCACTTATGTGTAAGTCTCACAATGTAACTCTGGGCTCCATTCTGCTCTTGTTAATTAGCTTTAGTCTGATGTAAATGCTTTGACTTCCCGGAATTACTCCTAGTCCATTTCAATGTAAGAAGGAAGAATTCAGCTCATCATTTTTTTTTCCTATATCTATAACTTGTCAAAAGATAACAGCTGAAGTATATTATCATCTCCAAAGACCTGAAGCAAATATTTGTAAATGTTAATATCCTCAGAAAAGATGAGATTTTACTTTTCCTGGAGGCATTTGTTTGTAACATTGACACATAATATTAAACCCCACAGTGAATGATAAAATGACATTTACAAATTCTGACTTTCTGCATGTTTTCCTACAGAATTGGCACTGAGATGATGGATAAACCACCTGCCATAAAACATCTAGGATTAATCTTTAAAAAGGATCTAAACCTATTCCAGATGATGTTATTGCAAATCCTTTGATTACCTTGAAAGTGAGCAGCAATGGGCCACAACTGAGCATTTCCCTTTTAATGTTAACCAGACTACAAAATCTTCAGAGGACCCCAGTGGATTTCACCATATGCACTTAGCTAAATTGCATAGCACCAGGCTTCAGTGTTTGTCTCATCACTCTGTATACTTAGGGCCCAGTGAGTTGCTCCAGAGTAGCAAAACAGGACAAAGCACAATTGAATTCCAGCAACAAAACCAATTCTATGATATAACTGCAGGCAAAATAAAATTTCATTTGTTATTAACTGAAATTTTCCATTCTTGTGTGGGATGTGACAAAAGGAGAATCTGAAGGTGGCCCCTCACTTTTTAGTGATGTGAAGTTTAGCATTTTAATGGCAGAATCCTCATTGACAGTAGGAATTTCAATCCAGACATTGACAAGGAGGGTGAGCTAGAGAGAACATTTAATCATGTCTTCTGTTTCTCCTGACCTGAATTCAGAAATGCATCCATGTTCTTTAATCTTACTTGTTGCACTTCCTCCTTCATATCTGGAGGTGACTGAAAGACTCATTGTGAGCAACTTGTCAGATCTACTGAGAAGATTTTTTTTCAGAAATGTTCAGGGACTGAAAAGCTGGGAAACAATCTCTAGAAGTGACCCAAGCATTTTCAAATCTAATTCAGGACCTCATGAATCTGATCTCAAAGTGCTCATGTCATACTTAAAAAGAGGACAATATTTTTATGCCACCTTATTTCTTATTTCATGATAGCGCCTGAGTGACAAGCTTAGTTTTTAATTCATTTTTCCATTTTCTATAATTCATTGACAATATATGCCTTTAATACCTATAATATTGGAGGGGGTATTATGAATACCGCCATTGAATACCTCCATTGAATACAATGTTCATCTGCAGTATGCTTTTCTACATCTATATTTAATCACCTCTCTTTTATGAAACAGTTTTTTAAATCCTTTAAAATGGAAGTAAATTGAAGGAGAAATCACCTGGATTTGCATTTCCCAGGTAGAGAATTTTGAAGATGTGACAGAAGGAGAGAAACACTAAAAAATACAGGTGGAAAAACATGCTTAGAAACATGTGTGGTTTCATTTCTGTTGTCTGTTTTCCTGGAATCTGGAAATCCTGAAATTTAAAATACCTGGGGACCTTATAGGCCAAGGGAGGGAGGAAGATATAAGCCTGATTATTTTCTGTCTAGAAGAATTTGCTTTAAATTTTCCCTTGTCATATTTCCAATGAGCATTTAGCCACCCTAAATATAGGGTTTCAGCATTTGTACATTTGTTTGTATGATAAAGATGAAGTTTGTCTGATAAAGAATGTTTAAATGTTCTTTCTTGAGCACTTAGGTGTACTCTATCAAGAATTTCAACCTAAGATCACGTGAGTAATAATAATAATAATTTGTAAAGAAAAAATTAGTAGAAGAGTGACCAAAACATAACCCATAAATTCCAGATCCAAATTTGATTTCACAAGTCTCTGTGTTGTAGTTTGAACTTTATCCAATTTTTTCCTTCTATCAATGAGAATTTTTCTCTGTTTCTTACTATTTACCGAATTTCTGTGGGGCCAGATAGACCCTCAGACTTTTGATTCTATCACCACCACCACCCACCCAGACCTTCAACTCATCTATTAAAAAATAGAACAATCAGATAACACAGAAGAGGAAAAATTATAGATATTTGCAGTGAGATTTTGACCTTTTTTGGTTTCTCCATCCACTTTATATATTTTTGTGTCTTTTCTACCTCTCCACTGATAACTTCTATATCACTTACTGATATTTCCTGTCCTTTATATTATATTTTGCTGACACTATTATCAGTTCAGTTCTTCACAAATTCAATCAGTACTCATTTACTGCTCTTAGCCCCCTTAGGACAGAATAGGGCTGCAAACTCCAATCAACTCTTGTCTCCTTCCTAATTCTTTCAGAGTAGTTTATTATATGCTTACCCCCTTCCTGTCTCCTTCCTTCTACATTTCATCACATCTTCCCTCCTACTACTTGTTTCCTCTCATTTCTTTCTTTCAACATAACAGATTCTTTAATTTTCATCTCTGCTTTGTACTTTTTGTGATTACCCATCTTATTGAAATGCTGACTGAGAAGACATTGAATGACAAAAAGAATGACAAACCTTGATGGAAGTGTTGGATGTAGCACACTAAAAAAAACCCCACAACATATAAATGTATATGCATATATACATCAGGAAATGCGAGATGGATTGAGTCTGTACATTTTCTATGTATGTCTGTGCAGAAAAATTGAATTTTTCAGACTACTGTTGTAGTGGTATTAATGTCTCGTAGGAATGCAGAAGAGAAGAGTACATGCACTCACATGTAATCATGCATGCTTTTTTAGTTATATAGCTCAAAAATAAAGCATGCTTAAGGAAATGTAATGTTGCAGAATCAAAGTTCTCTGATAGTAACTATATTTGTTCAATGTTTGCATGATTCTGCCAAACCAATGTGTTTCTTTATCTTGTACTATGCTGTTTCCAAATTGCTTCCATTCATATGATGCAAAAGCTTTTAACTGTGTTTGACAAGACAAATTTTCAGGGAAGTCATTAAGATAAGAGACCTCTGTGGGGCTAAAAATTATTCAGATTAGACACAAAATCTCCCGTGTATGTGTACTGTGTGTTTTTTTCTTCTTTACTCTGTCTCTTCTGCTCTTTCTTTTCCTCCTTCTTTTTCCGGAGAGAATATGGGAGTGGGGGTTGAGTGGAGGAAGATGTTCCTTCAACCAAATGCAATACAATGTAACAAACCAACACATTGCCACAAGTAATGTATGCCTCCGTCACTGTGTGATGCACTTCCATTCATGAGGTTATAAAACACTGAAAATGGAAATGTAGCCTGAGGAAAAGTTTTGCATTCTGAGCTCAAAAGTGATCTCAGAGACAGTAGATATTAAAAAGACAACATACTACTCCTCCCTTTAGAAAAAGACAAGGAAAGTAGAAGGTACGAAGTCACTGGGCAACCTGTCTAGCAGAAATAGATAGTTTATAAAGCTGTACACAACCCTTGAAGGCAGAAAGAACAATGCTTCTGCTGTTATCTTACTGATTTCTTTGTGTTGTGATACAGGCCAGCAGTATTTGTCAGAGATGTGTTTAGAGCTGGTTAAAAAAATGGAAAAGGAAAAAGAATAGAGGAATGAAAAGACCTTTTTTCCTCCTCTTTTCAATCTGCAAAGAGGTGAAAAAATAGACCACATTTATTGGGGAAAATGGGCTTTTCTTCCTCATATCCTGGCCCTAAGTATTACAGGTTTATATAACCTGAAGTAACAGTTCTCCAAATCTACTCTGTAGAAAACAAACCATGAATCCTTGTGAAGTTTTTCAACTTACAAGAAACTTTAATTTCAAAGACAGTCAGAAACTGTTACTAAACATTGCCTTTCTAGGTTTGCTGAGCAGGATTGTTTTTCTAGATTGTAAATTATTTGTAGGGCGTGGGTTTTTTTTCACTTACTAGTATTCAAATAACCACAGTGAGAATGGCAGGTAACAATAAAAACAATAAAAACTTGTCACAGATTTACTGACAAGAACTACCTCATCTGTCTTACTGGCTATGCTTACAATGAATGAAATATAAAAATTAATATGTAATAAAAAAATTAACATGCAATATCTCTTTAGGATATAGAAAAGAAACCACAATGCACATTTACTTCATACAAGAGTATGTGAGATACAGATGAATCTGTCTGAACTGAAACAGGTATTATCTCAGATGTGCAATCAATTTTAACATGCTGTCTTTTTCAGTGATTCCCCCTATAAGCCTGATTTCTCTCATATCAATGCTCTGTACACACTGAACCCTGTCTGTATTATGGCAATTTTAAAGGCATTTCCTCCAGCTATGCTAATGAAAGAGTTGTAACCAAATTCAGTATTGGCATAAATCTGTTATAGTTAGCAGAAATATGATTGACCTCATAGCTGAGTGTGACTACAAACATTCCAACAGCAGGAACAAGCCAATCTGACAAATGTGGCACAGCCTAGGGGCTCAAGAGTGCTTAAACATCAGTGCCTGCTAAATGTCTGCCAAGAGTCTGGCTACAGAACATAAGATACAGCTTACTGACTTCATTACAGACTGGTTTCATTTTGCCACACACTGCAAGAGTTTCCAGCTCTCTGTTGCCTCTGAATGTGGGAGGTTCAGCTTACTGGAGTTGAGGGCTCAGGCACAGCATGAGGCTGAATGACCCTGCATTTAGCTGTATTTGGTTTCAGTAGGCCTGGCACTTGGACCTATGTGACACCTCCTGACAGCTCAGGATCACCTGTGATAGCTGTGATAACAGGCAACCACAATAAAGGTATGAAGGGAAACAGGCTGAGTAATGAGGCATGAGAAGAGTTGTGCCCACAATCTTAAACAAACAGGAACTATGTTGTGTGATACTGATTCCCAATTATAACCAGCTTATTCGAGGAGTGGTAGCATTCATCATGTTGTTAGTATTGTAAATTTGTACTGCTGTAGATAGGATTCACACAACCTGGGGCCTCATACCTTCACCTATTGTTTTCCCTGTGTTATGATAAATTTTCAGCAGCACTTGATTAAAACCACCAATTTGTTGGGCATAAAGAAAATCTCTTGACACTACCAGGACTAATTACGTTGTCCTTGCCAAAGGGATAGTTGAATAATTGCATGTGATTATTGCACAACTACGGTGCTTTTCATGTCAGTGGCAATGCAATGAAGATTGATTCCCTTTAATTAATCATTCAAAAATTGTCCCTTGTATCATTCCTCAAATAGGAGCAAAGATGTTCCTACATCTTTCTTCCAAAAGGCTCCTGGATGCAATTGGTTCCCTGATGAAACAGCATTGCAGAGCATGTGTGTGTGCCCTAGATGGGAGAGCCTGCTTTGTAACTATTTGGTGATCCTTCTAACAGCCACAAGCATAAGAACATAGTGGAAAAACTTAACATTTACTACTTGAACTCCAGACATTTCATTGTAAAAAGCCACCAGCTCCAAACTTATTTTTATTTATCTGCTGTTTCCCTTTCTTTTCAAATCAAATGTTCTGTGGAATCATGCAGTATTAAATGACAATATTCATTATTTCAAAAATGTCTTGCCTTAATAAAATACGTAGAAGTCAATGGGTTACATCCTGCTATAACTACTGATCTCCTACAATATCTACATTAGTGACAGAATTTAACAAGCTGTATCTTTCTTTTTGATTATATATATCTAAAGCTCATTGTCTATAGTATTCATCTATAAGATGAATTCTATAAATTCATATTCATTCAATAAAATGATTCTTCATTTAATTTTCTTTCTATATGGATATTAAAATCTCAGATAATCTAACAGGGTGGTATCTTTTAGATGGATTATGATATCTGATATCACAACCTATTTCTTTTCAAAAAATAGCTTTGTAGGACTTCTTTTGCTGTTGTAAAGTTACTTCAGGGACTGTGTCACTAAAATTAAAATTCATAAAATGCAGAGGTAACAACTATTTAGATTTAGAAATATAATCCATGTCTATTTATAGCTAAAATTTTACATTATCTGACTAAATTTTAAATATTTGACTAAATTTTAGATAAACAAGGAACATGTTTTTATTGTATTATAAAATATTTGTACATCTTATGACTAATAGTAAAGGGGTATATGATATTTATCTCTGATAAAGAGAGCTACGCACAATCATAAATATCCATGAATTGTAAAGTTCTGACACATTTTGTAACTCACAATTTGAAAAAAAAAGGTTTATCTATTTCTCCATGTGATAATATTAGAATGCCTGCATCAAGACCTATGAGCAGGTTGTTTGTGTGATTCTTCTATATTTATGCACAACTCAAACAGACTACCACAGCTAGGCTGGTATATAACTACAGGACATGTGCAGAAGTTGTTATGTACCTAAAAATATCAAACCCCAATAATTTTTTTACAGCTTTATTTTACTGCTTATGTGCCCTGGATAGTATTCAGCACGTTGTTGGCATGTATGTTTAATGACAATGCCTCCTGTTTGTTGGAGGATATGGGTATAGGAAGAAAAGTGGTTCATGTGTTTCTACAGCTTTCATCATTTGATCTAGAGGGATCTGCTGGGATAAGGATCCAAGTCCTGGTCAAATAACTCAGATTCTAAAAGAAATTTCTTATGGAAGTATTGCTTATGAGATTTAAAATTTTCCCATTGGCAAATGCAGTCTCTATATCAATGTAGTCATGGACAAATCTCTAAACTGCAATTGAAAAAAAAACACTCTTTTTCTGTGTCCTCCAGGAGGTCACTCATGAACTTACTGACTTTAGCAGGCCAAGGACCTGTAGATCTGAACAGCCAAGGACCTGTAGATCTGAATTCCTTTCCCAGTCACTGTCAGGTGACATATTCAACAATTTGCAGGAGAAATTTCAGGTCATGTTTTTTTTCACACTTTAAATACATAAAGATTAAAAGATGAATGTGCAATCAGCACATTCATGACCAAAGGAGATTTGCAATACAATGAAATGTAAGCGCAGAGGAGTACTTGGAAACACCATTCCCACAAGTCCACACTTGTGCGTTGAACCATGAAGACACCATTCAGAACAGATTCTTATCTAATACTTCCACTCTCTGTAATAGAGGGTAAATGAACTCCTCATTAAAACAAGAAAAAAAAAGAAAAAAAAAAAAGACAAGGGTCTTTGCCTTTGGGAACAGTAAGGAGAAAAATTAAACCATAATAGATATTGTTAGATTTTCTATTAGAAAGAAGTGCTTGTACATTTTCCATGCCATGCCAGGAAGCAAAACATATTTTTATCACTGTATTTCCAGTTTACCAAACTGTCTCTTCTAAAGAACCTATTTATTTGAAGGAGACACAAAAGAGTAGTGACGGTGAATGCAGATGTTATGAATTCTACTGGAATTTAGGAAGCTGAACCATTGATTTCATTCTTGTAAAAGTTCTATATGCTGATTGCACATTCATTCTTTAATCTCTATGTGTTTAAAGTGTGAAAAGACGCATGACCTGAATTTCTCCTGAAAATTGTTCAACATTTGCAACAAAGAAAATCACAGTTGGAATTCTGCTAACACTACAAAAAAATAAATTGATGCCATGGCAGGAAATAAACATTACATGTAAGGACCTGGGATCTCACCAGAATGCGAGAACATGTTTTATACTAAGAGATGTTATACTGCCTGTAAAGCCAAAATTTAGAATAGGATCTTGAGTAGACTGAAAGTTCCAAATAACTAAAGTCAATAATTAATATAGAATTCTCTTTCAACTGGAAAGAATACTCACTTTCAACTGGATTTCCTGACCAATAGTGCCTATGAACACCCAAAATAATGATTAAGTTGAAATAAAAAGCATTTTTTGTTTTGGGGTTTTGTTGGATTTTTTTCGGCTTGTTGCACAAAGAACTGTCATGGTACAAGATCATCCCATTTTCTGTTCTTTCCTGCCAAATGGAGGTTTGAGGTAAAATGAAAGCACAAGAGTTCCATTTAATTAAGTATACATTTTTGATGTAAAAGAATGAAACTCCCTACAACTGCTGTGTTTCTTTCAGCAGCATGTTGCCAAGACTAGCAAGGCAATAGCTTCAATATAGTGAACTCAGATCACACATATAAGAGCTCCTGCAAATTTATCTGCAAATTTTTATTTGAGTACAAAACTCTAAGCTGTATTCTTCTTGTTCCTGACTTCCAGGATTAGTATTCATTTTTAAATACTTAAAGTCCAGGTTAATCACAAAATATTTGTATATATGTAAGTCAAAGCATTGTAGTTAAACTTGTATCTGTTGTTGCAAAATCAAAAACAGTAGATTAGGCTGAAAGAAGAATTCTCCAGGCTTTTTATGTTGTTTACTTTGTGAGCATGCAACCCCATTACGTTACTGCAATCTCTGTTACCATGGGACATGAGTGTTTCCTGGTCCTTGTTACAGCTATTCTCAACACCAGCATGAGGAAGACATGAGTGGCATTTTCCATATTGTACAGCAAGGAACCTGCTGCTCATAAAACAACTTGTTTTGTGTCACCCGATAAAGCTGATGCAGTTCAGGGCTTTGTGCACCCGTGACCCAAGTCCTGAATTATGGGCAGTTCATCCATGTTGCCTCTGCCACTCCTTCCTCTGCAGGGGGAAGACTAGTCACTCTCCCCCTGCTCCAGCATGGGGTCCCTCCCAAGGGAGACAGTCCTTCCCAAACTTCTGCAGTATGGGTCCTTCCCATCCTACAGCTCTTCACAAACTGCTTCTTCTGTGGGGTGCAGTTGTGGAACTCCCATGGGTTCACGTGCCCTGGCAGGAGACCTGTCCAGCATGGACTCTGATCTCCCTAGATCCACAGCTCCTGCCAGAAGCCTGCTCCAGTGTGTGTTTCCTGTGGGATCAAAGCCTCCTTTGGGCAATGATCAGCTCCAGAAATGAGTCCTTTAGGGGCTGCTGGTGGATCTCTGCTCTACTGTGGACCTCCAAGGGCACAGCTGTCTCACTATGTTTGTCACCATGGACTGCAGGGGAATCTCTGGTCTGATACTTGAAGCAGCTGCTCCCATCCTGTCAGAACCCAGGACATTCCTCTGGCTGTCGTGGATGGTTCGAGACCCTGGCAAGGGGCTCAGAGACCTTGGCGTGGAGTAAAAAACACCTGTGCCTTTGATTTTAGCCCAAGGGAGAAATTACCAACTTTGTGTGAGGATTTACAGGCCACAGGAATTTGAACAGAGTGATAGTTAATTTGTCACAGGGTGAAAAGTAGAAGTTTGGGGTTTTTAGAATGGGGGTTCAAGAGGCAAGGAAGCTGGTTGTGTCCTATCCTTCTTCTTCGTTTTCTTGTCCTCCATCTTCTGTTGTGATGGTGGCACTTTCCAATTGGTATAGATTGTCTAGCATAGGTGATAGGTATTAGAAAATTATTGCAAATAAAGTACATGTATTTTTAGTATAAAAACTAAACACCACCCTGAAGGCGGGGGATTGTGCCTCAAACGTACCTGCTGAGCAGACCTCTGCAAGTTGGAGAAAGAATGCAACAGATAAGGAAAAATAAACAACCTTGAAAAGCCAAATGGATGAATCTCAACCTCTTCTGTTGCAGGGCTGAGAGAAAAGGACTTTCTAAAATCTCAGAAGCCGTAAAATCATCGAAACCCAAGACCCTCCTTCCTCCTCTAACCTTGGTATTCTCAGAATTAGATAAATCTATTTTGTTTTCTGTTTTCTGTTTTTCTGTTTGCCGGCCGGCTATTTATCTTCTTCTGAGAATGTAAATAGTTTTGTTTTCACCAGCCAGCCAGAGATCTTGAAGGAAAGGTGAGCGTGAGGCTTTTCTCTTCATAATTTATTTTTTCTTATCATTTCAAGTACCAAAGCTAACTACAAAATGTGCAAATGCCCAGCTACTCACTACGAAATACTAAAAGCCTAATGTTCCCACCCTCAGGGTGGTGTGGATATTTATACTACATTCTACGTAATCAGTATTTATAATTCTTCACCAATAACTATTATTTATGTTAGAAGGTTAGACTCTATTCTAAGCCAACTATAATGTGCCACCTCACAGCAGAACATGGAGGCAAGGAAGAAGAAGGAAGAAACCCAAAAGCCATGTGCTTCCTCCATCTTGCCTTCACCTGTCTGCCATCCTAAAATCCCCATATATCTAAAATTCTCACCCTGTGATAAAACTACACACTATTCTACTATTTCATACACACTCTTGAAAACCCTGCTTCATTTCAGAGCTTAAAAGCCCTTTTTCCATGAACAAAGGTTAAAAACACTCTGTCAGAGATTCTAAAATCTCTCAAACATGCAAAGAGAAATTCCTCATATTTCCAGACTCCAACAGGTATCTGCAGAATTCTTTCTCTTACGTAATCTCATTACTCTCGTCTCTGTCCACAGCCTACTTTTGTGCAATAGCTTTATTTCATTCTTAAACCTGCTAGCCAATAGGTGCTGCCACTGTCACTGATGGGCTCAGCCTATTTCAGTGGTGAGTCTGTCTTGGAGCCAGCTGGCACTGGTTCTGTTGGACATGCAAGAAGCTTCCAGTAGCTTTGAACAAAAGCCACCCTTGTAGCCTTCCAGCTACCAAAACCCTGCCATGCAAATCACAAAATCACAGAATCACACAGTAAAATACTTTAGAAAAGAACTCTCAAGATCATCAAATACAGCTTGTGAGCAATCACTACCTTGACAACTAGACCATGGCACTGAGTGCCACATCCAGTCTTTTTTTAAACATCTCCAGGGACAGTGACTCCACCAACTTCCTGGGCAGCCTGTTCCAATCATTAACTACCCTTCCATGCAGTGATTCCTCCTAATTTCTATGCTAGACCTCCTCTGTGCAGCTTAAGGCTATGTTCTCTCATCCTGTTGCTTGTTATGTGGGAGAAGATATCAACCCCCATCTGGCTGCATCCTCCTTTCAGGGAAGTAGACCTTACAGAGCAGTAAGGTTTTCCCCAAGCCTCCTTTTTTCCAGGGTAAACAACCCCATTTCCCTCAGCTGCTCCTTGTAGGTCACGTACACTAGACACAAGATTTGTTACCCTTCTCTGGACAAGCTCCAGCACCTCAATATCCATTCTGAATTGAGGGGCCCAAAACTGAACACAGGACTGGAGATATGGTCTCACCAGTACCAGGTACAGGGGAAGAATAGCCTCTCTGGTCCTGCTCACCACACACTATTGCTGATATAGGCCAGCATGCCACTGGTCTTCTGAGCCACCAGGGTACAGCTGCTGTTCATCAGGACCCCCAGGTCTTTTTCTACTGATTTCCAGCCACCTGACCCAAGCCTATACTGCTGCATAAGGTTGTTATGACCAAAGTGTAGGACCTGGCATTTAGTCCTGTGGAACCTCACATGGCAGATCTCAGCCCTTTGCTCCAGCCCATCCAGGTCCCTCTGCAGAGCTCTCCTATCCTTCAGCAGATCAACACTCCCGCCCAGCTTGGTGTCATCTGCAAATTTGCTGATGGCAGACTCAATCCTCTCATCCATGCTCTCAATAAAGGTATTAAATGGGACTGCATTCAATAAACAGAACTGTGTCCCTGTGGGACACCACTAGTGATCAAACACCAACTGGATGACCCAATACTCTAGAAAAGCTAGAATTCCTTTAATATGAATGTCTGTGTTCACCAGCTTGAAAATATATAAACATTTTCTTTTAGAAAGAGCAAAGTATTTGTTAGAAAATTACAAAAAATATCTATTTTTGACCCAGTACTTAGTGCCAAGTTCTGAATATAACATACCTAACAGCTTTTTGTACTAAACTTGGAATGACTCCCAAGAAAGGTCTGGCAAGGTTTCTGACCTTGTCACAGCAGTGTGTCTCTGCTGACTTTAGTAAAATTATTCCTGGTTTACACCAACAAGTGAGGTCAGAATCAAAACACCGTTTTAAGTGAAAAATTGTGCAATAGGAAATACTGTAAAAACCACCTGTCTCAGTAACAGGTTTGAAGATACTCCAAGGTATTGCAGGCAGGGTATCTGGAGCCAGTTTCTGTGACAGGTTTGGGGACCATCAAATCAAATGTTCATTGTCATACTCCAGATCAGGTGTCTAACTAATACAGGTGTAGAGCTGCAAAACTAGTTTTATAAATAGTTTGTTGCCTCAGCTAAGTTAGCTGCATCAAGCTTTGGAGATGTGGACCAGAGATGCAATGTGTGGCATTTAAAAGAATGTGATTGAAGAACATTCAAGGTCTCATCAGTGAGAGCAGACACACCTAGGAGAGGAAGAACAATTTAAAAACTCAGATAGGGGTACAATACAAGAAACCTAAACTACCTCTGCAGCATATCTGCTGCTAAATCTCTTGGTGTGAGTTGTTACCTCAGGTGTACCACAATGATGATGGTGCCCTGGTACTGCCAGTCCACGGGCACCTGGAAAACTGGGGGTGAAGCTGAACTTTGTGTCATCCTCACACAAGTATATATTCAATTTCTGAAGAAGAGAAGACTAGAACAGAAAAAAAAAAAAAATTATTAGCCTGAGATTTTGCAGTATTACAGATCAGAACAGGATATATATATATTTTCTCCCACTATTGACTCTCCGGTATTCCAATTAGAATATTAGGTCCTATTAAAATACTATAGGAACTCGTGTCACAAAACTGGTAATATCAAGAAGAACTTAGTCACAACATCACAAGTCTGCATGTCACACTGTTCCTAACAATTGATTTTCATCACATGAATCCTCACATTTCTGTGCTGAATAAAAGTCATTTGCAGATGAGCATTTATTCTGTGTTGAGGAAAAAAAAAAAAAGAACAGAGACTTGGTGGAGTGGAAATGCTCAGAGCAGATAAAACTTTTTTATAAAAAGATGAACAGAAAAATCACTGCAGCAGCTGTAGTACTGTTTTGTAAGACGACTGCAAAAAGAAAATAAGCTGAAAATGAGAAAATCTTATTTGAGAGAAATAAATGCTTCATGTGTGTTTAACAGAACATTGTTTTCAAGAGTTTAAAAGGAAAGCATCTGACAGTAATTCTTCCTTAGTCTGTCATCTAACTATTAAAATCTTAAAATATAATTAAGGATTAAAAAATATTACTTTATGCTGCATGGTTAAAATTACACCATCTCTGGCAAAGGGTGTAATCACAAAATTCCCTATTTAATTATCATATGCGTTTATCCAACAATTTAAAATTAGAATCCAGGAATACATATTGATCTCCTGTTAATATCTATGCTCTAATAAAGTGACAGTCTTTCAAAAATCCACCGACAGAGACCTTTGTAATATATGACATGGTTTTAACTTATTCTATTTAATGACAGAAAGAATTTGCATTTCCTATCTCATCCTTTTATGAAGCTGCTGTAAATGACTTATCTTAGCTTTTAGATTTCAGACTAATTTCATTTCAATTTGATCTCAATCTTACATTATTCTTAGGTTTTGTTCAAAAAACTGACACTTACTATGTGGAATAACATGTCAAAAATATGGGATGTTTAAATTCATGATTTGTGAATTTAAGAAATATATGAAATAAAGTATATGATGCGTGATAAAGTCACAGCAAATGTAAGTGGCACTTAATGACAAAATGTAAATGAAACTTAATTTTTTTGCTATATACTTGAAGTTGACATCCTGCTGAGAAGAGAACCTTTTCATGATATGATATGATATGATGCATATTTTCATGGCAAAACCTTTTCAGGATACACTAGAGCTTCAAAAAAAAAGTTCAAGACAATTTCAAATACCTTTATTGCTCATGAGCTGAACATGAAAGAGGTTTTCAAATGAAGAAATTAGTTTTCCCTATTACAATTCTGAAAAGAACAGTCCTAGAAAACAAAGAAAAGATTGATTATTTAAAAAATTCCAAATCAACTTATATGAAATGTATTTTAATTTGTTGACCAGAAAAGAATTGAATAGAAGAGATTTGTTTTACAGTTGCAATGGTTATAAAATAGTTATAAAGGATGCTTTGCTTTGGTTTCAAGGAGCAAAGCAGCTTCCTCTCAACCTCATTTGCTGGATAAGCTTTCATTAAAATGTTGTCCACTTCAGTGGAATACTTGCCTCATATTCCTATCAGGGCCTTCTGATCAACTAAATTCCAGAACAGCAAACTATCTAGGGCACCAAGAGTTTCTGCAGCATAGTGACAAGATAGCTTCAAAATATGTCAGCCCATGTTAAAGCTTGGGGTTTTACAGCTACTTTAAGCTAAATGTTGAGATACAGAGCAACAAATGCCTTTTCTTCCTCAGTAGAAGTAGAAGGAGAAATATATGTTAGAAGTTCCAGAGAGCGTTATATTTCTTAGTATAACATGCTGCAACACCTAACTAAAGATGTTTAATTTTGCATTAGCTAAAGGAATATTTGCATATTTGCATAGAATCAGAACCCCTGATTCTGCTCTTAAATTTGCATAAGCTACATTTAGACAAAGCAAATATTTAGGGAATAGGCAGCACTTCAGCAGTAAATTGATCCTGCTTCAGATCCTGCTCTCAATTACAATTAGAGTTAGTCTCTGTGCCTGTGCATTTGACAGGAGACACAATCCCAGTTCTATGTTTCTAAAGTTGTTCTTATAGTAGTTACCATGGTTTGAATGACAGGTGTCTGCTAAGGAAGGCAGGAGCCTCCCTTGAAATGGAGAATTTAAACCCCCTCCCTCCTAATTATTATAACTTTGAAATTGAGGGGCTCTCAGGCAAAGGTATGGGAATAGGAATAACAGTTCTTTATTAGGGGAACTAAAATAAACAATAAACCCAAAACACATGCAGCATTACAAAGGAGAAAAAGAAGCAAACAAACAAACCCCACTGACAGAGTCAGGATCCAACCTGACACCCTGTGGGTGTTGGTGGCAGTCCCATTCAATGGTGGCTGCAGTCCCAGTGGCAGATGTGGCTCTGGTAAAGTGATGTTCCTGTGGAAAGGTGGGGTTCTTTCGCTGAAGGTCCAGTGGTGATAGATCGGCCTGGTTTTCCTCTGAGAATCCAATGGAAATCCTCCCAGATTTTTATCCAGGTAGGAATACTTGGCTCCTCCCCATGGCTGGAGCATTTCCCAGTGGGATGATGTAATTCTATCAGAGAGACTCAATGGCCCATGAGCAGAAGGTCTCTCCCTGGAGGGAGACTGGGTTGTGGCAGAGATAAGAAAACAGCCCCAGCAGGTTTATTGAGAGTTGGCCATTGACAGACAATTACCTGACACCCCCACACAGACCCCAGTTTGATCAGACGGTGATAGAATACAGAGTTTTGGTTACATTTTGCACTGTAATCCATGACAGTAGTGCAACTCATTTCACAGTTAGTTGCTTCTTGTTTTTATTGGTATGAGAAAAATCTATGTTGAATGCATTACCTTTTTCCAGGGACACCATTTCAATGTAAAAGGGTTAGATGGTGTATTTTATTAAACATAATTACATTAAAAATCACAAGATGAAAGACTGCAAGATTCTACGGTTTTCTGTCCATGAACAAGTATTTCTTGGCATACTGGCTTAGTCAACCCTAACTTTTTCTTTCCTGACTATCAATTCCAGAAAAAAAAAAAAAAAAAAAAAGGTTAACACTGTCTTCTGTTCTCTTTTTCAGGGAAAGTGTAACTCTGTGACCTTTAAGACAGCAAATACTTCATGTCATCCTATCTCTTTTTTATGTAAGCTTTCACATAGTCTAGAATCTTGGTACTACAATTCTGAAAGGAGAAGACGAATATGTATGTCCTGCACAGGCTAGGCTGTTTCCCCAGGAACCTGTGAGACGCCATCAAACTCCAGATGAGGGTCTGCAGCAGACTTCCAGAGAAAACCAGGTCCAGACCTGTGTCATCTTGGTCACAGGTCTCTCATCTCAGAGCTTTTTTCTCTGAGAAAATGTCATTCTTTTCCATGTGAAGGATTTATTTCACCTTCTCAGTCTCTTTTTTTCCCTGTAAGTATCTGAATGAAAACTTGAAGTGCTCACAGTTAAACTGTCCTTATGCACAGAAGCCAGCTGCACTCCTGGTGCTGCTGATAGCTACCATCCTCATCTTAGGCATTATTCAAAACCTTTTGAAACTGTATTGTATTTTAATGGCAGGTTATTATTTTTACTGCTCTTTTTTCTTTTTCAATGCCTCATCATATGGTGTGTATCACCTAGATCATTGTCATTAAAACTACTTTTTCTTTGTGACTAATTAAGTTGTTGGTGTACCAGTATCATCTGCAATGGGCCAGTGAAATCTTCTGTCTGTTGCACTAACAGCTTAAGAACCTGTGCTTTTACTTCCGTGTTTTACTTACACCATAAAATATTCATTACCTTTCTTCTCTGCAAAAATTAGTTTTCTCGTTTCAGCAGTGTGGCACTTTTACTATTGTGCAGTAATTCAATAATAGAGATACTGAATTAACTACAGGGGGTTGAATATAACAAAAATACTGGTTTAAGTATTTTGCACAATCAGTTTTTTTAATTGTACTAATTATCAAGACATTTTGTTCATACTAATATCTATTTTCATATTATACCAAGTTATACATATGTTAAAAAATGTGCTAACTTTGTCTGTGTGACAAAAATATTGTTTCTGACTCCTTGTTTTCCCATTCTCAGAAGATTCAGGCATCCAGTCAGAATACAGAAACACACATAAACCATACTGATTTAAAATAGTCCATCCAAACTATTCTTCTGATCGTAATTAATAAGGCAAACAAAAAGAAAAATCAGGCCTGTGTCACAACAAATTTGAGTAAGATAAAGGGCTACATTTTGCAGTTCATTTATTTGTGAAGAGTGTCAGATATAATGAAAGCCTTATCAAAAAGGATTAGTTTCTTCAAGTGTTTGACTTCTGAAAAATGCAAAAATGGAGAAGAGAACTGGGGCTTTGGGCAGATGACAATGATCCAGCAGTGCCCTGGCAGCCAGGAGGGCTCCTGTGCCCTGGGGACATCAGGCACAGCATCACAGCCAGGCAAGGGAGGGGATTGTCCTGCTCTGCTCTGCACTGGGGCAGCCTCAGCTCCAGTGCTGGGGACAGGTCTGGGTGACGCAATGTAAGGACATCAAATATTGTAGTTTATCCAGAGCAGTGCCACCAAGACGGAAGAAGGCCTCAGGGCCAAGGCTTAGAAGGAGCAGCTGAGGTCACTTGGCTTGTTCATCCTGGGGAAGAGAAGGACTCCATTACAGACTATATCTTGCTCAAGGGGGAACAGTAGAGGTGGAGATACTGATCTCCTCTTTTTGCTGATCAGAAATAAGACAGGAGGACTGTGAAAAAACTCTTTGGAGGGAAGTCCAGATTAGACATCAGGAAATGGTTCTTCACTGAGAGGTTGGTTGGCCACTAGAACAGATTCCTATGGAAGTGGCCATGGTAACAAGACTGTCAAAGTTCAAGGAGTGACTGGATGATGCCTTTAGTCATATGGTTTAGTTTTAGGTAGTCCTGAGAGGAGCAGCGTGTTGGACTAGACGATCCTTGTGGTCCCTTTCCAATTTTTGATACTCCATGATTCCATGATTCTAACACTTAAAGTGATGTCATATTCTTCCATACATTGTGCAGCCCTCAGTAATTTAATAGCATATACATATAACCATATATGTATAAGTATACATGCTTCCACTTTTGCTTGTACTTAATTTTTAGACATTTGAGTAGGACTACTCATAAATTTAAACATCTGTTTAAATGCTGCACTTGGGACTGAACACATAGAAATGAGGATAAAACCCTCATTTCATTTAGTCCCTACTGAAGATTGTAAGATTCTTGCCACTACCTATGGTGAAAGCTGGATCAGATCCAAGCCTGAAGTGCTCAGCATTAGAAAGCCACTGAAATGTTCAAGGCATTTGTAACTAAAAACATATCTGAAGAAAATGACATTTCCTGATGTATAAGTACGAGATTGTGCGGAATCTGTGGCACTGTAAGTCCATTATCTATAGTCATGTATTATTGAAGGGAAAAACTAGCTGGCATTGTGGAAGTGAGGCCTCTAAGTCTCCATTGAAGAGATAAAAATATTCAGAAATGAAGCTATGCCTTACATTTAGGAGGCAACAGTAACAAAAGAAAACCACTTTTCCTTAAATCACGCTGCATTAAACTCAAGTCTGAGATGTTTTGTTTATCTTTCTTTTTCTTCCAGCTGAGCAGTTCTTGAGATGTTCCTGAATACTTAATAATACAGCATTCAAGTATTAAATGTGAAGCCATATTTTTCAAGGGTATAACCCTCAGGTAAATATTAGCAGTCTCTGGAAGACAAACTTATTTTGCAGCCTGCTCCTCAAGAACATATCCATGAACAGGTTGGATATTTCAGTGAGTTTGTTTGCTGCATCCTGGCTGCCAGAGATGACCATATTCTTAGAATTCTTCATACAATGAGGCAATCTTGAAAAGAAAAGCAAAAAAAATTGTCTGTATAAGGAATACACAACCAAAAGTTTTCTTTGCCTCTTTTTGAAAACATCTTTCCTTACTCTTGTCTGCATACTTCATCTTTCCTTGTCTCATCTGATCATTTTTTATTCAAAGTTTTATCATCTGGCACTGGAATTCCTTCAGGGTAAGTGCAATTCATTAGATGAGCTATTTTCTTTTACTTAAATTATCAACTAGAAGAAAATACAGAGTAAATCCTGATTCAAGACTAGTTCTAAACAACAGCAATGTTCCCTGGAGCTGATGTGCATCATTTGAGCCTAGATAGTTCATGCACATGAATGAATATCATACAACAAATTAATAGAAGAATATGAACTACAGGTTGTTTTATATTACACAATTTATGTTATAACATTGTTATTTTTCTATGAAATACTTGATTTTTAATACTAAAAATATCTTTGGCCCATTAAAGAATGTTCAATTCAATCAAGGAAGTTCCTCTTACCAGTTTTACATATTATTTTTACACCAGGAAGTTACACATTTAGCACCAAAGTGGCCTCAGAAGGGGCCTAAGTGAAAGCAAATTTAGTGTGGCAAATTCAAGAAAATTTTCAAGAAAAGTTCCTATCATTCATTGCAGACTGGGGGTGAGAAAAACAAAAATTCTTTACATTCTAGAGAAGGCATAAATGTTACTTTTTCCATTTTCCCTGAATAATAGTGTTTACAGTATCAATTATTATTCCTCCAGATTTCCAATAAGATTTTATCTTAGATTGCTATGAATCATAATTAGTGAACTACTGTGTCAGTTATGGACCCCAGCTTCATCCTAAAGAAAGATTCATTGTAGGGTATGATGTCCACAGATTAAATATCAAAACTGGATTAATAACTTGTCAGTAATTTCCCCTGTATCTCCATTTTCTTATTTGTGGATATATCTAAATTACTAGTCTTATTAAAATGGAAAACAAACTAATTTTTTTTTTTCCTTTTTAATGCTGATTTTTACTGTGGTAGATCCAGGATCATAAGAAAAAATAATTTAGAAGTAGAAATTTTAAAAACAAATGGTCTTATAATTTATTTTTTTCTATGAGGTTCATCTCTTGGGGAAACCTTGTTTAAGCTGGGCCATGTAGCAGCATATCAGTGAATTTTAAGGCTGGACATGTGTTTGTGAATAACCAGATTCCCAGGTGGTAGGGCCTAAACTGAGGCACAGGGTAAGGAAAAATCTTATTCCAAGCAGTGGATATGCACAGACAAACTCTTGTAACTGTGACTTGGAGCTGTTGTTCAGGTCCCAACTGACTTTTATAGGTGGAAGTGCCATTGCACAGAAAACACCTTTCTCTTACTAAGAATTCAAGGTAACTGTGTTTTTTGTTGATTATATAATAACAACACACATTCCTTAGTGGTTGCAATTGTGTAATAGTACATGCTCTATGCCTTCTTCAACAAGGTGAACTTTTAAATCAGAGCTTATATAAAGTGCTTATATAAAGTATTAAAAACTCTTCTATTTCTAGCAGTGCTTGCCAAACTTTAATAATGAACTATGCAAAAAATATTTTGCAGCCCAGCCTAGCCCATGATATGATAGTATTGTGTGGTGAAGGTTTGCCTGGTTTCTGGGAGACAGCAGGGTGTTGTTTTCTACCCTATTTCTATCTCTTCTATCTTCATGCAAGGCTCCCCACATGGAGAGTGTGAAGCACAATCCAGCAGATGATCTTTAGCTAGAGATGCCTAGGTATGTGACATTCACACAGCTTGCCCTTCAGCTACGAAGTGGTGTCCTAAAAGTTAGTTGTTTTGTGAGAATCCTGCCTCTCACCTCACTGCTGATGTAGAGTGAAGCAGGAAAAATTACATGAAGAAAACCTATCAGTGATATTCTCCTCCAGCACTCGTTTGAGATGAGGGGGAGCACAGGTGCTTTCGGGCAGTATGATTAAGCAGATGTAATCCACATGAATGAAATGCAAATCTCAGGGGGAGTTTATTCAGGGTTGTGGTGCCAATTTTGTGGTGCTTTTGTGCCAGCTGGACTTTTGAAGTTTCTCTACAAATACACAAGTACTAATGTTAAATCCCCACAATGAAATGTAGTGTCTCACAAAGCTTTTGGGAGGTGAGCCAAGCAACCTCTGCAGGGTTACTCTTAAACATGTACAGCTTGATGTCTTTCTAAAAAGGGGATACTTAAATTAACTTCCCTGATATTAAACAGCTTTCACTGTGCTGAATTCCAAAACATATTTAATGATGTCAACTTGTTTTTTCTGATGCCAGTATTTTACAACCATTCAGATATTTATTCAAGAGCAAAAAAAGCTTTGCAATTCATACAGGTTGAGAAAGCAGAAAATTAAGTGAGACGTACCACATGTTCAAAGAGCATAGTCCTAGTCCACTTGGTTCGAAGTCAGGGTTAGTTTTAACCAGCATACAAATTCAAAATGTAAAAGCAATTTTGTCCTACAAAGTTGTCCTGTTCTAAAAAAGTCTATTTCAGCATTTTGGTTTTGAACCATTACCATGTGCTGATATTACTTGGAGTGTGACAGAGTACTTTGCAGAATTTTTTTGACAAAATCACATATGACAAATAAAGCTAATGTTATGCTTTGCATCTAAAAAATCACAATTATTGTTTCCACTGTGGCCACCTTTTACATTCATGAGCTGCATGTGCCCTAGAAAACATTCATGTTTATAATTAATAAAAAAATGGGTCACCTATTTTTAAAGATGTATTCCCCTTGTAATCTGGCTTTCATGAACTGCACCTGCTCCAGCTTTAGAATCATTGATCAATCATGTGCAGAGAGGGACAATAGTTTACATAAAAACTGCATAAAAAGGTGGAGCAATGAGACATTTTCCTTTTGAAAACATGATCTGTGCTTCCGGATTTGCTCATGAATACCTCAGGTAATGTTGTACAAGCAAACTCAGAAATAAATTGGCTTTTACTCTCTTTAGCCCAGGCAATAATTCCTTTCAGGTTGCTTCATTTTCATTTAGTCTCTGGTTAAATTCTGTGCTGACAGTTTGCGTTAATGCAGCAATGTGTTAATTGGACATAAACCACAATACAAATGCAACATCTCTGTCCTGAAATTAATAACCATCATTTGTAAACCACATCATGTATTTTATTGTAGGAATAATTTACTGATGGGGCATTTTATGCTTAGCAGTGATTAAGAAACTGTGCAATTTACAACAGAAAGAAACGGAGCCATATAAAATGGGTAATAAAATGTGTGTAGATGTATATAAATTTGTTGATATGAAGCACAAATTAAAAAATTAAATCCTTCTGTAATACAAGGCAAAGCAGAAGGGGCTTTTCTTATTATTATCCCTCAAACTGATATGCAACCCAATAAAAGATCCAAATTTACAGGAGGATTTGCTTTATATAAAAACAAACCCTTTCAGTAGATGGAAGCATCTGTTTCAGCCATTAATAACATGTGTAATGTATACGGTGCTTTGAACTAAACGTTTCCATTATAACTGAAAGCCCATTTGCAGCGACAGAAGCAGTGCCTGGGTGTGATCAGTCATGGTGTCACCCTAGCATACGATAGCTGCTGCAGAGTAGGAGCTTGGGCATATGCTTCACTGGAGCTCTCTAATGTCACTCTCAAGCAGCAGGGGGGAAACATTCAGTGCACCTTGACACCATTAGTGTGGAAAGTAGCATAAGTTCCTAGGATTTGCTTGGCAAGTGCACTAAGTGCTGGTACATGTTTATAAAAGTTAAGTAGCCACACTGAAACTTATTCTTGGTTTATGATTTATTAGCACCTCTCTCATGTTCTCTCCTGATAACAGCAAAATGGTATCCTTTCCTCATTCTTCACAAATTCTTTCTTCCTTTTAGAGGCTTGAGCAAAAGCCACTTATAAACAGAGGTTTATGAAGAAGCCTTTAAGTTTTTTAAATGAATGAAAGAAAGTCTGCACCTGCATTATTGACCCTAAATACTGTTAGCTAATGTAGCGCAAAGGCATTCAGCAGATTTTCACACCAAAGTTTTCTGGGCAGCATTCCAAAACATAGCAGGAGTTTAAAATGACCCCAAGTTTGTGAATGTGAATGGAGCCATTATAGGGTAATCGCCTTTCCCAAGCTTTAAGTTACATTTACTGGCTTAGACTGAACTAAGGATTTTTTTTTTTTCCTAAATGAAAAGCTTTAACTCCTTATAAAGTTAATTCTTCTGCAGTTCTGGCTTTTTTTTTGGTTGTTTTTTTTCCTGTAATGCACAATTAAACCATTCCTAGTTTGTCTATGTAAGGAAAGTCTGCAATGGCTTGACAGATGCAAATATTATAGTGCTCTGAAAAAAATTAAGAGATCATTTTAGTGCTCAGCCTTTCAATATCACATTTACACCCCTTACATATAAATTGGGTGTATGGCTTTGCTAATGCCCTACAGTACATTATCAAAAAACTTGTTGGCTATGGGGAACTAACACACTTAGGGCTGGAATGATGAAATTTAGTTGCAAAGCTCTCCACAAAATAGTCATCTGAACTGTTTTCTGGAACCTGTAAAGAGTGAAAAAAACCTGGGTTGATGCTATGTGTTCTTTAAAAGCACAGCTGCATGGACTCTAGATGTGGGGGTTCCCTGTTTAGCATGATTCTGATTCATGGCATATCCGCCTCCCTAATTTTGTGTTTTGGAGCAGTGCTGAATCCAAGCTCTGCAGCTGGTAAGCTCCCAGGACTCCACAGAATCACACTGGAAACCTGTCAGCATAATTTCACAGAAATCATTATTTTTCTGTGAAATGTATTAATACGGTCAGTTCAGTAGCTACATGAGAATACGATCCTTCAGAAGAATGTACTACTGCACAGCGCATGCTGTGTTGTTTAAGCAAAAATCTTTTAAATGTGTTTCTTTTTTAGAGTTGAATTTTTTTTTTTTTTTTTTTTTTTTTTTTAGGACTTTTGCTTGTAGAGTAAGAGAGTATCCCTTTTTGGGGAGACGAAAGGCCATTTTTGAATACCCACATGGAAAAGTCTTAACAAATTTTTGAAAACTGGAGGTTTGTAGGTATGTGTGAGCAGTAAGAGCAGAGGAGATTCTCCTGTTTATCTATGTCATGTCTAAGTGAAATTAACATTCTTCATACTATACAGTAACAAGACCATTATGTTTTTGTAGTTCAGGCTATTCATATTTTATGGATGAAAATACAATGTCTATGGGAATAAAAAAATATTTTAATGCTTGGCAAGTTTGCTTATTTTTCCCCCTTGTAGCTGAAAATCAGAAAGTAGAATTAGTTGGGTTACTAAAACAATTACATTTGTCCCAAAGCCATGACAGAGTTTGGTAACCCAGTGAGAAGAGTGCTCCTGTCACAAATATGTAGGAGGCCCTCAGCCTGTCAAGCAATTAAGTGGACCTGAATAATCCTATGTAATTAAGCTTCTTACTGCATAATTATCTTTATTTTAAATGTGTCTTTTGATAAAACATCTGTTCCCTGCTCTAGATTTGAAAAGATATACCCATGCACACGATGAAAATGGTGCTTGTGAGGCCATCACACATGGTGCTGCTGCTCAGTTCCTTGGCGACAAATGTTGTAATTTGCTCCATCTTTGCATGCAAAAGGCAGGTGCTGTTGCATCCATGGGCTGCTTTGCCTGACCTCCACGCTCACTGCAGCTGCCTTTCACATTGTTACCCAGAGAAATAATTGTGTTTGAAAACCCGGCTGAGGATCACCATGCAATGAGGTGGGGAAGGGGCACTCACGGTGTAAGTACTGTCAGAGCTCTCAGAGGTGGCTGTGACAACCTTCTAGGCAATAAGAGATTAAAAAAAAAAAAAAATCAAAAGCAACAACAACAGAAAAATCAGCTTTAACAATAGGATTTCTTCTTTTTTTTTCCCTGTGACATAAAATATTACTTGGCTGCTGCTTCAAAGAAAGCTGTTGAATTTCTGTTAAATATGTTTTCTTCTCACAGATATTTTCAATTTGTAGATTGTGTACCTTCTTTTACAAGCTAGAGCCTCTATTAAATAAAGTTATCTTCTCCTACTGTTTTAAAGCAGAGAGAATTTCTACTAAATATAGGAATAATTTTTACCTTGGTCTTATATAGTACATTTGCTACTAACTGTGGATTTCTACAGTTAGTTCCTATTTCTTTTCTACAAAGTCACATAGAATACCAGTGAATTTTATTTGGCCACTCTAAAGACCATGGTGGGAGCTTCCATTTACTCTTTGATTCTGGGATGCATCCTTAGGCTTCGCAGAACTCTGAATGATCTCAGGTAAGATTTCTGCAGACGACCAGCCACAAAGATGTCTGTATCTCACTAATTATCCTCTCTTCTTCGTGTTACATTTGCATCTGTATCTGTAGGAGGAGATCATGTACAAACACTAGAGAGGCTTATTTTGCAGTCTTGTGGGAAGAAGGGGAAATGTTCAGAAGGGGAAATGACCCACTTTCTGGTTGAAGAGACAGCATATGGTATGCTGCCACAGAATGGTTCAGAGTCAGATTCAAGGTCTTTAAATTTGTCCCTTTCTAGTAAAAATTAATAAAAGCACAGTTGTTAACTTCTGTAGGAGATGGGTTAGATTCTGATTTTTCAGTGCTAGTTCAGTACATGGTTTTGTACTGGATTGGGTGTGGAAACTGGCAGAGAAAAGCTGAACACTGTGCTTGCAGCTGAAGGTGATCCCAAAATCATAAATACAAATGAATAGTCCTGTATTCTCACTTACCTGCTCTGCTACAAAGCTTCATTCAACATCCAGCTAATTGCAAAATAAACCACAGTACTGAAACCTCAGTTTGATGGCTCTTTTTGATAATATATGACAAATAGTTGAGAGAGTTTAAACTTGGGTGACTTTTGCTGGTCAGCACATGTGAACGAGCTGTTGAAAATAGCCTGAGGAAGCATATAAACAGCCTGACATTCTGCTGTATTTAGAGTTCCAGGCACAGCCTTGACTAAATTTTGAAAAATTTTTGGAAAGGAAGAGTTCTAAGCAGCATCCTGTCAGCAGACCTAATTACTGTCATGTATCCAATTTTCCGAACAAACTGATCCACTCTGCTGTAGGAAACCTGAAGCAAACCATTTGGTCTGAGTTGCTGTCAGAATTCCTGGATGTTAATTTTTCATGACAATGCTTACTATTTACAACTTTATGCCTAGCATTTAAGGCAGGATGATAGTTGTATTATCCAACAGAAACTGAAGTCTGGAGGCACTGTTGGAGAGGACAGACTGGGATGATCAGCAGTGTGTAAGATGAGCACGTCTCAGGTCCCTGACACAATGAGAAGCTGTCTGGCCCACAGACAACACACACAGCTGATCATCATACTTTGGTCCTTTCACCTAAGAACCTATCTTAAATCACTGGGAGCAAGACATGCTGACTCCTTACTCCCTTACATTTTTGTTCTGCCACTCATGAAGTTGCATCATATTCAGGCAACCAAACTGCAGTAATTTCCTGAGCACACCATTTTGCCTGAAAAAGCAATGTCATGCTGATGTGATCGAAACCCTAATAATGCTAATGGCAATATATCATATTTTCCTCTATTCCCCACTTTGACCATGGCACCTACTGTCACCTATGTATCTGGGTGTTGCCTTATCCTTTTAAAATTGCCTTTCCAATTAGATTTGCCTCTGATTTTTTCATGAGGTACAAGCACAAGGTCCTTCTTTGAAACTGGTAATAGTTATGGGACAATATATTTGAGAACCTCCCTGAAGAATCTTCAGAAACTAATCAGAATGGAAAAATAGACCAACAGGAATCTCATGAAATTGAAAAAAGGACAGATAGGAATATCTGCTGTGGGAAGGAATAACCTCTTGCAGAGATAGATGCTAGGGACTGCCTGTTTGAAGAGTGTTCTGGAGTTGCTTGTTACAGCAAGCTGAGCATGAGCCAGCAATGTGCTGGTCAAACACGCCCAGGGCTGTTTTAATAGGAACATGCCAAGTCAATCACTGCTCTGCTCAGAATATTTTAGACCACATTTGTATACTCCATTCAGCTTTGGATTCCCCAAAGTGAGAAATGAATCAGATTGAGCTTAGAGGGCCAGTGAGGTGGTAGGGCTTAGGGTACTTGCTCCATGAGGAGAGGTTGGAGGACCAGTCCTGGTTTAGCTTAGAGAGGGGGCAGCTCCTGGGCACAGGAAGCAGACCCTTCTACCTGTAAGGAATTGTTGGAGCTGGAGGCAGGTTTTTCTAAGCAGGCCACAGAGGGAGGGTGAGGGACATGACAGGCTGGTACTGGCCATAAGGAAATATTTCCCCGGAAACACAGATGAACAGAAGTTTCCTCTTTCCCTGAAGTGCCTGGTTTGACTCCTTGGCTGATATTGCTGAGGAATATATTACACCAGAAACCTCCTGAGCTCCCTCTTGATTTGAGTTTTCCTCTGCTTCTGTCTTGTGCTTTCCCTTGGATGCAAGAGATCTTAATCTGCTGTTAGTTTATAAATATACTGAAAATATATTTTCACTGTTAAGCAATGTGGTCTTCATCTGGAAGAGAAGATGTCAATAATGTGATCCTGTATTGCAATGTGCTTCTGTTCTAAAGATTTCCTTTTTTATTTATACAACTTTCCAAACCTTTTTCTGTTCAAACTGTTTTCCAAATGATTATGGTTACATGGTTCTTTTATTTCCAGTAATGGGTAAGGGAGACTTTAAGCCCATCTTCATAGCTTTTTCTTTAGAATGGTGCCTTTTGTAGCAGTAGGTTGCAACCAGGCTGAGGGCCAGACATGGTTTTCATGGATTTGTTTTTCTTCCATCATTATAAGAATATCCCTAAAGTTAGAAAAATTACAAAGCTGTTGGAAATTGAGTTTGGGACATAGGCTATTTTTAGACATGAGCCACCACAATGGAACTTTAGTTTCCAAAGATAAGCAATGTGTCCTTCCCACTGTCACACTACTAGTTTGGTCCTCCTTTGTACTCTTTGACAGAGACTGGTCCCACGTCAGACAAAGGAGAAAAAAGCCTGAGTAGAAAACAAATAAGTTAAGGAGTCAGGGAGGGATAAATAAAAGGTATAACTTGATCATGGGTTTGGTAGGTAAGACCTGATATGTCAGGATATTTGAAACAGGATCTTGAAGTAAAACTCTGTCAATTGTCACAAGGGAGAAAGAAGGGAGGGACTAAGAATTAAGATATCCCCCAAATCCCAAAAATGCAAAGTTTTCTGGTTTTGTGGGCAAATATTTAGCATTAGCCATATTGAGTAATTTTGGTTTTTCTGGCTTTTATCTACATATACAGGCTAATTTCTTAGTCTTTCCCAAGTTGAAGTTCCATTGAGGTCAAAAGGGATACAGAAAATGTAGGTCTTGCTATTTAAAATTGCAACTGGTGACAAATACACTTTCTATAAGTAGCAAAGATATAGCAGAATATTGAAATTACAGTAGCATCGCCCTGAATATGTTGAATTCTTGCAGGGTTTTTAATATAATTTCCACTTGTCAACATCTATTTCAGATGGTTTTATTGCTAAAGACAGTTAGCAATTTAGATAAAAATGTATTTTATGAATACTATCTATCCACAGCCTTGTCTGTGAAATACTCAACTGCATAAAGAATTTTCCTTTTAAAGACTTTGAATGCTGACATGAGAATTGCTTTACTTTACAATAAAATGTGCAAATTGCATGCCCGTTTTGTGTGCGCGGTATGCAAATTGGCTTGATTGAACTCATTTGAATGTCTTATACGCTGGAAGGGTGTGTAATGGGCAATAAGCTTTTTTAATGTTCTTTTATGTTGGTTTTTTTTTTTGTTTGTTTTCCCAAAAATGTGTTCCAGTGAAAAATCCCTTTCATATATTTTAAAAGCCCTCCCAGGACATTTCATTATTAAAGAACAAAGATGGAATTTTTGAAAGAAAAACACCTGCACAGAAACTGCTCCAGCATTCCCTCTGTCTTAGTTCTGTTCCTGAATCCCCTACAGACCAGTTCTAGATCTGTTTCTCTTTCCCAGCTTCCTATACTTGCAGACTGTACATCATCTGATATGTGGATGATGTCTTCTGCAGAAAGTCCAGTCTAGGGAAGAGTGCTGTAACCGAACCAATAATGAAAAAAAGCCTCTCTCTTTTACACTGATAAGGATCTGAAGGGACTCAGTAGAGGTTCACCACTCTGGTACTACTCTATGTGAGAAAGGGATTAGGCCTCTGGGAGCAAAAAGGAAGTATTTTTAACAAATTTTTTTACGTGATTAGGAAAGAGGAGAGGAGGAAGTAAAACTAGTTTGAATCTATTCTGGTTGCTTTCAATAAGAATTTTTCAGTGTTCACACAGCCACTGCAGGGTCTGATTTTTGCTTATATGGAGTGTCATTCCACACTACGTTTAGCAGGTTTGTGGGCAAACGTTTCTTTAGAGGAAAAGGAAAAGACTGTTTTCTACGTGATAGTCTGAGTGGAGAGAACTAGATTAAGCCTTACAGGAGTTTCAGGTCAGAATTCAGGTTACAGCTGGAAAGGCCAGTAAAGACCTTGCCTCTCTTTAGGGAATTCCTTTAGCACTGTAAATCTGGCAGTCAGTAACTTGACTGTGTATATATGCATTTGTTAAGCATGATGTTCTCTGCAGAACAGCTGGAGTTGCCACTCAGTGCTGGAGCTGAGCCAGCATTCTGCCTCTGCCTGTGGTCAGCCCTCAGCCAGGATGGAATCTACTATTTCTAAAGTTGCAGAGAAAAATTACCCAAAGACACTTACGCTTTTTATGAAAAACAAGTAAATGAACAGAAAATTGCTGTGGCATTCTTCTCTTTTTTTTTTTCAGTAGCTGTAATTTTTTCAGTACTATTTCTCACTAATTAATCCAAATCTCTGGAAAGCTCTTTGCCTACCAGTTATTTTTTAATACAAGGTATCTGACACAGGACAGTAAAGTGGAGTATCTACAGAGAGACTGGAAATGTGAGGGCATTTGGGGCAAACAGCAAATCCACAAAGGAGGAAGGAGTACTGCAGAGAAACTGATGATGCACTGAGGATGAGGAGTCTTTTGAACGGATCATGTTGACATGGCAAATACAGAATTAGTAGCAGGAAAGATTTGCTGATACAAACTGAACAGAATTGAGAAACCATTCTCACTTCCCATAAAGCTTTTACTTCCAACACTGTCAAAGGGTCTTAATTTGTGTAGTGCAATGAAAGTTGGATTACCATCCACTAACACTGACATTTTATAAAGAAGGGATATTTTGTAAATATAAATTTGACTTTGAGATTTTGTAGTGAAAAGGGATCTTGAAGCAACTTGTACCCAAACCTCTCCACAAAAGCTTCTGAAAGGGAATGTGCAGGGTCTACCTCCCTGCCTTTCAGACATTTTTTAATCTAGAGATGTGGCAATAAAAAAGAGAAAAGGAAGGAAGTTTCTATAACACATTAGGATACTAATATTTCCACCTTGAGTCTTTGTGTTAAAAAATATGTGTATGAGATCTCAATATAGAAAAGAACTAAGTCAAAACCCCTTTCTTAGTGTTTCAGAATGAAACTGCTTTGTTACTTAGCGTAAACCTTAAAGTCCTTTGCAGTTGGGTGCCCTTTACTTATATTTCATATCTTCTTTTGCTTAATACATTCCTTTGAATAGTCTCTGAATTCCGATAAACTTTTCTCATCTAATCATATTATAGTTTCTGTGAATATTCTAATTTTTTTCTTCTTTCTGTACGTTAGTATTAAAGCCTCAAAATTACACTGTAAGCTTTAAAAACCCTCTGTGGCATGTATTTAACAATCCATTTGTATATTTGATATACCATCTTAAAGAGTGCAAGTTCAGGACCATAAAAAGAACTTCTAGGATCAAGAGAAAAAGCACAAGGAGGCATAAAAATCTTGATCTTGTTACAGACTGTTCTTTGAATGAAACAAAAACAAAACCAAAAAAGGCACAATGTAAAATCGGTTGCAAACTGAACTTTTTCTTAGTCATGATCTCCACCTTTCCCCTTGATTGATGATAGTTTTGTTGGTTTTGTTTCTTTGAATTTCAGAGCCCTTGTGCATACCACAGGATATGTTGGATTGATTGTTTTTTTGGTGTTTGTGTGATTTTGTGTGCTTTTTGTAAAAAGAGTAATTGAGATTTTGGAATAAAGAAGAAAGTTCAAAGATTTCTTTGGTATTTGGATCACTTGTAATCTAAGAAACAGACATTGAAATAGAGATGACTTAGTGTTATTAAGTGGTAAAAGCATGTGAAACAATTTATATGCTTCAAGGCCTTTGTTCTTACTTCTGTTCAGCAAAGAGATACAATTTAAGATAATACCAATTTAAAAAAAAATACTGAAAACATCATCTTGTTTACCTAGTACATTGTGTTAAAAAGGGCCCTGTCAGCCAAAAATTACATCATAAATAAATAAATATGCAAACAAAAATTACAACACCATAAGTAAATAAATATGCAAAAAACCCAAATATTTAAAAATTAAAAGGTCATTCTTCTGGACAAAATTATTTATTGTTCTGCACTCTGAAAAATATTGTTCATATTAGAAAAATCTGAAGTATACAACAGCCATCTAGTTTACAGCCAATTATTGCAATGACTTCTGCTCTAGTTGTGTTTTTTTAGTTTGTATTTTCTTTGTGTTTTCTCCATTTCTAGATAGACAATTGTACCTCAAATGCCATTTATAACTGAATTATTAATTACTATCCCCAAGTCCTGGATATTTTTGTTCACTGCTCTGCTCATGATTCCTAAATTAAAATGACCATTCTCTGAGATCCCTATGTTGCAAAGTAGTTTACTAAAACTAACCCATGACCTTTCAGTAAATTATTTCTAAGCTATCTGTTGTCCTTTTATAACTCAGGACTGCTTTTGTCTTTTAGTTGGAGATATCAAGAGACAAATGCAAAACCTCTTTCTAAAAGGTCTTTGGGGATTTCCTTTGATTCAATTTCCTTTAACAGCATGTAAGGGAATTGCCTGAGAGCACCATCCTTCACTAATACCTCTTAGGATTAGTTTAGTCACCTCTGCTGTTCAAAGCTAACTCAGCTAGTGATGTAAACAGTGTTGCAAATATTGAGCAGTAGTAACTGGTGGACAAATAGGCAAATCCAAAATTTAAAGCATTATTAGTCACAATTCTAATTGTGTAGAGTGCTGTGAAAGAGTTGGCTAGCAGGCTTTCTCTCCCTAGGCAGTACTGAGGCATTGGTATACTCAAACAAAAACAAATCCTCTTGAAAGCAAAGCATTCATTTAGACTTACTGTCCTTTTTCAGTTCTGGATGCAGTCCATCCTGTAAGAATTACACTCACTGAAGAGGGAAAAATGCCAAACAGGATCTTCAGAAAAATTCTCCCAAGTGTTTTCATCAGTATACCTATTTTTATATTAATAAATGTTTCCAAAAATAAAATTAGGTAAAATTTTTTCCTTAAAAAACACAAACAAACAAACAAACAAACAAACAAACAAACAAACAAACACCTCACAAAACCAAAAAGCAAACTCCACACTTTTTAAAAACACTTTAAATGCTGTCCTCAACAATCTATAAGCTTACCAAACTGGTAACCTCTCATTAGAATGTCCTACAGTCTCCTGAGAGCTCACGCTAGGTTCTAACACAAATCTCTTAGGTGTCTTCTTTTCACATAGTCCCCATTGGTTTCCTTATTGAAAGGTCCCTCTCTTCTCTACTCTTCTCTTTCTCTTCTCTTTCTCTTCTCTCCTCTTCTCTTTTCTCTTCTCTTTCTCTTCTCTTTCTCTTCTCTTTCTCTTCTCTTCTCTTCTCTTCTCTTCTCTTCTCTTCTCTTCTCTTTTCTCTTCTCTTCCTTCTTTTCTTCATTTACAAGTTAATCTACTTCTCTAAGCTGCCACATGTTGTGGGAGCTGGGGAAGAGGAAGTAATTGAGAACCAGATGATAAGAGCAGATGAGAGGACAGGATCTTTCCTGTCTGGTCAATCTGTTTTATACCAGCTTAAGCAACCTGCGAACTGCTAACTTAAAACAATCATGTTGCCTCATTCCTTTAAACCCTTTAGTGTCTCCTTACTTGAAAGACTTTCCCTTCTATTCTTCAATGTTTGTGAAGGCTGCTAGGAGCAGGGAGCAAGAGGAGGTGAGGAGGCTCAGATTTGAACAATTAAGTCTTTTCTTTATGAAACTTACAATTTATTTCACTGCCAGATCTCCATTTGGCAGTGTGGAAGAAAGATTTCTGCCTACATTGCTTTCTCCTTCTCAAAATCCAGATATCCCTGCTTCTCACAGGGGAAGATATTTGGGGTTTAGAGCATTTTTTACAGTGAGGAAAACACACATTCATTATACATTAATGGCTTACAATTGACTACAAATTCCACTGTGTAGATTTTCTGCCATTGTAAATCTCACCTAAGTGGATGGTCTATCTTTTTCTTCACATTTATTCTGACTTTATGTCACTCTTCCATTGCATTCATTATTTTCCCCTGTCTCCTGACTTTTGTTGCTTTGTGTATTTTCTTTCTGAGAGTGTTTAAGGTTTATAAACCATAACATAAGTACTAAATGTTAAATAGCTGTTACAAGCTTTTAGATTTCATTTCTGTTGATAGAATCATGCTGATACGAGACTGTCAAACCAATACTTGAAAACAAAATGTTTAAATAACATAGGACCAGACTTTGGTATAGAAAATAGTTCCTAGCAACCTTGTTTGTAATGAGCAGTAGACCAGGCAATAAGCATCTGATTAAGTTGATAAATGGATCCCTTCAATGAGGCTGCTCTTGTGCAGATTAGTGAAGTGATTTTTATAGCATTTCTTTAAAGCTCTTGTAGTACATAGAACTTTGTCACCTGAAAAGTTCTATCCCAGCAAATTTTGTTTGAGAGTTTGATTTGTGAAATGTTGACAAGTCTTTTCAAGAATAGGCATAAACACAGAATAAGCCTGGTGTTCTTCTGTAGAACTGGCTTCATGCTGTCCCTGAGGGTTATACCCTGCCAAGTCATTGTGCAGCACTGACTGTGGACTTGTGACAAACTGATTACAAAGATGGTATGTTCAGTTATTGTGTTTTGTTTAAGTCCCTTCTCAACCTAAAGCAGTCATTGCAGCAGGGTGCACTAATTGCTCATTTGCTGCAGTAACCTTTTCAACTGGACAGCATCTCATGTCTGATTTTGAGTTGATGTCTTTTTCCTTTAACTGCAGAGTGCTGGCAGGGAGAGAAAGCCGGTGGTGTGAAGTGCCTGCAATGTGCCTGCTATACCCACCAGAGTTTTGCTCTAAGAACAGCTCAGCATGACCGTGGCTTCTGGGCACTGCATTTGTATACTTCATGTTCTTGCCAAGATTAAAGCCAGTAGCATGAATACATCAGTAGAGTCTGTTTGTTGAAACATATTTAAAAAGCACTTGTGAAAGGCCATTTCTCAGATTAATTTGGGAAAATGTTACCTATGACAGGAAATTGTCACATATGACAGAAACTAAATATGATCAGAAGGAGTGGGAGGAAAGGCCAAAGGAAGAAAAAAATGAAATATTTTTTCAGTGGCCATAATAATGATAATTCCTGTTTCATACACTAAACACTAACATTGTGATTGTATATTCCTTTTTTTTTTTTTTTTTGGTACCTTAAGATATCATTAGGCAATACATCAGGGTAACTTTTTTCTTTTCTATTTAAATCTTTAAATAGCTGCACGTATTTTCTTATTTAAATCTTTAAATAGCTGCACCAGGAGAAGTATGATTTTCTCTTGCCATGTCAAAAGATAAGAATTGGTTTCTAAGAGCTCCTAAGAGCTACTCTTCTTGCTAGCCAGAAAGAGGAACTAACAAAGTTTTTCATAATGGTAATGATTTCCTTCTAGTTTAATTTTTTTTCCATCAAAATTTCTCTGATTAAATTTATAATGTAAACATGGTATTTGTCAGCAGGACTTAGTGCCATCACAGGTGAATTACTACAAGGATTCTTCACAGAAACAACCTGATTCCCTGATTCAGTGGGAATTCCAAGAAATGTGTTTTAAAACTGCAAATTAAAGGAATATCTGGTAAGCAAAGATATAAATGGTTTTTGTTTGCTTGCTTGTTTGGGTTTTGTTTTGTTTGTATTGTAACTGCTGCAAAACCAAATTCTGTCATTTCATCCAGTGGTGGAGCACCCAAAGAAAGCCTGTCGTTTCTGCTGTGTAAATCAAGAGTGCTTTGGTCAGTGGCTATTAAGGGCCCCTTACAACTCTTGCTGTTGTCTGTTACAGCATGTGATTTTCCTGCTTACATAGAACTAAGCCAAAACTCTCAGCTTTTGACCAGGTAAAATCTGAGTTCACAGTACATGTCTGAATACAGATGGAATTGTTTCCACCTACCCTCAGCCCACGCTCCAATCTACCTCCTTCTATGGCGTGCCTTTAGGTCAATATGAGTATGATGACTTTCAGACACAGTCCAGCAGTCGAGCATCTGCACCATTGCACCAGAGGCTGTTTTGTCAAGTGTCAGGTCTTAACAGGCACTGGGTATAGCACCTGCATTATTCTGCACTATTTTCTTTGTCATGTTGGAACAGCTTTCAAACAATTTAAAATCTGCAAGTTAATAAGGAAAACTATAAAATATATTTCTATTAAAATGGGACAACCTTGATATTAGGTTAGTTGGTTTTTAATTGCTTAGCAAACTGAAGGCTAAAAATGGACTAAAGGAAGAAAACCACAAATATATCCAATTTTTGAAATGGACTAGAAATTGATGATGGATGTGGAGCAACTGTTTCCCTTCCTGAGATTTATGATCAGTATGTATGATCTTAACATCTTAAAGTTTTTTTTATTGCTAAACTTTACCTAAAAGCAAGAAGTTAGATGAATTCCGTGAAACTTACAGGAAAATGTCCTAATTTGTGATGTGTTTGTTTGAGGTTTGGCCAACTTGAGATGCATTATTTTCTCAATGTTTTGGACAATTTTCATATATTTTTTTATCCAAATGTTAAATGTTAAATGTAGTACAATATTTGTACTTCAGAAAATAAAATACAGAGTGAATGAAATCAAACATCAAGGAAAGTTATTTTAAGCCTACCATAATATTTATATTTTTCACTTATTCCTCTTTCCATCTTAATCTAAGACTGAGAAACAACATAACAGAGAAAAGGCTTTCTATTGTTTACTTTTGACATGAACAGGAAGAATGAAGAGAGCAATCAAAGATTATTTCATAAGATCCATCCATCTGTCACAATGTTTCATAGCATACCACTGTGACTGCAAAATTAGGCATGACAATAAAATAAATGCAAAATTATTTTCTTTTTTCCTTTTAGGTGCATAAATGCAGTGATGAAATACATGATCTATAACCAGATGGCCTAAAGACTGTCACTTGCACAAAGATTCAAACTAAAAGCCTGAATGTGCCTGTGTTATGAGGTTTTGTCAAACTCTCTGCCTAGTTACAATAATTAAATGTAAACATATAGGAAGTTATGTTCACTTTTTTGCACTTAAACAGTATCAACAGGCTGGTCCAGCAGAGATGAGGATTCACTAGTAGTTTTGAAAATATGTAATGCTTTTTGCCTAGAAAATGTCTTGCAAGGCCTTGAAAAATAGACAGCAGTCCATAAATTATCCATTTAACATATTCAAATTTTCATAGTTGTATTATAAAATATATAATTTTAACTTAAACCAATATTAACAGCATGCTGTCTGTGAACTGCTAAGGAAGGAAAAAGAACTCAGAAGTTCTGAATTAAAAATGGTAAGACTAAAAACATCCCCAATGGATGAGGTAACTTACTACTAGAAATTACATTTGACAGATGTCAGTTTGTCAGCAAGAGTTGCTTCTCTTTAATTTTTTTCCCCTCCATTTACAATGATGTATTAATTTCCTTGGTTAGACAAATTGGCATAATGAAGACAAGAATGTTAACTGCTTGAGTTTGAGAACCAGCACCTATTTTGACCCACAAATAATTTAGCCAAGCATGACAGCAGAGAGATTGCTAGGAGCTAGGCAGGTGAACTGGCAACTGAACAGTCATGTGCAGAATGACAGCAAAGTAACTCACTACCATTTACCACTGCTATTGAAAATATCCATAAAACTTCATAAAATACCTTCTATGCAGTAAGAAATTAATACAGTAGAAATGCAATTATTTGGTTTTTTTTTCTCCCATACATTGCTACCTCTCTGGCAGAGACCTGTGGAATAGGCAAGTGGAGCAGCTTAAGAAATTAGTGGCATCACCTGTAAGCATGTATTACAGCTATCCTGGTTCACAACACTACTCCTTCAGCAGACCCAGAAGTCCAGAAAACATGATGACACCTCGGCAGGCCCATGTACATTCTGCAGTGCCTGTTTAAGCCCATAGACACTGGAACTTTGCAGTTTGCCACCTGGTTTTTTAACTGAAGATTTGAGGTGTACCTATGTAATGGTTCTGACAGTAACACCTCTGGCACAAGCAGAAAAACACCATGATATTCCAGGGCTGCTTCAGCCATGGTCATGATCTGTGGCTGGTCTCTCAGCCATATTTTAACCTATTTCAGAATCTTCTAAATTCTTCTTCTTCCAATTAGGCTGTTACTTATTAGATGGCTGGCATACAGTTAACTTGCGGGCAAGAACAGCTGAACTTGGTCTGAAGGATTTATTGCTGCAATGTGGTGTTTATTGATTGTTTTTCTTCTGTCTTTTCCTAGCACATTCCAAATTCCAAACTAAGTAATGTGCCCACTATTAATTCCATGAAGAAGACATTTCCTAATGTCTTCCATGACATATATCTGATCTTATTTTTTACTGTTTCAGATAATTGTGTTCACTATGACAGGCTATGAACTGCATCCATGTTGTATGTAGCTGTCCTTTCTGTCCACATAATAAATTTCATTTAAATTTATACTGCTCAGAAGTAGTTTAATCTGAAACAACAATCTCTTCAGACAATTTATGAGTATGTAAATGTGCAGGCAGAAGTTTATCAAAGTTGTCAAAACTAAATTAATTATTTTTAACCACATTATAAAGGAGAAGACACTACAGTGCTTCTGCAGGGTTAAACCACTAGACATGACTTCGGCAAGAAAATTCACCATACCTGAAAGAGGAAGTGACCTTGCAGAAACAACTCCTTGGTCAGATGTGATATTGCACTTTCACACTTCAGGAATTTTCAAACTAGATCACAAAAATGTGGAAATTGAGGATGTCCATACAGTTCACATGTAATCACTTATGTGATTAGCAGCAAAAAACAGAGAGCCAAAAGATTTTCTCCTTTTCCATAAGAAATATCCTTACCTACTCAAGAAGGAAAAGTGCAAGAAACAGAAATTAGCAGATTTATGTCTTTGAAGCAGCAAGGGTAACAGAATGATGAGACAACTGCAGCAAGCTGTGGAAAAATTATAGCTGTAGGCCCCTTTATAGCAGAGTGCTGGTTCCAAGCAGGTTCCTGGTTCCAAGAATTTTCAGACTACCTGTAATATGCTGTGAACCTCCTGTTGTTGCCAACCTGATCTTTCACAGACTCTGACATCTTCAAAATACTCTCAAGAGTTATATATAGATTAATGTAAGAACAAAAAATCAAAGTTGCACAATTTTTATTTGGCTTCTGGACCTCAGCCTTGCAGGATACAATGGGTTTGCATATAATGTTGTTTGGCTAAATTTCTGAGACCATTTAAAAAAACAAACAAAACAAAAAACAGAACAGAAACAAGCAAACAAACAAAAACAACCAAGGAAAAAAACCCCAAACAACACCCACAAGTAGGGATATTTGTCATACAGTCAATTATTTCCCAGACCCACATTTTACGATACCACATTAGCTATCATTACGTCTCTTAATAAAGTCCTCTGTTTTTGCAGTGCTGACTCTGCCAATATGACGTCTGAGAACTCTGCCTACTGCTGCTCAGGGACCTGCTCATTTGAAGAATAGACACCCATGAAGAGAAAGACAGTGTGAAGCAGAGAAGAGAGGCTTATGGCACTCAGGGAGAAGAGTGTGAAAGGACAAGCAGGGCAGCAAAAGAGATTAATTAAAACAGAGGGAAGGCAATCAAGGAAGCACAGTGATGTTAGGAAATAGAAAAGGCACTTCGGTGTGGGAGATATGAAAACCCATCAGCACCTTAAAGAGAAGTGAGAGGGAATTGGTACTGTGAGTGTCAGAGCTCAGGACATGAAGAAGGCAGTGTGTTAAAGGGATAAGCAAGACATGGGTAGCTGGCACTGACAGGGAACATAGGCCATGCAAGGACAGCCTGGGAAGTGGATTGTGTGGGCCAAAAGGTGTCTGAAGAAATGTAGCTTCATGAACAAGACTCAGGGTTGGGAACATGAGGGCTGTGACACTCCAAGGGAGAGAGTTATGACAGTATGAGGGTGCATAAGGTGTGAAGAAGAGTGTAGTAGTTTAAAGAAGGCAGGAGAAAGGAGATTAAAGGTAATAACAAGAAGCAGAATTTTATGTCTTTGCAGAGAGGCCTGATTGGAGTAGACCGTATGAAGAACATGTTCTGATGGATAGCACAGGCAGAAATCCAACAGCTTTTCACCAGGGAGTTAATGTGCAGCCAAAGACCCAAATCATATTTTGGCATGTACAATTAGTACAGCAGAGGACATGGGAATACTTAGTCATACAGCATTCACATTTAAAGGGTATGGCAATACACAAGAGCTTCAAAAATTGGAAAGTAGGAAAGAATAAAAATAACCATATTTTTTAATATGTCTAAAAATAACTTTTTAGAGCCAGTCATGATTTTCATGGGAGTTTCATTTGTGAGAACATAGAACATTTTCACTGAGTTGTATTTTTTTAAATATTTCACTACAGTTTTGGGGGGAGATGAATTAAAATCACCACTAAAAAAAAACCAGACTTCAATCTTCACACTTTTCATTACTCTTCAAGGCTGGCACAATTCTTCCAATAGCAAATCTGAATGAAGATATTTTGGGAAGCATGAAGTGGAGACTGCTTTATTAAAAAATAGAGTAGACAGTGACAGATTCAGCCTTTCAAAAAACTAGAAAAGCCAGTCTTTTTCATTTCAAATACTGTACAACATATTCTGCACTTATTGGCTTTCATAATAAGAAGCAACGCCAAGTTATGTCCCATCATATGAATTCAGGCATCTTGATCAATCTGGCACATCATCACTCAGTGTGTTGCCTGATCAAATCAGTGCTTTGGAAAGTCATTTTAAAAAGTAAAAAGCCAAAAACTAAAACACAACAAACCCCTTCACAAAAGAAAGGAAAAAAAAAAAAAAAAAAAGGAAAAAAACCCCTACCCAAAGGTAATAGCGAGTAATTCATTATCACCATAAAAAGGCTTTAGAAATCAGTCTGAACTACAACTGTGTGACACTGACAGGGCAGCATCAACAAGTCTTGGTGGTAATATGACTGTGAGTGTCCATTCCATTTTATCTTTGCATGACTCACATTTCAGTCTAACCTTGCTGGCCATGCTCACTATTTAACATATTTCTGGCAAGATCAGAACCTGTAGCTTGACACAACTGAAAACAAGCCTTTCCATATTTTGGTGTGTTAAGAGCTGTTTTTAGCATAACTGATTCCAACAATGAGGGGAATATTACTGCATTACAGCAAAATTTTGATTTGATGACATGTGAACTAGAGTAGACAATAAACTCCCTTCTCCAGCATAAAACCATTAATCATTCTCTAATAAAACCATGAAATGTTGACATCTACAAATCTAATTGCAATAATGACCTCAAATTTGGGCACTGCTTTTGTATTTATCCCGCTAGCTTTGGTAAAACTATCTAATAGAACCCTAGAACTCTGACATGAATGGGTTTAATTGTAATAATCACTCCAATCATGGGTATTTTCTCAAGTTAATCTCACTAGCCTTCATTAAACCTCCTGTCAGGATTTAAATATTTACTTAGGAAGATGGTGCTGTTTAACTAACTTTCAATAAAATCCTGATTTTATAACAACTTAGGTTTTGAAATTGAGAACAAAGCCCAGGAACTTCCTAAAATGTTTCTGATGTTAATGAATTTGTTGGGAGGATTTTGTGCAAGCCATATTCATCATCCTAACATGGAAGTTCCAGTCCTTTATTGCCTTTATTGCAAGAAGCAATTTGTGTGTGTGTGTGTATGTGTTTGTTTGTTTGTTTACTTGTTTGTTTATGGGGTTTTGTTTGTTTTGTTTGGGGAGGGGGGGTGTTAACCTTTCTCCTCTCCTGTTTATTCAGAATTTTGTCTTCAGTGTTTACCTTGGGCCTGGAAAACCTACAGATCATTTAATTGATATTCAGTGAAATATCTGGCTTTTTTTACTTTCTGTGACAAGGAACGATGCCTTCTGATTGCCTGTGTAAACTTGTTTTGTTTTTTGAAATGAGCAATTGCTTTCTAAGAACAATGACAATTATTACTGTACCTTAATGAAGACTGAAGATAAATCTCAGTGGCAAATTCTCTCAGTTGTAATTGTTGCATTAATCCTGTTAGTAATATGAACTTCAGTACATTACAGCAGTAATGAATTTGGCCATTGATATTAAATCTTTTTTGTCACATCTGTCATGGCAATACACAAAAGGAAAATACTTCCTTTCTTCTGAAAACATCCCAAAGGGATGTTTAATACATGTGAAAGGACTGTGACCACTGTTCTGTGGGAAAAAATGATGGGTTTTTTTTCATAAAACATTGTAAGAAGAAAGAGTGCAACACATGACCCTCTGAAAATTTGTTGGAAGCTTTGTAGGTCCTGACATCACATAAAAACAATAAGCAATTTTCGTGGTGATGAAAAATAACGTGTGAAGAGTGTGTTTGTGGATCACCCTTCATGACATTTAGGGCTTATCCCAGGTTGCCTCCCATCTTTCAAGCTAATCAAACAAATTTTTCATTGACTGCGCTAGTGATGCCCATGTGGATACTTGATATATCAGAAAACCGGGTTTCTCATTAGTGGTGCCATTTTGATCATAGCACTTGGAAATAACATTCAGCTTCTTGTAACTTCTCTAGTGCAAACATATCCAAATTTGTCCCCTAGGTCCCTCCTTTAACCACAGGAGAGAAACAGGTTCTTGTTGATACTCACTTTGGGGATTTTAATTTTCACTAGAGTTGGATTAAGGAGGTCTTGGAAATTACTCTTTCCCTTAACTGATTTCCTAGAGTGATGGGCAACTACTTTAGCTATTGATCCCTACAAAACATTAAATGAGGTGGCTCCCCCACACCTCACTTAAAGCTTCTGTTCAGATCTCAAGCTTAGGCTTTCTGTGATTATTGGTGTAGTTCAGCCACACAAGCTTTCTGCAACATCCTGTGTGGACGTGAAAGGTAACAAGGTCTTGAGTTCTCTGTACTGTCAACATCAAACTGTCATAAAACAAAAATTTTGTAAACCAACTTTTCTACCAATGCAACTTTTTTATGTTGCCCTAACACAAGGATCAATCACAGTCCCTACATTTACAGAGGGCTGTTGTGATTCAGACTGCCTGCTTCTTGCTTTGTCCTTATTGACAGCTGTATTCTTCTGCTCCTTCTTTTCAAAATGAAGAGTATGAAAGGTTATCTGCTTCCAAAAGCATTGTGTCACAGCTAGGCCTATATGGTCTTTGACAGTGAACCTAAATTTATTGTTCATCCTACTAAACCTGAAAGGGCAGGCAGAGAAGCACAGACGCTGCCCTCCCCAAAATTCTGACATGTCTGTTGGAGTCATCATGTGCTGGAACTGCACACCGGCACCTCTGACAACATGAGAGAAGAAATTATGTGGTCTGTGATGGGAAATGCATCTGATGTAAATGGAGTCAAGAAGCCTTCAGAATTAATTGTTAGGGAGTTCGGAGAATTAATGGGGTATAATCAATCATGTTCTCTCTCTTGGCAAAAGGAGCATTTAATGTGAATCTCAATGAAGCACAATTGCCACCTAAGTATAAAGTTGTTGCTAACATTAGCTATATGGACAGGGTTAATGAAAATAATACTGAACACTCTGCTTGAAAAATTAAGACAAGTTCTGAGGCCAGTGCAGGGTAACTAAAGAAATTTTTCTCTGAAAGATGTTGGGCTCTGAAGCAGAATCTTTATTAATGTCATTGATAGGTTATAATACTCTTTTACCTTCTGAATGCTTAAACAGCATTCATATTTTCAAACACTTGCACAATCACTAAGGGAAATTTGTGAATCATCAGGTGTGCATCCCAGAGACAGCTTGTACTCACTCTACAGTCTCATCATATTTTGTGAAGACGGGGAGTACAAAATCATATTTTTTGAGTTATAAGAATGAGTTATATTCTGGTTATATTTGAGTTATATTTTGGTTTCACTTCACCATTCTGAGAGCAGAATCCTTAAGCATATACACAGTGCTCTAGCTCAGCCCCTAACTTCATGTCATAGTTTAGTTTCAGGGAAAAAACCCTTATATTTAATATTGGCATGAGGTAAAAGGGGGGATATATAACTTAATCCTTAGGAGTCACCAATTTTCAGTTCATTTAAAGGCAAAGTCTCTTTCATCGCTGTTGTTAACTGACGTGCCAATCAGTCTTACAAGTCTAATTGCAGTAATGATTAAATGATTAGTTGGGAGCCTTCTTAAACTTCACCAGTAGGATTAACGCGGCCATGACTCTGTTGACTAAAAGTGACACTCAAATATGCATGAAAAAGGTCCCCTTAATAACAACAGATTTTCTACTACTTTTTCAGTATTAATTTGACCTTCTATTTTAGTATTACTTCAAAATTGTACTAATTAGGGATCTTGTTTTCCAACAAGCTATATACTTGTGGAGTTTTCTTACAGTGATATACTTCCTGTGACATAGTGTTGAGAAAAACTTGTCATTTATGGGTTTTTTGTCTTTAGAGTTTAAAGTAAGGAAGTATCTTGGCAACCAAAATCCATTTTCCAAAAGGCCTCTCTCTTTATAGGTTTTGAAGTGTTTTTTAATAGTGGAAATGAGTATTGCAAGAGGAAATTCTTGTAAATTTATTTTAATCTGTAACATATGGTGGATAATTTTGGCCTAACTCCAAGATTACAAGTCTTGATAACAGAAATACAACTCAGCAGAAGATAGGAACATATTTTCTGAAGCTGGGCTTCTTCACGAAGAAAGAATCACATCATCTCTACCCTATCTTCATGTATCATCCTAGAACTGGCAACTTTCAGAAGAACACATTAAATTAACTCACAAAAAATGATGTTGTAATCCAGAAATGGGAATGGTTCCAAGAAGATTTAGATTATCTTCTGGAAAGCAACATAACAGGGTGGAAAACATAGCATTCTATGATAAAGTCATGAAGTTATTAAAAGCTGTGGTATGATCAAATGTATAAAAATCACATCTTTACCCTTGTCTTTCTGTTCAGTCTTTAATCTCTCTTAATGAACTGAGTGATTGTAACAATTCAGCTTGCTGAGATACAGAATTAGATCAAGCTGTGTCTTTTCTCAATTTTTTTTCAGTTATTAGGACTTTAAAATATTTTCATTAATTATCTGTAAAACGTCAACAAATAGAAGGTGCAGTGTGTAAAAACTAATTTGAAAACTACTTCTAGAAATGTAGTTTTCCAACTAGGTTGTTTTTATTTTTTTCTTTCAGATTTACAAATGTTAAATACCTTACAAGAGAAGTTTATTTTGGTTTGAAATAGAATAATTTTACTATGGAAGGACAATATTTTTTATGATTTTCTGGTACTTTGTTGAAAAAGTCTATGAAATAAATAATGTGAAAGAAGAACACAAGACAAGGATCACACTGTAACTCTCATTTCCATTTAACAAACAAAATAATTTTATTACATGTTCACTCCAGGGAATGAAAAAACAAACCAGATACAAAATTCCATATATTCTGATCAAACAAGCATCATCTGTGTACAAATACAAATAGTCCCAGTTACACTGAGCACTTTTCACTTTGAATCAGATAGTTTGGCCTGATCAGAGAATCACAGATTTTTAAGTGACCTTAAAAAATCATCTAATTCCAGCCCTCCTGCCATGGACAAGGACACCTTGCAAAGACCAGGTTGCTCAGGGCTCCTCCCAGTCTGGCCTTAAACTCTTACAGGGCTGTGAAATCCACAACTTCTCTAGGCAGCCTCTTCATCAGCCTCACAGAAAAGAATTTCTTATTAATATATAATCTAAACCAAATCTACATCACTTTAAAGTCCTTTGTTCTATCACTACATCTCCTTGTAAAAAATATCCCCTTTAGCTCTCCTGTAGGCCCCCTTTAGGTATTTGAAGGTGCTAGAAGGTGCCCCCAGATACTTTTTCTCTTCTTCATGCTGCACAACCCCAACTCTCTCAGCCTGTTTTCATAGGAGAGATACTCGAGACCTGTGGTCATCTTCATGGCTCTTCTCTGGATTTATTCCAGGTCCGCATCCTTCTCATACGGGGGACCCCAGAGCTGGATGCAGCAGACCTGTTCCAGGTGGGGTCTCACCAGAGCAGAGAGGAGGGGCAGAATCCCCTCCCTCCCCTGCTGCCCACACTGCTCTGGATGCAGCCCAGGACACATTTGGCTTTCTGGGCTGTCAGTGCTCATTGCTGGGTAATGTTGAGCTTCTTTACCCTCAACAATCTCAAGTCCTTCTCCACAAAAGAATGCTGCTCTCAAATGCTGATTAAGATGTGGTGTGTGCTACACTGGCCAGTCATTAATAGTTAAAATTATACCAGTTAACTATTTACTGTTTTCTACTAAGCACATGTGCTCTTTGCTTAGGAAAAATGAATCCAAATTAGAAAGCATGTCTTGATCATCCCACTTTTATCACTTTTATATGAGCTAGAAATGCCTATGAAGACTGTGAAAAAGCCTACTTCCAATGAAGAGAACAATCTGCTCATTCTGTGTCTGCAGGAAATAGCCTTTGAAGGCTTCCTTCACCATCCCACAATGATTTTGTATTTAGGACATGAAGCAACTCAGAAACTTCCATAAATGAAACAGTCAGAAGCACTGTCTGAATTAAATCTTCACATGGAAATTTCTAGGAAGTACAAAAAAAAGAACTCATCAAAGTGATAGAAAATAAATTATTGGGATAGTAATCACTACTGCAAGAAATCTAATCATTATGCATAAAAAAACATACAGCAAAAACACTGTGCAAAACTGTTCCAAAGGCCTTTAATTTAATCAGTGTGCTTGGGTGGTCATGGGCAGTGCTGCTTACTTTAGCCCCAGAAAAGTCATATTTGTTGATTCTAAATCACTGAACTTTATCTAAGGAAAAGAGAAAGTCAAGTTCTCACACAGGAGCAGGCATACAACAGAATGCATGTGAACTGCCCTCACGTAGCTGCCTCCACCAGGATACTGCCTTCAATAGGGGATGTGTGAAGAAAGTACAAAAAGAGCATATATTGTGTTCTTAGATTACTTTCCCATCCTCCAACATTTTGCAGCCTAGGGACTTCCTGAATAATAGAAACATAAATAATAGTAAATAATTATATCAGTAAGTCATGAATTATTCACCAGATGATATATATAAACAGCCTTTCTCACACACATACAAAAACCCATAAAGGCTGATCTATGTTGCAATGTTTAAATGCATTCATTGCCAGCAAAAAAAGGCTCTATTCTCCTTTATGAGTGAAAGAAAACAGGAAAAGAGTCACAGGAGGGGGTTTTGTCTATATTATATGTGCAGCACTTTGAGAGGTCTGAACTTGGAAGGCTTTTTCTGTAAGAGGAAAACTTCATGAGGGAGTTACATATTTCTTTGTAATCTATTTACAGACTATATCTAGTCTTGCTTCCTTTAACATATGAGAAGTCAAATAACAGGATGTTTGGACATCCTGCCCAAAAGTGTCTCCTGGACTTTTGCTTTCATGGGTGTGTCTCCGCCACAACTCAAGATTTCCTTATCTTACTTGTCTCCAAGACCATCAGACAAATGCAGCTCCACGATGTGGGACTTCCCTCCGTTATGTGCTTCATCAGTATCTGGGGAATCCTTTGGACCATGTGGTTGTGATTTTGTTCAAAGCAGCATTTTTGCTACCTGACTACAGAAAATAAATTTTATACAGCTATCTTAAGTAAGATTGTTGTTATTTATCATCTTTGATATGTTACTTGACACCTAACAGCACCATTTCTTGATCACTTGGTGACTGAAAATGCCTTCTTTATGGGAGAAATAGAAAGATCTGCCATGTTCAGAATGAAAAATCTCTAATTTATGCCCTCAATTTTAAGAATGTTTGGACCCACAACAAAACAAGAAATAAGTGTAGAGGCAGAAGAGTTTTCTATCATTTTTTTGCTGTTGTTTTTTAACAAGATAAATGCTGCATTAAAATATTGAAGAAGCAATGAGAGGAGACTGTCAGCAGAAGTACAGGGATTACTGCTCCATAAATTTGGACTCTAGGGTATTTAATCATAACTTGAGGTGAATAGTTCCTGACTGAGCTGTGCATCTGGAGGTAATCTTGTTAAGGGTCTAGTTTCCTGTTGATCTAACATGGTAATGTGAGCAAGACAAATGTGACCATTTCTGTCTAGTAGACTGCCCTAGCTCAGAAGGAATAGGTTCAGGCATAGTATTTGGTTAACTCTGTCCAATGGAAGAGAGAAGAAATGCCTGGAAGAAATACAGTGGCAACTGGTCATGTCTAATGTCTTGCATGTTTGTGCTTTTCTGTCTGTGAAGGCAATGAAATAAATAATGATCAAATGAAAAACATACCTGCAGTTTAGATGAGAACTACTGATCTGTGTAATTTATCTTCTTGTTAGTTATCTAATATTTGAAAACAAATTCACCTGTGTAGGTCTATGCAGCTTAGCCTCATGTATACATGAATAAAGCTAACACATGACTAATTCTATAAAGTTGTGCCTCTCCCTTAAGTATCTTGCCAAAGAAGAATTCAATTCCCATAGAAATAATATTTTCATTTAAATATGCCTGCATTATGGACTTAGTTATATTTCCTGAATACTGCACTTTAGATGATTTAGAAAATCAGAAGATGTAACAACAAGAAAACTTGCCTTTCCACATCTGACTTTATTAAAAAAAAACCAAAAAAAAAAAAAAAACCCCAAAAAAACCAAAAAAAACCAAACAAGCTTGAAGAAGCAGCTATCTGCATTGAAGAACAGCCTTATTTACAACAGTCTCACAAATACTGGTCCCAGGCTTCCCAAGCCTCAGTGCATGGCAGCAAACTTTGAGGTGAGAGGTGCTAGCAGCAATGGAGAAGTGCATTAGAGACTGCCACAGGAATTTGAATATGAACAGTTTCACAGCCCAGATGGCATATGTTTAAGGATTCTGTAAGAGCTGTACAGTGGCATTGCTAGATTGCACTTTTTAAAATGTCAGAGAAATTGGAAGAGGCCCTCAAAGACTGGAAGAAGCCAAATGTTTGGCACTTCTTCAATAAAGGCAAGAAGGAGGATCTGGAAGTATGAACTGGTCACTCTCGTGTCAGTCTCCAGGCAAATAATGAACATGAAAGAGAAGATGGTGACTGGAACAGAAAGGGAAACAAAAAACTCTTTGAACAATTGGAATCCCAGGATAGGTGCTGACAGTTTGAAGCCAACCTATCAGTCAGTCATGAGTGACACACTTGGGATTAGAACTGTCATGGAAAGTGTTCAATATCTTTGCCAACAATCCAGTCAGCAGATGAGATGGAACAAGTTTGAAGGACACCATGGTGGGGACAGCATGTGTGTCTGGAGGGCAGGCATGCCACTTAAGGTGACCGAAGTGGGCAGGAAAATAGGCTAACAGGAACCTTACGGAGTAGCACAGGGACAAATGAAAAGCTGAAGTAAACAATGCCATGCATTACTATAGGCAGGCTGGCAACCCAATACCATTCTCAAAAAGGCCCTGGGAATCCTGCTAGACAACCTGAACAAGCTGAATAGAGGTGTCATCTCAAGTGTGAGTATATGTGTCTTGAATATTTTCATTGGTTTTAGTTATTTAGTTATTCTAGATTACTTCAGCAAAGTTATTACAGATTTACATTAGTATGGGATCAAAAGTTAACAGCACTTCCCTTATGGTGGGAATACGGTTCCTTACTGCATTTTAAGGTTCATTCTACATATCTGTACTAGTTTTTTCTGTTCTCACTTTGGCTGTCAAATGCACACATACGCACATACACAGAGAGACACAGTGAAACCACCGTGAATATAATTTTGAAACAGAAGAAACACTTACTCTAAGTGTTTAAATAGTTTAGTCATGGTGTATTATAACTCCTCTAACAAAAAGCATTCTAATTCTGTGGTTCTGCAGAAGGTTATTGGAAAATTATGGTATTTTTGCTTCACAGAAAATGAGGATCTAGCATTCTCAAATACTCAAGAATGTAAAATGTAGAAAATTCCAAAGTGCTCTGCTTCAGTTAAGCTCAGATGAAAAGTGAGTACCTTGGAAAATCATGCACTAGAAGGACAAAGATGAAACAAAGAGGAATAATGACTGACCATCATGAGCAGAACTGATAAAATAATTATCATAAGTACGAATGCAATTAACCTTAACTTCACCCTGTGCTGCTATTGTTGTCTCGACTACTTTAAGTCATCATTCTCAGGATATTCTCTTCTTCTTAAAAAAGAAGACTGAATAAGAAAACAAAAAGTACCTCTCTCTAATATTTTATTAGGTGTACCTGAGGAAAAAAGAAGTCACATCTTTATGATGCTACTAAAGCTTTTACGGTAAAAAAAAAAGAAACATGCATCTCAGACACAGAGGGCGAATCTTGCCAGTTTCCTTTAACTAAGGTTAATAAAACATTCAAACTTATTGTCATTGACAGCAACCCAGATTTCTCTAGGTATTAAATCTGGTAAATTCAACATCAGCCTTAGTCATTTGTCATCTTTTGCGTAAGGACTACGTACTTGTTACAGCCTGCTGTATTCACTTCTGCTTTGTTTTCACTCAGTAGCTGAATCTTTATTTAGGCTTCCTTGAAAAGCTAATAAAATTGTTTATGTTGTTTCTACAGAAATAAAGATCTTTACATTGTTGTTCTGCATTTACATGGTTTCATTCAGAAGGGTGAACTGAGTGCTAACTGCCTTGTGCTTGTCCTGTCCCCAGGCTATTATGATTTTACATTTCCCATCCATGTGTGATTAATCACATTAAAATTTTCCAAGTAGAAACTTTGATCTCATGTCTAATAGACAAATGATAGCTTTACAAAAATACTGGGCCTGTATAATGGAAAGTATTTCTTCGTTTTCAGTTGCAACCTATTCTCAGCTACATTTTAACCAAGATTTATACTCAGCTTAGAAAGTGGGCATATTTTTTTTTTCCCAGAGGCTTAACACTATTAGCAGGAAACAAAACTGCAGTTTTTGTCAACCAAAGCAGTCTCAAAGGAAGATGAAAGTAAAAAGATAGCCAAATTCTCTACAGCTGACAATATTTTCTGAGATCATCACAGAGATCATCACAGCTGGGGCTACTATTACAGTGGTCTGTCAGTGGTTGGCACTACAATACACTGCCTTCTCAGTCTTTATGCCAAATGTGATTTGTAATAGAGAAAGAGACTGGCTCCTATAAGTAAGGCAGTGCTCGGTTAAAAGTCCCACTGAGAGACTTTATCTTTCTTGAATATTTAATCTTCTTGGAATCTGCTATCTGCCTGTCATGGTATCCCAAAATATAAGTACGGATTCTTAAAGTATCACTGAAATTGCAAAAACAGTGTGCCAAAAACTTGTTTAATGTTCTTTCTTGTTCTCATCTAATGCATTGTGTAAAATAATACACAATACAGTAAGGGCGAGAGGGGAATCCTGTGAGTCTCATTTTGCTGATGTCTTTTATGGTTTGGTATTTTGGGGATTTTCAGGGGGAGGGGGAGGTTGGGGCTTTTTATTTGTCTGGGAGTTTTTTGTTGTTGTTTTTGGTTTCTTGGGTTGTTTGGGGGTTTTTTTGCAGAAGGTTTTTCTCTGTTTGTTTGTTTTGTTTCTGTGCTGTATCTAAATATAAACCCATCTTTTTTTAGGCTCTAGTATGTATCTTACTTCGTATTGTGATATCCTTTTCCCTGTCACACTGGAGAAGCCTGCAGCTGTCTAAAGCTTAATTATGCATGAATGCAAAGCCGAGATGCTTGGCCAATAGTGCCTCAGCAGAGTATGGTTTCTCACTTGTTTTTGTTTGAATTATAATTGGGTAGATTTATATTTCCCAAACCATTCTGCCCCTTGTGCATGTTCTTCCTTGCTTCTGTTGCCTTTGTTTGAACCAGATTCTGAACAAGCCTTTCTAAATGTGAACTGTCTATTAGATCTAAGATAGGTCATTAATGGATTTGACAAATCCTTTCACCTTAAGACAGCTAAAAAAGGTACAGAAATGAGTCTCCTCCCCTATCAGTTCTACTCCAGATGGTTGGAGGTGGGGTGTTCTTTATTTTTTTTAATGAATAGCTAAATAGAAGCTGGCATCTGGGTTGAAACAAAGGAGGCTTGGAGCCAGACTTCTAAAAGGGAGGGTAGTATCAAGCAATAAAGTGCTACACCTGCTAAAGGGAAGGTAATAGAGGCACTGAAAGCGCATTTGTAGTCACAATTACCATGTATAGAAAGGCTTTAGACAATTGTTGTCAAGAAGACGTAGATAGTAAATCTATAAAGTCAACAAATAGCATTGTCAGGGATGGTAAAATATATGGCCCTTTCATTTTATATGAATGGCACAAATAGGTGACAGCAATAGCACCTATTTTCTGAGAACCCTGAACGTTCATTCAAACTTGTTCTCAGCAGCTAAGTATCTCTGTTGCTGCTCTGTCTTTTGTTAGATTTATAGTTTCAAGTCCTGCACAGTGTAAACCACACTTAAAGTCAACATCTGCATGCACATCCTTCTGAAATACATAACCAAAACCACAGAGACTTCCAAAGGAGCACTAGGGACAAGTGGCTACATCTTTGTGCTGACTGCCCTAATTCTTGGAAAATTAATCCCATTTGGAATGTGGAAAAGTGATGTTTTAAGCAATGAAAAGCTAGGAGTAGGTGTTGCTCCCAAGAAATAGTGCTACCAGCACTACCTGAAGGGTAGATGGCAAGGAGGGAATTTATTTCCCCACCATACCTTCAGATTTAAATGCTGATGCATACAGCATTATCACTCTTTAGCTTTTTTAAAGGTACAGAAGCTAGCTGGCTCCTCTCCTCTGTGATCCCAGTAGTCATCAAGCACTTCACTGGTAGGCAGACATACCTTATACACCATTTCATTTTGTGATGCAGTTCTGAAGATAGGATAGGATGTTCAAAAGGATTGAAGAGATTAATATCTCTGTCTTCCTTCTTGTCCCTTTCACAAGGAGAATTTTGCTTGGCAGAGGGCTGCCACAGTGCTCACTAAGCTCCTGCCTGCCTCCCTGTTTCCCCTCATCCACATCAGACACAAGCTGTGCTCTGAAGAATGGCAAGGGCTGTGGCATGTCCCAGCTGCTCTCTCTCTTTTGCCCAGTTTCTCCCCTCTGGTCTTTGTGAGCCTGAGCCCAGGTACTGCTTAAGAGCACCGGCCCTCATTAAAGATTCAGAACATGGGAAATTTGAATTGGCACTAAACCAATGGCCGCTGTGTCAAATGGCTCAGCATTTTGACACTTGATTCTCCGTGGATTTAGCTCTTTCTTAATGTTGGTTTAATGTGATTTTAACACTGACCTGAATGTGAACAGGGCCAGGTTTTTCTTTTATGCATCTTCCCTAGATTCTAACACACCACATCAGACTTCTGGCAAGGGTTTCTTATACCTGCAGGTGTTTTTAAATATGTATTTTTATGGAGTATAAAGGAAACAATTTTTTTTTTTTGTTCGTAATGTATTATTTCCTGCTGATCTTGACACATACCATTCAACATATGTCCTACAAGGGACTGCAGGGTAAAAAAAAATAATACCCACAATAGATAAGGACTGTTTTCCCCAGTGGATGATGGGAAAATGATTGGGTGTGCAGAGGGCAATTCCTTGCCCTCTTGAAATCTGAATCCCAGAAAGATGGAGCTTTTGTGTGTCTGTTTTAAAAGGACTGAAATCCATTTACACATCAATGTCAGCTCCTGCTAAAGAAAGCCAACATTGTTGATGTTATGCTTGTCAAATACAAATAATTTGTTTTCAAGGGGAGACAAGTACAAAGCTTCTTGTCCACTAAACAGAGCACATTAAATATGACCCTTTCTCTGGGCACATGTACACTAGCACAAGAAAGCACAGGAGATATATAATTAATATTAGCTAACACACAGTAAGGTTAATTGTTGCTTCTCTGAATACTTAATCTGCAAGCAGTTGATAAATCCCACAATGAATAAAGCAGCTCGTATTTAGGTCACACAAAGTCATTGCTGTTTTTTAATTTAAGCTGTGCACTAGATTAAAACACAAGAGTATTGCAGGAGGACAATTCAGAAGCAGTAGCAATAGGCTGTCATTTGGCGTAAAAAGTTTCCCCAGCACACCCTAGGGACATGTTAATCAAAGCTTTTTAATGGATTCAGTCTGATCTGTGACAGGCTTTGTTCCAGAGATGGCATTTGCAGGATAGAGCTGCAAGTTATCAATAAGACACAGTAATTGCTGGGAGTGATTGAGCCTTGTTCCTTAGGCTTCATACCATTCACTCCTTTTTATTATCAGTCAAGGCCAGAGATGTCTTGCAATAAGCAGTCAAGTGATGGCTTGTTTCTTTCTTTAATCCTAAACCACATAATGAAAGAAAATGAAGCAACATGAAAATTTGCATTAATTAAAAAAGTATAAAACTCATTTCTGTTTTCCTCCTGCTATGTTTTATATTATTTTTGCCAGGATTTTGTGGTAATTCTTCAGCCTCTATCATGTACTGATAAATCCTTTTTAAGCAGTCAAAGCCTTTCACTGCCTGGTTAAAGGCTTCAGTTCATCCATTGACAGTTCTTTATTAAGTTATTCATTATCTCTTGGAAATCAAAACATTGGCACAATCAGTAATAACTAGGGATAACACTTATCACCTACATGGATAGTTAGCCCTGCATCCATTTAGGAAAGATAACTCCCAACACTGAAATGAAAATTCTTCAGTGCTATTCAAGAAGGTAATAGAAACCCAACATTTTTATATAGTGAAGGGTCATAATCCTCCCTTTATGGCACCACAGTCATTCCCATAGCAACACATTATACCTAAACCCACTAGGGATTATGACCTCTCAGTATGAACAAACAGAAGGAAAAGTTGTTTAGAAGAGAAGCAATCTCTTTGATTAGCAAAAGGCAACCCCAAGATCCTGTGTGCGCAAGCATAGGACAGCAGCTAAATTTAATTTTGTTTTAAGTATGAACGGACAACAAAATGACTGTTAAAATCAGATTTGTCGGTTTCAATGAGGGTTTGTTTTGTGCAGCAACAGAACAAACTGTAATGGATTTTGCTCACTGCATTTACCTTTTTCTGGATTATGTTTGTTGGAAATCAGGTTAAGGTTTATTTATTCTAGTAACCTTATTCTTGATGAAACTTTGTGATATTAACAGCTGAAAGCTACCACCTGAAGGCAAAGAGAGATGGGGAGTAAGAATTTGTCCTGTCTTACTGCTTTTACTCTCCAGTAAATAAACAGTTATTGTTGAAATTAAAGATGACCAAAATATGTACTTTTGAGGCTGTCTGATGAAAGAAATGTTTTTGTTGATACTTTCTTGAAATATATTTCATAAATAGCAAAAAAAAAAAAAAAAAAAAAAAGAGATAAAGTATTGCATTATTTTGAAATATTTAATGTGCTAGATTAAGTCTTGTTTTACTTCTAATGTTTGCAATTAACAGGCATTTTTGCATATCTCCTTTTTAATTGAAACCATCAAACTCTGAACAGATTACTTTACATTTTTTATTGTAAAAACCTGATTTTTTTTATATTCAGCTTTAAACTGTTGGGGAGTGTCAGAGTTTCTTATGAAGAAATAAAAGTAACATATACATATGTAATATAATAATATATAACATCTCTGCCCATTAATTATGTTTTTACTTCACAAGGAAATTATTTGCTATATATAACAATATTGTGAAATTTTCAGTTTGAAAACACCAGAGATACCAATATTAGGTTCTTCTCTGTGTTAGCTGTGTTGGCAAAATTTAAAAATCTGTTTGACATATTTAGAGACTGAAAAATTCATACATGTAAATTATATAAAAATTTACAAAACTTTGATTTTCCTTCATCTTTAAAACTGCTCAGTTTTCATATAGTATTGCTGTAGATATTTCCAATAATTTCAAAGCAAGACACTCTCTCTTAAACACAGGAGCAGTCTGTATCATATTCTGCCATATCACAATGTGTATATGTTCACAGTTCTTAAGTGTTAAAGATGTGAACAGTTCATGAGACATTCTGCATTCACCACATAAAAACTGAAGCGCTTCCACTGAGAACAAGCATTCTCCTGATAATATGTATTAAGTTGTCATTTTCTGCTCTCTTTAAGCTGCACTTCATGTAGTAGGCATATGGGCAAGAGAGGTCATGATGCATTGGCTAGGACACTTGGAATATAACTTATGACCAGTCCCTGTATCTTCTGCTTTGCTTTATGAGACTATTGCATAATGCAAACATTGATATCTTGTTTTAACCTGAACTTTCAAAAGGAGAATTTATTCCTTAAAATGTTTGTTTAGGGATTTTTGGGCTTTTTCCCGTAAGTTTCTAAAATACTCAGATTTCTTTTTTTGTGAAAATACTGAATTTTCAATAATACACATCTAGACTTGGTAGAAAACATTTATGTGATATTTGCCTGTTTAAAAAAAAAAAAAAAAACAAAACTGGATATTTCAATGTAAGGAAATATTTTCTAGACATTAGAATGTGCTTATACAGGGCAATAATTATTTAGCTACTACTGTTTAAAAGCTTGCCAACAAAACCAAGAAAATTTTGGGGTTTTTTATGATCTACTACAAAGCAAATTCACTTTTAATTTGCCTTTGACAATGTCCAGTTAACAAAAGATAGGGATTTAGATGAAGCCTTTGTCCTAAGCATAGCAATGTAGAAAGACCATAATCATTGTAGTAAAGGTCCAAAAGTTGTTTCAGATAGATTATTCATTGTTCTTAAATTCTATGCTCTAATGGTCTCATACCATTGCTTCAAATTTGGAATGTCAGTGCAAAATTATAATTGGAATGACTGTTAAATTCAATTCAATAGAAAAGTGGTGGAAAAAAGGCGGAGTTGCACAAAAGGATTTATTATTGTTATACACTGCTGCCAATATTATAATAATAATAATATAATTATTATTATTATTATTATCATCATCATATTTATTTGTTTATTTATTTATTTATCTGGGGTTTTTTAATTTATGCTAAAATGTCTCACAGAGAAAGATTTGCATTAAGTGAAACTTTCTGGTGCTTCCAGTGCAAGTTTTTAGATCCTGCATCCTAGAATGAAACTACACAACTTTTCATTTTTTACATATTTAGACATGATATACATCCTAAGGGCCACGGCTTCATTTGATCAAGAGTGTAAAGCTGTTTGTCTGAGATCATAGTTCCTAAGGAGGCCTGGAAACATTTTGAGCTTTTAAAAGTCTCTTCTAAACTTCACACTTCTAATAATCAGATTCAAGCATATTGTGATAATAATATATCCTTTACCTCTGTATGTCTAAGATGATTATTTTTTCGTCAAATACTCAGTCAAGGAAGAAAACACTTTCACAATATGAAGGTCAGGGGGACAGTTTCTGATCCAACTGACTATGGTGCAATTCCAGAGCAACTCTGATCATTTCAGTGGTGTTCACTTTGGATATAACAGATGTGGCTGAGTCAAATTTAGCCCAAGGTTTTATTAAAAACTAATTAAATTATGTACTTACACAGCACATGCAGACATTCAAGGGGAGATAAGAAGAGTCTGGGAGGGAGAAGCTAATATGAGATGCCAAACTACAAGGTGATTTTTCTGCAATGACACAATACACGTTTAACTCTCCCTCTCATCTCGTGATCTCCACCCTCCCACCTCCCAGTCCAGCTCAAAACATTTATATTTGGTATCTTTGATCCTTGTCCTGCCTTCAAACCCTTTACTGCCAAGGCCTGTATTTCTACAGACATTTATTTTGGTGAAATACTGCAGAGGAGGAGGCAGGCATGCCTGTGAGTTTTCTTGCAGGACAGAAGATTATAGATTTAATATTATCAACCAAAATCTTCCTCGCTCTATTGTCAGCCACAAAATAGAACTTCAACATTTAATTTTAGCTATTTATGGGCAGGGAAAACAATTTTTTATAGCCTGTTTCTTTTCCCTCACCTGTTTTTTCATGGAGATGACAACCAGAGCTTTTTCAAAAGGTTTGTGTGTCACACAATTTTTCTGCAGAACTGAAATTTTAAAGCAAAGGAAGATATCTTGGAAAGGACTTTGTAAAACAAGAAAATGGGACTAATAGACTCCTGATGAAAAAATAAAATTATTAAAGATATTCTAGCAGATGTCTATTATATGTCCTGGCTTTGCTGGGACTGAACCTTTCGCATCCCAGTAACTTAAATGAGAGCTGAGTGTACTCAGTCCTGCCAAAGAAGAACTGAATCCCTTTTTATGCACGGTGAGATGTTTATGCTGGCTGTTGGAAGAGATACAGAGGGAAACTACTCTATGTGGTTTAGGAATGCAGTCTCATAAAAGAGGTATGAAGTGCAATGCCTCAGGAATTTAGGAGAAACCATTGGAGAGAGGCAGTGTGACAGGATGTCAACGTAAAATTTTGACTGAAAAAGAACAATGAATTCTGCCTAAAATACAGTGGTTTATTGCCCTGCTAGTGCTATAAAAACTTGAGTTTCTATTGGTTCCATATAACATTTGAACACTTTATATATTTACAAATGTATTGTAAATACTCCTGGTTCCCATGGGAAGACAGAAAAGCTTGTACTTTCCTTTTTTTGCTTTTAAGTGGAGTGCCAGATACTGTCAGCTTTCAAGATACTTCAGTATCTACTTAGACAAAAAATTACACAGTAGCACAATTCTGCTACTCCCATAAATTTGGCAGTAAATCCCCAAATCCCCAATGATCAGAGTAGATGTCTAAAAAATAGCTGGGTTTTGGATTTTATGGGTTTTGTTTGGGGGTTTTTTGGTGGTAGTGGTGGTGGTGCTGGGAATTTTGTGATATTTTGAATGACTGCAAGTGGCTTGCCTAGGATCAGACAAGGTAACTGTTCTAGTGCTAGGACACTAAAGCATCCTCCTCTGACTGCAGGAACTCAGAAAGAAATTTATTATAAGTCCATGCAAATTTACCAAGGAGACGTTATCCTCTCCCCTTTTTCTCCACCTGATGCTGTGAGTAATTTGTATTGTCTCCTGTGTCACAGCTGAGCATAGGTGAAGCATTGGAGGTCACAGACTAATGCTATAAGGAACACAAGTGCTGAAAAAAAGCAGCAAATGGAGCTGAGGAACAAAGGAGATTTAGTACAGGAATAGTACATGCTGTCAAAAGCAAAATGTTAGCAAAACTGAAAGTTTGACTGCATACATATATTTGAAATGGATTTTCTCATAAAACTGTGTTTGACACAAATTTATTTCCTTTCTAATTTTCCATCTGAGTTAACACTGAGATAAGATCATGGCTGCGAGGGAAGGCAGAGTTGTCCCTGCCATGCTACAAAAATAACAGGTTACAGTACATGTATTTACAAGTCTACAAAATTCTACCCTTTTTTTTAAGCCAAGATAAATTATTCTTTGATGTATATAATTCTTAGAAGTGATTTCATGAGATCTAATAGTCTTTTAGAAAGCAACTAATTACATACATTGAAAGATATTTAGTCGTTGAGACATCCTATTCCAGAGTCTAATTTGATGTGGTGTTGGATTTGGAAATGTAATCATGCAAGGAGAAGGTTTGACTGCATGCAATAAGGCATGAGATCCCTTCAGTTTCAGAATATTGTTCTAAAGGCTAAAAGCAGAAGAGAAAGGAGAAATAGTCTAACACAAAGATGTGAGATAGGCTAAAACTTAATTATATAATAATAAAATGCTATTATTGCAATTTTATTCATACAAGTTTTTAATTAGGATGGGGGTATTTTTATCGCCATCTTTTCCATCAGCTTAAAGGAGGGATCATAGAACCCTTAAGGTTGGAAACAATCTCTAAGACCATCTAGTCTAGCCACTGACCTAGCACTACCATGTTTATTGCTAAATCATGTCCCAGGCATCACATCCACATGCTTTTTTGAACATGTTCATGCATGTTTTTTTCCATCGCATCCCCAGGCAGGCTGTTCCAATGCCCCCCAGCCTTTTAGTGGAGAATTTTTTCCTAATATCCGACCTAAACTTCCCCTACCACAGCTTGCACCTCTGTCCACTTGTCCTGTTGCTGGTTGCCTGGGAGGAGAGACCAACCCCCATCTTGCCACAGCCACTTTTCAGGCAGTTGTAGAGAGTGATAAGGGCACCCCCGAGCCTCCTTTTCTCCAGGCTAAACATCCCCAGCTCCTTCAGCCCCTCTTTATAGGAAAGATCGTTCCCCAGTGTCACTGCCCTGGACTTGCTCCAGTGCCCCTATGTCCTTCTTGTTGTGAAGGGCCCAAGACTGGACATGGCACTGGAGGCATGGCCTCACCAGTGCCCAATATAGGGCAAATCAGGTCATTGCCCTGATCCTGCTGGCCACATTATTGCTGATACAGGTCAAGGTGCAATTTCCCTTCTTGGCCACCTGGGCTGGCACATGTTCAGCTGCTGTCAACAAGAACCCTCAGATACTTTTTTATCAGGCAGCTTTCCAGCAATTCTGCCCCATCCAATAGCACTGCCTGGCATTGCTGTGGTCAGAGGGAAAAACCTTAAAATTTATTTGCCTTATTATTTGCCTTCCTCATCCAGTTGGCCTCAGCCCATTGATAGAGCCTGTCCAGATCCCTCTGCTGATCCTTCTTGCAGTCCAGCAGATCAATGCTCCTGCCCAACTTGGAGTCCCTTGAAAACTGACTGAGGGGGTACTCCATCCCCACATCTAGATCATGGGTAAAGGTATTGAACAGGGCTGCTTGTCCCCAGTACTGAGCCCTGGTGAATGGAAAACTTGTGACCAGCCACAAGCTGGATGTAACTCCACCATGCACCATCCAGGCAGATTTTTACCCAGTGAACAGTACACCCTTTCAAGCCATGAGCCACCAGTTTCTTCAGGAGAATGTGTGGGAAATGGTGTTAGAGGTTTCACAAAAGCCCAGGTATGCACATCCACTGCCTTTTCCTCATCTGCTAAGTAGATCACCTCGTCATAAAAGGAGATCAGGCTGGTCAAGCAGTCTGTCTTAAACCCATGTTGGATCCCCTGCTTGTTTTGTGCGTGCCACGTGACAGCACCCAAAATGAGCTAGCCTATGGACCTCCCCAACACCAAGAGCAGGCTGACAGGCCTGCAATGCCCCTGATCCTCCTTCCAAATCTTCTTGCAGATGGACACCACCCTGGGTGGCCTCCAGTCTGCCGTGACATTCCCAGTTGCCCATAATGGCAAATGATTGAAAGTGTTTCTCTTGCCAACCCCCTCAGAAGCCATGGGTAGACCCTTTTCAACCCCCTAAATTTGTGTGTCCACCTGGATTTCCACCTGAATTATGTGGCTTCATTCCACTTCCTGTAACTGTCTTCCAGCTCCAGGGTCTGGGTGCCCAGGGGACAACTCATGTTACTGTCAAGGACTGAGGCAAAAAAAGCATTATTACCTCCACCACAGTGATATTTCCTTCTGTGTACTGTAAAGAGTGGTAGTTCTCCTTAGCCCTTGTTTAGGTACTGATGATTTTTTATTTTAAATCTTTTACAGCAACAGCCTGTACATGTGCAAATGTAACAATAAAACTGTTCACTCCTGGGATTTTTGTCATGTGCAGTAGAAGGGTATATGTTTGACCTACTGGGATATCATTAAGCAAAACAAGTAATATGTCTGCTATTATATTTATTAAAAATATGAATGATGCTCAGAAGGATGCTTTTAAATTGATTTGGGAGAACAAAACACTAAATATTAAGAAATGCAGCCAGTCCATTTCCTTCAATGGCTCCTGTGTTTTGCTGATCATTTCAGAAGGAAATAAATGACCCTGCAAGGAAAGTATTACAACCTTGGCTGAAAGAAAAATAAGTATGTGCCAGAAGATGCAAAATTCTTCTTACTTATTTCAAGTGTTTACACATATTTTAATGGTTAATGTTACATTACAATGAATTTTCTAGTCAAATGACATTCACATCAATGTCAAGCTAATCTTAGAACTCAGACTTCTGCTGTGGTAAAAGTTCTTTGGTCCAAATAAATATTGCTTTTTATTATTCCACAAAACAATCATTACCCTGAGGTGCTAAAAGAGAAGACATTAATCATGAACAGCATTTTCTGTCTCCTTGCATTCAGTTCAAATTCTTAGGATGAAGAAGTTGAACTCCTCTGGTGAGAACATCTTTCAAATTCTATGGTCCAATTTTGTTTCTTTAAGTTTTTCTTAAGGTCATTTCTTTCAGGTCTTCATTTAAGATCATTTTCCTTATTGTATTTTATACTCACACTCTTACATTTATTTATAAATATTTGAATTATTTTCCCCTATTACTTCTAGGCAGCGGTCCATTGAAATTTCTGATTGTATTTGTTCTACTGAGGCATTGTGTGTAGCAAAAGTGGTGAAGATGTTTCTTGGCCTTTGTATTTTATAGATGTAAAAGAGGCCATTTTGGAGGAGCTAGAGACTGAATTCCACTGTCTTTGTGCAGAAAGACATACAGGTTCTTCACACTGACCTCAGATGTATCTTAGAGTGTGGTCTGGCACTGCTCCTTGGAGCATTGAGCATGAGCTGTTTCCACTTGTAGAGAATATTGTTCCTCCATGTCACATCATCCTGTCCCTTTGTCAACACCTCCAAACAACACTTCAGGGGAAACTCGGATGCCTGGGATAGTCTGAGACCACCTAGCAGTAAACAGAGGAGAGTCTGTGCCTCCCTGCTCCTCTCCCAGCCACGAGCTTAACCTCTCGCTGCTGACACCTCCAGAGTCCTTGTCCTACCCTCAGCTGATCAGGCAGAAAATAAGCCATATAAAAAAATAAATAATTTCTGTACTTTGTACTGCTTTAGTTCTAAAATATCTGTCTACCTCACACTAATTCATAAATGAGAACCCACATGGAGAAAGGAATTGAAAAACAACTTGAAAAAAAAAAAATCTAAAATATTTTCTCTTTCCATAATGAAAGTACTGCTAAGTTTCTGCCTCCTAATGATTTCCATCTGTGCATCCAGGATTTGAAAATACTAAAACTGTCATACAATCCCCTAGATATAAATTTAAATACAATTCCAAACAGACCTATGTTCTTCTATTCCATTGATGTTTATCTCTTTATCACTCCTTCATCCAGCTGCATCTTGTTAATGATAAAACAGAAAGACTTTGAAAGGATTTTGAAATCATTAATTTAAATGTTAGCACCTTAAGATGAGTTCTTGTAGTCAGGGTAAGCACCAAATTTGCTTAGGTTTTTTAGCTAGAGACTTACTAGCTAATGACAGGAAGATCTCTTTCATGTGTAAAAGAATAATACAATCTGTGGAGTTGATGTGAGACTTGGAAGGGCACTCCCACAACCTCCTCCATTTCTGGGAAAACAAATGTTAAAACAAATATGTAGCTAGTTCAAAGGACTGTGTAGGTAAGGTTATACAAGTTCTTTGTCCTGTTAGTTCTTAGGTCTCCTTGTTGGGATGATTCTGTGTTCAGAGTCGCTATTCTGAATTATCAGGACAGTCACTGTGATAGTTAGTATCCAAATGAACAAAACTACACAATATGAATGACATTATGTGTTTTCTTCCAAGGCACTAGCATCCATGTAAGAATGCCAAGTCTTTGCAAAAGGCTTTCAAAAATCAATACATTTGCAATCTCTATAAAGTGACAAGAAATCAGATGACAATAAAATTACCATGTAGTACACATATGCACACACCCCACGTAAATCTAGCTTGACTTCTGGATACCCTTAAATTAAAAATAAATTTAGCTGTGCTTTTGCCTGAAGAAAACAGGAACTTCTCACAGATGGTGTGCATTATTTTCCAGGCTACACCATGTCTATACCCAGCTGCTCTAACCAAAGAGAATAAAAAAGGAAACTCATCCTTTTTATCTGATAATAACTCATAATGGTCATGGTCATGTTTTGTAAATAAAAACATAAATTTGAATAAACTTCAAAAATTTTGACAATATATCTCATATAGCATTCATGATACATAAAGAGGAAATGTGAAAAAATATTTTACTGCATGGAAATATGCCTGTTCAAATGAATTTTTATTTTGGTGACAGGTATACAAGCAGTTACTACAGCACACAGAATTTCATAAAGATTTGTGATGCTCTTACTATATTCTTTGCAGCTCAGGAACAAGCATTTGCATATAGGTGAGCAGAAGTAAAATTTTGTGCAAGAAAACTTCCATTTCTCTGTGTGTCCAGGCAATGAGTAGACAATAATTGAAGAGAAGGTAGGTCACATTCACACTGTGAGTACATATGGGTAAATTTTGTCTTTTTTTCTTTTCACAAAGACACTTGTAATTGTGCAACTGTGCAGAAATTGTTTGTTTCTACCTTACATGCACAAAACCTCAGTGAACAGAGTGAAATATCTGAATGCAGTATACTGTAAGTGCTTTATTGTAAGCTTTAGTAACTACATCATAGATAATCAGAAATGACTGTATTGTGACTCGGCTGAGGCTTTAGTCTCAGGTTGGTTTAATTATATGATTGTTTAATACACAGACTTGCCTGCAGCTTTATGTGAGAAAGTCTTGAAGAACATTCACCTGCTTTCCCAAATACCTCCTTTTAGAATTAACCTCCTCAGGCTCTCCGTTGCACTGGCTGGGAGTCAGGCTCAGTATGAGAACAGTACAGAACAAGACACACTGCTGAGTTTCTCTCAGCTATGCTGAGAAGGAGCTCATTTCTCCCCTTTGAAGACTAGCCTCAACTACATCAAATAAAGATTAGGAGAACCTGCCTGATATCATTAGCAAAAATTAGGTAAATTGTCATGATTACTTATTTTATTGTTTTTTGAAAACTCTTAAGTCATGCTAGAAAGAAAGAGCAATGGAAATGTGTGTTGTTACCATCCATCATGATCTGAGGCTTAAATTAGTATCTCTAAATTGCAGCAGGAACATAATTGCTAACTACTTAATATTTTATTTCATATAATACTTTCCTATTTCCCTCTAAGCTGTCCTCTTCTCTTGATTGCCTGCTTTTTTCCTTTCTTAGGCTTAAATTCTAAACACCCGGCTCAGAAATGCTCTTCCTCTTAATTTTTCCCCTGAAAATTTCCCTAAAATCATGTCTTCTTCTTGCAGAGACACTCATTTCCAAAGCACAAGGATAATGGTCAACTCTGACAATGCAGGGTGTCATTATTGAGAGCGTGAAAGATACCTGTTTAACATGAATAGACTGAGCAAAGATATGAAACTTTTCCTTCAAGAGAAATAGATTTACATAGGTTTCCACCCTGAAAAAAAGGGATAAATGGGGCCATGAGGCCAGAAAAATTGTAGAGATTCATTAAGCTCTGTGTCATAAAGAAACTGAATAGGAAAATATTTTCTGTTTCTTGTAATAGAGACTTTGACCTTATAATAACATAGAAATTAAAGAAAAGCACCAGATTCAAAACAAACTAAAGGAAGCATTTTTCAAACAATATGTAATTATGGTCTAAAACTGCTTTCCTCAGGTGACAGTCGGCTGTGTCTCAAAAAGATCAAATTAATATTTAAAAAAAGACAAACAAAAACTTTTTCTTAGCTCATCACATGAATTCAGCTGAGTGTTTTGAAGGCTATTATCATCTCTGGGAAGAAAGTAAGTCCCAAATATTTCTAGAAAATTGCAGCAGGACAAAAGAAGTATCGAAGTTGAAAAGTAACTTTTTCCTTTTCTTGTCACAGTTTTATTTGGTAAGAGAGTTTTAGTGAGACTGTATTGAGTTTATTTGATTGTCAATATTTTTGTATCTGCTGATGAAGCAGAGAAAGAGAAATTCAGGAATTCTGGCCTGCTTCTTTAATTAAATTTTGTTACCCTATGTAAAAATTAAAGGATTGCTATCTTGAGCCCAGTTCCTATGACTTTCTAATTAATAGGCAAATTCACAGGCAGAAACAAACCTATTGAGAAAATTAAAATTAATATTTGTAAAATATTAGCTGATTGAAAATCAATGCAGCTTTTAAAGGTCAAACTTATCCAGTGGCATGTGCCTCTAATGGCATGAGTGCACCCTGCATAGACTAATGGGACAGTTCCAAAACAGCATTCTTGCCATTCACTGGAAGATAAGAAAGAAATTAAATTTCATGTCCAACAGATCTCTTAGTACCTGACAGTTTTAGGGACAGTAATTTCTCAGGGTTTTCTGCTTACACCTGTTTGATCAAAGGTGATGGCAGTGATTTGTGGATTTATGGGTGAGCAAGGTAGGAAACATACTGCAAATTAACTCATGCAGTACCTATCAGAACACCCCTAACATCTTTCCTTTCCTTCCTCATTCATCCTGTTTTTAAGGGTCATTTGTTCTTTTGGTGAGATGAATGGTTTTGCACCAGATTAACAGATTTTCAAACACTTCAAACTCTTGTTTTGTGAAAGTGAGAGCAATAATACCATTAAAAATGTCCAGGCACAACCAGAACACCCCAACAGATGTTTGACCTTCTCATCAAAAAACTCTTTCCAACTCCTCAAGCACCTTTCTGAATCATTTTATGGGAGGTCCTGTGGAATATGGCCAAACTGTTGTAACTTAAAATAGGAAGAAACAGGAAGAAGCTTTTGAGAACAGCTGAGTACAGCTGTTCTTTATCTACAAACTAATTAAAAAAAAACATTTCTGAGACTTTTGTGTGTTGTTACTATTTCCTAGGAATTTATTCTCCAAAATTTGGAATTGAGTTTTCTTCATTAAATGGTATCAAATGACCTCCTTCCTAATTACTTCTTGACAGTCCAAACACTGTGCAGGAAAGCATATGAAATTAATGGACAAATATCAAAGAATTCAATTGTGAACCCAACCCAGATGTGTTGGGTTTTTTTAATAACTGAGGTTCTTACCCATTCATTGTGATCATATAAATCCTTTTCCCTGATTTTCTTTTTCTTGCTTTGTTTTTTTTTTTATTCTATCCTTCTTACCATTGAAATATATTTTTGTGAATTCCACAGGTGGCAAAAGCTCTTAATCCCATTCTTCTAATTCCACTGCAAAAGAGTAGAGAGACTCTGTTTTGCACAGTGGACTAGACCTCTAACCCTCTAACCTCCAACCTCTTTGGTTATACTTAATAACACCTACTCCAGTCACTAGAGCTGCTCTGGGAAAATTGTTTCTGGTGGAGAAAGAGGGGAAAAAATAGGTCTAAGTATGTTTCCCTGTGCAATTATTTTTTTCTTTAGCAACAAGAAAATCAAAAGCATTATGTTTCAGTCTTTGGATATTGGCCTTTGATTCTTTCATTTCTCTGCTATTTCAGTGAAATAAAAAAGGAAATGAGAGACAGGCAAAGATGACAAAAACTGAATAGCCAACTCTTTGAGATATTTTTTCACCAACTCTAAATATTATTTTGAAAAACTCTTAAACTTTATAGCCTAAAGGTCAAAAGTTTACCTTTATGAACTTAAAAATCTGTTTTTCATTATGTTAAGAAAATGTGGACAAAAATATACAGGGTAATCCCAACAATTACATACATCTAGCAAGAATTATTTCCATCTTGAATTAAATAGATAACTGAACAAGGGAAAACAAATCTAAATTCTGTCAAAGCACACAGGTGTAAGGAAACCTCCATTTCAGCTAATTAATGCAGAAAAATAGTAGCGTCTTCTAGGGTGCTACTCATCTTGACCTAGTGTAAACATCTGAAATAACTGCTTTTAGGGTGCAATGTTTATAATATGTTACTTTCAGCTGACAGTAGGGGAGCACAAAGTGACTTAGACAAATGTGTGATGTAGGTTTCTAAAGGTGAGGGACATGCAAACCCTGTTAGAAAAGTAAAGTATCAGTGTTGGTAGACACCATGAAACTTAGCACAGTCTCTGTGCCTAATAAACCACACTGAACTGCTGGAAAGACTGTGTGGGGTTTTAAAGGCATAAAGGAATAAATAAGTATTTTCTGAATATGAGAGAAAAGAATGGGTAGTTTGCTTTTTTCTTTCTTTTCTGTGCAAAATTTTCTAGAGTTGAAGGTGTTTTGATATCTCTCTAACCTAGCCAGAAACACAAGATAAGGAGCCAAGGTATTTAGTGATGGACAGTTTACTTTGATATTTTTATCCTTATGAGTTTAGTGAACACAATAGAACAGAGGTTCCTAGTAGGTTGATTCAGGAGCTTTGTGAATTTTGCTTACTTCTGGCTGTCTAAATTATATAGTCTTTAGCACAAAGGCTATGTTTTTAGATCTACATTTCTACATAGCCTAGCACTGCACAGCCCTGATTTTTGTCTGTGTTTGGCTACACTACCAGAGTAATAATAGTAGTAGTAATAATAATAATAATAATAATAATAATAATAATAATAATAATAGTAGTAGTAGTAGTAGTAGTAATAATAATGTAATGATTATCGTAATAATGCTTAGTCTTACGATGTCTTATGCAGTCCCCTTCATATTATGCAAACAAGTTTATATACAATTTTGTTAAGAGAAAGAAAATGGTTTGACACTCAGTAAAGCAAGAAGTTTTGAATTACATAGATGTAGAGCTGCCATGAACACGCAAAACATTGTGACCACTGTCACAAATAATTGAATTGAAACAGGCTGGCCATAAAATAATGAATTGTCAGTACAGAAAGTCATTGTGATGCCAGCTATAAATACCAAATGTAACTTAAATTCATCCTTAAAATGGTCCTGTCAAGTAATTTTTATTGAGGTAATATGCTCGAAACTGTCCTTGATTCTCATCAGGTTTCTACATACAACCTGTGAAATAGCAGTTTTAAAATTTGAGATACTGTCTGTATTATTAGGTACCAATTTGAACATAAAATAGGATGAAACTAATCTTACATTTGCAATGTTCTTCAGCTGTTTTGTGATTATTGTGGAAAACGCTGGCAGATTCTTTTGTTGTTGACATCAGAAGTGGGGGTCACTCTGGGCCTGCTGAGTACATTCTGAGCTCAAGCAAAAATTGATTTCCTTTTTTTAAAAAGCAGCTGGCATTACAATGAGTAGCTTTCTTTCGATTTTTCTTTTCCACTGAAGCATTCAGTGAATGCAGCAGGCATAATAGGCTGAAGTAAACAGTGTCAGGTTCTGTTATATCAAGAGCTCTTTTAAACTAAGCAGACAAGCTATCATCAGTGCCTGAAACCCTGTAAATGGCAGCAGAGACTGAAAATGAGTTTGTTTCCTGACAAGTGTTTTGACGACATTTTGAAGAATAGAAGGAGATGCTTTGCTAATTACTGTGGCTGCCACATGTTCAGTCATGATACTGTTTCGTTAATGAGCAAATATAAACAGCCTGTGTAAGGAAGTAATAGAATTAGGGATTCAATGAAATATGTGCCAGCGACTCAGACCATCATAAATAAGCAAAATATAGACATATCCCCTTTCGTTTTGCCTGTGTTCACCTTTATTCATTGAAGGAGCCAGTACACGTTTCAGATGCTTTGCTAAAGCAAGTCTGTGGCAGGGCAAGCTAAGAACAAGCACAGAAAGGATAGAGGTGATTTTTCTATCAATAAATTCACAAGTTTGGGGTGGATATCCTTTGACAGGAGTGCAAATTAAAAACAAAAGCAGCATTTATAGCAAGAGGTTCAATCTGTTTTTCTGCACACAGTCTAGCTCCAGTCTTGGTGAGGTATTGCATTAGAAGACTTTCAAAAGTACAGGCAATTGAGATTTGACATGTTGCAGCAATAGTCTTAATAATGCATGAAAAAATCACTGCTGAAAAGTAGTGCTTCAGCTGACCACTACCCTTTCTGCAGTGGGCTTAAACAAGGGAAAGGTTTGGATAGATTCAGAGCTGGGTCCAACTAGTAGAGCAGCTTTTCAATCAATAAGAAAAATACTTGGACAAATAAAAACAAAATACACACATGGAGTGTAGATACATATATATATATATATATATATATAAAACATATATTTTTTTAAATTTGAGCTATCGAGTTGCCAAGAACAAGATCTTAGTGGATGCTGCCTGTTCCCACTGTAGGACAGAGTCTTCTTGTTTTATTAATCTCTGGAAATCAAAGAAGAATATGTCTTTTGTGTCATGTATCTGTCCTTTTATGACACATAATACAGGGACATATAGTGACCTTCCTTTTTGCAGATGGCAGGGAGGAAAGGAGATGTCTCTGTTTTGTGGAATTCCTGGAATTTTGTTTACGTATAGTCCCTAGAAGTGTTTATGTATGGGCATATCCAAAGGCTATGTTCTCCTTTGAGAGAGAATATTCTCAAAGCTTCTCTGGTGTCCTGCAATTGTCAGTTCCAACCCCCTGCCTTGCTCTTCTTTACTTTCTTCCAAAGTACACATGCTGCTTGTCAAGCTAGAACAATTCATGTTAAAAAAATCTATTTGGAAAAAATGTATTAAAACATCCACACTAATTTAAAATGTTATCGATATATTTTTTAGTAAAATATGTATTTTTCTTTATGTACTTTGACCCTCTTGAAACACTGGTAAGACAGCATGACTGAATGATCTCATGAATAGTTCATGAGAAGACATTACCTGAATATTCTGTAAATGGGGAAATGGGGAATGGGGAAAGCATGTTAAGATATTAAGGTGAAAATATCAAAGTGATAAAGTGGCTGATAAAGAAAACTGACTTTCAGAGAGCTTAAGCACTACAAGTCAGATCAAACTGAGCACTAGTTATAAAATTAGATATAAGGTGGGATGGAAATATACTGAAGTTGCATATATGAAAGGTCCCATCTCAGTATTTAACTTGGGTATGGTGTTTTTTCTGATCTATTTTTTTAGTCCTTGCCTTCCAAAGCTTTGTTAAATTATTGTTTGTTACTACATAGAGCCAGAAAAACCCATAACTGGGATATATATATATATATATGTGTGTGTGTGTATATATATATATATATATATATATATATTCACACACATATATATATCTGTTGTAAGAAAAATGTCAAGAATATCAATGAAAAAATAAATATCCTAAATGTAGTTATAAACTACTCATGTAGGTTCAAAAGTCTCTTACTTTGTTTTTACTCACTGAAGTTACAGATGGAGCAAGAGATTATAGTCTTTTGACTGGAATTGATCTCTTTCCTTGCTATGAGAGGTGGCTGCCCCTTACCACTCAGTGTGTAGACAAGTTTAGAATTGATTCTTGATTTCTAAGTAACTATAAAACTAATTACTAGATTAGTTATTAAGATTTATATTAGAAATCCTAGAGCTGGAATCTAGTGTTAGGACCACTGTATTTCTGGAGCCTCTGGGGAGTCTTTGAACAGAGAGCTTAAAATACAATTTCTTTTTTGACATTAATGCTGGGTTCCAGGACATTACATTACTGCCAGAGCATACAAGAAGACAGGCTGACATTTTCAAACAGTACTGAAAGGATTTCAACAATTTATATGAATCTTCTGTTGTTTTTACCATAAGCCTCAGGAAAACAGATACAAATTATTTCTTCTAGAGATTTGTAAGACTTTCCCTGCATAAAAGTGGTCCCTTTATAAATTAAGAGTTTTGTTTGCTCTTTTGTAGAGATGCACTGCAACGAAATAATGGCATTTATGCTTAAAATTTTCATCCCATTATGTGCTTGACCATATAGTACTTGCACTAAAATAATGGGTAATGTTGAGAACTTGATCTTGACCAAAAAGAAATTGTACAAACAAATGTAAGAGGTATTATTTCATACCAGCCTTCTGTTTTGGTGTGGGTATTTTTAACGACATCTACATTTGTTACAATCCTGTCAGCTACAGTTCAAGCTGCTCTTTTTGACCCAATACAGTAATCTGCCTGGAGAGCACTGCAAATAATTGTCAGGCTACATGACTTTTGGATCTGATGCCACAAAACACAGGATGTCTTGTAGAACTGCTCAGTGTGACCTGTTTATTTGGGACAGGAGATAGTATCATCAGATGATACTTTTATCATTAAATGTGGGATCAATGATACTGCTGTAAATTTTGTCTTTCCAGAAGTCTGTAAGGCTGCAGTCTTTTGTTCATATACATATTAACCTTTCCTTTTTATTGTTGGTTTTTTTGGCCCCTGAGTCCAAAACTTATTGACCTGGGGTTGTATTTTTCTCTGAGTTTCCATAAATGAGGAGATACTTCATACTTTCTTAGTAATGACACCTCTCTTTGTTAGCAGGATGTCTGAGCTTTATTCTCATGGCCAGACTTGACACAAGGAACAGGGGGAACTGTGGCTGCAGAACACATTGTAGTATGGTTTTGCAAAAGAAATCTTTCTTTGCCCGTATATAGTGGTCTTTAGAGTGTCTCTCTGTGGCAGAGATCCAAGACTGAAGATGTAACCCTACAAGTGTGATTTTGGAGAACCAACACTGTCTCTGAGCCATGGTTACGATGTCTATGACAAAGCTAGTGAGTTGCTGTTTCTTTTCCCAAAGACAGCATTCACACAGGATTAGGGTTTGTGCTTCTGGTGACAAGCTGCACTTAAGAATATATTCTATGTACACATCTGAACAGAAAATAAATTTATAATAATTATATTTTCTTTCAGTTTTCTAAGGGAAAAAAGGATTTATTCAAGGGTAATTTAGAGGTCATCTGAGTCCTTCCAGGATGACCCTTTTGGCTGACTTGGTGCTACGGACAGCTTCTGAGAATAATTTTATTATAAATATTGTAGTCAAATGGCACCCTCTGAGTATGGAGTCTGGACCTCACATGTCCTGAAAATGGGGTAACAAGAGGTTTTCCTTCTTTCCCTGCAATTTTACTGTGGCACCAAAAATCTGTTCGAAAATTTGATTTTTGTCATATGTTGGGGAAGACATACCAAGCAGGCATTTCTGAGTGCTTGTATTTCTGAGAAGAATGTAATTACTGAGGAAATTAACTTCACGGCCAAATGTTGTGGTGTCATGATAATTTAGAGTTGTAGGAAGGATGTTTTCTGAGCAATAACTAATCTTGTTTTTCCCTTTGTTTTTGGTTATCACATAATATCATTCATTAAAACTGATAACAAGAATCACTTCTCTTTAAATTTCCTACCCAGTCTTACTTTAGCTGAGTTAAAGTTTTCTTGAAATAATATAGTACAGTTGTGTTCAATTGACTTTCTTTATAGAAGTGATAAATCTTTTGTCCAGGTATATTCTTAGCAGTTCTAAAAACTGCAAAAAGTACAGATCGCTGGTTTCTTGCTAAAATAATTGTGCATGTCAACTCAAGTTTTCAGGCCCAACCTTTCTGAGGTTGATGAGAAGCAGGTTACTGAATTTCTTTTGAAAGAGAAAGCAGTCTTTGCCTTTGGAGTCAAGAGGAGGTTAGCAGAGAACAAAGGTATAGACTTCCACGTTATCAAATCCTCCTTTTTTATTTTAACTGATTTTCCCACTGTGGTTTGCAGCAAGAAAACATACTGACTTCCTGGGTAATTGTTTTCATTCTGTTTAAGTTCAGTGTTATAGCTACTGGTCATAACAGAACAAATATTTTGGCTGTTCTCCAAACAAAAGACTGAATTAACCCATACCGACATTCCCTTCTGTACGGGTTAATCCATAGTGAACAGAGGAATTTTTGTGGATTTGGGTCTACAACATTTTTTGTGCTTTTTTTGTAATATCTTTCCTTTGAGATGGCATGAGGGAAGTTGTTTGTCAAGACCCTCTCTTATTTTGGAACATGAAAGAGTGAAGTGTGCAGTGGAGGAAAGCTCTCATTCTATTTACAGTCTGTTCCTTAAATTAAACTACTGAAATGCAGTAACATTATGCTTACTAAGAGGATGATTCATTTAAGTGGCATCACTGGTTATAGCTATTATGTGAGCAAATGGAACCAGAAGAGCAGAAATAAAAATGAGTCGCATTTTCCTCATCACGAGCTTATGAAATATGTGCTGGTCTATGAAAAAAAAAAATGCTCTGTCTTCCCAAAGCAATGTGTTTTAAAACAATCATATAAGAAGAAGGGTTATGAAACAATACCATTCACTGCTCACCCAACCAAGTTTTTACCTGGTTTGCTGGAAGAATTAATCAAGAGCAAAGACTCTGTCAGCTGCAAGAAATGGCATAAATAGCATTTTGCAAAAATGAAAGATATGCTCAATGTATATCATGCAAGCACTTAGACACCCAAACAGCATTACATGAATACGTGGGAATAAGATGAAAATAGCATTTTACATTATAAGTTCATCTTACTGAAGCTTTAAAGTGTCACATGACCTTGTATCTAGACCTTAGGATAGCAACATAGCATTAGAATAGCAATCAGGCTGAAAAATATGGCTATTTCATGGAGAAGAAAAAGTGCCAAAATTGATCTAGTCCTTGACTAGTGGTGAGGCAGTACACAAGAATCATATGCAGAAGCTTTTATTTCAACAGTCTCTACTAATGTGTGTTTTGAAAATGAAGACTGGAAGTCAGGCTGAAATGCCATTTATCTGTCACTGAAGAGTAACTGTTTGGCTGGTAGAAAAATTCACCATAAAGCACTATATTTAGGACTTTGTACACATCCAGAAGTCTTTGACAGTGTGCAGTCTGTGTAGGTCTAGGAAGGGAAGATACTTGTAACTGGGAGTTAAGTGCATGTAGGAAATATCAATCATAAGCAGCATAACACATTTTGCTTAACTCACAAGGCTGGTGTTGCAGGTTAGAGCATGTACACTGATTAACAGAGTCTGATGTGTTCACAAGTGATACTGAGAAGCAGCCAGCATTGTCAGATGTTTCCTTCCTCAACTAATGTGACACAGAACTTCTTTATAAGAAATTTTCCATCAAAATTTAATTATACTAGTATGTATTTCCAAACTTAGTAGGGAAAAAACCTTCTGTAAAATGTTCTTGTTTTGAATTGAGTAATAGGGCAAAAATTGAATAGTCTTGTCCCAGAAGGGAGATTGCAACTTCCTTGGTCTGCTTTGAAGTTTGGGAAAAGCATGGTTGGAAGAAGAAAGAACACGTATCAAAAAAATTTACAAAAGGCCAGTTCCATGCTAACCAATTTCTAAAAGCTTTCTCACATTTTTTCACATTCCCACGTATATATCTCAATGCAGTTTTAAGAATGCTAAACATATACAACAAGCTGATGAACTCTTAAACACTTTTTAAAATGTTCCACTGTCACAAAATATCCAAGAGACAGTCCTGAAGTGTGAAACTCTTTGTTTATCATCATATATCTGCCTTTATACATTGGAGATGTAAAGTTTCTTAGCTTTGCTTTGTTGCAGGATTGTCTGCTGAAGTTAAGCGATAAATCTTCTGCTAAATCCTTTAAATCCTGCAGCCAGCAAGGGCAATATTCATGGTGCTGGGAGGTAGTAAATTATGTTGCCTGCAAATCCAACTAAATTTTTAGTATCATAGACCTGAAATATCTTTCACAAATACTTTTGGATAGTGGAATTTATGTAAACATCTCACAATAGTTTTGACTATTTTGACTAACTGAACTAGACAAGGTAAATCTCTTCAAATGAGTGTATTACTACTGAAAAGTAAAAATCAGCTCTCTTATAACATTTAAGATTTCATTGAATGCTTGAAAATAATAATAAGAAAAAATACAAATAATAAGAATCAAACTTTGGTACCTCTGTCTTGAGACAAGATTCAAGATGTCAGTTGGAGCCTATTTTTGAAGAGGCACTAAAGAGCTGTGGTTATAACACTAGTGCTTCAGATGGTTAGATAATAGAAATTCAATCTTACCATAAAGTTGTTATATTAACAGTATTTTAAGGAGAAAGAACATTATTTCTTTCCAAGTTTTGCTGATAAGATTTCACAGAAAAAGACAAAACAATATTTACCCTTTCTTTTTGTTTTCTTCTATTTCAGTTGAGGAGACAACTATCACCTTCACCATGCTTCCGTCTTCTCACATTTAATTTCACTATGTTCTACATTGTTTTTATCACTTGAATTACGACAAAATTTTCTGGATTCTGCTATACCATACTTTTTCATGGAAAATAATTTAAAAAGTGAGAAGGATAACAATATGAACTTCTCAGCTGATAAGAGTCAGATAATGCTTCCTGTTGTGCTGAGGTGTTATTAATAGTATGTTTTTTTCTAGTTAATACAGTCAGTTAAAACTGTACACATCTTGTGTAGCAGTCAGGAAAAAAAGATCTATAGACTAGTGTAGCTGGTTTCTTAGTTTCTGAGAATTGAATAAATAATTTTTAAAGCATTTTGTATTTTCCGTGAGTTAATGGCCTGAAGATTTGGATATGGGCCCAAACTGGAGTGTTATTAATATTATTCAGTATCTGCTAATGTTTTATTAACCTTCTTTACTGTACATATTCTATAGTCAGAAGATTGCATCTAAGAAAAAGGAATCAATGCTTTCACATCAATAGGAAATCAGAAAGCTTTGCTGTTGTCAGGGGAGCTGCTAAGCAAAATAAAAACAAGAAATTTTGCTTATGTTAGGCTTTTCCAGGGAAAAGGCATAGCAGCCTTTTCCTTCCCATCTGGGAGGTTAATATATCAGGCTGTAAACCCTGTTGATGATTCATTCTTTCTTGTTCTTGGATCTCTTCTGTGATATATCTGCTTGAATAACCTCCACCACTTGAAGCCAAAAGCAATCCATTTCTCACAGCACCTACCTTAGGGCTTTTTTTATTTCCTTTTCTTTTCAGTCATAGCAAATGATTGACTCTCTCATTGCTTTTCTTGGTGATGTGACAACTTTATAGAATAAATTAATTTTCTTATACCTAATATATTCACTTGCCATGCAAACTTCTAAAGAGTACTGAAAACATAGGTTTTTCATTGCTTATTCCTTTTCAAACCTAAGTTTTGCTACTATTATAGCCTTTCCCCAAACCAGAAAGTTACAAGCTTCTCAAGGGATTTGTTTTCTATGCTTGTCATGATGATGGTGATGTCAATTCATTATACTGAATTACAAAGATATTATGAAATTTGAGTTTAACAAATGTTGTTAAAATATATTTTAAATATTGCTGCTTCCATTAAAATTTCTGCCAGGTGTTCATTATGTAAAACATTACAGGTGAATTGGTAAGTCGAAAGTGTGAGAAGAGTCTCTTTTTGTTATTTTTGCTTTAGTCTGATTACTCATATATAAGAGAAAATGAGGGAAGGCAGAGTTAGGCCTGGCATCACCTGACCTGACAGCAAAATAGTGACTGTATTGCTGAAAATAATAGAACCAAACAAGTCAGTAGGTTTTACTATAGTGAACACTGGAGACTCAATTTATCTCTAGATGCCTGGTCAAGTCTTTCCTAGAGGAAGAACCACAACATTAGGTCCACACCATCAAGAAAATGAACTTATGGAAATCTATCATTCAAATGATGATAACTGAAATTCTAGCTATGAATTTTTTAAAAATGTGAATATTGAAATGTCTTTACTTATAAAGCTGTAAGTAACGATGTGCAAAATACCACACTGAAACTTAAAGAAACTATTTTCATATCTAGAGTATAATTTTTCAATCTTTTATTTTTCATCTCAGTCCAGAAGTAGCCTGAACAAAAAAATCTGGATTTGACCATCTTTATGTTTTGATGTACTAGTGTTCCATATCAACAATTAATATATTTTTTTACTAGTACATAAGCCACATGTCAAGAACAGTCCAAGTAAAAACATTACGCTGACCACCTTTAGTGCAGAGTATTTCCTTGGACAGAATCTGGTAGGGCCAGGGCAATAAACTATAAAATAGGAAAAGAAATCTGATAATAATTAATATTTGTCTAGAATGCAAGAGCATAATAATCCCTTTCTTATTCATAATGCACAACAGAAGAATGCTGGTGCAAATGGAACATCCTTTTAATCTAGTAAAATTATGGTTTTGCAATTAATGGAAATAGCATAAAATTGTAATTTAGTTCTCCCAGTAGGTCCAAGTTAAAATATAAATGGTTCAGATAAGGCCTTTTAAGAGTTTTGGTTTTTCTCAACCATATAGGAATGACTGTCCTTAGCCTCAGGAGGTTTGAACTGTGTATCAGCCTAGGTTGCAACCTCTATTAGTCTGTCATTCATACAAATGATAGAAATGCATTGCTGTGACAAGTTTTCCTCAATATGGTTGACATTCTCTAATAATAAATATTCTGGGCTGAGCTAAATTGTAGGCAGAATTTAATTTGCAATAAAAAGTTATGTCCTTCCCACTATGAACAAAATTAAGAATTTTGTGATTTCATAATCATCTCAAACAAAAATAACACTACTACACAGTTTAAAAAAAAAAAGAAAACAAAACAGGATTTATAGTAGAGTTACATTGCTATGATTTCTCTATATTATGATAATGTTTTATCGCTATCTTCTTTTTAGCTGCTCACCATTATTATACCATTATGGTACCAATTTAAATTGTAACAGGGAAACCTACCACCATGGATGGCCTCAAGTTTTAGCAAAATAGGGAGATCCATAAGGGGATAATGCAACAAACTTCACATTGAAAAATCACTAATAATTCCCCTGCTGTTCTTTTTTTCCTAGGTTAGTCTTGGAAGCACGGTTCTCTGGATCCACTCCAGATGTTTTTGTTTTCCTGTGTGGGAAGGAGTCCTTTGTCCTGTTCCAAGGGCAGTAACTTGAGTTTTTCCTGCCTGACCAGGAGGCCTTGAAGCATAAATTCAGACATATATTTGGTTTCTCATTCTAGTTTGCATAAGAATATCACTCTCAGAGCTGGTTGTCAATAAACATGTACACCAAAAGAATTGGGTGAAATCCAACTTCGACTAGTATAGGAGCAGGTTACAATTCCAGAAATTCAAAAGTTTGCATAAACATTTCTAAGTTTTTGCTGTTTGACAGACAGAGTAATAAGCAAAGACTGATCTTATCTTCTCAGAATAAAGAAATAAAAGTTCTGCTGAACTGTTAGCTGTGAATGTGCTCAAATGACAGAAGAAAGCCAGCTGGGGTGTGTCATTTGGTTTTCAGATTGGCCTTTAATTTACCATTATCAGCAGCATATGTTCTAGAATAAAAATATGCTTTTGAGTGTTTTGTTTAGGAAAAAATCTTGGAATTTGTTTTTGGTTTATTTTAGCTCTTACAGCACAAAAATGATCAGTAAACACATGCACTTTCATCTTTTGGAAAAACTAAGTTGCTTCAAATTTACACAGAAATTTTGCTGGGTGGTCCCAAAGAACTAATTTGTTTCTCTGGAATAAGGTTATTTAATGCATACTTTATAAAATACCTAGAAAGAGGATGTGGATGAGAGGAAGTGAAAGCTGGAAAATATATATGCAGAGACAATAGAGTATAAAAGAATTTTTTCAAGGTGTTGTGCTCTGCACATTTAGTAGATTACTTTCTGAAAACAAGTTTATATGTTTTCCTGTGTAGACTGTTATACACAAAACTAAAAGACTCTTATTTATTACTGAACTAGGACTAGAAGCTAATCCACTCCAACAAATGGATAGAATTTTTAATAGAAATTCAGAACACTTAAATTCAGCTGGTGAATGTTATAATACATTGGATTTTTCCAGAAACAGGCCCTAGTATCTTGATCTGCTAGGCTAGATACTGCACTTGCCACTTGAGCTAACTAATACATTAAAGAAAGCATGCTCAGAGGAAGTGGTTTGCACAAAGAAAAAGCAGTCATTCAGAGATGTGCTCTGACATGGTGGCTGGTCTCAGGCACTGGACCAGGAGCAGGTGTAGCTTGGTCAAGGTCTGAGCTGTAAATATACTCTACAGAACACAACCATCATCAGGCTCCCAATTTCTCACTTACAGTTTCCCTGCCTCAAAATGCTTGAAAACTCTCTGTGTGCTGTCAAAATCCAACAAGTCCCTACAAAGCATAGTTATGATTATGAAGAATAAAGGTGTGTGAGAAACTGTCACAAACACTACTGAAATGGTGACATTAGTGCTTTGAGTTTTTGACTGATTTACTTTGGTGTATGCAGGGAGAAAATTCTAATAACTTGTTCTAATCAGGAAATCTATCGTGCACATAATTCAAGGAATTTAACTGTCAGATAAATGGAAAATTAGCTAGAACTTAAGGAGTATGCACAGCCATGTCACGTGTGATAGTCAAACTAAGTGATGTGGAAGACTTTTTAATTTTTTACGTGTTTTTAAAGAGTTATTTCCCACAGGAACTTAATTCTTTGACAGTCAAGGCACTGAGGATTAGTAAGTAAAGACAATGGTTGAAACTGCAACCTCAAAAGAACAGAAGTAAATTAATTTCCTTTTGTTATCTCCTTGCAATTCTCTTCCACTTCTGAAATTTCTACATCTTTAATGTGAAATTTAGTACAGTTTGTTGGTGTTTATTTCCAAGGGAGAAAATCTGTCTGGCTGTCATTTCAGGTGTGCAGTGGCTTCTCTTTCTTTCTTGTGCTGACAGGCTTGCTTCCTTCACCCTTCTGCTCTGAATGTACACAAGACTTGGGCTGCCTGGCTGGTTATTCCACTGGGCCAAGGAAAACAAGATACCACTCCTGTGGCAGATGAAGACACATCCATAGTTAAGTCCCCAACAGCAGCAGTACAACATAAATAGACTGAAAATGGGAAGAAGGCCTGTTTTTCCAAAGCAGGTAGATCTGACACCACTGCCAGAATTCCCTGAGGTCAGATTTTCCCTGGGGACTCTTTACCACGGGATGTACTTACGTATGGAGTAACCTCTCCCTCCATATTTCAGTGAGCTGTAGGAATTGTTTGCTACAGGACAGTCCTTCATGGACAGCTGGATATCTCACCAACTATTCTTTGATAAATATGCCTATTAACCAAGTTTCTCAGAAAGCAGCTGTTTTCTCTGAACTGGGAGACCAGGTACATGTTTAATTTATCCAGAAGGTTTTTGCGGTTATACCATGTGTAAAGACTGTGAATTCCATGTGGGTGTATCCAGAAACTTGTCTTTGAATGACTAACTGTAATTTCTCTTGTGAAAGAAATAGTAGTTCTTTTTTTATTTTTTCCTTATTTGTTGAAATTTGTTGAAATTCTTTTCTGTTTTGCTTAAAAATTACAATTTAGTTGGATAAAATAGGGAGAAGGAATGATTTTAGATATCAACTAAATATTTCCTTCTTAAATGTTCACTAGTTTTGCTGTCTTTCAGTTATTTATAAATCACTGATTGTGTTTTCCTTTGTTCTTAGGTAGGACTCGTTATACCTTCTTTTATGTTAAACACAGTACAAACTATACATATGTTGCATTATTGTTATGGTAAAACTGTAAAAGCCTCATTGGGTGCTTTCCTGGTGTCAAATGCCTGATGGTCTTTGCCTGAGGCCTTTGTTATACTGATGGTGTCATTGAGAGATTCCAGTCTCAATGGAAAAGTGGCTAAAATGTTGTTCTTCTTCCTTTGCCTATGAAAATTACCCTAGTATTTCCTTTAAAAGATTTTCTTTTAAAGAGCTTAGAGGAAGAAACTCAGGTTCAATTCCCAGTACATGCTGTGCACCTTATCCTCCTCTGCCACAATATTTGGTTCTGTCACTGTATTTCCTGCTTTTTTGTTATTTTAGCTCATGATTGTCCATTTATAAAGAAGCCTGGGGTTTGACAGTTTCCTAACGAGAAGTTACAAGCCCTCATTACAGCTACTTTCAAACATCTGAATGTGATGTCTTTGGGGTTTTTTTTAGATCCTTTTTTGTCATGGTTTTCACTCCAGTGAGAAGGTTAAGCAAGCAGGGATCCTTTCATTTCATTTGTAGCCCCTTATTTTCAGTTCTCCAGAGAAGATGATTAACAGCCCTAGAGAGCCTTCAGTTTTAAATGTTGAACTCCACATGAAGCAGTCAGTTCCCCTTCCTTGTTCCAGCTGTAAGTTTTGACAATTTAGAAATACATTTTCATTCTCAGGTACTGTGAAGCAGATCCTCTCTCTAAATCTAACCTTTGGAGAACTGTCTGATGCTTTTTTCATGTTGTTTGGCAGACATATGAAAAAACTGTTAATCATCCTTTGAGTCATACTTTGTCAGCTGAATCAGAAGATCCTATTTTCTAGGCAGATTAATCAATATGTTGTTGTCCCATAACCTACTTTGAAGCTTCAGATCTCATTCTGCTGGAGATAATGCAGTAATGGAGAGAAATCAGCTCCTTTGCACACTCATAAGGCTTTTGTCAAGTCACTATCTTTAAAATGCTGCAGGACTCTTTAACATAAAAAAAAAAAAAAAAAAAAAAAGTAGAAGTTTCAATGTGACCACCAAAAGGATGTGGCATTACTTAAAATCACAGAGATATCAATCTTCATTTGTAAATTGGATGTCTTCCCATGGATTAGTTTTCAGGCAATAGAAAAACTGGTTTGCTGTTTATACTGTATATGTGAAAAAAAAAAAAAAAGTAAATATGTGTTGTAAGTGACTTAATTTTTGTGGTGTCCATACAGGAATACTTTGGCATATCTATTTTTCAAAGTCAAATATGCAGTATTGTAACAATGTTCAAAATATATTATTGATTTTTTCTAGAAAAATATGTGCAAACATTAATTTATACATATATGTAATAAGGGAAAGTAAGCAAACACACACATAGATACATTCAGTCACATATACATGTTTACAGAAGGAAGAGAACATTGTCCTTTTTTTTTGTGAAGTACTAACCTTTTATCCAAATGTAATCAACTAATATTCACTCTGTCTATTGAATCTCTTACTACATTTGGCTTTTGTGACACATTTTCTTAGGTTGAAAGTATGATTGTAGTACCTCTTCAGTGATAGTTCTGAATATTCTAATAAACAATTGCCTATAATACTTGTCCCAACCTTTTAAAGATTTTGGAAGTTATACAGTGATTGTGACAAGAAACAGCAAAAACCCCAGATTTTATCTTTAGTTAACTTAGCTGAAAGTCAAGCCAGTTATTTTGTCTCCCCCAAGCAAGTTGTTTAAATCACTTTTTTACCGGAAGGCCATTATAGTTTCTCATTTTCTAAACACTCAGTTCAAGACATTGTTGATAATTTGAACATTTCAGAGCTCAATGTTTTCTCTGACATCAAGGAGACTTTAGTGTTTACCAAGTGGTGTAAAAGCCTTTAACATTGTGAGGAAACAGGCTGTGTATTTTCCAAATTAGGCACCAAAAAAGCCTTAATATATCCAAGATACCAGGCTCCATCAGTAGAACAGGTGATGTGGAGAGGTTTTACAGCCACTCCTAATGCAAGGAGTCTGAGGTTCCACAGTGACAGGAAACTCGGTAGCCTCGAATAAGTGTTTTTCACTTCACTTTATTCACAACTTGAATAAAGGGAAACACAAAACAAATGTGTGCAAAAGCGCCAAATTAAGAGAGAGAGTGGTTTTATCCCAATGTGCAACTCTCATTTGTGGTAATAAGCAGGTAGTGACCTGTGGAAAAGAGCATCTAATTTTACATTGTGCCCAACGTATCTTTCCAAATAAATTAGAAAAGAGTGATGATGAATCAAAAGACCAATACTGGTTACATCCCCAAAGAATGCTTTAGTTGTTCCACTGAGAAACTGTATTATTCCAATTTTAATTCCAACATTGGAATTGGTTTATTTATATTTTCTTCATAATTTGTCAGCCAAAGTCCAGCTAACCTCAGAAACTAATGAAAAGAATTATTCTTAGCTATACTTCTTACTAAGTGACAGATATCTCTGTGGAATCTTATACAGGAAGTAAAAACTAATATTGCTTTTTGCTTATATTTGGGCTATGAAACTTAGAAAAGCACCTAGTCCTGTATACGTCCTGTGTATCCTTCTTGGCTTGAACAAAATACAGTTTTCTTATACCCTGCCTGATTACAAGCATAACACAGATGTAGATTCTTCCTTTTTTCTTCTGCCTTGATACTTATTCTCACAGCTGTGAAGAATCAGAACAGTTGTTAAGGTGACCTCTATTAAACTTTTGGATGATTTGCTTAAAGCATCTAAATTGATATTCTTCATAAATTTTCATGTAGATGTAAGATCTTGACCTGGGGTTCTCCTACCATTCTGAGTGTTTGATCCCTTCTAAACCTTCTTTGTCATGAAGCCACCAAACTAATCCATTGTATGCTGCTCCTTAATTAGCAGAGATACCAGTTTCAAATCTAAAATTTGTGGCTGATGTGTTTGTCAAAAAATTTTGAAATGAGGGCCCAGCTCTTCTGTGTCACTTCCATGATGTGCTACAGGGTGGTTTTTTTAACTGTCACGTGCAAAGGAGCAAGCCATTATTTCATAATACCAAATGCAAATACACAGAGTGTTACTGAGGCACTCTTTCCTCTGTATTGGATGCATGGTGCCAGACTGAATATGGTACAGGAATGTTTCAGCACACAATGGATTTCAAAGACACTGTGTAAATCAGCTGTTTTATCTCACCTCTACTATTGTGTCCCAGGTTTGGAGCTGCCAGTGGTTTCCTATGGCACTGTCATTTATTAAGAATACCTCTCCTTTCTTTAGACAGTGTAGGTCTAAAGACTGCACATCAGTCAGACTACAGTGAAGGGGAGATTTCAGGCTATCAGAGATTAGGAAAACCTCACATGGTAATTTTTCTGTTACAAATAAAGGATTTTTTATCTTCTTTTGTAGCTTTTTTTCCTATGTGGTTTTTACTTACCGTTTTTTACTTACACTGTCTTTTTAAATCCCTTTAATATGTTTGAGATTATTGCTTTTTTTTTTTTTTTTTATATCCAAAAACTGCATAATGATACCATTTTGTCTGTATATCCTAATCACATATTTTGGAAAATATCCTCTGGGACGATTCAAAATAACCCTTTATTTTATGTTACTCTGTTGTCTGGTATCTGTAATACAGCTATTTTTCTTCTGCAGCTGATATAAAGTAAATGGAGAGGATTCTAATTTTACTTTGCTGGTGTATAAATGTGTCATTTCATACAACTAGCTGTTTTTCTTTGTTGCAACTTCTTCCCCTCTGTTTTAGCCTGCGGCTTCCCTTTTTATTTGATCAGTATAGTTTAGAGCACCGCTTCTTCCCAGGAGAAAAACAGGATTTCAAATTGCTACTCATGATTCCTAAGGCAAACTGAAAGGGCGCTGACTGAATTAATGTTTCCTTTGCTGTTTTCAGGGCTTATTGGTTTTATTTCCTCTGCTCATGGATCTATTGTTTTTTCTACCTCTAATAAAACTCTTTATCCAAAGTTTACAATTATTTTTTTCTCAGTAGTTTACAGTTCATCAAAATACAATTTGTTAACTAGAAAATTAATCAATCTGAATATTACCTGACACAAGAGGTAGATTAAAATTGCACAAAGCCTAGAGTAACAAATTTCTATCTCTATCACCAGAGGGAAAGCCATATAACTTGGTATTCATGTTACTTACTTAGTGTACACAGGAACAAATTTTACAGAACTGGAACTGTTGCTCTGAATTTCTTAATATACCCAAATCCATAAAATTATATTTCTTTTCTGCTTTAAGTGGTTTCCTACAACACAACTATAATTAATAACAGTTTTAAGAGATTCTTCTTCTAAAGATAATTAAATTTTCACTGAGAAAACTCCCAGAATTTCCAGACTAATATTAGAAACAAAATTTTAGACACCATTATTGTTTGAAGGAGTGTGTATTGTAAATTTGATGTTAGAACTTTGAAGGTATTGGCAAATCTAGCATTGACCTTGAGATCAACAAAACCAACCTAGATGTTGACACACTGTCTCCTTTGTACTTATTTGCAAGAGCAGAGATAGAGGTTCTTGGTTGCCCACATAAGTAGCATCATAAGCAATAAATGAAACTGATAATTGTTAACTGAACTTAACAGAGATAATCTATTTTCTTTGTCTAATATTCAGATTGCAAAATCATCAGGCAGAAAATTTTCTGCAGTACAGGGTTTGTCTTAAGTACTTTTATACATTGGAAATAAGATATTGGTGCTCTTATATTTTCCATCCCAAGCCCAGAAACATATCATACTACATTTCTGGAATTAGAGGAAATGTACCTTAGAAGGGTATTACAGCTGCACAAAGAGGCTGCATGATCCTTTGCATACCAGCCATCCCATGATTCTGTTTTCCTGTATTCCACTGCCTTCCAGCTCACACAAAAGGATGATTACACACAATTCTGGAACAACAGGTCTGACCACCTGTTCTTCTCCAATGACTTTGACAATTTTAGTGAAGTTATACTTCCACTGATTTATTGAGATTCGTTTTGTAATTTCTGATGAGGTTACTCCCTCTCAATCAGTTTTTCATTTTTCATGTTCGCATGGAAAGATTTTTTTTTAAGGAAATTCTAACCTAAATATATATATGGGAAAAAACCAAAAAGAGAATAAAAAGAGAATAAAAAGGAACTCCAATCACCTGTGAGATGAGAAATAAAATGTTTTCACAAAGTTATATTATCACAAAATGTACTTGTGAGTTTTTTTCACTTTAGTGAGACTATTGTTTGGGGATAGTTCACAAAGAAATATAAAGAAAGCTCTTTTCTAGTAACAGTCTGTTTAGGGTTTTCCCTAAAGATGTTCTTTGCCATCTTCAATAGCCCTTGTTCATAACTATTTCACAATACCAAATGAGAGGATATGTAAAGTTATGCATCAATTTCTAGTATCTGGCATTCCATGCATTTTAAAAATGATATTAAGTTGGCAGTCTGTGTCTCTTTCACCCTTTTATCATTGATTGAAGAGAGGGGAACTTCCAGTGGATACTCTGATCTCAGCTAGGCTGAATCTAGACCTTTAAATCCATTTTATATTCATTCTGTCAGGAGGACTTTAAAATTGACTCAGTGCAATGACGTGTTTTACTTTCCCTTGATTAGATTAATATATTTGCAGTAAGTAGAAATGACAGGATCAGCTCTTTGGGTCTTTGATTATCTGTGGGAAGAATACAGAACTGCAGAGGCTGGAAAATCAGGATTAAGCAGTCGCTATGAAGTTCTGAGTCGGCCATTTGATATAGCCTTTGACAGAAAAGTCAAAGCTTGAAAACATGTTTTATTATGACATTGCAGGTCAGGGTCAGACTTCCAACTAATTTTCCTTCTTTATATTAACACAAATTAATTGTGTTTGCAATAGCCAGTTTGTCTGGTTTTTTAATTAACTCTGTATCAAGGCTCTGGCTAGGGGTTTGGTCTGTCCCTGCTGTGAAGGGCATGCTTATGTTTGTCTTCTTCACCCCATAAACTCCATCAGCCTGCTGGTTATTGGTTCTGGGAACACAGACTCTCACTAATATTGAACACCATTATTAAACAGAGGTCAACAATATATTGAATATCTCCCACATGAAAGCATTTTAACCATCTGCAGTTTGCTAGAAGCCATGGATATCACCCAACCTAACATTAGATGAAATACTGTGTCCCTTTATGAACAGATGCAAGAAACTCTGCTGTTATTGCCAAGGGTGAGGAATGAGTAAGTATGATGTGTAATTAGGCACTGCTTGTGATGGCTGTAACAGCTTCCACATCACAGTCCTGGTGAGGAAGACATTTCACCTCGCCTGCTATGTGTTAAACAGCATCCTATACAAAACTGCTTATATATGACTGCAGGAATTGTCTGCACTAATCTTTGTTATTTGATGGCAGTGTGGAAGTTTGTTGGATTGTTATCATATATCTGGGTATATTAAAACTCTTGGGAATGGTCTCGGAAAGGGAGTGGCAGATGTTCCATCCTGCTTCCTATACCCTGATTTGGAATGGAAGTGGAGCTCAGCAAGTCCATTTTTCCTGTCATATTGGCTCAGTCATTTGAGTTAATTTTTCATTGTCCTTATTAGTTCATGCTTAGTTAGTAAGTACAATATGAAAACGCAGCAGAAGAGTGAAGGTTGCCAGGCAAGTAAAGAAAGGAATACAAACCAAAAAGGAAATTCAGATACTTTGTAGCATTTCTTCGTTATTGCAACCTAACAACATTCCTCGCTTCTTTGGAAGACCCAGGAACCTACCTGATTTTCATGCCTCCTACACCTCCCTCCCAGCCTCTGTGCAGTCCTTCTGTGTCAAGATTCTTTGGGAAAAATGCAGAATCCACAGCCTTTTATGACAGAAAAACTAATTTTTGGGTAATCACAAAGTAGATGTGAGCAGTCAGGTCTATACTCGGCTTCATGGAATTTCAATGTATCTGCCTTACCAAAGCACCTGTGAGAGGCGAATAAGGCTATGCCCACCAGTGCTGCCAGTGAGTTCAGAAATTACTTTAAGGGTATTATTTGTAATAATAGGACATCTGCAGGAGTGAAAATCTGCCTAAGTAATTCATTGTCAAATTTACTTTCTAAATGCTTGAAAATGACTGCCAGGCCTTTGGTGGCAATGAATTATGTATTTTAGCTGTTCTGTATAAAGAAGAGGATTGTTGCCTTCTTCTTTCTCCTTGGCTCCACAATATGACAATGTCAGAGTGACAGCAGCCATGAGTCCCTGGCCTCCTTATTCTAATTCTATCGGATATCAATTGACAACATTGCAAAATGCTGACGTTTTTTTCACTGACATTACGGTATGTAAAACTTTACCTTGGGATGGTCTGCAAAGTTAAGGAAAATGCTGATGCAGCCAAAGTACTGAAGGATAGTGCTGTTGTGGCAATAAGGGACCTAACAGTTTGTACTATACTTTGCTCAACCAAAACACCTTATAGTAATAAAAAAGGCCTCTTCTTTATGAGCACATTTCAAATTGCACTAGAAAGCATAACATTGATTTTTCTGGACTGTTGTTTTCAAAGATTCCTCTGTGATAGTGTTGCTCAGTTGTATCATGCTTTTCCAGAAAAAAAGTCTTCAAAGACCTTAGGAGTCTTCACATTTAAATAATACTTAACCAATTTTCCCAAGGCATGGCCTTGCACACATTACCCAAACATTCATTTCTTTCTTCTACAGCAGAGGGAAAACAATGTTTGTTTACCTGCCTAATAAGTATCTTGTGAGAATTAAGGTATTGATGTTCAGTAACATGTTTAACTAATGTAACCAAATGAAGCTAATTAAATGTTTAAGCATTTTTGTTAAGTGGCTGATCCAAGGGAAGATAGAAGTGGTATTTGAAGGCAAGCTGGAACCATAACATTTGAAGTGAGGAATCCCATTCTGTTTCAGTTCATTATGATCATGACATTTGTATTTCACTGGGATAAGTGGATTTCAAAGCATTTCTGTGATGCTATAAATTTCCCAGATCTTGAGTTCAGGTTAAATACCTTGGAAGCCAGAGATCCTTGCTGGTTTATTGGAAAATCAGTTTACCAGACCTCTGACTGTATCAACAACTTTTTGTATTGGGGATGATTCTGTCTGCAAAAAGGAGTAGATTGATTAGATGGTCACTTTTGACTGGAAACTCAAAATACTCCAAATAACTAGCCAGAGTCAAAAACTCTAGCTGATCTTTTCCAGTCACATTCCCCATAAAAGTTATTTGAAGAGCCTCAAAGTAAATTTAAGCATTACCATGGCAGAAGACAGCAACTGGATATGGGAAAATTGTCCTTGCAAAACTTATTTGAACTTAGTCAGATTTTGAATGCTGCAGATTTTCAGGACCTGTTTTTAGGTCATCACACTTAATGTGGTATGCTGATGCAGGAACTATTCTGGTCTAAAACTGGGTGTCCTTGAAAGCTGAAGTAATATTATTATTTAGACCAGATTTTGATGTGTCTAACCTTTCAAATGTATGGGGATTTGATAGTAAATACAATACCTAATAATTACTAAACAGTGTTTGATGAAAAGTGCACCAAATACGAGGTTGTTGTAGCAGATGTCTAAAAAATACTTGTGGCAGACACTTTAGAAAAATTAATAGTTTATATAGGAAATGATTGTCTCTCCTTATCTTCTTCCAGCTTCTTCCCCACAACAATTTACTGACTTTCTGCATTAGACATTGCATATGGACAGCTACATTTAATAGACACCAGCAAATCTGCATTCTACTTCCTATTTAAATCCATTTATACATTCAGTCTTGTGTGGGACTATTTCTATGGTCCTCATTTTTATGTATCCTGTGAAAGACTGATTTCTTTTATTTGTTTTAAACTTTCAGTGCCCTCTTACTTTTGAGAATCCACAAATAATCCCACTGCTCTCCATGATTTATAGGTCTCTATTTCACTTGCATGTGAAAATGCCTCACACAACTGATCACATGTGTTGTCCTTCTTGATTGTGTTTCTGTATCTTATACAAGAAAAGCAGCCAGAACTCAAGTTCAGTGTTCAAGAAATTTGTTTTACACAATGATCAACATGGTGATTTCTATCTACTTTCCGGTTCCTTTTCAATTAAGTGCATATTCTACTCTCATTTCAGATTGACACCAACCATTAAACTGATGTCCACAGGGAGCTATTCAGGTGACTCCAAGCCATATACATGTTTTCAAAAGCAAAAGCAAGCAACACGTACAGTATACAATGATTTAGAGGTACTGGGATGATAGCATTTATGTTTCTGTTATTTTCAAGGGTCCTTAAAATAAAGCATTCTTCTAGACACAGAGCTGTCTTGATTGCAAATCACAAAGAATTTAAAGAATGCAAGTGTCATTCCAGTGTATATTTTAGTGCCATGGTAACACAAAGATGACTGAGCAGGTTCAGCTACAAATTGCTTACTCAACTATTTAAAGATCTCAATGAAGTAAAGTCACCTAATCAGGTTTATCATTGCTTATGCTACATAACCAAGAAAGCCTATTAAAGCCAGAGTCAAATGTTGGGTGTTTTTGTGCTGTCTCTGCTCTCTGTATGCTATGACTCTAGCACACCAACCCTGGTCTAGTGTATCCAACATGGCCAATTAACATTATTTATTGTCACAGGATGTTTTGCCATCATATTAAATAGCAGTTTGCCTTCTTTTACAAATATTCCACATGATGAGTTTTCTTACATCATTTATAATTAAAGCTTAATCTTTTCAAATAAACCTTTTCACAAGCTAGATGCATTCCAGTGGCACACATCTCAATTAACAATAAAAATAGATGTCCTGAAAAGTACACTCCTGAGTTTTCTTCTTCTAACTCAAAATTCTAGGCATAAAATACAATTTTAAGCTGTGGTTGTTTGCCAAGTAAAAATGTATTAGAACAGAACAAGGGAAGAAAATAATTTTTAAAAATTCTTAGCTAATGATCCTCCAGGATAGTGGAAAAATATTTATTTGAAAAAATAAGTAAAAATACTTGCTACAATTTATTCCCTTAGTAAGGCAGTAGAGGTTTACACTGCTTGATTACATTAACATCAGTTTTAACAAATACATAGCCCCTACCACGATACAATGGCTTGTAGTGTTGTAATATATATATTATAATATAAATTTTATAACTAATTCTATAAATTTTAGTACTGATTTACTGTTCACTCCACAGACACCATTGGTCTCAGCAAGTTTTTTAGTACCATCAAAAAGAATGTTGTGTTCATTTTTTATCTATATCTAGAACTTTACCAGAAACTTAAAAAAAAAGTAGATCCCATACCTGTTCTTCCCTACAAAAATACATGAGGAATTTTCAAAACCTGGCCAATCCATAGTACAGTGTTCAAAAAGAAGTAAAACAAACAAAAAAAAACCCAAAAAAAAAAAAAAAAAAAAAAAAACACCCAAAACAAAAAAAAACCAAAAAAAAAAAAAAAAGAAAGAAAAAAGGAAGCAGAGAGGAAATGTCCACTTGAGTTTAACTTAAAATATATTAATGGAAACACTTTTTTCCATGACAATCTTATAGGCTTTACACTTATGCTACTCTTTATTAGTATGAGCAGCCTACACCAGTGTTATGACAGGTTATTAGCACAATAATTTCTAGATAACAAAGCAGTTACTCAAGTGGTGCTACTTATCCTCTCCTTACAAAACATGTCACATAAACAGAAGTGATTACTGTGTATGGTTAGGACCCTCTTTCCCAGCCTTTCCTAATACACATCTCCTGCAGCAGTCATCTTTCCAAGGATTCGGAGCCCAATCCAGAAAATCACCTATGCACCTATTTTAATTTAAGCATGTGAATAAGCCTATTCATTTCAGTGGGAATACTTGCTGCTTAAACTTTAGCATATGTTTGGGTTAAGGCTGCTGAGGGCCTAGGGTGTAGTGCAGAGAAACTTGCCACCTACCATTTCATCATCATGTCCTGCAGCACCTGGGTTTTCTTTGGAAATTGTCCATCTTGTTAAAAAACAGACTCAAGCTTGATTAGCTTGTAAAATCTTGAATAGCTTGCAGTATGAAGTAGCTCAGATGTACGTGCACAGGCAGGAGAAGTTTTGTGCCAGGAAATAGGCTTACTCATTTTTCAAAATGAGCTTATTTTTTCCCAATGGTTTTTTATTCATATCAAGATAAATTATTAGAAGGAAATCACAGTTTATTCACCTCATGAAATATTTACAGTCTTGTAGCTATTTTCAGCATATCGATTTGGGCCTCAATTCAGTCCTTGATTTCAAAGGAAATGAGATCAAACCTATAGAACATAAAACTAAGCTTTCGGCAATGTAGTTCTGTTAAAAATGTTAGCCAAAAATTAATATTTTTGCTTTATTTATACAAAAACAGCAATTCTTTTCCGTAGTCATGTAAACCACATTTAGGTTTAACTCCACTAAATAACATGGTGAAGACCACAGCCTGGAGTTCCCAGAGGGTCTGGGCCAGGCTCATGTGTCTGGCCTCACCCGTGACTACTAACTACTCATCCCAGAACAGCTCATTGTGTGGTGTGTGGCAGATAACATGAAAAGATCTCTTTGGTTTTGACCAATAGCTCATTGAGGTGCAGGTGCATAGCAGAGCATGAAAAAAAGCCTATTGAGCCAATCCAAAATGACTTCAAATATTTGTAGGAAAGTTACTTTTGTCGTAGCTTTAGTACTGCGTTACACAGAGAATCAGATTTATGCACATGTGCATGTCTGGTTAACAAGTCCATTTAATCCATGATGGAATTTTCTACTGCATTTGCTCTGGGGCATGCTTTAAATTGTTCATAACTTCATTATTTTAAAATCAGCTCTAATACAACCTAGAAAAAATATGTACTATTCACTGGGGGCTAGTTACATCCTGAGTTTCATGTACCAAAATTTTGTAGTTTCTAAGTTATGCTAAGAAGAAAGAATGAAGTTGAAGCAACTTTTTTTTCTTTATTAAAATGTGTAATGTTTTCACAAAGGCAAAAATCAGAAACAGTTGAAAGCATTTTGCCCAAACCGTATAAGGGGGAGAAAATTTACCTTTGAAAAGAGACCAGTTATGTATAATCATGAAGCAGAAAGGTAAGAATTTGGAATGTGAGCATCTGCGAGCAGGTACTTCTAACAACAAAATTTTTCAATCTTTACCCTAACTTCATCTCTCTTTCCTGTGTTCCACCTCATTGCCTTTCTGGTCTCTTTCTCTCCCTTTATTTCCCTTCTAAGATAGTTACTAATTTATCTATGCATCTTTTCAAAGTTAGTAACCCTCCTTCATCCCATTGCCTAGTATTTGTTGGTTCTGGAGCTATCTGTTGATATGTGGGAAAGAATAAACTCTTTAGTAATTTTGTGGCTTGAAAGATGCAGTAGTAGGTGCTTAGTGTCATTAAAGCAAAAGTTTCGATTTCACTGAACTAGAAGCACTAGGGTTGCCTGCATGGGCCTAATGCCAACAAACCAAGTTTTCTAATATGTACCTTGTCTCATCTTTTCAGCTGTTTGTGAGGACAGCTAAAGAAGGGGAGAAGAGAATACAGAAGATAGGCAGGCAGTAAATCCAATGGCACTTAGAATGTCCTAAGAAAAATGTGATTCATGGACATAAGTATGTTATTGCTATGAATTCATTTTCAGAAATGCTTATCTATAATTAATTTGTCCATTATATGCCATTAATTTAGTATGCAACTTTATTTGCTACTCCATTTCTCTTGTAAATCTCTCAAGGGAATAATCTGGTAAATCTTTAGAAATGGACTGAGACACGAATGATCCTATGTGCTGGTTTTGGCCAGGGTAGAGGTAGTTTTGTTCACAGTGGCCAGTATGATAACACAGAGATGTTTATATTATTCCTGAGCTGGGCTTACACAGAGTGAAGGCCTTTGCTGCTGTTTGTACTTCCATGCTGGTGAGGGAGTTGGGGATGCATGGGAGGTTATGAGGAGACACAGCTGGGATAGGTGACTCCAACTGACCAAAGGAATATTACAGAACATCATGCTCAATACATAGAGTGGAGTGAAGAAAGAAGAAAGTGAGGATGTTTGGAGTGATGTTGTTTGTCTTCCCAAGTCACTTTCACGTCTGATGGGGCCCTGCTGTCCTGGAGATGGCTGAACACCTGCGGGCTGGATGCACTAAAGTAATTAATAATAACTTGTCTTGCTGTGCTTGTATGTATATTTTTTGCTTTCCCTATTAGCCTGTCTTCATTTCAAATCATGAGATAAAGCTTTTACCCTTCCATTTCTCTCCCCAGTCCCACATCCACGACCAAGTGGATTCCTGAAGCTTGGGTGCTAGCTGTGGTGAAACCATACATCTCAATAGCCACAGGCCATCCTCATCCTTTTTCTCTTTAGTCAGACATAAGTTCTCTTCATTACTGAAGAGAACTTCACCGTGAACTGGTCACCTGTATGAATAGAAACGTTGCTTTTGCTTCATGACTATACTCTAGAGGCAGGGTTTCATTCCTGTAGATAACACAGGAAAAATAAACTAAACTTCCCGCTTTGGTGGACTCAATTAGGTTTCTCCCAAGGTAATTAGTGATCTCTGTGGTAATTAGTGATCTCTTAAGAGCCTTAAGAACGTTTCAGTGATGAAACAGATGTCATTAAGAGCTTCGAATGTGACTCTGTCATTTTGCTATATATGAAGTTTAGCTCTTTCTGCTTCTTTATGCACAATGTTGATTTAAATCCAAAGCCTTCAGTAGGCTGAACCCAACAAACTGCTGACAGACACAAGTGTGAAGTGTGTACTTTTACAAAAGAGTATCTCCAAACACATGTATCTTTCCTCAGCAATGGCCTCTGCTAAACTCTATACGTGACACTTTGTTTCATAAAACATTTGTTCCTCTCTGGCTAAGGCCTTATTCCTGCCCTTTTGTGTACAGAGGGATGATATGATCAAGTCAAAAAACTTATGTGTCTGCAACTGAATCTGAGCAGGAAGTTATCAATCCACTAACATGCGAACGTATTGAGAGATAATGTGTGACACTCCATTCACATTAATTAGGTCTTATTAAAACTTGCTTTGTTTCTTACTATGGTGATTCAAAATCTGCTATCTTTCAGATTAATGAGAGTCAAAAATAAACAATGTTGCTAATGAGGAAATGCTGAAATGAATCACCAACAACTCCAAAGGATAAATGTTTTAAGATTAGACTATGTAAAATAAGATACAAAAAAGAAGCAGCCAAAGTGAAATGTTATTTCCAAGTCCAAAGCCGGTTGTCAGTTGCATTTCTAAGGGAGGAAGTTCAGCTATCTATTTCTAAGATAAATTACTTTGATCTTTCAAAAGGTTTCTTTACAATAAAAATTTGGAAAAGGCAGAAGTAGAAAATTTTCTATAAGAAATCAGTTACGGTTGAATGATGAGGCAACTTTGTCACAATGGATGGGGGAACTATAGGCTAAAAATTTGACTTGGTTCTGCAAGCCTCGAAAAGAGAAGCTGACAAAACTGAAGCCTCTAAACCAATAAAATATTAAGTTTACTAGCCATACAACCCAAATTTAAGAACAGTCTATCACCTTCTTCAGTCTGCCTAAGCATCACAGTACTTTTGGAAAAAAAGCTTCAGACCAATGAAGCTGGCTTCTGTTGTCTTGTCCTTGACAATCTAATTTCCTATAAAATAGTCAATTAGGGAGGAACATCCTAAAGAGTTTGTTCTTCTGAGTGCTGTAGGTTCAGATCTTTGAAGTGATTGCTTCTTCTGACATCCTTACAGAATTGGAAAGAGGACACATGAGAAAAAATAAAACATATGTTGACTTGATAAAACTCTCTCTCTCTCTCTCTCTCTCCTGATTTACTCAGTACATAATTTTTATCCTTTTTTCTTCCCCTGACTGAACATATGTTTTTTCCAATAAGGTGAGCTAAGCAGTACTGTCAGAAAAAATAATTTCCCTGAACTTAGAACTAATCATCTTCTGTGTATTCTGATTAATTTTCTGGTGGACTGGAGTTACAAGACAGTCTTTCCCATTAATTCCATGACACATAGGTCTACTATGTCCTTTTTTATGCCTTTTCTTCCTGAGCTAAACAGTCTTAACAAATAACTACTCAGTGAGAATTTTCAGTGTCATAACCATTTTTGTTGCCATTTTCTAGACTATTTCATTTTTCTCTTAGCTAGAATGATACTGTCTGAGATAGGCTGGCCAGAACAGTTCACTGTATTTGAAATATTCTATGCACTAAAATTGCATAAGGCTGCATCTTGCTTTCTGCTATTTTTTTCTCCTCATTGCTTCAGATTTTCTTTAATTTAATGTCATGCATGGTGGCATGCATATTTTCTCAAATTAATAGTTCATGGGTTGTGATATGATGGACAGTTTCTTTCTATTACAATACATGATATTATCTTTCATTCAGTTGCACTTCCTTATTGATCCTGAGGAGATCAATTTACATAGTAAATTTTAAATTTATATAGTAAATTTTAAATTTACTGTGGCACTAATCTCACCTAAGATAGCTAATTTTGACTCACTTGAAAAAGTATCCACCCAACCGCAGGTGAACCTCAGCAGAAATGTTGTATGCAGCTGTCATTCAAAACCTACCCACTATGAACTTGTCTGAGCAGATTCCCTTTTTTTCCAACCCCACAATATTCTGTGCCAGAAAATTTCCCCTCTAACCATGCATTGTGTGAAAACTTCATGTTAAACATGTTGCTACATAAAGTCACCATGCACCCTAGTCCCTGTATTGCAAGTGAGTGAATAAGTAATAATCCCTGCTTATTTCCTTGTCTATTGATGGCTTCACAGGCCTTCCTTTTCCTTTCTTTCTTTTTCCTTTTTTTTTCCTTATCTTTTTGCATGTAAATGCAAACACTATTCCAGATTTGAGAAAGGAATGTTAATCTATTCTTGTGAAAATTTGTGTCCAGACAAAGTACAGATAAGAGCATGTTTTTTGTGTAAGAGACATGGACATATTCAGAAAACCTGTACAGGTCCTGGCTGCCCAGTTACTCACTCATAAGATAACTAGAATTTAATGGTTGCACTGAGAGGTCTGGAAAAACTCCTGTTGGCCTTACAGCTCCTTTATATGGTTGATACAGGGAGAAGTAAGTGGCTGGAAGAACAGAGTGGCTGGAACAGTAATTCGCATAGAAAGAAATCACCTTTCTAGAGTTTATTCAAAGAAAGTGCACTTTTAAAGAACAAGGAATAGCCTTCCCTTCTTAATACCTAATACTCAAAAGGTATTTCTTGATCCCCAGAGAAAGAAACATTGGAATGCAGGTTTTTCTTTCTTTCTCTCTTTCTCTTTTTCTTTTTTTTTCTCCCCTCTCTCTCCATCTCTTTCCTTTTGTATATATTTTTTGACTGTCTGATATTTTTGTCACACTCTAGCCAGATCTAATTAGCATATTTTTGCAAACTGGTGAAGCAGGCAACATTTTCAACTTCCCTTTGAACATTTTGTGAGGCAAAACACAGAAGTAACACTTAGATGCGGAGGATTCTGCTGTTGGCCTTGTTCCAAGCATCTTTTGAAACTAACTGTAAGAAATCTAACAGAATTAAGTTGGACCTTACATACCCATATGGAACTAGAAAATCTAATGACAACACAGAAAACTGTCAGCTGGTTCTTGAAGTGTCAAAAAAGAAAGCAAATCATTATCAGAAAGCTGGTTTATTGAACCTAACTGACATGAACAACAACAAACCAAAATTAGTAAAAGCATGTGCCTAGGGCAATCTACTGCTGTTTATTTATTTTATGTTTCCTAAAGCTGCTTATTCCTTAAGTTTCTTTGTTTGATATTCTAATATAGCAGTCTTGCTATGATAAAATTATATTTTCTAAGGAGACAACTAATGACAACCAAACACATTTTATTTATAGATCATATAAAATATACTTAGTCCTTGTTAAATTTAGTATTTTTTAAAAATCCATTGCAGATACATAGGTTTCCTGTCATGGCCTCTTATTTCCTTTAGTACCAGGGAAAAAAACGACAATGGAATTTTCAGAGTACTCACTAGCTTTGTTGATGAGGCTGAGAAGGCATGAAGATTTCCTTCCCTGGCACCCACTGCCTTCTTGCTTTGAATGTATGATTTGCCATTTCATTCCCAAGTATAATGGATCAGAGGATGAATCCATCCCCTAGTCTGCTTAGTTCAATCTGGAAATAATTTACCAGTAATCTGCCTCTATTCAGAACTTCAGATGAACTAACACATACTTCATAATTTTCTCTGGTCTTTATTTTCCTCTAATTCATATCTCATTCCTTATTTATCTAATTAATGGAATTTAGAGGAAGGCTGAAGCATGGAGCCACAGATGTCATATTCAGTATCCATGTGACACTGGCACACACAGTCCTGGAGCTACTCTGAAGCTTCTCAAGCATTTAAGTTTTAGGTAGTCTTCCAGGCTGTTCCAGACTGTCCTTACTAATTGTTCACATGCTCAGACCCATCTTTTATTTATCTCAGACCTTCACCAAGAGACACAAGACTTAAAAAGCTCTAACAACCCCACAGAAGAGGCAGATGGAAGTGACTCATTTCCTGGTGCACTCCTGCCCAGCCACCAGTGCACTCAGTTGGGAATGAGGCACACAGTGTCTGAGGCTTTTTGTGCAGCCCAGAAAACAGTAAGATATACGGCCAAAATCACAGAACAATAGAATCTCCAAGTTTGGAAAAGGCCTCTAAGATCGTCAAGTTTAATTGTCCACTACTGCCACCTTACATGTTCTTCACTAAGCCATGTGATCAAGTGCCATATCCAAATGGTTTTTAAACACTTCCAGGCATGGTAACTTTATCACTTCCCTGAGCATTCGGTCCCAATGCATTATAACTTTTTCATGGAGAAATCTAAACCTCCACTGGTATACCTTGAGGCCATTTTCTCTTGGCCTGTCACTTGTTATCTAATAGAAGACAGTGAACCTCACCTGGCTACAATCCCCTTCAGAGAGTTGTAGAGAGTGATAGTCACCCATTAGCCTCCTTTTCTCCAGGATAAGCAACCCCAGGTCCCTCTAAATTTGGTGTTTGGACTATGAGGTACACTCCTTTTACTTCTGTGGCTTTACTTTTATTGCACATGGATACAAACTCTAACTGGTAATTTGGCCGACTATATATGACACATATTCACAACATAAACCAATGATTATATTGCCACGCTGTACAGCAAATTGGTTTTTAGGCAATAAAAATGCATTATCAGCTCCAAAGGAGCAATTACACTGCACACTGTGAAAGTATATTAAGAATAATACACAGAACTCCTCTCAGTCTAAATTAGTCTATGACATGATGGCAGCTCTGAAGATGGAAGAGCACAGGAGATTCAGGCATGCTGGGCATTAAATTCACATCAGGAGGACTAAATGGACATAAAAACATCAGTAAAGACATCGGAGGCAGAACTCCCTCTGATCTAAAATACTGATGATTTCAGTAAATCTAGGTTAGTTTAAACCAACTGTTCCTTATTGCTTAAGAGAGGTAGAGACTGGTATAAAGGGCGGGAGAGAGAGGGTGTTTGCTTTATTTATTTAACCAAATGAAGCTTGCCAGCCTAGTTTGTACTGTGCAGAAGAGCAACACATGTGCCTTGTACAGCAACCCTTCAGAAGTGGCTCTGAGCACACAGGGCCCTTGTGGCAGGGCTGGCCCTGCCTCCTGCACGTGTCCTCTGCAGGCAGTGTGGATGTCAGTGTAAATGAGATGAGTGTTTGTGACCGAACCGTGTCTTGCCCGCACAGGCAGGCCCCGCGCCGTTCCGCTGTGTGCGTGAAGGTGCCACACACGAGTGCTCCCGCCATCACTACTTTGCCTTCCCTCTTAGCTCCTGCCTCGAAATTATGAAGAGCTGCAAGGAAGATTACAGATGAAAGATTTAGCATTATAGAACCTGAAGAGAACATTTGTTGATGCTCTGATTCAACTTACATAGTTTCATTCACAAATAATGTTTTCTCTTGCAACCTGCAAGTCAATTACTGGTTTTGTAGGGCTAGTTTTAGAATCTGCTATACTTATTAAATTTCTTAAAGTATAGACATAGAATATATTCACTATGACATCTGAAAACATGCTCTTTCACTACTGCAATTGGAAGCTTTCATTGGAAGCAATGAATTTGCTTTATTTAGACCTATTTCACATCAATGCGTAGAGAAAAACAGATTTGTTTGTTTGTTTTGTACAAACAAAAAAGACTTGCTAGTGATTTACCTCTGATGTTTATGGATTTCTCTTTAGTATGTCACACAGTACATAGCAAACCATTTTAGGTAATACACAATAGTTGCATTTTAGGACTCGCAGGTCCTAATTATGTGCAGTACTTGCAGGTACCATATTATGTTCAAAATAATGACAAATTTCTCTCTTCTACGTTTTTCTGGAGAAGAAAAAATATAAGTTGTTTGTTGATTCCCAGCCTACCTTTTCTTTTCTTTTGTACAATTTTTTTTAATGATACATTAAAAAATTAAAGTTTACCCTTATGGTGGTCTGTGTCCCTCAAAGTCCTGGTAGAAAAACAGAAACTTTTATCTGGAGCAAGTTTATAAGCCACCAGAGATAAAGGTTAATCAGAAATTAGTTTTATATTTTTTTGTAAATTATTTGTGTTATGTTACTGTATAAAAAAATATACATTTAAGCAGGCTATTTTATGCACAAGAAAATTAAAAATAAGCAGCATCTGCAGTAGAATGGTTTAGCCTAGCTTAATTTATTTTTCTTACAGCACTAAAAGAACATCTTACATTCATACTTTGTATGCAAGTCACAACAGTTCTGTTCATAACCACGCTGTGTCTCTTTTATATATTCGAGCTATTTGCAAAATTTCCATGATCTGCACAACAAAAACCAGACATTACTAATGCTTTAATGGCTTATATTTCCAAATCCCAAAATAATTTAAACTGGTTTTATTACAAAACAAATGAAGATATAAACTGGAAATAAAGTGTCTAATCTTGAGATTCTAAGGATCCAAATCATGTGTACAGAAAACAGATCTCATCTGTGACTTCTAGATCTTGAATATCATTCTTTTTTCTTTTCAGACTACTGACACATAAATAATTCTCTGTGCATAATCTGTGTTAAATATGCACAGTCTGTGTTAAGCATAATACAAAAAGAGTTTCCACCTAAATGCAAACACTGAAAACAGCTATACGAAACATTAATTGATTTGTTTTGAATTTATATCTGACAGTAACAAGTATTGAGCAGCTTTTGCTTTGTTACTGTAGGTGTTGTTAATGCAGTTTCCACACCCATTTAAATGCAAATCCTCATGCAAGTAATCATGTGAACGAGGAAGAAAGGAGTATGTTCAGCTGAAGGCAAAGCTGGAAGGATAATAGGCAAGCATGAGCAGAGTGTCAGTGGAGGGCTTTATAATAAAAAAACCTTTTGGAATGCCAATGAAAACACAACTGAATTGAAAATATCTGAATAGAATATCACACCACAGTAAAATGTATACATGATTTCTATGAAGTGAAATTAAACAAATAAAATTTCCATATATATATATATGTATATATATATATGTATATATATGTATATATATGTATATATATGTATATATATATATGTATGTCTACATCTATGTTGTATATATATATTTGAAAGCAGGTAGTACTCATGCATTCATGTCAACACCATAAACAGAGCTTCAATTATTGGCTAAAGGCAAATATTTGTTATTTGAATCTGGAAGTGGAGAAAAAGAATCATTAAACAGAATAACCAAATAATGCTTTAGGGTGTCATTTGTGCAGAAAACAGGAAATGAACTGGGACTTAATAAGCATAATTAAACTGAAGCACAGCAATTTTAGACCTATGTACTCCAGGGAAGTATGATCTTGGAAGAAATTGTAGTTTAGACATTACTCAAGGCCACTTTAGTAGCTAAAGACCACTAAGCCCTGTATTGTGCTAAAACATAGAAATAAGCTTCTTGTCCACTAGTCCTTTTAATATTTCCAGCTTACTCTGCTGAGAGTTTTTCAGCCTGCCTGGCATGCAGTATATCATCATGGCTAGGGAGAGCACTACAGCTTTAATGCACTGTGAGCTTCCTGGCATACCACTGACTCATTTGACAACAGCATCATGATGATAAAGCCTTGAAATATTGTTCAGCCCATATGCTGAAAGACAATCATTAGTCTGGAGACAGCACACCTCAGTACAGAGCAGGAACTTGGAGATCAGTTCCTGGAAGTCCCTCTCCCTGAATTTGTGAATCCAAGAATGTTAAGTTTTCAGTGCATTTTTCTAGATTATGCTGCAAAGTCCTTGCGCTAAAAACTGTGAACACCATCAGGGTAAATTTCTTTAAACAATTTCTGAAATTGTTTGCATTTGAGTCACTGGGCAGAATGACAGAACTGTTCTTGAACAGCCATATATGACCCAAAGTTGGCAGCTGTGGAGATGGAAGAGGCATACTGTAGTGAAGGCCCTAGCAGGCGCTGGGAAAAATGAAAGGAATAGGGAAAACAGGGAGTAATTTGTTAGGAACTAGAATGAGAGGAAAACAGAGAGTTATTGCCTTGCATTGTGCACAGTGGAAAGGAAAATGGAAAATAAATTTTTGAGAAAAGGAAGCCAGAATACATTTAACGTGTTGGGTCTGTTTGAGTGAAGTGCATTGAGTTGTTGTTTTACAGGCAAGAGAGATAGGAACTGTAGACAGCAGACTATGTGTGTACCTCTCTTTCTGTTTATCAGTTCAAGTACAAGTGTGTCTCAAGCATTTTCTCTATTAATTTATCGGTGTCTCTAAGATCATTCTTAATATCTGTCAAAATTACTAGATCTATAGGTATTGTTACATATATATAGAGAGAGAGGTTGGAAAACATTTTCTTCTGAGACTTGAAACAAGACATCTCCAGATGAGGTTTAGACTGCTTGAGGAAAAAATTTCTTCACTGAAAGGGTGGTCAGGCATCGGATTGCCCAGGGGAGTGGTGGAATCCCATGTGGGTCTGGCACTTGAGGATGTGGCTTAGCAGTGAACATGGCAGTGCTGGGTTAACAGCACTCAACTTCAAGGTGTTTTTCAATTGTAATGATTCTATGATTTGTTTTCCTGGTTCCTCACCAAGAATGGTGATGGTAGTAGTAGAGGGAATCATTTGTCTTGAAGCCTGGGAGGAGAGGGAGGAGACCAACAAAACATTGGAAACTAACTTGATTTTCATATAAGACAGGGATGAGGGAAATAGAGCTTCCAACCCAAAGCAAGCTTCGGAAAATAAGTGTCAGATATGACCCTCTGTTGTGAGGGACATTTTCCATTGCTAGACACAGCAAATTCTCTTCTTGATTAGAGTCAGTTGGTGGTCTCCTGCAAAGAGTGCACAAGAGGCACATTGTGGACTTCGGGTAACAGACATCTGTGAATCAAATAAATAGCAGTAATATTGTTTTTCTCCACCTTCCTTCCTATTGCCATGGCTTTTTGCTGTTCTCCTTCTAGATCAGATAAGCACTAATCAAGACTATTAGAGTTAAGCGAATAATTTGCAATGAATAATTTAGCAGATGAATTTTCCTCTTTTCCTGACTATTGAATATTGCTGAGCAGATCATCATCTTCATTAACATATTCATTATTCTAATTTATTCTGAAAACATACCCCATGAAAGCTCCTGTATACTTGGCACTCAATGTTTCCTCTATGTGTGTTGCCTGGCTGTGACTGATCAAACAAATCATGTGATGTTGACATAGTTGCTTGACTGGGTAAACACTTGAATACAACCTATCAAAAGAATAAATAATAATTTATATTTAATTTGCTTACTACTTAGAAAATAATTTTCTGTTAAAAATCCACAAAAGAAAAAGCTTTTCTGTCATATCAACCTTCAATAAACTAAGGAATTTTTGGCTTTGAATATCACTTGTGTGTGTGTCTCATCAAGCCCGGACAGGAAATGCAGAATATTCTGCAAAGTCTGAAGACTTTTTTTTCATGGTATGTTCACTTGCAATGATTCCTCATGGTGTGATGGACAAGCTGTATTTTTATCATGGTTTTAACCAATCTTCTTTCTCTCTTGAAGTAAAATGCCATAGCACACACTGATGACATTATTTAAATAGATTTTTTTACATTTTCTTTACAATCTCACTGTGGAGGTGTAGAGTAACTGTAAAGCAAACTGTTATTAACACTGATAAACTGTGTAAGAGATTCCAAAACATAAAGAAAAAATAAATTGATTAATAAACTAAACAAAATTTAAATAAAATTAAACATCTCTTATGAAATCAGTTGACCGTGTCTGTAACTGGTCACAAAATCAAAAAGGGTATCATTGAAGGCCATTGCAATCACATGGAAAGCATCCCTAAAATATGCCCCAAAACCAACCTGAATCTAACTAAATCAACTAAAAATAAAAAAAGTTAATACAAGCAGAATTATGTTTTCAGAGTCTGGCATTCTCTATAGCTTTGTTATAAAGCTCAAAGCTCTTAATGGATAAATGCAAAAATAGGATCGAAACACTTTGTTAGGGCACATAAATATTCTTAAACCCCTTCCTGCTGTGAAGATCAAAAAAGAGAATCCACTGATTTACCCAGAACCATACAAGGATGGAGCTGTAGACTTACCACTGCTGACCACTGAGCAGTGGCCACAGCTGAAAAAAATCTTCAGCCTCTTTCTAAGACACAGGACACAGTTTCCTAAAATTGATCCATTTCCTGAAATAGATGCTGAAACAGATCTGCCAACCATGCCTGCCAAACTAATCTACCCTAAATTAATTTAAAACATATTTCAAATTACAAATAACACAGTATATTATTTTTCCCAGACAACAATTTTTCTGTGAAACCATACTCATGCCATGCTAGATGACGCTTTAAATGCTGATTTTGACATAGCTATGAACTAACACAGGGGAAGATCTTGGTATTTTCCAAATATTCTAGTTGCCTCCTCTGATGAAGCAGTGTCCTGAATGCACTGGCAGTCCTGAAGTTTTCCTGCAAACATTTATGCTCTACAAGGCCAAATGTTTCTGCCAGACAACAGGAAGCATTTCTGCACTTTGGGTTTCTCACAAATATGCCAAAATAGTTGAGAGCCTTTGCTGGAGTTTCCAGGGTTGGGTTTCAGGTGGAAAATCTATAGGTTATCCTTAAATATTATGTTTCTTCTTCAATGGGAAAGCCTCAAATGTATAATTTGTTTTTCAGGGTGGGGCAATTCCCTCCCCTCTCCCACTCACCTCCCAAATTCAGAATTTACTAAGAAATGGGGAGGTCAGCTTTTGACCTTGTCATTTACAGGCAGCTGCCCTCTGTGCTTCCATGCCCTTGAAACAGCCAGTTCCTTCACACACGAACAACTCAAACTATTGTGTGGGTTTGACCCCAAGCTGTTAACTCTGCTTTCTCTAACAGCCCATCACGGCGACCTCAAGACCAAACACGCTAGGCTTTTGCAGATTTCAGACTTTTGGAAGTTTGTAGAAACATCTTAAATGTTACAGATCAAAGGGAATATATATGTCACAAAGAAAGCTCATCAGAGGATAACAAGGGTGTCTATTTGGGTATTCTCATACTTTGTAAAGCAATATTTTGTAGAGTTTGAGGCATCACATTCCATCCCAACACAAAGGAGCCAGCCTCTTGGGCTGTACCCATCTCAAACTGGCTGTACAATGGTACAATTTTTCCCCTTTACAGTTTACAAAAACAAGTTCATCAGTCTCATCCCCTACTCCCACACAATTTTCATCAACAAAATGGCTGGGAAATGCAACACTAATTTAGACAAGCTCTCTGTTACTCTGTGTCCTATTTCATGGCAAAATGCTCTGTTCCAACAATGAAACTTAATAATGAGCCATTTAGCCAAGATTTTTAATGGCTTAGTCAAAAGTGCTGTTAAGGATTTCCAATAGGCACATCCCAGCCTGCAGTGGACACTGTGATTTTTTGTTGGTTTGTCTATGGGCAGCCTCCTCCCCTTGCCCAAAATAATAACTAAAAAAGAAAAGAATTAAATAAATATATAAATTGTGCTGAGACCCCTTTGCTATAGAAATGGATCATTCTTAACGTCTCAATATAATTTACTTTACAATTCAATTGAGTTTGCAAACATGGTGGCAGTGTAGATCTTTTACATAGTATCAACCATCACAGGACATCAAGTCCTAACACATTGTCAGCTACACCCTTTGCACATGAAATATGATTTTGCAGCAAACTCCATCCCTACTTATTGAAAATACATTTCCTCTAAAATTTTATACTTATAGAGATTGCTACCATTGAAGTAAAAGAGAGTGCTGTCATTTAACCTTTGTGGAAAAAGCATGACAGAAAACACATTCTCATCAGTTTTCAACTGAGCAAATAGACAAGACAATGTAAATAATAGCACAGGGTTTGTCAGTGGCAGCGTAAGTATACACAGGTCTTAATGAGGTTGGTTTTCTTTAAATTCAAATTTCCTCTGTTAAAATATAGTAGAAGAACAAAATCATAAATTATACTTATTTTCAGAAGCAAACACATGCTCTCCATTCATCAGAGCTCAGCCAGTGGTGCCAAAAAAATTTCACAATCCTAACCACTGAGATCAAAAAATTGCTATTCACACTGTGCTACAGTTTCACTTTAATATTCTATCTTCTTTGCTGTGTTTTGTTTTGTTTTTTGTTTTGTTAGTTTTTTTTTTTAATGCTCATCCAGGGATAGTGTTAACACACATCAAAAGGGATTTATTCCACACTGTATTGAACAGATGGCAGCTAGAGGACTGTGTGAATAAAAAAGAATGTAGCTGTGGGGCGCGTGGTTGCTGATATTAGCTGGACTAACAGTTCTTAAGCTCCATTATGTCCATGTGCTTGAGAATGTTGGTTTATTCTACCAGTTCAGCAAATCATTCATGTGTAAGCTAGATGAAACAAATTTCTATCAAAGAGATGCTGAAATTAAAAAGATGCTTTAGTTTAAACATAGCTTTGCTGTCATTTTGCTCTCACCTGTACTTACATGGAAGGTCAACACAGGAAATCCACACATGCAGACACACATACGCAAACAAAGATTTTTAAAAGTCTTTTTTTGCTGTTTTCAGTAAAGCTTTTTGTTTTCTTTTGTTTTGTTTTGGCTTTTCATTACTACTAACTCTTCTTCTGCTGAGCAGAGGACCAGATAAACCAGGACTGCATAAGATTTCAGATGCTCTCCCTTATACTACAATACTTGCTGCAACAGCTTTATCATCAAAAAATGAGGGAAGTGCTATACAAACCTTTATATACAAATGCACAAAACCCTCAATACCTGGCAAAAAAAAAGGACAAAGAAACACACCATTATGTTAGACAGGACTATATCAGACTGCACAATCTGACCTTGTGTCTTGTCCTAACAATATTGCAATATAAATTTTTTGATCAGAAAGTTAAAAAGGGCTTAGAAATTATAGAAATCATCCAATTTACATCAGCTGCCTTTAAAAATATGCACTTCTGATGTAACTCATGAAGAGTCAAAATTTATTCAAACATGTCTATTGTCTGCAGGTCTATAAGTTAATTGTTCAGCCATCAGGTAATTATTTTACATTAGGCATCCATTGTCATGTAATTGCCATGCTTTATTTTACATTAACCCATGGTATCATTTTATTCTGTTATTTACATGGGGCAACTTCATAAGCGTGTAGCTCTTAACAAGCTTCAAGCCATCATGGAGAGCTTACTTTTATGTTTTACTGATGAAAATAGGACTTAACAGAGTCATAGAATCATGGAATGATTTGGGTTGGAAAGGACTATTTATCATTGAAATCTCCCTAGTGCAGGCAGGGATATCTTTCACTAGATCAGGTTGCTCAAAGCCCTGTCCAGTCTGACCCTGCACTCTTGCAGTGCAGGAGCATCCATAACTTCTCCAGACAACTTGTCCCAGTGTCTCACCATCCCCACAGTAAAGAATTTCTTCCTAATATCTAATTTATATCTACCTTCCTCAGCTTAAAGCCATTCCTCCTTCTTCTGTCACTACATGTCCTTGTAAAAATCCCTCTCCAGCCTTCTTGTAGACCCCACTTAGGTACTGGAAGGTGCCATAAGTTCTGCCTGGAGCCTTGTCTTCTCCAGTCTGAACAGTCCCAACTCTCTCATACTGTGTTTGTGAGAAAGCTCCCTTATCATCCTCATGGCTTCCTCTGGATTCATTTCAGGAAGTCCATATCCTTCCTGTGCAGGGACCCCAGAGCTGTACGCTGCCCTGCAGGTGAGATCTCACCAGAGCAGAGCAGAGCAAAGCAGAGGAACAGAATCCCCTTCCTGCCCTGCTGGCCACGCTGCTCTAGATGCAGCCCAGGACACTTTCAGCTTTCTGGGCTGTAACACATTGCTTTCTGCAATTGCTGAACTTTCTCTCATTGCTGAGACATGCTGAACTTCTCATTGACCAATACCATCAAGTCCTTCTCATTTTTATTTCATTTCCTTAGTTGTCTTCCCACCAATAACTGTCACACTGCAAGCTTACAAAATTCTTGCAAAATAGAAATTGAAAATCAGAATAACAACACTAACAATTTTACCTTTTGAGTGCACCATTCAGGCAGGACTGTCAGACTTTATATGAGTATGGACCCCTTCAGACAGGGTTAATCTTAGGTTGGAATATCAAAAGCTGGATTGGCACATCTGCAATGTGTGCATGAAAGTATTAACATTTTTTGGCAACTTTCTCCATACAAAATTGGTTTTTAATCCAAATGCACAGTCATATCGTTACACCAAATCACTTTGCTCAGACTCTTTTACCTAGAATTTGCCTTAACTTGCATGCCATACCTGCTGTGCACACACTACATAATGGAGACAAAAGGAAAAATCTTTCATTTGTGCTGTTGTGTAATGTGCCATAATTGAATGCAAACAATTGAAAGTTTGCTCTACAGTAGTAGCATTGCATCCTCACTATTTTCATAGCACCTGAACTAACTTTGTGGATGCTATCACACAGTAGTTCATATTTCAGGATAAACAATCTTACAATATCTTTCACTTGATGATATACCTCTGTTGTCAGCACTGCATCAGTCCTCACATGTCCCTATTACTGTAAATTTTCCTAAACTCAGCCTTTCTGCAAGCTGCTTAACAAGTGAGGAATTATTTTAACCAGTCATCTTTGCAGGTTCTTTCAGCTGCCTAGTGGCATGCCTGACAGACCCAGTGTTTTCATTCTTAAGCAAAATATTTTCTTCTTCTTTCTTTGGTGACCCTTAGAAAAAAGGGTTATTAATTTCTGAAAAATATTCATACTTATCCTATATCTTCTTCATTAAATAGATTGTACTTTTCTTAACCATTTGTGTTCAGATGGTCTTGATATATGAGAAAAGACTTCTAACATATAGTAATTAACAATTCTTGATTTCTAACTTTTATTTCTATAGAGTCATTTTATTTTTCCCCATACCAGCCTGTATAAGGAGGGACTAGAAAGGGACATTTTAGTTAATTTTCCATCCTTTGTTGTTGTTGTTGTTGTTGTTGTTGTTGGGGTTTTTTGTCTTTACTTTTCATCCCAATCTCATGTTACTCTTAACTGGCTTGTGCAAACTGTCTACAATGTAGGTCCACAGCCATTTCAAGTCAACAGGACTTTTTTTATGAAGAGCTGTAAAATTTCCAGCATATTCAAGCAGGATGTAATACAGCTTCACATATAAACTTGCACACATGTTTGAATTCAGAAAAGTAAAATTTCTCTTGCAGGTGTAGCTAAGATTAGAAAATGTAGTTTTAAAATCTTGGTACTAATATCTATGCTTTTTAACAAGGTGTGTATTTAGCTGGTATAGGTTAACAATGATTAACATCTATCTTTTTTGAACCTATGGTGTGTTTCATGACACAATGAATGACCAGTATCATTATTGTACTCTTTGATAGCTTTTTTACCAGAGAGTTCAAACAGATTGGGCTATCATTGTATGAGAACATAAGAAAACAAACATAACAAAAGATAAGTCATACCACACCCTAAGAATATCTTTAGGAAACTGCATTCAAGGTCAAAGATGTATCTTCCCAAAATACATCAGAGAATGTACAGAAAAGTTTCTTTGTATTTTCCATTCTTATGAGCCAGGAATCACTCCTTTTCAGCTCAGTCCTTCTGGACTTGCATGCCTGCACAACAAATACAAAAACAATCTTGGGCAAAAGAGAGATGTGGATGGGTTTTTGTTGTTTGTTTTCAATAGCTGCTCTGGAACAAATACTCGCATATAAGAACTGAAAGTATCTCAGAAGAATGTGAATAAGTGTAAAACCCAGTGTTCAGAAGGACATGCAAAAACAAACTGAAAAGTCATATATACAATGACTCTGTTACTTGGATATTTAGCCAGAAATGTACAACAATTTCTGGTTCTATTAAAACATTCATATTTGTAGATGTTTCTACAGACCTTAACCTGTTTGTAGGACTGGAATTCCTAGCTCCATTGTCAAAATTCTTTTCATACTGTTGCAGTTTCAGTTTGAAACCTGACAGAAACATCAATTATGTCTAGTGGTTCAGGTTTGTCAAGTTGAGATTTCCAATGCACTAATGAATATGGTTGGTTTATTTTCTACTGCGAGATAGGATTAGGAGAAAAGTAAAGCCTGTTTAAACTTGAAAGGCTAAAAAGAAAACTTTATTAACAGAATTTAAAGGAACATAGTAAGAAAATCAGAATAAAACCTTCAGGACAATTTTTTTCTCTCTCCCCGCACTTCTTTTCTACTGGCAATGTAAAGAGACAAAACTTGGGACTTTTAGTCAGTTTACTACCTCTGAAAGAGTTTTATTCAGTTAACTTAGGGAGAAGAGTTTTTATTGCCATACTATGGAGACTTTTTTACAAGAATACAGTTTTCTCGTGGCTTTAATGTCACCGCAAATCCACCACCCGGGGCATAGATAAAATCTGTTTGCAGTGTGAAAGTCCTTCCCATGTTTTGCAGTTTTTTTACAGCTGCTTTCATGGGCCATTTCAATTTATTGGAGTTTTATTTTAAGGATGAGCTTTTCTAGCATAAAGCAGAAAGTTCTCTACGTCCATCTCTGGGACCAGAGGTTTTTTACTACTATCTCTAGGGCAAGGTTCCTCATTTCTCTCTGTTCAAATTTCATATTGAATCACAGTAGCATCTATTTGTTTCAACTACTGGTGCCTCGGCTCACAGATGTGCTAAGATGCTATGTCCCCTCAATGCATTTCTATGAGTCACAAAGGAAAAAAACAAGTCTGATATACCAAATATATCTTCACCATAGTTTTACAAAAGGATTTCAGCCAAACTCAAAGCATCTCTTCAGTCCCCTCCATCTAGAATTAACTTTTTCTTTACTGGCCTCAGAATCCCATGTTACTGTTTCTATGTGTTCACTTTTTTTTTCCTTTTTCTAATTCAGGAAAGAAATGATGTTCATAGAGTCATTGTTCTCAAGCTTTACCTTTAATTGAAACAGTTTTTATAAAGTCTTATAACGCTGAAATGTTGATCTGGTCAAAACTCTGCATGGGGAACATGGCTCGCCATGCCTTGCTGTAGGCCTTGTGGCAAAAGCTGGCCATGCCAGCTCGACTCTGCTGGGGTGTTGAAAACAGGAAAAGCTGCCACCAACACTTTTATCCTTCTGTCTGTAATAAAACTGACTGAAAGCAGCTGAGCACACAGAGTTCATTCCCAGCCATGCCGAGGTGTCCGTGTGAGATCGCCCCGGCCCCTCCAATCCCGGTCTGCAATGGCGATGGCTGCAGGGCTGCTCCTGGCCCAGGGACACTCTCTCCTAAGCTACCCTCGGTGCTAACACAGTCTCTGCCTGGCACAGTCTGGCAGGCTCTGCTAGGAAAGGGATTGTCCCTGCTGGCAAAGAGCCCTAGCTGTCCACTGGGACAGGGCTCCACAGCTCTCTGGTGAGGGGTTCAGCTGCCCGCTGACCACCCCGCCAGGGCAGGAAATCTCGGGCAGGCCGCCAGAGCCAGCCTGGACCCGGCCATGTGGGACCAGCTTGCATCCACCACCTCCTCCAAGGCCAGAAGCCAAGAGAGCTATTCCCGAGTGTTTGTTTTTTTTCTTATAGTGTGTATTTACAAAAGGCGTATCCACTCTTTTCATTAGTCCAATCAGGCTTCAATATTACAAAATTGTCCAATTATAGCCAAACCAAGACAATATGTTGTCTGAGAAATTAATATATCAGAGTCCTTCAATTATAATATAATAGTGCCATCAGGCTCTCTTGAGTTCTGTGTTCTGTTACTGATCATGGATTGGTATATCTGCTATAGAAAGAAGCATGAGAATCAGAACTACCATAGCTCTTCCTGCTTGTATTTGTTGTCAGCTTGCTGATGGAGTATCTGGGCATCCTGGTAAATCCCTCTTCCAGGGGGAATGTATCTAATTTTTTCCACTTTCATATAGCATACATTAATATTTTTGTCATTTAAGATAACTAACACTGGTTAAGTTCCACTGTTCTTCACACCTTTTTCAGCTTTAAGCCTGATAGTTTTGTTTGTGTGGTTGTTAATTTTCATGTTGTACTAAGTGTGAATCTTCACTTCATACCTACAACCTCCATGTCATTTAGCATTTCAGAGACTTCTGTTACATGTTGTATTCAGTCATTCCTCTTTTGTGGTAAAAAGACTGGTTCTCAGTCTACTCAAGATGTATTCATATAGAGGTTCTCATCTCTGATTATCTCCTTTATACTTTTCATTGTATCCAGTCATGTAGCTCAATATTTTTACATTTCAGGAAGATTGAAATGTTTATTTTTTCAGCTCTACAAACTCATGCAGGTTCTTGTATTTAGCTTACGTAAAAACCAAATTATTCTGAAACATATAGCAGTCGAAAATATGTTGGAGAAAAAATTATTTTGAGTCTATCTTAGAGAAATGTCTTGGAAACTAGTAGTGGCTTACCATGTCTAATATTTTTACCCAGTTTAATGTCTATAAAAATAATGACTTGTAAATTAAAAAAAAACGCAAAAAACCCAAGTAATTTATTCAAGAGTCTTCCAAATAGTAGGAAAAGGCTAGTCAGACTAGACTCAGTGGTTATTCAAATATATGCATTGCAACATTGTTCTGTGTCAAATTGATCTCATTATCTTCAGTTTGTTCACCCACACAGATATACAGCTGATATCCTCATGGCTCTCCAGCTGATACTACTGTGTGTAAAACATTTGTATGTCATACATTACAAAATTATACTTCAAGATGTTAATTCAAAAAGCTTAATTTTCCTCTCTAATCATATGGTTGCCACATGCATGGCACTGGGTGGTCTCATCACCTCCTCACAAGCATTAATATAGGTGTCCTTACTATGCCTCTATCATTTAAAATCATCATTTTCCATGCTTTGTAAACAGACACATTTAGGCATCTAATTATTGCATTATTTAACTTTTGCATGTTGACAGCCGTCAAGGCTGTCAACATGCAAAAGTTAAGATGATCAGTGAGCTCACATGAAGTGATTTCCCGAGGATCAAGCTATGAGTGGAAAACAAGTGCAAAGAGTTTGCCAGGCAGAGGAAGACATACATTGTCTTCTTCTTTTCTAGACATGGTCTTCTAGAGACAAAATACCTCCTATGCTTTGAAACTTTTCTTGAAAAAGTTCAGTCTTCAACTTACTTGCTGACTCCAAGCGCACCTGATTTTTCAGAATTTGAGCTTGTCTTTGGAAGAGGCTTGCTTGTTTTGCTGCATCATACATCAGATAGCCAGCTGTGGGGAACAAAGCCTTGCCTATCAAGGGAAACAAAGATTTATCAAAGATTTAAACATGGTCTTAAGTGTAGCCAAAGACAAGCAGAAAAATTAGTGAAGCCAACTGTTATGTATTGCTTTAATTGTCACTGATTTAATGGGACTTCAGCAGGCAATTTAAGATGTACTTATTTGTAGTCAGTGGGATGCAGATCATATATATAACAATATAAGACAATATGTATATGTCAATATAATAATAATAATATAAGTAGGAGGGTGGTAGGCTTGTCTTCCCAAGTCACCATTACCCATGGTGGGGCCCTCCTCTCCTGGAGGTGGCTGAACATCTGCCTGTCCATGGGAAGCAGTGAGTTAAGTCCTTGTTCTTCTTTGCTAGTGTGCAAAGCCTGATTTCCCTGATAAACTTTCTTTATCTCAACCTGTGAATTTTCTGCTTTTTACCCTCCCAGTTTTCTCCCTGATCCCCCTGGTGATGCAGTGAGCAGGCAGCCGCCTAGGGTTGGCTGCTGGCTGGGGTGAAACCACAACACACAGGTTCAATCCTAAACAAATTTTGAAACAAGGACACATGTCTAAGTATTTTATGCACATGTAATTTGTAAAGATTACATTTTATTGATTATTAATTAAAAGAAACCATGCGAATTTCTAATGATTTCACAGAGGAGTGCCAAATTTGTCCTTTCTGGGTCTCTAGCACCATATCCAGAGTGGGACTTGGGCTATATCTGCCACTTTCAACCACAGACATAATTCAACTACATGAATTATATAATTGAATGGTCTAATGCATCTCCTGAAGTAGACTGCACTTATGAGATAAGATTGCTTTAGAAAGCAAGAAAGCATTTTGAAACACATAAAATTTAAAAAAAAAATGAAACACATGAAATTCCAGATACTGATGGACATCTCTGCATTTTTTGCACGCAAAACACTCATTATCCTATACCATGTGTTCTGCAAGAATATGAATGTTTTCAGGAAACTGCATAATCCTGCAACTGTAGAATAACAAGTCATCAACATCATTTCTTAATCTATTTGACTGCAAAACAAAAATGTGTTGTTTACAATAAAACATTTTTGTCTTACAGTAGCAAAGACATAGTGTAGAAAAGCACAAAAAAGCTAGCAATACAGTGACTGTAGACTAAGAATGTATTTATCCACTTGAATTCTTAAAGAAAGAAAACCATTGTGCATTTCATTTATTTCACTCTAATACTTGACAAGAGGAAAAAAAAAACATCCTTAACTGACTGTTGTTTTACTGTTGGCAAAAACAATGATAAACTTAACCCTGGTAAACTCTTCACAACAGTGCCTTTTTGTCTAAAGCAGTTATGTGCTGTTTAATGGGATGTAAAGGAGGTGCATCCACCCCCTGATGCATAGCTGGCACTAGGGAACAAAAAAGAGATTCCACTTTGCTGTCTAGTCTAGGGCAGGGAGTGGGGAGGGGGTAGGGCAGAGCTCCTTTGTGCTAGGTCATTGTATTTCCTCTCTGAGAGTCATTGGTATTAGGGTGTTTCTTGTTTGTGATTGTCCCTTTGTGTTTTCTAAAAATGTAGAGCTTGCACAGAATCTCTTAAGCCTACAGTGGCTGTTTCTCCTCTTCCAGCACCATAGTTACACCTTTTGGAGACTGAATCCTTTCTGAAATATCTTTATTATGTGATATTTTCGCTGTAAAGAGAAAGCTTGTTTGTTGGACAAAAGTGCTCTCTCTTTTTTGTTTGTTTATGATAGGGAAATTAGACTTCACAGGAAGGTTCTCTAATAATTACACAAAGCAAAGGGAAAATCTTAATTAAATTTCAACCATGAGTACAACTGTGCTGATTAGGATAATGTGGTCATTATATCCTACCACAAGACTTCTTGTTTATATTGTATGCTGCTAATACTTATGAAGCTTATCTCAAAGTTTTATTTATCTGAATTTGGTAATCTTTGCGGTTATTAATTACAAACTCCACTAATACTCTCCACACCTCATCACTAATATAGTGCATGTTCCACAAAAGGGCACAATTATATGAACAACATTTCTGTAATACAGGCAGTAATTTTCTCATGCAAGTTTTAGGACCTCAGCGACCTAAAGTATGTTGGACTTCAGATATGAGTAAATTAAGTGTCCAAAATGGTGACATGGATGTTGTCTAAAAGTTTTGTTTACTTCCTTTTGGTAAACTGACCAGATATCTTATAAAGGTGTGTGGGCTGCAGGACTTGATCTCTTCTTCTGTGACAATCACTGTAGTAATTTTGATACTAGCAGAAGTAATTGGAGCATAGGTCCCTATGTGGAGAGACATTCATACACTTAAAGACTGAGCCTGCAGAGGTGTAGTGCAACAGCATACCTGGTATGTTGTGTTTCCCAGTAACTAGGCAGGGACCTGAGCCATGTGAATTATCCGTGAGGTGGGTAAGTAGAGAGAGGATGCAAGTCCAGATGCCATCCACAGGAAAAGCTAGGCAGAAGTCTGTCTGCAGAAGCCTATAGTGTTGGCCTGTGCCTTTTGTATCTTCATGCTTTTTAGACATACAGAACCAGATTTCTGGAATAGCAACAGCAGCCTCACGAATGAGAAATGAGATGAGTCACACTAGAGAGATACTGGGCTACTTCCTCTGATAAAGTAGGGTTCTTAGAGAGAAGATCATATGAATAAAGTCAGCAAGAGCAAGAACAAAGCAGAAGCTCATTCAAAAACTGCCTGCCCCTGACAGTGCACACTGCAGAGAAAAGCAGTCTGTAGCCTGGTAGCAACATGTCTGTGGCAGTCTCTGGGGCATGTAAGCAAATTAAAAGCCAGGACTTCAATATCTGGTATGAGGGTAACATCGGGGGTGAGGTCTGACATCAGCTTTTAGCACTAGGTTATGAAGTAACAAAGTGTGGAAAATGAATACACCATCCTATTTTGTTTCAAGGCTTTACCCTGGGTACTATGAGCCCAAGCACTTTATAGCTTATATCAGGCTGAGGCTTCCACATTGCTTACTTGAGCACCAAAGGCATTCAAAAGCACCAAAGTTCATTTAGAACTTAAATATTCAGATGTAAGAGATCAATGCACATTTCGTATTTTCACACCTCTGTGGAAAGAAATTAATCCAGGAGTACACAGTAACTTTACAGGTGGCTGTGGGTAGGGAAGTATAGAAGCATCAGTGTTGTATCAAGGGGCAGGATATCTGAGGGACAGAGTCTTAACTTACGGTCTGCACCCATCCCTTTTGCATCAGTATCAAGATAGGACACTATCTCCTTCACTTTGTTTTGCTTTTGGAGTTCCCATCTACATTGGCAGGTAGCTGGGGCAATATTTCCTGTGTACCCCAATGTAAATGATCATTGGCAAACTTATTGCCATCTTAATATTCAAGATGGGTAATGACACAAGTTTTGGTGCCATTCAGCATCCACTGTCCTTGTTTTGCCTGGTATTAGAGTACCAGTCAGTTCTCAGCTGGCTTCTCCTCTGCAATTACTTTGCAATGGACCTCCTGCAGAATGCTGCTTGCTGAGGTACATATAAGTTGTGGCCCACTTGGTGAGAAGGCTGTAAATTTTATACCAATGTAATTGTAAATTACAAAATGCATCAGAGATTTATTCAGCTGATGAACTTTTTTGTGCTTTAAGGTGGCTTAAGGCAAATAGCTTTGCAGTGTCAATGATTTGCCACATCTCTCAGTCCCTCACGTAGGATGTGATCCTTCAAAGGAAAGAAGTATCAGTTAGCAGGGACAGGAACAAATCGTTTTGGATGAAAAAAGGCCTTAGTCTTTGTAATCTAGTATTTCAGATTTCAGTGACAAAGGTATGGAAGACCACTTGGGGTCTTTATTAAAGGACGTCTAAAGAAATAATGAAGCATAAAGAAGTGACATGATCAATAGATTAGCTCCAGTTTGCATTTGTTATAGTTCTCACCTAATTGCTTGCTTGGGTCTGACCATGGCCTTAATTTCATACTGGTGTGTCACCTTTGAACTCTGCTCTGTTAATTTTAATTGTAAACAATGGAATGCCTTTTAAATATTTCCTCCAGTTTTCATTCTTTTCTGTCACAACTGAACCTATGCCTCCCTGACTATTATAAAAGAAAATGTTTTTCCCCTGTTGTGCCTGGAAGTTAATTCTAAGTCAAAATTCAGAAGTTCCTAATGGCCATGGGATAACATCAGCCCTGGGAGCATCATCACTACCTACAATTAGCAGGAAAGGTGACTCACCAATATGGAACCTGTTTAACACACCTGTGAGCACACATCCCCTATGTCCAAAATATTTCAAAACACCATGACAGATAGAAATTCTCTCAACAGTACAGCAAATGCTGTAGAATTTGTGAATTAGGATTTTTTTACATTACCAACAGACATTAAAGAATAATATTGCACCAATAAGATCCTTCAGCTTAATATAAGCAGGGAACAGGTCTTTCTATCCATTGGGTAACATTTACATTTATTCCCTTGTATGTCATACAGAGGCATTAATCATTCTAGCAGCCTCTCTACCTCACAGGAGATGTAGTGCAATGATAATGTTTTATGTGTGTAATTAATCCTGTAGCAGATGTGTAGTTTCCAAGACTACTGCCATTAGAGTATTGACAGGATTCAGAACAAATATTCAGGCACCAGCTTAGTAATGATTTTAATATAATAATATCCTGTTACTCATAAACACAGAATATTCAGGCCTTAGGTTTTACATAAGCATCGTTATTTGTTAAGACTTTCAGAGAACTAGTGAAGAGGATATTTTATTCCTGATGCTGCTGTTAAACAAACAGCACACAATTAACATATCAACTGGGTGTGCATAATTCCTCAATTCTCCATCACACAGTGGAAGTCATCATTTGTGTAGTGAGAGAGATAATTTATAATGAAAGTAAAGGTTATCCAGGGAAAACACATGATGCCAAACAAGGTGCATATACTTTTAAAGATTTGCTTTTTAAATTATTCTACCTCTCATTTCTGCTAAAAAGATTTCTTTACCTGGATTCTTGGCAAAGTGACAAATTTAATTACACATCATAATAAAATTGAGGGAAGTAAAAAATCCTCTAATTTTTTTTCACAATGCAACACCTTTGCAATGTATATAGATCTTCAGTTGAGGAAGGACAGGACTACTACTCCTACATCTTTTTATGCTTTTTCCTCACTGACTTTTCATTTTTTGTTACTGTTTTAGTCCTCATTTTGCTAGGAGATGGGTGCAGATGTGACTCCCTCAACTTTGAAGACTACATTTTATATGGACATGATTTTTCCACTGCTTTAAAAAAGTATGAACATGATTTTTCCACTGCTTTAAAAAAGTATGTACTTTGTAAAACACATAGAAGCGTGAACTGGTGGCAGTTCCTCCTAATTTCAAATCACATAATATATGTGTAATTATTATGGCTCCTTATAGAGTGGAGGAATATATTTTGTAATTAGTAATTTGATTCTACAGTGTGATGGAATTAATGAATGTATTAGCCAATAGCCCTCAATTTGGCAGACCTCTGTTCGACTTGTTCATCAGAAATAAATGTGGACCAATATAGGAAAGGTTTTACCTTCATTGTCTTCACAGTGTGGTTATTAAAAATGATACATAAGTACAAATTCTATTCTCTCTGCTTCACAGTTGTGGAAACTGAAGAGTGGGGGGAGATGTAGGGTTTCAGACTTTGTTTTCCAGTTCTGTATGCCAAATGAACAAAAGAGATGAATGGCATCAACAATTTCTTGTGTTCAAGATAGAACTTGGGAAAGAGGACTAGTCACTGGAGAAAAGTCCAAGAAGCTCTTGTGAACACTGCCTGCTCGCTTTTTTTACCTGTGCACCATTGTGCAACTTCTTCAAGCATGCCACAGGACTTGGCAGACCTGCTGTTCGTATGCCACGTGTGGCAAAGTAGTTGCTACTACTTTGTACTACTACTGTAATAGTACTACTACTACTATAGTTCACATCACCTAAAAGTATATTTTATGGAGAATTTAGATTAGCAAAAAGTTGTACACTTTGGAGTGTATGTGTTTATTACTGTTTGATTATCTTTAGTTTATATAAAACAAGATATAAAAACTCCGTATTTTCGCTTTTTTTCCAGAGAGTCTATAACTATAAGTTCTCTGAGTATATTGAATTGCTGTTAACAGCATAATTAACTTTAGGGGTTTTTTCATATTAAAATAGTGAAAGAAAAGATAATAAACATGTTGTCAGAAATGTTTAGAAGGCCTGAATTCTGTGATTAATATCTGTGAATCTGTGAGTAGCTGCTTGCCAATTTGTTCCAATTAAAATTTGAAAAAAGGTTATTCATTATAAATAGCACAATTATTATGTACACTGCTCCTTTCTCTCACTCTCCCCCC
>CM031878.1:66752342-66800273 GCA_018697195.1 Certhia americana
AAGTAAGTTTCTTCATTCAAGAAACAGTATGTAGCAAGGTTGGAGTTGGTGCCATGACTTATCCTATGTAAGTTGTTTTGTTTAAAACAAACAAACAAATGAAAATATGCAGATCAAAATATTAGCTCTGTGTTCTGTTTTTGCTCATGCAAAGATATAAAAAGGATTGCAACTGGTCAGATGAAGCATCTGTCCAACAAGCAGGAGTTAGCAGAAGGTGCTAGAGAGTGGGATGTAGCATAGTTTAGCACAATGGATCTGCAGCATGGTGTAGGTTCTAGTTTCTGGCAACTCATGGATTAGAGACTCTCATTGGAAGTTGAATAAGATCCTCATTTTAGTCACTGAGTAACCTAATTCTGTGATTTTGTTCAAATGTCCCCTTGAATTCCCTTATACTCAAGGCCTTCACAGTTCTCTGCAGCAATTAATAGGACAATGTTAGTTATAATCAGTATGGAAAAAAAGAAAATGTGATTTTTGTTTCTCTTAAACTTATTGCCTAGGATTTCCATTAAATGATTCCTATTCCTGGTGCTATCAGAAAAGTAGAGGAGCATTTCCTTTTCACATTTTCAGTACCTGTTGTATTCCCTTTAGGAATGTTTTTCTCCCCCAGAAACTGTAACCTGGCCTGGGTTACCTGCCCCCTGGTCTCCTGACCTATGGCCATCGGACAGGTAACCTGACCCCGACCCCAAAGATGATAAAAACCCCTCTCCCCCCATGTGACTGCCCTCTCGCCTCTGGATCCCCTTCAAGGAATAAAGGCCTTGGAATACATCCTGGGGTAAGAGGGCCTCTTTTGCAACTCTCTCTACCCTATTCTGTAGTTCCCTCTTCCAATACTCCCCCTAAATCTGGGCTGGCAGCTTGTGGGGGGGTGAAGGGACAGGAGAATTTACAAGTACCGTTTATTATCTTACAGATGTCTGTTCATCACATTTCTCCAGCCTCCTCTGTTATACTACAGAACATTCCAAGTCAATTAAATTTCTGTGTTTAAAAATAGCTCCATGTGCCTGAGAATCCCTGGTGTCTCTTCCTGTGAAACCTCCTCAGACAAGGTGACCATATATGCATTTAGATAATCAAGATTAGTGTTTTTAAGTGTATTCAAGGATTTATATGGTAACATTATGCAATTCTTTGTTTTGCTCTCAGTTCTTCATATGCTATCATTCCGTTTGCCCAGCTGGTGGTTCATCATGTTCATATCTGATTTGTTTTGGAAGCGTTGACTGGCAGCAAGGCTAGAGCAATAGGAAAAGACTGCATGAGTGAAGCATTCACCTTCCCAACATTTGAGAAATGCCTAAGGGAACATCTGAGCACCTGAGTTCCACCAACACCTGGGAATGTTCCCCAGATGGCAGTGTCAGTGAAGTCTTTTAGAACAAAGCCACAACGGTTTGTTCTAAAATGAGGCACAGAAGCCAAGCACCAAGCAGGATTCAGGCTGTTTCAAGTTTGGTTCAACTTAGTAATTTGCTCCTCCTTCCCCCCGGGTTTGAAAAAAGCAGGTTTCATTGATGATTCAGCCTAAGCTGCTCTGTAGAATCATGTCATGAAGAATGAACCCAACAAGTAGTCTTTAGGATTTTCTCACTGAATGAAAAAATGAAAATAATCTCGCTTGTTTCTCTGTTGTGATTTTTATCTTTCTTTTCCACAACAATCATGTACTCTTGTATACAAACTCTCTAGACAGGTTCTTGGTTCTGAGTCACTTAAAAGGCAAGAAAAGGCACTTTTCTTGCTTTTGATAACTTGCTCCTCAAAATATTTTCTAGCTTTTTTTTTATTTTGGCTTCAGATTTGTTTTGTCTGGGTTAATAATATGTTCTAATTTCTTTAATATATTGTTTCTGTATTCTTTTTATGAAGGATATCTTTTTAACTGCCTCTCTTGTAACTTTAGCTTTTAATTGTGAAAAAGATATTTTAAAAATATCTTTTAAAAAGTTATCTCGAGAGGCACTGGAACAGGTCACCCAGGGAAGCTGGTGATGTCCCATCCCTAAAAGTGTACAAGATCAGGTCAGATGAGGCTCTGAGCTACCTGGGATAGTGGGAGATGTCCCTGCCCATGGTGGGAGGTTGGAACTCAAGGAACCTTTCTACCCAGAACGTTCTATGATAATTTGGAGGAAGAAGAGGCTGGGGTTTTGTAGCTGTAGTGTCCTGCAAGCATGGAAATGGCGACACTAACAATCTTATTCTTTTTTCTAGTTTAAACCTCTATTAGTTATATTGATTGACTTAGTTTTAGGAGGTTTTTAGTCTTGATGTTGCTTGACCTGAAAGCACACAGTTAACTAACTACCATACACAATCCAAAAATAAAAAAGGGAACCCTAAAGAGTCAGGTGAAAATAAACTTGAGTTTAGTGAGGTCTCTCTGACAAACAGCCAAGACAATAAGGTAGATAAATATAACAGACAATCACTAACCTTTGTTCTTAATTTTAGCATAGAAGGTAACATTACAGATCAAGCACGATTTCCTTCAAAACAAGAGCATGAAAAGAAAATAGTAGTAATAGTAGTAGTAGTAGTAGTAGTAGTAGTAGTAGTAGTAATAATAATAATAATGCAAAAAAATTAATATCATTAGCCAGTTCAGGCTAAGAAATGCATGCCATTAGTAGATCTGTTTTCCTCCAGCAGATAGGGTACACCTTCCTTTCATGCTGTTTGCCAGCATACACTGACTACTGGGTTATAACTGATTGTGTGACATGGTTTATTTGGAATCCATCCTCACATTTTTGCCATACACACTTGCCAGTCCTATCAATCATTTCCAACATGAAAGACACATTGTCTAACTCCTGCCCAGCTGCACAGATTTTCACGTTACTAATTTGAATTATTTACAGTGTATGAGCTTACCCTAAGAACTATGTAATGCAGTATATTGTTTCCCTCTTGGCAGTGTTTATAGCTGTAGGAGAGGAGCTACTGTAATTTTTGAAAATTGACATAGTGTCTGTTTATGATGTCTTGTTAGCACATGCTGAACCCATTTACACTATCACCTGCTTTTAAACTAGATACCTTGAGCTGTGGAGAATTGCTGGCTGTTGTAGCACATGAAGATGTAATTCAGCCTCATGCATCCTCTCTTCCAAGAGAGTTGGGCCAGAGAGAAATGCTCAAGAAATTCCATGCTGTTAAGCAGATTTCAGATTTGCTTTGTGAAAATCCCTGTCATGCAATAAACCATGTATTGAATAAACTGTGAATAAAAATAGCTTTGTTATGCTTTTAAGCTTCTGGCATATCTCCCCAAAATATGTGGAGCTAAGGCAAAATGGCTCTTCAATTTTAGGAAGATGTCCTACTGTTGCCACTGCAGTGGCAGAAATAATGTAGTCTCAGAGACCGAATTTTTGTCACTGCATTATCCACTGTTTCTCAGAGCAGATGCTTCTTGATTTGTGCCAAAATGCACTACATTCAAGCCAGTGACATCCATACGAAACTGTTTAACCCACAGTTAATCTACTATACTGTGTGGTCACTGCTTTCCTGTGCTTTCAAGGGTATTACTGTGTAAAAGAATAAAATATTAGGTAATGCTGCTTTAACTGCAACTGTAATTAAACCCCTATCACAATGACAATCCAATAAGAAAATATCTTACAGCGGGAATGGGGGAAGAGTACAGGGCTTTTTTTTCCTGGTGAAAGCTGCTATGGGATTGATATCAATGATACTTTGTGTTAATGTGTGGAGTATCTTGTGCATCAATATTAATGTAAATGGATTTATAAAAATTATCTCTGGTTAAACTTGGACAAGGCCTAGAGGAAATACCTTTGAATGATTTATTTTTCTTCATCACTCATTTTAGCATTTCAGCAAATATCTGTGTGTTTAGAAAATAATTTAACACAGCAGACAAAAAAGCAGTGTGTAATACAGTGGCTTAAAATGAGTCATTTGGGGGTTGATCCAAAGTCCTTTGAAGTCAATGAGAGGTTGCCATTGACATCAGTACCTTTTGAATCAGATCCTCTAAGGGATAGATATAATAAAAGCTGATGACAGAGAAGAAGGTAAAGCTAAAAGATAGCTAAAAGGAGATGAAAGGGGGGAAAATTGTCACACTCACCCAGTTTCATACCACTTGCAGTAAATCCATTAGGATATTTAAACACCTAAGATAAATAAGCTTCTCTTTACCGTGGTCTATTAAGTGATAGGGAGAATACACATACAATACCACAGATTTTCCATCAATGCAGGTTACCAAATCATATTCAAAAGTAATGTTCAAAAAGCACTTACAGAGGCTGTCACTGATTTATGAGACAGTGCAGGCTGCAGTGAAACACGTAGGAGACATTCAGTGTCTTCCCATGGGTCTCATGACCTCTCTTCAGCCAAGCAGTGTAGTACCAAGAAGATATAACATACCACAACTCAAACGCCTTTGCAAACATTATTCTCATTTCATGCCTATCTCTTTTCTTCCTGGAAGCCTTCTTCCAAATCGTGACTTTAAATACATTTTGCTTGTTTGTTTGTTTTGGTTTTTTGGTAGAAACCTTTCATCTTTCATTTACATCCTTCTGCAGCATCCGTTCTTCAGCATTCTGTTTTAAGTGTGTATTTTTCAGTTAGAACAAGCTGAAGTTTAAGCAAACATATTTTTTCCAGTTGTAGATGGTATTTTTAAATATTAATATGTATTTATGGAAATACATGCTGGTGAAAGGCATCTCATTAATATCAAGACAATCTCCATCAATGTAGTTTTGAGAGACTGTTTTCTGAGCAATGTGTTTATAACAGCATGCACACTTCCTGTCGCTCTTGCCTGCATTTTCCTACTATGTATACATAGTCCAGCTGGGAAGAAATATGAGTGTTTCCCTCTGAAGGCCAAGTCAAACACTAGGTCTTCGTGTGTCTTTGAATTCATAATAAACAATCCCACACAGAGAGCAATAGTAAAGTCAAATACATGCAGATAGCTTTGAATATCTGATGCATTTAAATGCTCTTAACTTTCATATTCATATCAACCTTGAACTTCATATTCAGCTCCTAAAAAACAGTCTTATTTTACTTTCTTAAGCAATATAACTTATGCCTTTCTATTGAGCCCATAAATATTTAGCACTCATGTCTTTTTCTAGGTTTTTCTAATAGCTCTTCCAGAATTTTTCAGATTTGAGTGAAAGTAACAGAATACAACCAGCTAGTTATAGTATGCTATAATCTGGGTAATGTGAGGCCAGGTTTATTTTGAAAGCTCACAATCTAGACTTTAACTGCATGATTTATTACATCACAGCTGCAAAAAATTGGCATTAAGTAAGCCTAGGACTGCTTTGCACAGTGCACTGTGAACACTTGTACCTGTAATAAATGAAACGACAAACATTCTCCCGGAGCAGTGCTAAATACCAGTGAAGATTTAGAGAGCAGAAGCATTGACCTATTTAGGACTGTCTGATGGGGGACTGGGCAGTCTTCTCATCCCTATGTCCTTAGATGGAAAGAAAGCATTTTGCAGTACCATATGGAAGTATTTAATATTTTTGAAAGATTTATCATTTTTATCTAACCTTTATTAAGGCACTCTAAGCAAAAGGAAGAGGTATCATTCAATCAAGACTTTATTTTTGTGGATCAAGCTTCAGACAAGTAAGACATAAGCTTACCTGGCTTATGGTAACTAAAATTATCAAGTAATGCCTAGTAGTAAGTTTGGCCCAAGTGTGGGAGCATCACTTTTATTTGTAGATAACCACAGAGCCTCCATGTTCTTAAGGAAGGTTTAGTTGATTACTCAATGGAACCCACACAGGTATGGAGGAACATGGATTAATGTAATTCAATATTTATGCAAATAAAAAATTTTGGGTATTTTTCCAAAGAAATAATGGACGTGCTAGAAAAATTTACTCTGGTCTAATTGTGCAAAAACAAATGGGTTGAATTTTTTCCCTTCACTATGAGTTTTATTGTAAAGAAGTTTCAACTTGTATGATAAAACTGGATAAATGGACAAGATTTCCTTTGTAATTTCTTGCAGTGTATACCTACATTGAGTTAACAAAGCTAAAATTTACAAAGTACAGTCATATTTTCTGAATCTAAAACATTCTGAGAGAAATTCATACTGATAAGTATTAAAAACCATATTGACTCATTGAAAATTAATAAACCTTTTTTCATTGTATTTCTAGAACAAATAGGTATGTGCTTATATACATGTGTTTTCTGAAAATAGACAATCTCAGCAGATTTATAGATTATATATGAAGGATATAGTGCAATCAAGGAAGAAATAAAATCATATTTGGTCATCTTTTCCTCTGTGACACTATCTACAAGGCTTCAATAGATTAAAACTTGTTATTGTGCCAAAAGACCTCTTAAATCATCATGAGTAGTGAGTCTCAATAAAAGAGGTCTTTTGAGATACATGTTCAGTGATTTTTTTAATATTTCAGCTTTTGTCATGTGCTGGTTTTGGCTAGGGTAGAAATAACTTTTCTCACAGTGGCTGGTATGGGGCTGTGTTTTGGATTTGTGCTGAACACAGGGTGGATAATACAGAGTTGTGTTTGTTGTTTCTGAGCTGGGCTTACACAGAGCCAAGGCCTTTGCTGCTGTTTGTACTTCCATGCTGGTGAGGGAGTTGGGGGTGCATGGAAGGTTGTGAGGAGACACAGCTGGGACAGGTGACTCCAACTGACCAAAGGGATATTCCAGACCATGTGACATCCTGCTCAGTACATAAAGTGGGGGGAAGAAATGGCATTTATCCTCCCAAGTCACTGTTATGCACGATGGGGCCCTGCTCTCTTTGAGATGGATGAACACCTGCCTGCCCAAGGGAAGCAGTGAATGAATTCCTTGTTTTAATTTGTTTGTGTACATGATTTTTGTTTTCCCTATTAAATTGTCTTTATCTCAATCCATGAAGTTTCCAGCTTCCTTCTCTCCCCAGTCCTGCTGGTGGGAGGGTGAGTGGGCAGCTGCCTGGGGCTTGGTTGCTGGCTGGGGCTAGACCATGATATATCCCTAGACAATAATGGCTTCTTTTGGTGGGGTTGGTTTGGGTTTTTTTGCATGTTGCCTTTGGTTTTCTGAGATCAATCAAGTACATGATTTAAGACTATCATGCTGGGAATTATGCAGACTGTTATTTGCTTCTTTTTTTAATGCTGTGCATGACTTTCTTTATGGCAAAGAAATGGAGTTGTCATTGTATCCCATACCTTTCAGAAGCCATAAGAAGTAGGCAGAGTAAATCTGGACTTCTCAAAACAATAGCAGCTGAACAAAAATTATTAAAATGTTCACTAACATGACAGCTATTAGATAACAAATGGTCTGAGTGCCAGAACTCCCCTCTGTGAATGTTTAGCAACTGCTAAGGAATTAGAGTGATGCTTCTTAAAAGCTTTTCCATGATATTGCATTTGAAATAAAGATGTTATAGTGTCAAAATGTGAGGAAAACACTTCTCGTCAGATGGTCAAGCTCTGGTCCCAAGTCACCACAGATTTATTATCTCAGGATAGCCAAGTATTTCCCACAGCAGAGGCCAAGTGACAGCATGAGCTGGGAGCCCAGAGGCCATCTGGCTATCATGAGGAGGGCTCAGCAGTGTCTCTGGATATCTCTGCTCATGGGCCAGAACCTTCTGCTTGTTCTTCTACTGGCCCACATGATGGGGAGCAGGCCCAGCCTGATGGTGTTGTGTTTTTGAATGGGTTTCATGTGCTTACATGGCAGGGAAGGGATGCAGGGAGGTCAAATACATCCCTGTTGGATCAGGCTGCTCAGGGCCAAGACCAGTTAGTTTTAACTTAGTTCCTCCACTCCCACAGCATGCCAAATGCTGCAGCCCACTGACCACCCTGGTGATCCCACATCTGTCATATACCAGGGAACCAAAACAAGACACTTCATTCCAGGTGTGGTCTCACAAGTGAAATCCCACAAGTAAAACACTTGCCAGCAACCTCAATCCCACTTTCTCATTCCACACTGATGGAACTGCTCATGAATCTGGGGATGAATTCCACTGCCTGCATACAGGAGCTGTTAAAAGATGTCTATTCCCAGACTTTTGTGTGTCTGAGATACCCATTAGCTTTGTGCATAGGGGAAGTCAGAGTTTGGGAATCCTGTGGCTTTCTGGATTGGCAGCTGAAAAACCATGTCCCTGACATCCTTGTGTGGGCAGTTGAGTCTCTCCATCAGCTGTAGAAAGACACTCTAGGAGAAACTCAAATCCTGAATATTAGGAAATACCCTAACAACTTTCTCTGTCTCTTTAAAGGTAAAGCTCATGGGCTCAAAAGTCATCCTATGGCACATACCTGGCTATCCACTTGATTAAGCACATGTCTATATCTGTGGTTTTTATCAGTCCCTCCACCCTAAACAGTCCTCACCTGCACAAACTTCAGTGCTAGTCCATTCTTTATTTGTCCTCCCAATCACGAACACCAAAATGTCATGATTTAAGAGTCCTGTTTTACAGCTACACCAAATAGCTGTATTTAGCATAGGGTATGTGGAGGGGTATTTGAGTATTTATTCATATATTTCTGAGGCATAAAACTGCCAGGAGGAAACTGAGAAGGGAAATTTGCAGGTAGAGTAATAAAGGACGAAAAGACATGCTGTAAGTCTGCCAATTGCATTGAATTTGAAAGCAGAGTAGAAATCTAGGATAATAAAGTTCCTAGAACTTGTGTGAAAATTGGCAGCTGGGTAGAGGACAGAAATAGTCCCAGTGCCTGTGCAGAGGGGGAGAGTGGCTGTACTCAGCCACAACCAGCACTGCCTGACAGCAGCTGCCTGCCCAGCAGTGCATGAGCTGCAGACTTGCTCCCTTCTCAATGGGGTCAGCAGAAGGGTAGAGAGGAGCACTGACTATGTGGATGCCACTGTGCAAGATAAAGCATGCTGCTCTGTAGAAAAATGTGTTTCATTAGTTCTCCTATTCAGCGAAAACTATTTTTTACAAACAGCAGTCACAAATCACCAGTAAGCTCATGGAACTAACAATAATGTGGTATTTGATTATTCTATTTGTCTAAATGCCTTCACCTCTAGCCCTTGCTTTTCTTGCCAGTTTAGACTGATGTTTTTAGGGGCAGAGCTTGTCATGTGCAGGATCTTCACAATTATTAAGAATATTTTCCTCGACAGCTGTTCTTAATAATTGTGAAAGTTCCACAGCGTGACTCAAAATATATATACTCTTCAGTACAGTTGACTGATTTGGAGCCCAAAATAACCCAGATGAGTAGGTGAGCTCATCTGGAGCTGTCAAAATTGGCTCAGTATCACAGATATATTGAGCAACAAACTGAATAAATGTCAAAAGAAACCAATAAGGTATTAACACAGAGGCTGACAGGAGGTGTTGGACCTCACAATTAGCTACCTACAAATAAAATCTGTGTAATACTTAGAACTACAATGAGCTAAAACAATTTAGAGATCAATCAAGTGCTTTAGTTTTGGTTTAGTTTTGGTTTGTGGCAGAGAGGACAGAGCTCACACAAAGCTCTGGAAGAAACTGGAGACTATAGTTCTTTCTTTGGTTATGCAGACCTGTACCAAATGCCAAGGCTCATTTTCCAAGTAATCTCTAGACTGTTTTCATCTGGTCATTCTAAAACTCAAGCACAATCTCCTCCTGAGCCCAGTGAGACTTAGGGAGGACGTTTCTCCATTTCTTTGTTCCCTGACCTGGCTTTGGAAAACTCTTCCCATGGCACATACAATGGAGATATCACACCATGCTTTTTTGGTTTTCTGACAACACTGAAACAGACACTCCTGTTTTCCTGATCAATGGTACTTGCCTCCAAGCAAGCTGCATTGCACTGTGAGCTGGTCTCTGCCATTAAAATGCACACATGATGTATATAGATGCATGTACATACATTCATTTATATTCCCAGCACAGCAGATGAAATAATTCTGCAGCATGTATATTTTTGTACTGTTAAGGTGCACTGTTGCTTTGCAAGCAAAACAGTAGATCTTTCATTTGCTGGTGACATTGCACAAAGTGCTTATAATTCAGTGTAAGCTTATCAGCCATCCAATCTCCCACTCCAGGGAATGTGTCAACCATCAAAAGGAGTGGAGGAGGTGTGCTGAATCTTAATGGCTTCTATTTCATCAGACTCACTTTCTTAAGGGCATTTAATCAATGAGGACAAGTAGTAGGCAGATTTTTAAATAAATGTGTCACTTTAGGTTAATCCGCAGTACAGTTGAATGTATTTGTTTATGCGATTCCCCGAATATGTTCCTCTGCTGCTCAGCTGAATTGATAATCTGTAAATCAAAACATGTTACAAGCAGTTTTAGACTAGCCCTTGAGCAATGACTTCATTTGACCTACTGGTATCTAAACAATTCAGGAGTTTCAGATCCAAGGGTGTTTAATGTCAGTTTTGTGTTCAGCACAGTTTCAAGTAGGCTTTCGGTTCACTGAATCCAAATTGGGTTTTGATCATTGCAGGCTTATAGGAATATTTTTGTATCATTGTTTTTGTTTGTTCATTTGTTTGTTTGGTTTGGTTTGGTTTGGTTTGGTTTTTTTAATGTGGCAGGGTTTCCTCTTTTTCTTACATTTTTTTTTCTTTTCCTTTTGTGAAGCAGCCTTTGGGGGAAAAGAAAATCACGACCATTTGCAACATTGCCTCATTATTACTTATCAGTCTGATATAGCAGTTAATGCAACTGTACAATAGAATAAAACAGATAACTTTTTAGAGGCATATTTACTTTTAAAGCAGTGAAAACACAAAAACAGATAAAATTGATCATATAGATATGTAGATAAATTCATTTGTGCCCATGAGGTGATAAGCAGCTACCCATGAGTTCTGATTTATGATGTTAACTCCCTGCTAATTAAAGCACTGAAACCGTTTGTCCTTCTTGCTCACATATGAGACAAAGATTAGCAAAAAATTCATGAAGGGAAAAAGGATCACGCATTAGTGTACATTAATCATGTTTAGTCTATTGTAAAATGGACCTAAATTATAATTATACCAATATATATCAGTGTTCAGAGAGAGGTAAACTGGCAAACTAGTGGGAAAAAAAGCTATCCCATCTGTACCTTAGACTTTCACTGATATAAAACATTGGCAAGGCTGCTTTGATTTACACTGATATGAACAAGTTTATAATCAAGCCTTACAGCTAGACTGTATGCTATTTGTGCTACTCAGCTGTGAGAACATAAGAGGCCTGAATGTGTAGTCAAAATCCCCTCAGAGACCAATGCAAACTTCACCTACACAAGGAACACAGGTCTGAACTGTAATAGTGTAGAAATTATTCTGTGCTTTAACAGAATTTTTTTTTTACCTACAGCCATTTATGGAGTTCTTCTGCAGAAATACTCTGTAGACCTAAGTGTCTGACATTGCAAAGGACATCTGTGATTATGAGAGGCTGCTTGTGTTATGTAATATAAATCATTTGAACATGGCCATCCAACCAGAATATGACTTTCCAGTTCATGCGAGGAGTAATTAGATCTGCGAGAATACACCATGTGCAGAGTAGTGAAATAAAATAAAATGCATCAATGGATCTCACAGACAAAACAGGAAATAGGAGGTGTCTCCCTGAGGTGCTCTCAGCAATGTTCTTGCGATTTTAAGGGTGATTTTCACGTGACCTTAACCTGCACAAATTCTCTGTTTCAAAACTATTCAGCACTAGCATATAAACATATATATGTAAAATGAGTACTTTCAAATCTGCACTTATCTACCAATTTGAGTCCCGATTTCCCTTTTCTCCATTCAAGTTAAATTAAAATAATTCCTGTGCATTCTACTCGTAATGTGCATTTAGCTTCCTGAGACTGCAATCTATTTTACTTTCCTGCCTTGCAGGAGGGTTTGAAGACCCCAGGTAAAAAACACCACATTCCTTAGTGAAGGATCTTTAATATGGATCTGAATGCCATGTAAATCAAACCATTCTGTAAACTGTGTTTCAACCTCTTTAAACATATCTCCATGTTAGCTTTAACATCATTATGTCCCATTGTGATGAAAATGGACTTTCTGTATCCTGTGATAATGAAAATAGCCACTTCATGCAGTTTCTGTCTGCAATTATCTAGGCTTTTCTCAGACTCCAGAGGAATCTAAGCTAATTGCTTTGGGACTTTTGCTACATTTCCATAAATTCTTTGTTAATTTTTCATGAGAAACTGTTATTGCAGTTGGCCTTAAAGTTCCCATTGTATTCAATAATGTAAAGAAGTCATTATGAAAACATAACCAATTCACTAGTGCCTCCATCAAAGCTACACTCTTTTACCTACGTGTATTCTCAGGTGAGACTGAATGACTCACCCAAACCCTTCAGTGGTGCACTTTTTAATTTTTTTGTTTTTATATATATGTATTTTGATACACACTTTTTCTTCATTTGAGTTTGCTCAAAGCAAATTTAAAAGTGCTTCTATGTGGTGCATGACCTTGTCAGTATGGGACATGAACTGAGTTTGCTTTATCTCAGGGCAAGCTTCTCAATGCAAAAAGCAGCAGATTTGCATTCATTTTGGTGGCACCATGCCAGTTTACATTCCCTACAGCACCAGCCTCAATGAGATCTGTGCTATAATAAAATCAGCAGAGCAGACCACCAAGATCCCACTTTAAAAGTCCCTGAATCATATGAAACTTGCTTGGCCCCCTCAGAACCCTGAAAACCACGAACAGTGATGAAAGCACTTATTCATTTTAAGAGCTTTTTAGGTGTTACTGATTTTTATCTTTTAGCTCTTTCTGTTGCGACCATAAAATACTGCTGTCTTTGTAATCATATGTCACACTGCCAGCTATGAAGCAGCCAAGGCAATCTGCAGTGCACGACACATTTTCACAACGATTTTCTCTTGAATGCTGCAGCAGAAGAATACGTAAACTACTGAGAAATGAAAGAAAAGCGCCAGTGTGAAAAAAAATCACACTGGAAAAATAAGATAGGCCAATATTTTTCTAGTTAAAGAACTAGAGATTAGAGATATGGTTTATGGAAAGTACAGGTTTTGCTGATACCAATAGAAGCCGTTATAGATTATTATAGAATCATTTAATGACCTATCTTTCTCCAAGGTCCTCTAAGGTCTGATTGCTGAAAAGGCAAGGGATTGTAGGCAAACCTCAGAAATCTCTAAGGTTTGACTCAGAAGCATGCTCAGATATCCCATTGCTTATCCTAAGCTTTTCTAAACCTCTTTCATGTGGTAATGAAGCAGATGATCATTGAATGATTGGATCTCATTCTCTTTTAGGTAGGTGGTCTAAAAGAAAAGAAAGCCAATATTGCTTGTGATATTAATCTTAATATTAAATGAAAAAATCTTAAATAAATAAAATGTTAGTGCACCTTTTGCTTTCTCACTAAAAAAGATAAAGCTGGCTTCAATCTTGTCCACAGATTAAGTTCTATCACATTTGTTACAGATTTCCCAGTGCTGGAGACTACATATTCTGTGCCCTTCCCGTACTTTCTAGGAGCTGTGGTGCTGTATTCTCCGAGGATGTGACAGTTGTGAGTAGGGATATTGACAGCATATGGAACCACTCAGGATGTCTGAAGTGCATGGCATGCTGCACTGGAGGGAGATTTACTCTGTTGCAGCTTTTGTTGTGTATACTCCGGAGCAGGAACATTCCCAGCCTCTCTCCAATGGCAGTTTTACTACCTCTGCCTTTCGAGGATTTGCTGTCACTGATGCTAATGATGAGACTAGTGAAAGAAGCTGTACACTAGCTTCTAGGATGAGATTTTGGCTTATAAAGACTCTCAGCTATTGGGTTTTTTGTTACTGTAGTGATATCAAAAATAACGAGCGGTGTTAGGACTCTAAGCCTTCCATCTATGATTTCAAAAGTGCTTGAGCACTTTACTACTTCACCATCTCTACTTTATCCAGAGCACTAGACATATAATTTTTTTTTCCCCAAGACGTACATCTACTCTCTCCACTGGTTTTCTTGCATACCAAATTGTGTTTACTTTGAAAGAGAGAAATTATTAAAAAGCCTGTCATCATCCAAAAGTCCTCACATGTAGGAAGTTTAATGGTCTTAACAGTTGGTCTGCCTTTTTTTTCACCATCTTCCTTTCAGTATCTGCTCCACGCAGATTTAACCCCATGCATCCAGAGTCGATAAGGGAGGAAAAACGGATCCTCTGGTAGGGTTGGTGTCCCAGTTCATGAGGGATTTGCAATCATGTTTTCTCCTGTAGTTGCTGAGTGGACCAGAGGATACAGGATATTATTTGGGGTGGTCAAACAAGGTGTTAACTGAGACGAGTGGAACAAAGATTATAGAAGAGAGGTGGAGCATGAAGTGCTGGAAACTAAGAGATACTCATAAGAAAGGACATATAAACACCTGCTTGAGTGAATATGTGTGAACATTTGACTACTCACAGGATTGAGGCAGGAGAGGAAAGAGGGCAAAGAGGAGTGGAAACGTGCAAATACAGGAAGCACTTCCAAGATTTTTGCTCAAGAGTACAGCAGTGACCAATGTTTGTTGTACAAATGGCTTCAGCAATGCAGGAAAACAGACTTTGAACCTCTGGATAATTCTTGGCTGTGCTTCCCTAAGCAAGTCGTCCAGCTTTGTTTGCATACAGTAATTGCAAAAGGCTTTACAGATTGTAGCTTCTTTACTGGCAACAAACATTTCACTTGGGTAAACTCAGTCCAGCAGACCAGGTTTATTGTGTCCTGAATATATTCACAAGTTCCTAAGGAGCTAGGTAATTCCTTCTTTTGTGGCAGGGTTGTGTTGGAGGGGTTTTTAACATGTCCGTTTCTTTGTATCTATGTTATTTTGTTGCTCTGATACTGCCTGAACCAAAGCAGGAAATGAAGTGATTACACAAGCTAGTGAATGTGACTTGCACCTTTTCCCTTTTCTTCGCTTGGGTATCTGCTAAATAAGTGAGAGAAAGACAGCTGCCTGAAAGCTTTGTAGAAAACAAACAAACAAACAAAAAAAAAAACCAAACAAACCCATAAACAAGAGTAATCACATACATTAAATAGCCTTGATTTTTCAAAAATCCCTGGTGCTCAGTTTCAATCTACCAGGCAATAAAAATTATTTAGGGAAAATAAACACAAGGAGAACATAAAATTTTCCCTGTTCTGGATGTAAGACTGATCAGCAAAAGCAATATTAAAGAAAAAAACCCCAACCAACCACCACCACCAACAACAAAAAAAATCCCAAAAACCAAAACAAACCCAAAACCAAACCAAAACAAAATAAAAGCCCTTTCATTCTTAAAACAATCATTCTTTTTCTATTAGCTGAATGTATGGAAAAAATCCCTTGAAATATATATATATTTAAATGTAGTACCTATTTTCATATAGGTGTGGAACTAACACATTCCAGCTAGCTACAATGTGAAGACAGTTTTTCATTGGAAGCTATTAGGAAGATAAAGTTCACATACTTTCAAAAAAAAGTCCCAAAACAAAAAACACTGAAAACTTTTGGCTGTTTAAGTCCATTATCCATTCTGTTGTTCTTTACTTCAAAGAAGGATCTCATAGAAATGCTTTTACAATAACAATGAAAAACACATTGCTTTACATGAAGCTTCATTTGCGAATTCCCTGTGTCAAGCACATTTCTTTCCCATACGGAAAGAAATGAAGTGTCATGTGTATCAGCTTGTTCTTCATTGCTCACATTCCTCTTTATGTTGATGAGAATTTTTCAGTACATGCATTCAAGAATGGTACTTTACTTAAAGATACTGTGTTATGTTAAACAGACAGTATTGTCATTATTTAGCAGCTATGGTAGACAGTGGATGCAGTCCTGTTGATTTTATTAAAAAGAGGCTGTCAGGATCTATAATTCACACATCATTAACTGCTTCATTAAGACTACAGCAGCTCTGTGAGCCCTAAACTTGTGGCAGTTGCATGACAATACAGGTAAATATTCACTGGTTGAGATGCACAAGCATCTCCAGTGACTTGTTCACTAGATAATTAAAAGCCAGTACTGTTTTTTAAGACACACTTTTTTCAAACTACAAGCATAAATGCATAAAACATGTTCACTTAGAATTGATTTGCTTTAAGTTGAAAGCATTACTTTGCAATGAGGTGTGCAATCTCACATCGTCAATCAAAAAACGGCAATAACATACCAAAATGTATAGTCATTTAAGTATTTTCATATGGTTTGGGGTTTCTTTACTGAAATATGAAGCAGTCTGTGTGCTGAAGCATTGTGAAGCAGAACTGTTACAGACATGAGCAATGTGAATCATATTTATTTAAGAATTTAGAATTAACTGAGCATTAATTATGCAGAGAAAAAATTCATTTTCCTATTATTTTTACTGAGTCCTGTCATGGTTTGAGACATGTTAGGAAGGCATTTCCACTCTTTCTTTTCCCTCTTCTCCACCAATAGACATCTCCTTCCCTCACTTCCTGATTATTTTGTTAAAGTAACCAGCTCAGAGATAAACACATAGCATGTATTTTGAACTGGACTTTGGAGCCTGATGGACTTGAGTAGATTTGGAAACAAGCAAAAATATTTGCACTTCGTGAATTATGTGGCAGCCTTCTTGGTGGGATGCATGAATAGGCCTCATAGCACCATCAAGCTCTTCCCCTCTCTTCCCCATGACCTTTTTGTCTTCCATTCATGGCCACCACTATTTGTACAACTCTGGAGTGAAGAAGTGAGAGCTGGTCCAGCAAGTCCATGCTGCTACCTTTGGTTCAGCCTCCTCTGTTGTCTTGTCCCTCAGAAAATCTCTTTGACACCAGGACGCTGCTCATATTTGGCAAACACACCTTTGCTGGTGGAAAGTTCTCCTTCTGTTGCCAGCCACCACGGATTTCCAGCCTTCCTCACCTTGGGAGCTGCAAGCACTGCACGCATGGGGTCCCTGGGAACATCCTGCCCACCTACCCCAGCAACTTCAACCTCCTCCCACATCTCTTTCACTGCAAGCACCCCGATCCCTTGGGGCACCCCAACATGTTGCTCAGGGCCACAGCCCACTCTGGAGCTGCTCTGGCTCAGGGTCACAGGGTGTTGGGGCGGACACTGGGCTGGGGCTGGAGGGCAGGTGCTGCAGCTGCGCATCACCATCGATGCTCCAAGCCTGGGTTTCCCAACAAGTCTGTAGCAGCATTCCTGGGGCCCAGCATCCTGTACTCACGCACCAGCAATAGCAGCCTGCATCTCTAAACCAGTGCTCTGGCTACCTGTAAGTGCTCCCTGGCAATCAGAAAACTGAAATCTGCTTTCTTTTCAAGAAAACAAGCTAAAGTTTTTCTGATGGCTTGGTGGCCCTGTGTGAGTCTCAGTATGATTCTAGCTTTAGGGTTATGGTCCAGAGAGGAGCAAGGGCAAAGCTGCTGTAAAAGTGGATCTGCAGGGGGGCTGCCAGAAAAAACCAAAGGCTACCTGGTAGCCACACTTTGAAAAATCACACCTTTCTCATTTTTTATCACGGATCTTTTGGAGGCTGCAAAATAAAATATATGCCATGATGTTGTATTCATTTTTATCAGTCTAGGAATAATATGCAAAGCATAATTGACTGAGGTTAACTCCGTAGTTTTTTTAAATTTTCTAAGTTAATTCCTTGAAGCTTTACTAACAATATAAATACCATAGTTGTTGCCATAAATTAAATTTTTGTCAGCAAACATATTGGACTTCAAGCCAGTATATGAACATCTATATTGACATTTTTGTAGGGAAATATTCAAATTTTTATTTTCTGTTTGTTTGTTTGTTTGTCCTCTGCATTTACTTAGAAAGATGTACAGATTTCAGTCACAGTGTATTCTTTTAAGGTTAAATCACAGGTCTCATGAGTAATGTATTATTCTCTCTGCAAGGTGTCAATGCTTCTAACAATGTTCTAATCATGGAAAAAGAATTCTTACCAATAGCACAATGCTGACAGCTATTTTTGCTGAAGGACAGTGGCTATAAGGTATAAGTTGTATAAGGGTAACCACTCACAACATACATAATTTATAAGGATGTCTGGGCAAGGAAACTCTGGCTAGGCTATTCTTCCTATGTTTTGGTGTACTAGTGATGACTGAGAAATAAGATCAGCTATAATTAATAAGCCTTTATCTTTAGTGCTGTTCAAAAATGTCGAATACAAAAGAACAAAGCTCCATGTCTTTTTCCTGTCATTATCACTAGTGAATACTTGTGGTCTCAACAGCAAAAGCACCAGCTTGGTTACATTGGGAGATGGTGGATTTTGTGCAGACTGGAAGGGTAGTCATTGTGTAAATAATTAGAGGACAATACTTTTCAATGTGACCTTGCACTGACCTTTAACATGAAGTATAAACTTCTTTGCTAGAAGTAAAACATGAATTCCTTCCTGTCTTTCCAGGACAGAAGGCCTAAGACATTGTAGTAAATTCATATGCCCAAAGCCATTCTCTAGCCAACTTACACAGAACAGAACACATTCTTTCCTCTAAATTATGCTATCATTCAAAACAGGGCAACCAAATCCAAACCTACAACTTGGGTATAGGCCCATCTCTTGTCCAGCAGATGGTGTGGGTCAAAACTGGGATGAAGGAGCCCTAGAATTGTGTCAGTATAGACAGGTAAGCCTAGTGCCCAGCATGGTCACCAGGTCTCCTTAGTTTAGCAGTATGGAAATAGCAGGAAGCTTATTCTGATGTTTCTGAAACTTTCCAGGGAGAAAATCTACTCCTTCTGTGTTAATTTTACTTAGAAAACTCGCAGGAAATACAAGGAAAGTCAGTAGCCACCACAGCAGAATCTGAGTAAGTCAAATTATATTTTGCACATTTTTCCTGCTCAACTAGCATATTCCCTTCACAGCTTTATGCTTTCCCTGCAACTTGTATTCAGTTATCAAGTTGAAAAAAAGACATGAGAAAACCCCAATCAGTTCAGATATTCCTAGTTGACTTGATTGTGTGGAGAGTTGTTTGTGTCCAGAGCAGGACAACAAAAGGATTGTATCTATGGTAAATCAATGAGCACTAAATGCTACATAAAGTTAGCAAAGCTTAATTAATTGGTCCCACAAGATACCATTGGGCAATTCAACAGTAAAATATTTTTCCTAAGAGATCATCCAACTTCAGGAGAGCCAAAAAACCCTGCAATCTGCAATTATGGACTGCAAACAAAAAACCGTGGAACTCAGCGTGTGTAAATATTTGTGAGAAATGACTGTAATTTAAAAAAACCTGAAACAAACAAACTGGAAAAGAACATAAATGTTTTTTCAATAGGTGCATAGCAAGCTAAAGGGAAACTGCCCTAATCATCCCATGCAATTCCAGAAACCTGCAGACATAAAAAAATCAGTGGAAGCAGAAAGTTCATGTCTAACATTCTCAGGAATGTTTCTTCTGGTAAGAGAGAATCATCATCATCATCGTCATCATCATCATCATCATCATCATCACCATTGTTTAGTGTACTAAAGCAACCATGGTGTTTGCTTGTCATGCAAAACTAAAAAGCCTCCTTAGGAATACGTAGCTATCACCTTGAGTTTTTAATATAGAGATATACATATAAAATGTATTTATATATATTTAAAGTAGATACTGGCTGGATCCCAGCATGAAATAGCATCCCAGCATGAAACCTTAACAATGTTTCAAGAATCAGCTATATATCATGGCCTATATGACCAGTATTTTGGCTTACAAGAATTTTTATAAGACCCTCTAAGACAGTGCTTAACGCTGTGCCTTTCTGAAGAGTATTGTAAACCTCTCTAGCTGGAACCTCCTGCCTTAACTTCTCAGTCCTTCTACAACAGCCATGGAGAAAAGTTGCTTTCCCATTATGGAGGTTTTTTCCTTTGATTTAAGACTTCCACCTCTGATCAGGTTTTCTCAAAGCTGAAATCCTCCATTTCTAGCAATTCCATTCTCATCACTCTACTCAGACCACAGCTTGAAATGTAAATGGCCAAAAGACAGGGCACAGAGCTGACTCCTTCCCACTGCTCAGTGAAGAGGGATTGTGTTGCATTCTGTTTCATATCCCAGCACAACGTGTTGATGTGTTCACAAGAGCATGACATTGTTGACATTGTTCTCTTTGACTCATGATAAACCCCTATGGAGTCACTACCTAACCACTACTCATATAAATTTATTTTCCTCACCTATGCATCATGTTTCACATATCTCTTGCACTTTTCCAATTTGTGAAGATTGTTCAGCTGTCCAGTCCTATCCCATTCCAGTTTGGGAGGAACTATATACTTTTAAAGTGTATGTAATCTATTTCAATATGTAAGTTTTTGAATAATGAAGAGTGGTTCTCCAAGCAGCTGAATGGAAGTCTCCTCTTAGTCTACACACCAGTTTGACCAAGAAGTGTTGATAGTTATTTTCCAAACATAGTCTGCCAGTCACATTTGTTCCTACTTCACAACAGCTCAACAACACCACAATTCTCCCACTTGTTTGGGAGTATTGTGTAATACACAGCCAAACTAAGTATTGACACAGTTTGTCTCTTAACTACAGTTAAGACAGGAAACATCTGGTGTTATTCTCCCAATGCCCTATCAGAGAAGAAAATGAGGTTATTTTATAACTATTTGTTCTTTTTTTGTTGACAGTTACACTACTCCTTGTGATGCCTAAAGATTTTTAGCTTTGAATATATATTTTTATATATTTGTACCTTTGTAGATTTTTAATATATGGTTGTATGGTTTCCAGCAATTTTCTGCCCTATCTCACAATATGCTAACCCTTACTAACATGTTCTTGAAATTCAGTTGAGTCTTTTCCTTAAGAAGAGAATTTCTGACAAGGATCTATTTTCCCAGCAGAACTTAAGAGACACAACAAGAAATGTGGCTGAGAAGCCTCTAGACCAACTGCAAGGCTGGGTTATTGGAGCAAATGATCTCTTATTGGATGTACCTGCTAGATGTACTAATTAATAAACATTATATAAAATCGTAGAAATTCTTTATCCTGTGTGCCCAGAGCCACATTTGTGCCCCTAAAACCTTTCATTAAAGAGTTGGATTTTATGTGATCAGCCTTAATACCATTTGGAAAGTTTTTATTCCAGGCAACACTAGTTCCAAATAATTACATAGAGCGTGTTTTACTATTTGTTGCAGCATTATTCTGTGAATTTAAATGTGAACTCACCTCCTAGCCTCAGCTAACAAGCTTCACTAACCTGGATTCCCATTTTCTTCACCATGCAAAGGTGGTAGAATCATTTCTGCACCATGGCACAAAAAAGAAAACCAACTAGTATAGTTTCCCATCTTGCTTTGGCAAAAAATTCTGGTTTTCACACTTGCACAAGCACAAAATAAAAATTCAGAGACTTTTTAAGCACCTTGTGGCATGTCAGAGGTTTCAAGGCAAAATTTCTACCATAAGCAGTTTACTCATATCTGTTCTCAAAGCATGTTTGGCACATAACTTCAGAACCATCATAACATTCAAGCCCAAGGTTTGGAAAGAAAACAAAAATCAAGAACTGGTGATAAAAGAATCAGATAAGGCCTATCAGCAACTAAATAAGAGTCTCCTGGCATAAACACTTTTTTCCTTAAGGTCCTTGGCCTTCTCAGATTTCTTCTGATGTAAGACTGAAAATTCTCACAGCTCCTCAGCAAAAAGTTAAAACACCTGACTAGTTTCAAGGTGGCACTAGGCTGTGTCTTCAATTTCATTACTGCTTTAAATAGTGCTGTGATACTTCAGCAGATGCTGAAGCAAGTTAAAGTATTATCAAAGCAAGTATCAAAATCTTTCATCAAAGCCTTAGAACAAGGTAATAAAATTCTATTGGTTACAGGGTCCTTTTAGCTGTGTGGAAACTTGAATCCCAAAGAAGTTTCATTTTTATATTCATCATGCATTTCACATTCATCATGTATTATGTGTTTATCAGGTGCTTCATATTTATTTTAGGTACATATCATTAATCTTGGTAAAACACTCCTTGAAACTAGATATAGGATAGCCTGAAAAAAAAAGACAGAAGATTTGCATGAATAGCTCTGCCACAGGTGTTTTATAAAATGTCTGTCCAACATCACTGTGCTAATAGGAGTCTGAACAACTCATCAACATATCTCCAGTGATTTCTCAGAAAAAGAGCTTTCTCATTCTAACAGTATATTCACCATTAATAGTTACAAAAAACTTCTGTAATCACACAGGCATATAAAGATGGAATTCCTCAGAGTGTTTCTGAAGGTTGGAATCAATGGCAATTGCAATAATGCATTCCCACTGTCAGGTACAATGCACTGCTGGTTTTTTGGGGGGTGGATCTGGCCCAGAGTTATGACATATTTCTGGGGACCTATAGTGTATACCAAATTTGTGTACATGGCCAGGATGTATGAGATGCACAGAACATGCACACAAATCAAAGCATTTCTCATGTGGCACTGTGGAAACACAAATCCTAACACACACACAAGCCTGATCAGTGCAATGAACTCCTCTGGTAGGCAAATGGCCTTTATCTGTCAAGTATGTGTTATGGTTTTTCAGCTTAAATCTAATCAAACCAAGCAAAACTTCATTTACAGATAAGCACGTTTTAAAAAGAATTAAATGGCAGTGGCTTTGGAAGCACTTTTTCTATCAGGGAAGTAGTGTATTAGACAAATGATTAGAAAAAATGCATTAGAAAATTATCCTCTCACTCTGATTAAGGATGTAATGTTTCTCTCCACTGAAATGTGCTTTATGTCTGGGAGGCTGCAATGTGTCTTGCAAATGGCTTCCTTATTTCACAGACAAATTATACATTTCTCATTTCCTTGTGTTCTGTCACTAAATGAATTGAGATGCTAGAAAACTCAGCTCAAAAAAATGTTCACTGAATTTCTGTCCAAAACAGTGGTTTCATTACAATCCAACCTTTTTTCAAGGGCTTTAATCCATTTTGAGATGTTTCTCTTGTATTCCCGTAGCAGGCTATGACACAGTTAGACAGACATGAGGAAACTTCAGCCCTGTGAACACTTGCTCAAGAGAGACATGTAATCCCTGGCAGCAGTGCTTAATCACATTCCTCAGTCAGGTGTCAAACAGAGCAAAAGCACAAACACACAAGCAAGTTTTGTTTAGAGGACCTCAAAAAACCAGCCAAGTGGCAAATTTGGACATCTGTGCTAGACTGTGGCTGTCCTGTTTTTTCAGTCTAATCTGTCAAGATAACCATTTCCCCATTCTCTTAAACAAACACAGACTTCCTTGTTTAAACACTGCAACAGTTCTAACAGAGCACAGGTTTTAATCATTCTCTGCTAAGTACACTAGCAAGAGGCTCAGAAAAGAAGCAAAACATCTTAAACATAAGCTGCCGATTTTGCTGTGTGCAAAAGAGCAGGGCATGTGGTCTTCAGATTTCAGATGAACTGAAAACAGTGGGCTAGTAAGGAAAAAAAACGTGACTCAAAAGGAGATGAGATTTTTCTTTGGCCCCTTAATTAAAAGAGGCCAAATTAAATTCAATTCTACTCTGAAAAAATAATTAGAATAATTAATCTGGGGGAGGGTCACTTTTCCTATAGGGTGACCTTTTCCTACAGGTTTTCACTTTCCTACATATTCCCTCTATTACTCAGATTATATTAATAAGCACTAGTAAAAGCTATTCCATGAGCATTATAATTACAAAATGTCATAAATGCAGCACATTGTTCTATAGGTAGTCACTGATTTTAAAACCAAAATCTCAGTAGGTATGCTTCTTTCAGAAGGACTGCTAGATGTGGACAAGCAAATAAATTAAATTAAAATCCATCATCTATTTTTTCCCAAATACTGACTCATCTTTTTATTCTCTTCAGTCTTTTCCCCTCCTTTTCCCTTTTATTAGTTATGATTAATTTCATTCACATCTGTATTATTTATCTTAGATTTTTATTGTTCTGCATGTTGTTCTCTTGCCTCTCCTCAGCAACTATTTGTTTTTTTCTTTTTCTCTCTGAAAGGAGTGTTGCTTTTCCATTCATTAATGCTTTTATGCCTATCACCCTTTACTGACTCATGCACTTCCTCTACTTTTCCTGTGATCTTTCATATTGTCTTTTGTCTGATTCTTTTCATTACATTCTACTTTTTTTCTTGGGTTTTGTATTTTTTTCCTACCACATTAATTTTTCTTTATCCTTTATCCCCAAAGTCTCTTTTTTTCTTGTCATTGAATCCCTTCCTTTATCTCTTTCTCATCAGGGGATTTTCCTACATCCTAATCTTGAATCTTTTTCTACCCAACATATGGTGTCTCCCACCCTCTCATTCCTGATGGGATCCTTCTTCCAGCAATGCTTCAGAGGGCACATTTACATTGACAGAAATGTTATTCTCCCATCTTGCCCTTTCACCTCTTGCTGTATTTACATATAGCACAGGCTGAGCCTTCCCACATGCTTGGCAGTCAGTCCCCCCAGGGTCTGGATCTTGAGATGTCCCCACAAATGATCCCAAATATTTTCTACTCATGAGCCACCCGCGTGTAATGAGGGTGCTTTGCTGGGAGCCTGCTCTTCTTTGAGAACAGGGTCTTGGACAAGTCAGGGAAGAAGCCCCCTGCCACAAAGTTTCCTTGGTAGTTCATATAATCTTCCAAGAGCTCCTCTTTCATGGCACTCTTGTCAGAAGCGTTTCTCCATAGAAACAATTAAAGAAAAGAACAAGGAAGAAGTTTTTAAAACACCTTAATCTTGGACAATAAAGGTACCACATCACAAACAAGAATACCTGTGTTTGCCTCAGACACAAAGTTTATCCCTCCCACAGTGACTCTACAGGCTGAATATCTAATATCTTCAGGCATCTCTACTCATTTCTTCTTCTTTGCTACTCCTGTTTTCCAAAATCATCTTGTCAGTGAAGTAGGGGCAAAGAGCAGGTAGGTCTGGAGAAGACACACATCTGCTGCTGCACTTTTGCTCACCTGTCAGGTTACTCATCACTCTGTTACCCTGGTCAAAAGGTTCATACTTAATTCTCAGAGAAAGACAGACAACTGGCTTTCATTAGGCAGTCTAACTGCTTTTGGCAAAGACAGCAAACAAAACATCTTCTTCCACTTCTTACATTCGGGCTAAAAATAATTAGGCATCTGGTTTTATAGCACAAGCTGGATAAAACAATCCAGAAGGAAAGTGTCATGGACAGTGAATCTGAAACACAGCCTTGAATGAGATACAGACAAAACATCATGTTTTCTTGCATGGTGTTGTATAGACATTACTTCATGAGTGATGAACAGGCACAGGAAAGAGTATGTCACATGCCTGAAAAATATTTCTCCTACCTAAAAGGTGATCTCCTCAGACTAATACTTCAGTTTGAACAAAATAGTAACTCTTAAGTGTTCCAGTGACACAGCTGCTCTTTTTGCTCATTGCTGAATAGTGCCAACTTCCAAACTACCTTTCAGAAAACAGTAGCAGCTGAGGATCATAGGCAGTTCAGATATGGAAAGAAATGGAAGGTGTGAATCAAAGTCCCAGCAGGCATAAATTCTCAAACCCCCCCCTTTGAAACAAAAGACTGAAAATTCACCTAGAAAGTATCCCCACAGAGAGTATTAGCCTCTGACTAATATGAGGCAAAAGTGAAAAGCAGCCCTGAACTAACTAATTGAGGGTGGGGGAAACAACAAAACAAACAAACAAAAAAAAAAGAAGCAAAACTTGGCTAAGGCCTGTGACCCTGGTCTTGATTCTCTCCAGAGGTGAGTTCCCCTCACACCAATCTCATCAAACCCAAACTGCAGTTTGCTATAGTGGCTCTAAAAGTGCTGAATGCAGAACAGCTGGATGTCCCCACTCCCCATCTGAAAGCATCGATTTAAAGCTTTGCAAAGATTTCCAGCTGTACTTACACAGAAACCCTTCTGTTGTTGAAGAGTGTGAGCATACTTAGAAAATCATTGAACTTAGAATTCATTTAAAGACAAATTTTAGACATTTCTGAAATTGCACTGTAATCCTCTGTGCTTGTAAAGACAAATCCATCTTTGGACCCTCTTTAGATGCTACTACCTCGATATTGTGAAAAATTTCATGCTTCACAATTATAAGTCCTGTTTTCTTCTGACGATTTCTTCTGTCCACTGTGTTGAGGTCATCCATCAAAACTACACTTCATTGTTCTGCAGAGTCTTCCACTTAGAGTTGGAAAGTTCTGCTGAAGGCTTTTATGTTTATGCAATATCATGGGGCCTTCCATTAGTTCTGATAAGACTAATAAATTCATGGAAGGATCACAAACTAGACACACAGATTCAGATATCCTTCCATATATTCCTTGCAATCCTGCCCTACATGGGGGTCAACTAAACAATTTCGTAATCCATCAAACACTTGAACATTCTGCAGTTATTAGTCACCTTGGGAAATGTACAGCTTGGGGGAAAGGGCATAGTTCCAACATGAATGCAAATATTAGTGAAGGCTGAGGTTATGAAGTTAAAGGATTTTCTCACAAAGGGAATATTGTCCTGAAGATTTAAATGTCAGAAGTATATGTGAAAATACCATCCCAGTGGAAAAAAAAAATTACTTTTTCATAGAACTAGATGCAAACAGCATGAAGTAAGGCATCCAGAGGAAGACAATATAGTCCTGCAAGAGTCCAGAATTGGAATATAAACATCAGAATCATCAGAGTGGAACAAGTGATTAAAAAGGAGAATGAAGAAATAGTGTCCTGTCAGACATGCTATATGAGTCTAACTATGTATATTTCAAACTGGTGTGACAGCAAGCATAAAATTTTTCCTGATCTGGCCCAGGATTACCTTGCCTTGCTGCTGAAGCATACCCCTAGTTCATGCTCACATTTGTTGCCCACCAGGAACCAAAGACCTCCTCCAGACAGAATCCTGTGCTTTTGCTTTGGATTCTTTCACCCCAGGAGCAGGATTCCACATTTCCCTTTGTTGAATTTTACACATCTCTTTACAACCCAGTCTCATCTCTCTGTAGAGTGGCTATTCCTTCCTGAGTATATACAATTCTTCCTGTTGGGTCACACACAAACCTGGAGCAGCAGGTGTACTCAGTGCTAACATCTGGGCCTGCTATCAGGATGCTGAGCACTGCTGGTCCCAGCATTCCCTCTGAGGAGCTCTGTTTATGAGTGGCAGACAATCTGTGCCATTGGCTACCACCAGCCAGTCAGACAGTTTTCCATAGTCCTCACAACCCTTAATACAATGGGTTGCCAGCCAGGACACAATGGCACAATTGCATCAAGCATCCTGCTAAAAATCAAGGCAAGTGACATACTCAGCTCTCTGCTCACCACCGAGCCAGTTGTGCCACCACACATGGTGACAAGAGAGGTCAGGCATCATTTATCATTGGTAAATCTGTGTTGGTTTTCCCAGTCACACTTTTACTCTCCACATGCCTGGATGAAATAACCTGCAGGACGACCTGTCCCATAATTTTCTCAAGCGCAGTAGCAAAGCCTGTAACATCCTCAGTCTGCATCTGCTTTGATCTAACAGTGGTTTCCTGTAAGTGTTTTCAGTTTAACCCCAAGTGTAGTGGAAGGACACAAAGGAAAGGCCTCCAAAGCTTGTGTCTAGCACTTGGCAGGTCATGCAAATTGTCACAGCAGAAGTAGATGCTCCTGTAACACCTAGGAAACTCTTTAGATGTTCATTTGGGACTTACAGCACTCTATAGGTGAGCTCAAGGAAATACTGAAGAGTTGTAGAAGGAAAAGGAAAGAGAAACCCTGTATGGACTGTGAAGAATGTCTTCAGCCCATGTGCCAGGATGAGCACCAGTGGTCATTCCTCTCCCCTTTCTCCAGCAACTCCATAAATGTGCCCCACTGTGCTGCCCATCGTGAAGCCCTGCATTTCTATAAAGTCAGCACCTTCACTAGCCTGCCCTCCATGAGAACATGCTCATATCTGTTGGAGGGTTTGGCTGTCTGGGAGGCTTTATTTACACAGGACAGTGGGTATTGACTTACATCTTAAGATGTCTCTGTTCAGGAGCTAAATCTCTTGTCTGAGCACCTTAAAGACCCAGGGGGAAAGCATTTGTTTGATAAATTGAATAGAACAGATACCTGGGTCTATTTTCCACAGGACAAAACAAAAAAGGTCTTACAAAATAATAAAGATATATTTTGAATATATGCTAAAAGAAGAAATAATTTTGGTAGAATAATATAACAGTAAAGGAATTAAGTTGTGGCTAAAATATTTCTACTATATTTATACTGTGGTATACTCCTGGTTTTACTTTTAGGGAAGTTTATTTTGCCTTTTACACTGTACGGTTAGCTCATAAAGTCACAGCAAGGCTACATTCTTTTCCATAGGAATGTAAATATTAGCTATTCAATAGTGAGATGGATTCAAGGCCTATGTTGGCACAATCGATATGGTTTATGAATACTTAGTTTATTACTGTCATATATAATTAATTAAATCCAGGTAGACTCCTTTAAAAAGTAATTTGCAAAGCTGACCAACAATAAAAAAAAAAAGTACTTTGCTAAGAGGCAAAATTTTTCTAAAATATTAGTTACAAGATAAAAAATATGAGAAATACTTTTCTTCTGAACCTGTAGTTCAATTGCAGCATTGTTTTCACAAAAATTCACAACCATGTAAGGTGGAAAAACAAACAAAAAAATGCTATTTTAAATAATAAATAGTTTTAAAATGCAACATACTACAAGAGATATTTCCTATCTAATAGAGGTGGTAAATGAATGCATTACTTAATTCAGAATGATTTAAATATTGCTTAATAATTAATGTGCCGCTGTGCTAACGTGGCATTATAGAGAAGAACTAATTCAAAGGCAATTAGTAGTATTAGATGAAAGTTTTGCTTTGGGGAATTTTATTATTTAGAAGCTATTTTTTACCATCAGTTGAAACTCGATAGCTTACAGTTAAGTTTAGGCAGAGATGCATTTACTCAAGCTGGTGCGTCCTCACAGCTCAGAAAAGCAATGCCTGAACAGCTCCCTGAATTCAAGCTGTCCCATGGGTGTGAAAACATTTTTAACCCTGCCACCCCCTCAGCACTGTAGCTAAGATATAAGGGAAGAATGCAGCATCCTGGCATTGTCTTGCACTTCAGTACTATGGAGAGGCAAAGGTTAAGAATGAGGAAAATTAGGCAGCCAGCCCTGTGTGGCCCAGAGAAAGACAGGCTATTCTGTGGGGAGCAACTCCCCTGACATAGATGGGAGAAAGCTCTATGAATGAGATCATTTTGACTTCCTTTGCTTACATGCTAATGTGGGCTTTCTTCCTTTTAGCCAAAGCAGGTCAGCCGTGGGCGAGGTCCAGCAGCGCATTGGGAACCGCTTCCGAAGCGCCAGTGCTGCTCCTCTCCAAGGCTGGCACTGGGGCTCTGGCCACCCTGCAGCCACTGTGAGAGGGTCCTGCACCCCGGATCACACCACCCTGCTCCCAGCAAGAGCCCTGCCACAGGATCCAGGGGAAGCGGTCTGGATTTCAGACCACCTTTCAGGAGTTTATTAAAATCATATTTGAGTATGCCAGCCCTCTTCCACAGCATCCACGCTGGATGAGGGGACAGCACCCCAACATTTAGGGGTGTCAGGATCACGTACCAGTTACCAGACAGACACTCTTTCTTCTGCTGTTTCTTTGGTGACTTTTTTTTTAATCCTTGGATTACTTTCCCGTCAAACTCTTTTATAGTTTGTTCACTGAATTATGTTCACTCCAGAGAAGTGAATCCAGTTCCTTCTGTTCCCACAGTAATCATCAATTCAAGCTGAAGTGAAAGGGTCAAATTTAAAGGCAAGAAAATGGTGGTGTAAATTTCTCATTAGCAAATCAATGCAGATCTGTGAAATTCAGTGTCATTGAACCACAGTCAGCCCTGCTTTAAGTGAAAACAAATTCCATTAATTTCTATGGGAATAGAATATTTTTTCCCTTCATTTTATTCACTGGGCCAAGTTGCTTCTATACCTTTGACAGTTATGAATTTGAATTTGTCGGAGAGGTCAGCATCTCTGGCACAGTGAATATAAATCTGTACGATTTACCTGCTGAGAGTGGAGTGGAGCTGAAGTAGCAAAAAGAAAGAGTTAGGATAAGAAAATAAACTTGGCCACCACAACATTTTCATCATCCCTTTGAACCTCGCTGGTGGTAGCAGCTTCTACCTTCTCAAAATGTGCACTGCATTGCCCTGTCCAAACACTCAAGGAAATGATGGGCAGATGCCTGGGAGATAGGATATAAAGTACCCAAAAGGAGGCCGCTGTGCATACAAAGAAAATCCCATTTCTGCTGTCCCAAAGGCTGCTCTTGACTGGCACTGCCCTCCAAGACTGAGTGATGCTTGCTTCTGGGGAAGAAAAGCAACAGGACCTCTCTGGAGTCCTGGCTAACATTGTGCTGAAAGGCAGTATGTTATCTTACACATATTAAAGTCCTCTAGAAAAGTTAGAAATACCTATGAATGAGGAGAACCCAACACAGCCCCCAAAATCTAAAAATGTCCTCCAATAAAATAAAGACTCACTTCACACCTGTCCACAAGCATGTGCTGTCTGATACCCTTCCCAGAGGATCACAGTGGCTAGTGTGCCAGGGAGGGCACAGGCAGAGTGCCACCCTCACTGCAGTGATGAGAGTGGTGGCATCCACTGCTCCTGCAGCATGAAGGGAAAGCTGCCACAGGTATCAGCCAGGGTTGGGATGTACTCTGGGCTACTGGTCAACAGCAACTTCTACATCCACATTCTTACTCTGTTTAATTCAAAAATAACTGGCTTACTTCAAAACCAGCTTTTAAAGCTTCTGCATTAAGGGGGGAACTTAGTGATCATTTCACTTATGCCCTTGAAAATATAGCATGTATTTAAATGTCTGAAAATCAGTTGTAGCTTTACATATTTAAGTGCATGTATATATACTTAAATACTTATACATATTGTTGGGGGCTGGGTTGCTTTCTTACAGAATTTTTTCCCAGAAGTTGCTAAGAAGCTGATTGCTGGGTGCTTTTGGGTGCACATGGGTACTTGGGAAAGACAAAGGAAGCAGCTAAGGCAGACACAGGGTGGCACCTAGACTTCACTTTGCTCTGGGCAGGTTTTTGCTCTCGGAGAGAACTGCTCGTCTCTGGACTGCAGAGCTCTCACCATCCCTCACCTGGAGCTCAGCTCACAGTGACCCACCACCATCTCTTCGTGTGTCCCCCGGGATTTCGGAACCTGTTCTCTCCCTGCCCTGCCGGGAGCTCCTTCCCACTGACCTGCACCCACACTGTCCAACCACACTGGACATTTCTACAGCTCCAGCTCCGGCCGCCAAGCCTTGGATACATCTCATCCCCCAGGACTGCTGCTGGCTCTGTTAGCTTGTGACAGTACTGAGGGGGGGAAGGTGCCAGAGGAAAACTGTAACTGGGTTGTTGGTGGTGTTGGTTTTTTTTTTCTCTCTAGTTCTCTTTGTTGTCGACATTATAGTTATTGTTGTTAACCTACCTTGTTAAACACACTAGTAAAGAACTGTTATCCTACCCTCACATCTTTGCCTGAGACCCCCTTTAATTTTAGAATTATAACAAGTCCAAGGGAGGCTTCCATTTTTGTTTCCCTAGCAGACACCCGTCTTCCGAACTAAGACAATATGAAGTTGTAAATGTAGACTTACATATAATATGTATACATACATATAATGCTGGAAATAACAAAAACAGCGAAAGAAATACACTTGAATGTGAAATTTAGTCTAATTACAAGCTTTTAAATGAGCTTTTTGTCATTTAAAATTCACATCAAAGCCCATTTTCTCCTCTTTTTTGGAAGATCTTACCAATACTCTGTCATAATACAAACCCACTTAGAAGACACTTCAGTTCTTGGGTTGGATGGTTCCATCATTCTCACAACATTACATTTAGCAGTAATGTTGTCAAGGTCAGCCTTGGCTGTGTTTTTTTCTTATTATTATTATTTGTTTTTCACATTGTCCAGATTTGCCTGATAGGGTTTTGCATTTTTAGAACTCTTATCTTTGAAAATTAAGATGAGGAACCGTTATACCAGATAACCTTATCATCTCTTAAATAAGTCGGAACAAAGAAAAATATGAAGTGTAAGCAGTTTGGAAACAATGCCATATTCAACACGGGAAATATTTAGTGGATTAGATTCTAGTTGGTCCCTTTAGGCAGAACTTTTTCTTCTGTGCACACACACACACATACACACATGATCTAAAACAAATATTCTCTTAAAGGAGGTTTGTGTGCCCAAGAACCTCACAAAACTTCTATCAAGGCTAAAACGAATTTGAGAAGAAGCCAGAACAGGATGACAGCACCTAAAGGTGTCAAGGTCACCAAACGGTATACCAAACACATGAGCACTTACCCAATTTACCCAATAGCTATCAATATTAGCTAAATTTAGGCAAAGCTTCTTATTTGGAGCAAGCACCAAGCTGCTGTTGTGAATCTGACTGCCAAACAAACCTGGAACTGGAGTTTGATTTACAATCTGCAGCATTGTTCTTCTTTTGACAAATTTGCTAAATACACTTTTCTGGAAATGGCAAAGATTTGTAATAAATTTCAGAACTGCAGATATGATGACACACAGCTGCAATAAAATTATTGTCTCTGAATACTTTAAATTTCAGACTTGGATTCCAATTGAAGCAGACAGTCAAGGTTGGATTTGCTGTTGTCAGTGTGTGTTGTGTGTTGCCAGTTGTATTTCCTAGAAAAACCCCAGTAATTTTCTGAAAACAGCAGTTCTGAAGAAGTTTTTTTGCTATCCCCCAGACTGATTTCAGCTGATTTGCCTTTACCTACCTCACACCACACTCAGACTGTAGGAAACGTACTTCTGTATGCTCTGTGGAGCAACTGAGAGTTGAATCTGTACCACCAGCAGACTGAAAATACTCACCTCACCACTTTATTCCCTGATAGGGATATAGATGTGAAATAATGAAATGGCAGAAAACTGAGTGAGATAGTACCTAACAGAGACCCCCAGCACTGTGGTGAAGGCTCTCTCTGCCTCCCTGCTGTACAGCTCCATCCCTTCTGCTGGGAACCACTGGAATATTAAGAGCAACACACAGCTGCTGGATATGGTAAGACCCCAAGTATGCAGACTAGCAGTTGAAACCTCATCTGGTCTTTGCAGATCTGCTCTGATGGAAATCACTTTAGTCTAAGCTGGAGCATCCTGCATTGCTTTAATTTCTACTAGCTTTTGATGACCCCCTCTGGGGTGATTATTCTATTAGGATTTAACTTTGTAGTGCACATGCTCTCTGCCCTGGTATGTACTGTACATATTATTTCATTCAGCCAATGCTTCAGGAATTAATTAGTTGCTGACTTCTAGTGAATTTCTTTAGATCTTGTTTTTGAGGAATCTAATTAAAAAACTTGTTAAGGATTTAATCCAACTCTACGCGGGCAACATTTGCATCCTGGTCCTGTCCCATTCATTATCAGGAACAAAAAATGAAACATGTTGTTGCTGCAGGTGCTGTCAAACCAAAGCATCAGGTCATAGGGACTAAAAAGATCTGAGTGTGTTCAGACCTGAGAAGGGAAGGAGGGAGGGAGATTTGACTGCTGGCTACAGCTACCTGCTGAAAAGATGAGGAGAAAGTGAAGCCAGACCCTTCTCAAAACTAGACAGGGGTGAATGAAAAGACAAAAGATGTGAGATGGAACATGGGAAGTTTCAGCTAGGTAATTTTCACCATGAAGGTGGTGAAATACTGAAACAGAAGCCTAGAGAGGAGTGGGACTTCCATCCTTTAGGATAAATTTCTTCAGCACTTAGCAAACTCTTCTAATCAAAACTTCTTTGAGCTAGATGTTGGACTATACACCTTCACAGGTATATTCCAGGAGAAATTATTCTGTGATTCTAAGAGCAAAATAAGGAGGTAGATTTAATAAAATATGGCTGAGGGTACATGTTTCTCATTTTCCTAAGCTGTTTTCTAAAAAGGATCCTAAGGACTGTGTGTCATCTGCTGTGTGATGATGATGATGACACACTCCAAGTGTGTCTAAAATCCCAAGACAATTCACAGCATAAGATTAAAATGTCAAAGTGCCACTAGCTCTAAGTTGTGGTAGAAAGGTAGATAAATTATAAAAGAAAGGCCTCATAAAATCAGGCCTTGCTCTGCTAAATTAATAGCTAGCTTGTCATTTCTATGTGCAGCTTGCAGGTTCTCATGTGAAAACAGTCTGGGGAATGAGAGTTCGTTAACACAACAACTATTCCTGGGTGAAAAACAACTGCACCAGCAGTAAATAAGATATCTGTCTCATGGGAATCAGGGAACACAACATGTAAACTAACCAAGAATAGAGAAATTTGATGGACAAGTAAAATACCATTTACTAACCAATGAGTGAAGTGCACGCCTTTGGTGAAAGGCATGTATAAAAGGGAAAACGCAGTTGAAATAAAAACTTTTTTTCTGCCTTGGAACTTTGGTAGTTATTGGTAGTGAGTGCCTCTAAAGGGACATTAAATGACTACTTCCCTTTCATGCTGGAAACATTTTAAGCTTGGTTCCTGTGTACCATTTCTGTCGAGGGAAGTCCTGCCTCACAAACCTGTTGACACTCAGGGGAATTGTGTATATGAAAAAGGGTGATTCAAGCAGACTGCTCCTATTTGTTTTTCCACAAAGCTTTTGACAGAGACCTTCACCATGCCTCTTAAAGAAGTATAAAAACACACATTGGAAAGATTAGCCAGCTAAAATTAGGAAGTTAAAGGCAGGAATAAATGGGCTGTTCTACAGCAGAAAGATAGATATGATTCCCTGCATCTACAGAGCATATACTATAAATAGAAAAAGCTCAAACAAGAATGACAAGGATATTTAATAAGTTCCTTAATGGAAAAGGAGAAAAAAATTAGGCTGGGATTCCTTAGTGTGGAACAGAGATAATTGAAGGTGGAATATATTGGAGACTATGATCATGATAAGCATAGAGGGATGATTAGGAAAGAAATTATTTTGCTGTTACTTCCAGTACATGAATCCTTGGTCATCAAAAAAGGTAAGAAGGACTGTATCCAGGACACAGAGTGGGTCTTTGTGTGATTGGCAATACATGTGGGAAAATAAATCCTTGGAAAAGGAGAAACATCATGGGTACAAAAAGCTCATACTGAATTCAAGAGGAAATTGAAAAACCCTTTGGCGGTAAAAACAGAAAAAATATTTGTTAATTATTGCATAAAGACACTACATTAGAAACCGACTGACTGAAAATTGTCAGAAGATAGAAAGAGGACCATTAGCATTGAGACATTCCCTACTCTTGTTCTTCTCCAGGCATTTGATCATGGCCACTTCTGATGACTGGTAGAGCTGGAAAGTGGTTGAGTTTATGTTCTCTGACTTTCCTTTTGCCAGGCAAGAGATCCATCAGAGATCCCCATGCTGTGCTTGAGTGCAGCTGGCTCCCCATGGCTGTAGGTTCCCTCTTTCCTGATGAGCTCCCCACGCAGCCCTCTGGATGCCTGGAGTGGCTGATGCATGTGGAACTGCCTAGACATGTCCAGGGGTTGCTGCAGGAGCCTTGGCCATGAGGATAAACCTTGGCACACCTGAGATGGTGATACTGGGAACGTGAAACCATTGGTGGCGTCAACATTGCCTACACTTTCCTATGGCAGGAGAAGTTGGATTTCCAAAAGGATTCAAGCTCTTTGCAGGAATCTCAGAATCTGCTTTTCAAGATAGTTACCAGATGCCCTCCACTGCAGAGTGATAGCACTTCTGAAAATACATGAGACACCTATCTACATCTTTAGGTGCTTAAATCTCTCCAGTGTGCTGACCCTGTGCCCTCCAGAACTTAAAAATAACTCTGCCTAATTGGGCTCCTACTTGACCCCGTGTGGTTTGAGGCCTGCTCCATCTGCATAGGCTGACAGGGCAAATGAAATTACATTAATCTGAAGTGAAAAGGACTTATTGCAGATGGAGCAGGATCCCTTGAGGTACATACCTGATCCCAAAGCTACAGACAGGCACAGCAATTTTAATACTAATATTATGTTTTAAATAATAGAGAAGGTGTGATATTATCAATTTATGGCTTAACAAAATACAAATAACACTATTTTACAGCAGGTTAAAGGACTGCAGTCTATAACTTTTCATGATTCTCTATTACAAGAATACTTGTAGTGGTAAATACTATGAGACAGGAAATTTTCACATGTGGGGGGTTTTTTTTAACTCTACAAAAAGAGAAAGAAAAGAAGAACGAAACTGTTGCTCTCTCTGCAAGTGTATTTGTGCAGCATTAAGCTGAGCAGGTTGGAAGCTTTGGTGGACAAGATAAAATAATTTAAACCCCAAACAAAGGAGTTCAGAAAGACAAAAGACTGAGCAGGAAGCATGTCAGAGAACATTATTAAACTCAACTGCATGTGCATGTGTGCCAAAGCTGTACCTGATCTCCAGATGATTTCACATGTATGCATATTTATCTAAGCATCTCACTATCTTTTTTTCTCAGAGCACTTTTATTATCAGACACGGGCATTCCCATGTTTGGCACACTCAGGACTCATTTCCATGCCTTTGCTGGTTTTTTTTTGTTTTTTTCTTTCTTGTTTTCTATTTCAGTATAAGGCACTGCAAGCACATTTTTTTTGGCTGGTGAATAGGCAACTCAAGGATGCGTTCCCTCACATTTTCAAAGCAGATGAATAGCTCTGCTGGGCTTTGCCAAGACAGTGGGTGTTGCATAGCTAAATCCTTGCACAGGTCTTTGAAATTATTCTCTCTTGATAACTAATTGCAGCCGCTGACCTTCCCAGTTTCACATCCATCCACAGTTTCCCGGCAACAGTGCAATTTACCACCTACTATGCCAGTTATCCACTGACCATTATTTGTAAAACTGCACAAAACCCATTTGCTTAGTACAGTGCTTTAAATTCAAAAGCAGGTAAATGGGCAGCGTTGTGATCCTGGATCTGATCCCTCTCATCTGACCTCAGTGGTGGTCCAGAGCTTTGGGGTACTGCTCCCTCCAGCTACCCTCGTTACCTTTTTTAAACACAACAGTCATGCCTGTGTGAGCAGCAGCCAGGCAGGTGGTGTGGCTGTGCCCAGCCTGCCCCACAGGTAGGGCAGGTGCCAGCTCTGTGCCATGCTACAGGACGTGTCCCCAGCACAGCAGACACCTGCAGCCACGAGGCAAGCAGAGCACGTGTGACGGAAACCTCCCCTGTTCTCCCCCAGCCTCAGCTGAGGCAGTCCACTTGAAAGGCTTCTCTGGAGCACAGTAATTATTAGTGGAGTGTTTACTGGGTCACTTCAAATGGAAACAGAATGTCTTCAGAAACACTACACAGGGCATTTGATTAGCAGTGGAGATGAACCTGTACCAGGAACTCGGATTCAGAGAATTCATGTTCAGCCTTTGTGGCTGTAACTGCTCAAGTCAGGATGCCCTCTTCCCCCAGCTATTTATTTAGCTGAAACACATAATGTTCTTGTTAGTTCAGCTAGGGCTCGATATTTCTTTTTTTCTCTGTTCCAAGAGAAGCATTGTTCTACAAAGGAACAGCTTGAGTCAAAAAGTAAATAGGTTAGAAAAAATTGCCCATGCCAATGGGCAACAAGAGCACTCTGGGTGGTTAAGTAAGAAAATTAGAACTCAATTTTAGGTGCCCAAGTTTGAAAGTATTTGCCTATGTTCCTCACGAAGTCCTTTCTCACTCTAATTCAATTCATATTACCCTTTCTGTACAGAAGAATGGTGAATCCTAAAACTGGATGCTTGTTGTAAACAAAATGGAAAAAAAAAAAAAAAAAAAGAAATCACAGCTGCACCTTCAATGGTAGTTATCTGAGCACACCAGTGGTGTAGTTATCTGAGCACACCAGTGGTGCAGGTATATTCTTTGCATGGTGTTTCCTAACACTGAATATACAAGTGCATGAAAGCGAAAAATGGTCCCCAGTAGCCGCGCCAACCTCATTTGAACATTAGATTATTCACTTTCCCAACTAATCAATAATTGTTATAATTAAAATTGATAGTTGCAAATAACATGACAGAGTGCTGCTGCCAGAATACTGATTGTGTATTTGGCTTGAAAAGATAGGCAGTAGCGTGGAACACTTATTTTCCAATTTGCTTTTAGCTGTGTGCAAATTGCTTTAGCTGTATCCAGCTGATTTAGACCTTGCCTGGAGGTACACTAGATTAATTGGGAGCCACACATTCATTGCTTACAGAATGGACTCTGTAATTGGTGAAATTTGTTAGTGCCAGTTATAAAATAACTATATAGTTCTGCTTTTTAGTTGTCCTTTCATTACTCTTTCAGGAAAGGGAAAAAACAATTAGAATCTTTCAGACGACCAAAATTGCTTTTAAGTCTTTATGTAAAACCACCAGTGTGACTACAGTCAATATTTTATGCAAGCCAACATTAGTGTGAATATAGTATTGATTTTTTTTTCAAAACTGAAAAGCTCTTCAGCATACATAAGAGGGATTTCTTTGTCCTTGTTGTGACTGAACTTTAGATAATGAAACCATTATGTGCTTATTACCCAGAGCTTTCAAAAACAACTTTGTTCTTTTTTTGTATCTTAACTAGCTTATTATTAACCTAGAAAAATTCATTGTTGTTTGCTGGCACCTAAAAGCATTTGAAAGAGACTACAGATTTTCTTAAATCCAGGCTCTTTTTTTGCCTATGTGTATATAATAATGACACAAAGAGCCTATAGCTAAATGCATAAATATAATGGACTACATCCAAGTTATATATTCTCGTGATTATTGATGGATTTAAGACTCAAAGCTATGACCTAGGCTTTTTTCAGTTTCTCCTGTACATAACTTTACCCTAAGATTAAATAAATTCTGAACCAGTTGCTTCTATTTATGACAGCTGCTGCACCAGAGATGTTCTGCAACTTACTTGTGGAGCAGAGCATAGTGCAAGACAGTGGAGTGGAGTTATTTCACAGAAAGGCTCCATGGCCTGGCCCTAAGCACTCCCATCTTTAGGGAAAAGATGCTCTCTCATACACATTGCCACCTTTCATCTTTTTAACTTCTCAGGAGACACACACAATAACACCATGCAGAGGACACCCTTGCAAAGCTCTCATTTACAGTTCCTGTGACCACACCAAGCCTACGACCTCTCCCTAGCACAAAACATTTGAGCCCATTGACCAGTTGCAAATAAACTTGATACTCCAAAGACAGTCTTTGCTTCAACAAGTATTGCCAAAAAGGCAAAGCCTGTTAGTGGCCTCATGTAGGAAAAATTAAGAGTATGCTTTACTGAACATCTGAGGATCTAAAGAGAAAAGAGATCCACTGGTCTTTATTAGCCTCACTGGTCACAGAACTATTTGTTGTTGTCTCCTTTCCTTAGTGATTAGCTAGCAATTTGCTTTTGATGGTGTCAGAAGATATGGGTAATTCAGCTGTTGATTTGAGTAGAGCATCCGACCTTGATGCTATCACTAGGGACTAATGGATAGCAAATTTAAGCAGCAACCCAGGGGCAAAGCATAATATAAAAGGGGTTTGGGGTTGTGAAAGGGAGATGATGATCTGGTCTGCATCTCTAACTGCTTTTAGCCACCCTGACAAAACCTCCTGAAAACTGTCCTGTGTTTGCCTTGCAGATTCAAAATCGAGGTGGTTTTCAATTCTTATCCTACTGATCATTGTCTACTAGTCAAATGAGCCTCAGCATGAGTCAGAGGGGTAATAATAGTACTGTTAAATGTTGTTTTCATTAAATCAATGACATATTCTGAAATGTGTTTTCCTTATCTTTCTATTTGTTATCCCTATCAGCTACCAGATCCTGCCAAGAATCTGAATGGTTTGGGAATTAATTTTGCCCTTTTTAAAAAATGGGGGGAAAGGCCACAAACTGTCAAAGTTGAATTCCTACAAGCTTATTGTCTTTCAATTGAACAAGCATTAAAACAAACAAGCAAGCAAGCAAATAAACAAACCATAACCACAACAAGGTCCAAAATCTAAAGACTGTAAAACATTACTAAATATATAGGGCACTTAATATGAAAGCATAGTAATAATTTTGAGCTTAGGTACATATGAAATACTGCATCCTGAAGATTCATCTGAGCTCATCTAAGCTGCACACTGAAGTTCTAGCATTCAAAAACAGAGCAGCCAAAACAAAAGCAAATACAAAATTGTCATATCCCATGATGGAAATATCCTTCTTACAGTGAAAAATACTCAAAAATACTCAAAATGGCTTCTTAAACACATATCAGCCTATTAATGAAGCGATAATGGGTCCTTTACACTGGTGACTAGTAATCTAATACTGCCATTTAACAGGGCCCAAAAGAATGTAAGAATTGATAATGATAACAAACAATGAAAGAGAACCGTACCAAAGGTTTCAACTTACTGCCATGAGAGGAAGTGTAACTGGAGACACACACCTCTGGTTTGCCATATACAGTCCCTTGACTGATAGTTTTCTACTCTGCAATAAAGTTCTCTTTCTCTATGATATACTCCTGCCTTCACACAGCAGACAGAGGAGGTGTATACTTGCAGCACAGCAGTCTGAAGCAGGAGAAATCACATCCTTTGGGGCAGACGAGTTGCAGTTCAGTGATATGACAGGTGCAGTGCTCTCTAAAGACAACTTTTTGTCAGGCCGTGCTTGAACTTCAAGATTGACCCATGCTTTATCCCATCTCATCCTCTGGAAGTTGCTCAGGTGTATTAGGGTAACTCCCCTCTCTTTGGACTGTAAATACCGTGTCCCTTGATGCAGCAGGCCTGTGCCACTGAGGAGAGCAGAGCATGCTGAGAGGGCACCGGTGGCAGAGAGGACACCGGTGGCAAGAAGCAAGCACTCAACAGCTTTAGAACAGTCAGATCTGCTCCAAGAGCATTTGCCCCATGTTAACTCCACAGTGAAGGTCTGCCTGTCCAGTGCAGAGCTTTCTTTACTAGGATTCACTGCAGTTCGTCGTGTCAGCGTCTGGGCCCTCGCCTGCTCCTGCTCAATGAATTTATGTGACACCACAGCTCCTTATACTGCTTGGGTGACCTTGCTGGACCCACAACACTCCAAAACCCTGTATCTCACTACAGAGCACAGCACCAAAGTCTTTAGAGCAGACTCAGAAGTTTTTTGCCAAGTCACTTTTGTATCAATGCTTCCTGTCCTCCTTACATATCAGGGCCAGATTTATATCAGAGTTATATCAGGTTTATATCAGATTTATACACATATCAGAGTTTCCTCCCCTTTCTGGGCACACATTGGATAATGTGCCAGGCCAATGCACTGATATCATATGCATACATATCCTGCTCTCCTTTAATACAACTGGATTTTAGTGTATGTTCACTAACCCTTTTAGAAGCAGGACAGGTTTTAAAAGATTGTGACTCAGTATGAAGTACAGATATAAAACTCCAAAGATGAGCAGTCATTGCTACTGGAGAGCTATTTTATTGCCAGTGGGTTACAAAAGAAATTCCTAAGCAAATTGGTATCAAATCATGCATATAGCATTTATATGTGACCCTGTAACAAAGGGGAGAGTGAGTACATGGGCATCTGAGAGAGTACATGCGCATGTACTCAAGGAAGAAGGAAGGAGCTATACCAAACAGCAATTACTTGCTCTGCCTCAAGGGACCAAATCCTTACTGAGTTGCAGAACAGCCTGCCTAAGCCTAATGTGAGGTGTTCTAGCATAAAAAACTGGACTCTGTCTTGCTATTTTTAGTGGGTTTTTATTCTAGCAGTTTCTTCTACACCTTTGGGAAAATAAATCCAAACATGGGGACAGACTCCTGACAGATCAAAGGGAAAATGGTCAAATGATTTCAGCAAGCCACAAGTCTTTTAGAGTCTGAGGATTTTGTGATTTTCCTGTTCAAGGAAAACAGCTTCTTTCCAATCAGGAAGATCATGAATTAGGACTGCAGATACTTGTGGCAAAGCTTGGTATTAAATTGTTATGTTCCAATGCACGGCATGGAACATGTTGTCATTGACATTTTAACGACCTTTTCTGTCTGAAGCTCTACTTGAAAATCAGTGGCTTGATGAGGCTCATCACTGCAAATACTTAAGCTGGCTTAGTGACAGCATGGGGAAAGGTATGAACAAAAGGAAATTATTAAAAGCAAGCCTTGCTCTGGCTTTTATAAGCAAAGGAAGAGCAGAAATTTCAGCTGTTTTTACAGTCCATGCAGCCCTTGATGTGGTTCCTCCCACTCTCTTCTGGAGAACAGAGAGCCCCCAAGGAAGTAGGCAGTCAGCTTGCTGAAGCAGGCAGAGCTGACCACTGCTGAATAGGGAGGTTATTAATGAGAAACATGTTCTGTATACAGAAGGTGCCTAGTTTGAGTACTTGTATTAAGAGCCAACTCGTTTTACAGCTAATTATCCCTTTCAGTCACTCACTGGAAGGAGAGAGGAAAAAATGCTCCTCTTTTGGACTCTCAGATACAAGTTTATACTGTTGAGAAAAGAAGGATTAAAAAATAAGGAAAAAAAGGACTGGTTTTTCATGGTGGCTGCTAACTATGAAGGGGGGCTCCTCAATCTAGGGCTTTTTATTCCTCATCTCATTTCCTCTGTTTGATTTGACAAACGACAAAATTCCTCTGTAATCTTATATTTGTCTATTTAAGAAAATAGTAGCAGGGGTCTTACTGAAGCTCGTTCCCTGCATAATATTCTGTAAGAAACAGCCTAAACACAAATTTAAAATCCCTTAAGAGCAGAAACTGCACATTCTAAAGGTGCAGCCAGGGCTGGGGCTCCTGGAGGCTGGCAGATCCCACCCCACTGATGCCAGCAAAGGGGCAAGACAACTAGGGTATAGCTCTAGCACAAGGCATACATATCCCTGAGATGAACAGCCTGGACTGAAATGGGAGTCCTGGGACACTGAGAAGGGGTGGGGAGGGGAAGCTCCGTGGGAGGCTGGGCAGGGAAAGCAAGGCTTGGTAATACCCTCAAGGCTTTGGAAACAATTAAAAGAACCAAAGTCATTTACTTGCCAAGATGGGTGCTTTAAAATTAGTCTCTTGCATTAAGGGTTTAAACAGGCTTTCAGAAAGCCTTTGCCTACTGATCTAATTCTACTTTTTATCAGGCATTGCTGCACTGTTTCATGAGGAAATTATGTGGCATTATGCCTAAAGCAGTAAGCAAGCACTGTCTTATTTGTCAGTGAACGCAAAAGATAGACATCATATAACTAATTTTCATACATCATTATGCCATTCAAAATGACCACATAATGCTGCTGAAACATCTGTGAGGCTACTGGAACTGAGCTACAGGTATCAGATGGGTCTGCAGGAGTTCATTTGTTTGAAATAAAATCTACTTTCATAGTCCTAGAACATTTTTCTATCATGTTAAGGTGAAGATTATGTTTTCCTCATGACAAATATTTCTAGGCTGCAAGTAATAATTACCTCTGCTAAACCTTTAAGTTTATTAATTTATCAGTCCAGATGAGAAATTTCAGAGTTGCAACTAAAGTTGAAAGCCCTATTTAGCATGTGTTGCACAGAAATTGCTAACAGCCAATGTAAGAATTTTAATGGTGTCTATCTCCCTGCCATTGGAACTGCAACATGCACAACTTCAGCTGATGTCTCCTTTCTTTAATGAAGACCTCTTGCATTTCTTGGTAACAGTAAGATTCAACTCCCACCAAAAGGGAAAAAAATGAAAACCAACCAAACAAACAAAACAAACACACACACACACACACACACACACACAAAAAACCACACACACACAAAAAAAACCCCAACAAAACAACAACAACAAAAAAACAACCTTGGAAAAAAGGCTGAAGCTATGAGAACTCAGGAAATACTGACCTAGAAAAAAGAAAACTTCCCGAGGGAGAACAGTAGTTCACAGTAATGCTATAGGGTGTTTAGTACAGAGAGCTACATAAAGTGCTAAAAGTGAAATCAGAGCTCTCTTTCTAAAGCAGAACAAAGCTGGCACATTAAGTAATGACTGTATGTCTCCAGTTCCCTCTGATGCAGGGAGATAAAGACTCAGACTTCCTATGTGGGCTTCATATCATTTGAGTCATTGGATGGCTTCAAAATACCTTTAAAAACTGCAATGTTTTTTGTCAGTTACCTTAAGCTCCTTTTTAACAGTGGTCTGTCCTAGCTGCTCACAGCACCTTGTGCTATCACCTACGAGGGGCTTTCACTATTGTTAAGAGGTAGCTATAAATATAAACTCTACTATATGAATTTGAAGTGAAACATGTTTTCTGTCCCAAACACCATAGGCTAAAGAGAGGCAGGATACATTAACACAGTCTAAGATAAAGAAATAGGTGCAGGTCAACAGAAGAATTGTGATAAAAGGAAAGAGAGAGAACTAATCAAGGGTCAAGCTCACAAATGTATGCAGAGAGCTTTTAGATGTGCAAATAGTTTTGATTGTGTCAGGTGGATGTAAGAGGGCTCCCTGAGCTGGCAAGTGGCACAGAGAGGGAAGAAAAGAGGAGAGAGTGTGGCAGGCAATAGCAGAGTGAGATTCTGAGACATAAACATGAGGACAGTATGTGACAGTCAGTTGTGAGAGTGACAAAACTCTGATGCCAGGAATGAAATATCAATTAGATTCCCTGCCTGACTCTCACTGGTTCTCTGAGAAGAGCCAGGGTGGAGAGTTGTAGAAGGGAACTATAGTGTCCTTTGTTTATGCCAATTTTTATGCTAACAACAATCCCTCATGTGTGTTTTAGGCTGGATTCAGGGATTCTCTGAATTGACATCCTTTGGGGGTCCTTGTTCTGATAGCAGAGTGACAAGTGACTAAATGTTTAAGCCCAACCAGTGCACATATCAGAAGCAAGGAGGGGATGCATAGTACAGAAATACCTTGGTGACTTCTCGGGTGTTCTCCAAGGCCACTAGGGAACTCTAAAATTATAAAACTGAAGCTATGTTTCTCTTAGCCCCCTTTTCCACCCTTTTTCAGTCTAGGTTGGTCCTGATACACAGTCAGCTCAGTTGGTTAGACCCCTGTCCTGTTTCAGCCCCTAGAGCTACATAATAGCTCAAAAAGCTCCCCACCCTCCTTTGCTGTTCACATCCACTTCTTTCCTACTGCAAGTATCACAGGCTGTAGCTCACTGGCTGGGTTTTTGAGTCTGTGTGATGGCTTTGCACTGACAGACCTTTGATTTCTCTAGCAGCACTTACATGGACAGACTTAGAAACTCAAACGAGTGTACTGCATAAACCCTGCTTCACCTTTGCAAGGCATCCAGCAATATCTGGATAGAAGACAGAAGCAAGGTCACTGTTAGCTGCTGCTGGAAGGACAGGGTGGTAGAGGTCAGTTAGAGGAAGCAAAAAGTGTAATACCATCCCATGGAAAACAGAGTGCAAATGTATCTGTATCATGATGATTCTGCTGCCCCTTTTCAATGACCAGCCTCTGCAGCTCTTAGTTCCCAGGTGTATAAATTGTCTTCCTTGTACTGCTGTTTCAGTTTACTCTTCCTTTGGATGCTCACACAGTGATGAGATGACCCTGGCAGCTGCACATCAGTGCACAGACATGTGGGTGGATACCCTTTGGCTTTGGGGAGTGCTGAACCAGAGAGTGACACTCACTGTGGCACAGCCTTTAAGGAGGTCGGTATGGCGAGTGTCAAACCAAAAAAAGAAGGCTATGAAGCTAGATAAAGACATAATAATCTTAAGTGGAGGAAGACAATAAATGGCAATAGATGTTAGTCACTCTTACAGACTTCAAGGATACCATAAAACTATAACAATAATTGTAATTTCAACTGTTGCTTACCCTGTATCAATCAGAGTAATTCATTCCAGTTACTTATGGCACTCAAACTACACTAAATCAAAATCACCAATAGTGTGAATTTATAAGATGTGTTTTGCTGTGGTAGCATTAATGATTTAGACGGAAAAAAACAAAAGTCAATGGTACATTTCAACACAAAAGCCATCTGAGCCTTTACTAAAGAAGTAATAAGGCATTTATTATTTCAAGAGCCCTGCATTCACAATATCCCCTTTTTCAAAGAAAACACCCCTTCCTTCCCATTTTTTATGAGGCTAACTTGTAGTATGTCACCACTGTGAGACTTCTGAATGTGTTCAGAACAAGACAATAATAGTAAGCCACAGATGAATGATGTGTAGTAAAAATCAATAAACCTTATAACTATTCACTAAGGGAACTGATTTTATGCCTATAAAAATAAAACAATTATAGCAATATTAATGGCAGATTCATCATAGTAATATAAAAGTCCAAGTGTGCTTGTCTGTTGGGAATCTTTAATTCATCCTTCTGTATTAAGTATTCACAAGGTAGAAGAAATGGAACCAACTTCAAGAACAACCTTTAACTTGCAGTAATTCACCCTGTCAAAAAAAACCCCCAACAAACACAAACCAAAAAAAAAACCCAGTAAAACTTTAAAAACCAGTTTTGACAATCAATATAACCAGGATATGTGGAAAAGGAAAAAAGTTAAAGCCTCAAAAACCTGACCGGTAAATCTGATTTTTTTTCATGCCACAATCAGCGATTTCATGTTACTTTGTACTGTGTTAACTGCATTGTAACAAAACAGGTGGTACAGCCACATAAAATATTTATCTTGCGGTAATGCAGGTTAGACACAGCAAAGACTTTTTTTCTTTTTTTTAATGGACAGGTCCTCTGTTTTTAGGCATCTATTAATTTTTGGGGGGAAGGGCAATACAGATATAATAGGAAAAAAAATGCCTATAATTTATAGCATACAGACCTGCTCTAAAAGAGGTATTAGAGACTTCAGTTCCACTAATACCATCCAAAGTGTTACCATGTTTTGAGCCTATCAGGGTCAACAGAAAGAGGTCCATCCCTCTGCCTTCTGGCTTGAACCCTGCATTGCCCCAGGGAGAGGACAATGGTGCAGGCCCAGCAGGAGCACGACTAGGAGCTGTGCCATTGCTGCACCCTCTGTTATCTACAGCTATGACACATCTTTCAAAGTGGCTCAAGAACACCCAGAAATTAAAAAAAAAAAATTAAAAAAAGATTGAAATTAAAAAAAAAAAAATCAAAGTTTTTTCATTATTCTGATTGCCAAATTATTTAAGGCAAGTAAAAAAATGAAAGCATTTGATATAGTTTTACATAAAATAAACTAGGTTACAGCATAAAACAAGTAAACAGGTAATGACATTAAAGTCTCTCCTCTAAATCTGGGTAATTGTAAACATTAAAAAAAAGACTGCAGGACTATTCAAGTAATAGAACAATCACAGATGTCTTCTCATATGCAGGCTATTAGGTTATCTGCCATTCAAGATTATCAAAAAAGACATTTCATTATTCACAGATGCTCATTATCTCCATTTAAAATCTATACATTATATACAACACAGTTTTTGTGGTACTAGAATCCCCATGCCTTCCAAAGGTATATTTTTCACAATACACAATTACAATGAAACAGTGAATACAGTAACATTTTACACTGATGCATCTTAATAGGAACCACCAAATAGACATCTACATTGTACCAAAGTGTCATCACAGTTAGCCTCTCTGAGAGCTTGTGGGAAATACCAGAAGGGTATGCAAGGTTCAGGCACACTGATACATAACATTATTTATTTACAATTGGAAAGGAAAAAAGATAGAATTAAGAGGAAAGGAACAAGAAGAAGAAGAAGGAGAAGGAGAAGGAGAAGAAGAAGAAGAAGAAGAAGAAGAAGAAGAAGAAGAAGAAGAAG
>CM031878.1:66800283-66857845 GCA_018697195.1 Certhia americana
AGAAGAAGAAGAAGAAGAAGAAGAAGAAGAAGAAGAAGAAGAAGAAGAAGGAAAAGAAGAAGAAGAAAAAAGAAGAAGAAGAAGAAGAGAAAAGAAGCAAACAGCCTTTTGCGGTTAACGCCTTCCAAACATGACAGATACATATCTCCATTTAGTGTGTGGTTCGCAACTTAGCAGCAGACCCTGTGTGCGAGCCTTGGTACTGATACAAAAAAAGTAAAGAATATATATATATTTTTATATATATATGTATATATATATATACGCATATATATATATATATAAAAACAGAAGTCTAATTACAGCAACATTTGTTACTCTGTGATAAAATCTGCAATTTACAAAAATGAAATGACTGGTTTTTGCCTGCCATTAAGGCATTTCAAATTAACACCATGGAACTGATGTCTGTAATAAAGCGCTTCCTCATGTGATCCAGTCACATGACAATGTTCATCCCCAAATTCATTATTCTCTGAAAAGAGAAAGAAGAAGGTTTTAGTAAGCAGCATCCTTTACTCACATGTTTTTTCCTTCACCTTGAATACATCGTGAAATAAAATCTGTACAAGCATTCTCAAACTATTCTCAGACCCAAGAAGGAAAGACAGCAAGCCCTGCCCTCATCCCTCCCCTGCCAAGAACACCATCCTAAGTAACCTGTGCTAGGATTTTTCTTCTGGGTTTTGATACCCTATCATTCATCAGCTCTTCCAGGGCTACAAACCTTTCTTACTCAAATAATTTTAGCTAATGGTTGCTGGTTTCAGCATCAGCTTTCAGACAGACATGTGTAACATGGAACTTCACCATTCTATTTAAACTCTGAGTCTTAACATGGCAGCAGTGAACATAACCCTAATGTTAAAGGATGCTTTGGAATTTTCACTTGATATGGGATCATCATAATGCCAAAGTTTTCCTCTTGACAACCTAGTCAACTGAGAGGCTTTCAGACATATAAATGTATGACATGGGTGTGGAACTTAAATAAAAAGCTATCTCTAACTGGCTCCCAAACCAACCTCTCTAAAAGCAAGATCAGCCAGCCAGGCAGACTTGCAGAACAGATAAAATCCCAAGTTTTTCTGGTTATGCATGGAGACAACTGAACATTAATTTTAAACTCATTCTATTAAAATTTGGATCTTAAATTATATTTCATAATCTCTCATTTTATCTTAATACCAATCCTTAAAACACACTCTATGGAAAATCTCAGTAGACAGTCTACTTGTTCTTTCTTAATGACCTATGTTACAATTAAAGAACACACTAAGGACAAAATGTCATTCTAAGGAGAACAAAACTGCAATTAACCCAAAGTACCAAGTTTTCCCTCAACCTTAAAAACTGTGTCATACAAGGAAATGCACACCAGCAGGCTAAAATAATCTGTGATTTGCTTTTTCCTTTCTATGTTATGATATATAATTTATTGTCTATTTACCTTCTTTGTGCAGGAAACATACCAGATGCAGATGCCTGTGCAGCCACCTGCTGAGTGGCAACAAGGGCAGCAGAGGTCAGTCCTGAGGGAAAGAAGAAACAAAGGAATGCTGATGTACTTCTGGTCTTTTGTGGTCAGAGAAAAAGTAGGAAGGATCTCTAAGGCAAACAACCATAACACTACATAAATGACAAATATTGCTGGCAACATTGTTAAGACTGTTGGCCCAGTGTGATCAATATACCTTTCTGCAAGAAACTGAATTGTCTTTGGTAGATACTCTACAAGAAATTACAGCATTTCTACTTACTGCATTCCTACCCAAATACTGCACTGCATGATGCTAAGTGGTCTGTATGAGAGTTCATGAATAGGAAGCTCAGTAGAAATAATAGGTACCAAGAACAACAAGAATCAAAAGTCACAGTGAATTACAGAAACAAAATGCCAGCCACTCAGGATACAATACTTTCATAATAACTTATCATTTTTAGAGTTTCGCTACTGAACAAGAATAATGCATCCCAAAAGGCATATGGAATCACTGAATCACACTGAGAAATGTCAAGACTTTTACACAGGAAAAATGAATGCTGAGGCACCAAGTCAACGTAAAGAAGAAATGTCATTTAGCCACCAGTTGTGGTAGCATGTACTTTGCTGCATGGGAGGAAACCTCCTTTTAATTCTGCTAGAGTCCACGGTCAGAGAAAAAACATTCAAAGACTGGTATAAAAACCTAGGGAGAATAAATTGCATCTCACTGTGCTGCTTTTTCCCTGACTGCAACTTTGCTCACGGCATTTGCCAAAATACAAAGAGTCCTCTTTCAAACAGTCAAATTATAACAAGCACAAAACCTTGTGACTGCAATGCCTGGTACATAAAATATGTTCAGCATAAAAAGCTTTTGTCTTTGCTACACTTCCTCCATTGCTTACACAACCCTAATTATACAAAAAGGAGGTTGTTCAGTTTGGGTATTTTACTGCCTTTCAGCCAGTTAATGTCAGTTTGCAGGAGGAATCAAAACATTCATATGGATGACAGCCTAACTGGTACATCTTTAATAATGCCTGACACCCAGTTTTGGAAACAAAACTCAGTATTTCTCAGGCATGAAGCTATCAATTTATTGCTAGTACATGCTGTGAATTCTCAAGCCTTCTTCCTAAGTGCAAAGCACTTCCATTCCAACTACAGTGTCTCTATTCAAAATGCTTCATGTAGGCACAATTTCCAGTGTCAAGAAAACAATCCCATGAGGCAAGCTAATCCCATCCACTGACAATTTTCTGCTCACCTTGAAATGGGTCGTACTGTCCAGGTATAAGGGGGTAGCCCATTCCAACGTGTGTATGGTGGTGTGTATGGAGATGCCGCTGACTGAAAGGAGAATGGCGGTCTCGTTCCCTTTCTGCTTCCCGTTCACGCTCAGCTGGTGATTTTTCCACAGGCTAGTAACAGAAAGTGAAAGAAAAACTGACGTGAGGATTTTAAAAGGGATGAAACCACAATAAAACCATGTGCTACTACCTGTCAAAAACCTTTGGAATACAAATGATGAAGCTAACTTTTTCTGAAGAAGTATCTCTATTGGAATACTTGCACTTGATTCTAATCTAAAGCTAATCTTTCTGGGTAATGGAAGATTTTCCAATGCACAAAGATTTTGAGGCAACACACTGCATCTTGAAGACACTACAGACAAAACTATCTACTTTTGGGCTGTCCAAAGCTTGGTTGATTTCACAAAGCCTGAACAACCTAGGTGAGCTGCTGAAAATGGGTGTTAATTAATCCTCAGCCTTTTAAAGCTCTCTGAGGATCAAGTTTGATTAAATAGCAGAAAAACCTTTTAGAAGTTTCTATTTAGAAAATAGAATGAGAGACAGTAATTTGCTCATGATTAAAACCAGCAACAAATTATCTGAATAGTATATATACAAAAACAGTATTTGTTCCAAATTTGTAAATCCTGTTTGTAAATCTTCAGAAATGGTAGCTGGTAGTCAGCTATTTGGAAGATGTGGATTCTTGGCAAATACAAGGAGGGTATATTGACAAATTCCATAGCCCAACTTCTTGTTTCATTATGTTTCCAAACAGGAGGTTCCTGTTTAACTGCAAAAATCTGTGCACCAGGAGGTATCTCTTAATCTGTATTTCTGTATGAGTCCATTCAAGACAGGAAACCACAGCACAGAACTGTGTTAGATGTGTAACTTCCAATTTATGCCACAGAAGCATTCTGACTATAAATTGCTTTTATTGTAAGGAGTACTATAAAGAAGAATCATGCACTCATAGCTTGGTGCCAGACTGTGTGCTTCCCACAATTATGTTCCTCCTCCACCCCTTCCTGCATGTGACACTCTTCAGTAAGAACAAATGAAGCCTTACAACAGGTGACTTGCTGCGATACTGGTTGGCATGCTGCTGGAGCAAATCCAGTGCTTTGGACTCAGTGGTTGATTTTGCATTGATGCTTGGGCTGGTATTGACCTTCTCTGCCTCTTCTCTCCCTGACATCTTCCCATAAACTGGATAATGAAATCCTGGAGAGAGATAGGCCCCTGCGGGTAAACAATAAATACCACATCAAGTTACTGTTTTTACATTTTGATTACATCAAGGTAGGAGGAGACAATGTCAGAACTAAGAATAACACCAAAAGTGGATCACATGACTACCAAATGACAGCACTGCTCTTCAATTTCATCACCTAATTTACCCTGATGAATGGAGGCTATAAAGAGGGCTGAGTTGATAGCCATTTCAGACATTTATGGGTCCTCTTTAAGTAAAAGGAATAGTAACTATAATGGTTCTGACAGTAAGTGCTTAGAATATTTTTATAGGCAATAAACTATCTGTCAGTCTAACAGCAACAGCAGACTGTCAAGTGTTGAGGAACTTGAGAGTTCATAAAAGGAACATCTTGTATTTAAATCAGTTTCATCTACAGAACTTTTCCCACTGGAAGCACAAGCAATGCAACGTCACACATGAAGCTTCTAATTTAGCCTAGCTACTAACAGAAATATTAAAATGCAGGCTTTACTGAACATGAGGATGCAAATCTTAGGTAGTGCACAAGTTAGATTCCAGAATACGTACCAGGATAGCTGTGCATTAGGACAGGAGAGACTGCACGATAGGCTGGATGGTTGGGATCGTACATCTGCGGATACGGATAAGCATGCAAGTACTGGATGTATGACTGATGCTGACTCATTGGTGAGGAAACTGCTACTCTAGCACCCCGAGTGTCCTTCCAATTTACAGGAGTCTTTTGATCATCGTTTTTTATCTTGCTCTCATCAACTGATTGAGAATCAGAACGCTTGACCTCTTTAGGCTCCTCTTTAATGCTTGCTAATGAGACAGGAAGGTTAGGCAGGGAACTTTCCTTGTTAGGTGTTTTTCTAGGGCTGTCTTCTTTTAACTTCTTCTCACGATCAAGTTCTTCTGACTTTTGCTGATCAAGGTATTTGGGCTGATAGACATAATGGTGCCATGTTCGTGAATCTGGATCCTAATACAGAGGAGAAAAAAATTGTTCTGAACTTAGATGTAGAACTAAGTTTGTTATTGATATTTCTCACATTTCAGTTAATGTATTTTTAATAGCTGTTTTAATACCATATCCCCATTACATAGAGGAGAGTTTTGCTTGCCACTGAGTGCCTCAAGCTCAAAGTCAAACCAATATTCCATGAAGGAGCAAGAGTCTATTATCAAAATTTAATTCAATTGCTTCATCTTATATCCTTCTTCATGCCTTTAACTAGTTTAATCATGAAATACATGTGCAATGTAATGAAGTTCTGAGACCATGTTATTCATAAAACATTTTAATTAAAGCCTACAGAGAAATTTTTCCCACTAGAGAACAAAAAGTATCTGTGAACCACAAAATTAGAGCTGGCTAATGGTACGCCAGAGCACTTAGAATACCTGGAATAATGCACATGAAACGCTGATCTAATTGACAAGATTCTAATGCATCCTCTGGTATTACAAACATCCAGGAATCAGTGGAAGTCAAACATTAAAGCAGACTTTTTCAGCTGAAAATCTTATTTTAAGTTTGTAAAGTTACAGATGGGCAAGTATTTATTGGATCAGGATCACGTGGTTTAAAGAACACATACTGGGCACTGTAAATACTTTTTTACATAATATATTGCACAGACCAGTTTAAAAACATGTCATAGAACTACAGAGGGGACTTCTTTACAACATCACACCAAATTGGCTTGGAGAAGTAACAGGAAGACTTCTTTTTATAGTGCAGATATGCAAGAGCTAATTGTCAACATTTTCTCCAACTGACAGACATTTATGGCACACGCCACGGAAATACAAGCACACAACTAAACTCTTGGACACTCTGCTTCAAATACTCACTTGAATCAGCAGAAATCTTCTCCTACTTAGGGCTGTACCATCCCACTTCCTTTAGAGCTCTCTACTCCCACTCCCCTGATCCCACTGTACCTTGAAAGATAGCCTGTAAGGGCGAAGCCTGGGATGTACCATACACCAGAACATGAAAGCATCAAGCATTGAGGCTCCAGTTCAGAGCACAGAGACAGTCGCATTGCCTCAAATGAAGGCAATGTGACATCTACGAGGGTCAGCATGAAGCCACTGGAAAAAATTCTGGTTCCACTGAAGTCAATGGCAAAACTACCACTGACTTCAATGGAGAGAGGATTTCATCCATTGTGTAGGTCTGTAGGGGCTTGAGGTTGGTTGAGGAGAGAAGGGGAACTTAACTGCTTCAGAAAGGTCACCTTGGGTTAAGATAAAGAGCTGTGCTTTAAGCCAACTCTTCAAAGAACCAGCTCACCCATCTTTAGTAAATGCCAACTGTCATTTAACAAAAAAAGGAAACACTTCAAACCATGTTTCAAATCTACTTTAAGTCCTCTCACAATGAAAGCTGCTTATTTTGCTTGAAATTTCTCATTTCTGAACTAAGCAAACTGCTCAGAATTTACATCTAAAAGAGAAATCTAATTCTATTTTATTCATGCATATAATTTAAAATAGTCTGTTCAAGTCTTAGGGGTGTGCGCTGTCACCACCTTACTAGTCTTTTTAATTTATTTTTTTGCTCTTTTTCAGCTCAACTAGAAGGTTTATTGGTCTATTCACCGACTACAATACCATCCAGCATGAAAAAAGGATGGCGGAGGCATGTTTGTCTACAGAGGTAGAAGAACATAGTAGAATCAGAAAGTAAATCTCACATGACTTAAGAGATAAACCAAGACACTCTTGTTCCATTTCCTGTGATCTCACCTGTTTAAATCTTGTTGTTGGATCTACTCCTGTTTGCTTCATTGAGTCCATAACAGATTTCATCTCCACAGCCTCCTTTATAAGCTGGTGGTTTTCCATTTGTTTGGCTTTGAAAGTGTCAGACTGAAGCTGCTGCTGGTGATTGGAAAGGATCTGTGATTTGCTTGTCTCCTCACCTTTGTTAGGAACTGATGACCCTATTTTAGTGTTATTTTTGCTGGACTCTGGAGTTGAAGGGGCCTTTGAAATAGTGGCAGATGGAATATTCTTCTGCTTGTTGTCATCCTTCCCAATCTCCTTCAAGGGGGGGTCATTCTTCCTCTCACAGTCCCTCCCACTTTGCGCCATTTTCTGTTCTGCTAGTCTCTGGTCCTCATAGTATTTTTCATACTGCTGCCTGTAAGCAGGGTTGGAGGCCATTAAGGACTTTTGGTCCATATAGAGCCCATAGGCATACTGTCCATAATAAAGTGACTGAGCAAGTGCAGGGTGTCTTTGAGTTATTACTGACTGATGTTGTGGCTGCAAATTAGAGGAAGTGCTTTCACTTTTCTTGGCATCTGACGATTCTGCCTTCTCTTTCTTTTCAGCCTCTTCCTCAGCCTCTTTTTTAATCTTCAGCCCCTGTGGGGTACCGCTGTTCCCAGCTGCTGGGGCACTGACCTGTCCAGAGTGCAAGTAACTTGGGGAATAATAAGGATCGTAGCCATGGTAATAGGGAGAATGAGACTCTTTTGCTTGAGCTGATTGTGCTGTGGTTGAAGAATGTCCTTTTAGAACACCATCTTTATTAGAAATAATATCTGATGGAGAGCTGGCCTTTGACCTCATGCCCTCTGACCTGCTGTCAGAGCCACCATCATCAGCTGCATCAGAAATATCTGAGTAAGCAGGGCTGTTGGTTTTAGCGGCCGTGCTGTCTGCGCCATTCTGTGTCAATATGTGCAGTGGGGCCATGGCAGATTGTCCATTCACCAAAGTGCTGCATTCCATCCTGGAGGCACTCCCTATGGAAGGGCTGGGCGCATTGTCTGTGAATGTGTAAACTTTATCAGCTTCAGCCTTAATACTTGCCATCCTGCTCTCTTGAGACTCTGACAGTCCATTAGCTAGCACTTCATTCTTGTTGAGATGGTCCTTTAAAAAATGTCCAGATAAGTCTTTTCCAGACCCTTTTGAATCCTCCAGCTTCCCCAGCTTAGAATCTATCTTGGGGCTGCCTGTCTCTTTGCTTTCTTTGTCCTTCAGCTTTCGTTTCTCCTTTTTCTTTTTATCTTTGAGTGATGTGAGAGCTGGGTTTACAGTGCTTGGCTCTCCCATAATTGTGGGCTTTGGTTGAATGGGTTTCAGTGGAGGGCTCTTTGGTGTAGCCTGAACAATAGTAGTTGTTAGAGAGGGCAGTCCCGGTATTGTCCCTGTAGTGGTGGTTGTAAAGGCTGTAGTAGGTATAGCTATTAACTGGGGAGGAGTTGGTGCTGGTGCTGGGGCAATGGGCCTGGCTGTTTTCAGCTTGGAAAGGTTTTTATCTACTTTGCAATTGTTTGATTTCTTGCCTTTATCACCCAAACTCTTCTTGTCAATTAACCCTTCAGCCTCCAATTTTGGCATTTCAGTTTGCAAATTGCCATCTGCTACTGAGCAATTATCCAGTGTGGCTGCCATGTTAGAAATTACCGGAAGGCTGTTCAATTCACTGTTCAGACCCTTCTTTTTGCCAGAATTCTTGCCTGTTTTGGAACTGATAACTGAACCAGGGCCATTGCTAGTCAGTTCCCTCTTTCCCTTTGGGGTCCCTGGGGTAGCAATGGAGGAAGGAGATGTTGGTGCTTTTAGTGGATCAAAGCCTGGCAAATTTGTGCTTTGCTCACTGCATTCAAGTGCCACATTACTCAGTGCTTCCTCGCAGTCTGAAATTTTGTCTTCGCTGTCAGGCTCAAACTCCAGTTTGTTTTCTGGGTCTAAGTGTGCATGAGCCTGATGGTAACGTAATCCATTAATGTGCTTGTACTTCTTGTTGCAGTTAGGGTGAGGACAGTCAATCAGCACTGGGGAAGAGCAGCCTTGGTCCAAAAAAGTAGTCTCGGGCTTCCCCTGTGGGGTGGTGGGAGTGCTTCTAGAGTTAGTACGAATACGTTTTCCAGATTTATTGTCCTCTGAACTGGAGTTTAAATCCAGCTCCATAGGAGGCTTAGTTTTCCTCTTGTTTGTGGACGAGGGGCTGGCTTTGACTTCATCCATGGCACAGTTTGGGGGTGTCCTGCGCCCACTTGAGTTAAGGCTGCCCCTCCTTCCCTTCCCATTGGCACCACCTCGATTTTTATTCTGAAGTCCTCTGGACTCTGCAAAACTCGCATCATTCCCAGGTATAGCTGCAGCTGCAGCGGACCTTGCCCGCTTTCCCCTGCCCCGTCCTCCGCGCATTTCCAGGTCACTTGTTGGTGATTCACAAAACCTGTACAAACAATAGATTTCATGAGCAGGAACCGTGAACTAAAAAAAAACCAAAAGCCACCACTACATCTTGTAAGAGAAACTTCCCACATGTTAAATGAAAGATGTCCGTCTGACAAATGAGAATGTTACAGTGCCAAAGGCAAAGTAATTAAAAAAGGAAAAAAATGGTAAGGATGTATCCACCTAGTTAGAACAACGAAGGAAAAATTTTTGCTAATTTACAGAAATGCATTTTGAAATTAACTGCTCTCTGACTGAATCCCATGCATTTCCCCTTCCCTCTCAAAAAATACAAAAGTAAAATAAAGAAGAGCTTCCAACCCACGTTTTACTCTGGAAGACAGAACTACTCGTTTCACTGGTGCATGTTTTCAATTATAACCAGTTGTGCTTTATTAATCTCTGCACAGTCTCCTGCCTGAGATTAGGGGTTAAAATACAGCAGGGAAGAAACACACTCAGAATGTTTGCCTACCTAGGAGGGGCCCAGTCATGCTTTGTGCAGTCCAACAGCGTTCCCACGTAAGTCTTGTTCCTCCATGTAACGTTTACCACCAGGACACCTGTCAGTGAGTGAAAAATAAAGTATTATCACAGATAGAACAATAATTGGGATAGGCTTTTTGGTTTGCTTTTTTTTTTTTATTTTTCTTTTTTTTTTTTTTTTTTTTTTTTTGTCCTTCTTCCACAAAGTGGGACGTTTAGTCTCATTTGCTTTCAAACATCCTGGCCTATATTCTTCCTCTTTTCTGGTTTCATTGACCTCAAGTTAAAACCCACAGGAAAGACTGCAAATGACAAAGAACAAGAATGTGTGTGCACATGTGTGTGTGTGCATAAGACAGCTTGCCTGTGTGACTGTGTATGTGTAATCAAGATACAGCTGACAGAAGGAAATGGGTTTTGCCATGTCCTGCTGTAAAACAGCAACACTCACCTCTTAATTTTGCTATTATTGCACATAATTGCTTTCACTTGGCAGCCAGCCAGCATAAACTAAGCACCAGTTACAGTGTTTAAATCAGAAGGTGACTGAGAAGAATAATCTGCTTTGCTTTGAACAATATGATAATGATGCTTCTATTTACTTAAAATTACTCATATCCAAACACACAAACATACACACGTATGCACTGCAAGTTTTGTTCAGCAGATATAGCTTGAAAAATGTATTATTTGCCTTGCTTTTGCTTCTGTCGAAAGTGAGGGGCTAGACACGAAACTTCAACCATAGAGCAGTGAAGTTAGGAGCAATTGCAATATATATTTATATAGGAAGAGGGATCCTTCAAAATAACCTACAGTAATTTAATTGCTTTTCCACTTATGACTTTTATTAAATGCAAATTTGCCTGCCTAAAGCAGAATTCTAATTTCATTTTATTTGAATTATCCCTGTAAAATTTGTGAATGATAAGGTTATTGTAAGTAACAAGAAAATAAATGTGGGAGGTGTCATTCAAATGTTTTCAGGTTAGCCTCAAATGCTTCTTTGTATAATTTATCACCATGTTTATGGACTAGCCAGAATAATGACCTCTTTAATTCATTAACTGCCACAGATAAACAGAAGGTAGTATTATTGAACCAGACATCTCTTCTCATTAGAACACAGACTGAAATAAGAAATACATTTTATCTAACAAAGAAAGACACAATACAAAATGTTCCAAATTTATGAGAGGCGTGAAGACAGCAACTCACAGCTGACAGCCTTGTTTTTCCTCTACACTTCCCTTATTCTATCTGTAGCGCCACTGTAACAGATACGATTATGGCATTGTGCCAGAATGTTTCCAGCCCATCTTTTTGCTTTGTCTTACCAGCACAATTTCTAATTCTGCACTAAAACCATCCCTTCTCTGCTGCACTGAGGTGAAGGTAACACACAAGTAGCAATTTATGCCCTCAGGGGTCTTTGAGCAGCAGGGAAGTATTTTAAATGTTAGCAGAGGTACCAGGGAAGACGGAATTTCCTTGAAAATTCTCTGTAACAGATTCGAAATTTATCCCCCATATGGTTTTTCATTGCAATTAGGCAACTGGAATTTTGTACACTGGGGTGAACTGGTCTGAAGCATGAAAGACAAACTGCACTCCCAGCCAGGGTCAGAGTCAGACTTTCAGAACCCAGAAGGACCATGGTGAAGGTGTTTAAGGAGAGACTCGATGTGGCACTTAGCCCCACGGTCTGCTTGACAGGGTGGTGTTGGGTCACAGGTTGGACTCGATGATTGCAGACATCCTTCCCAACCTAACTCATTCTGTGATTCTGCAATCAGGGTTAAAATTGCATGCTGTATTTTTGCAACAATGCAAACTAGACAGTCTGCAAAGACACCAAGGCTGTTTTATGCTGCCCCTTGCTATGGCATGGAGGCAGCCAGGGGTTGCTGGGGTCCATGGAGGAGGAGGAGGAGGAGGAAGAGGAGAACAACTCAGTACATCAAAGAGGAAATATCTGTTGGTGGAAATGGAGTTTCTTACAAGTTTCGTACAACTGTAAGCTATGTTCCCACTTGCCATTCACACCCCAGAGAAAAGAGATTGCAAAGGTGTTTCTCTGTCAGCCTTGATACCTTTCTTCCACTACAACAGCTTGTCATTTGTGACTCTGTAAGGCTCCAAGTGAAAATCATGAGTATTTTCCACTGGTAAATTGTATTAAGGCATGCAGCCCATCAATCTGCAAACAGCACAGTTTATCCCCCCAGCCCACATACCAGAATTTGTCCAGTCTCCTAAAAGTAGCAAGCAAAGTCAGCTCTCTGACATCTTGTAGAGTATTACTGAAGAACTATCTTTGTCACTTAATCTTCTCCAGCTAGCTCTCTGTTATCCATTTTTTAAAAAGTAATTGTTATTTTTGTGGGAATTTTTTGAGTTTGGATCAATTTTTTAATTATTTATTTTGTTCTTTTGGTTTGTATAGGTTTGTTTTAGTTTTTTCAGGAGTGTGTGTTAATGAAGGTTAATTCTGACCTACGCCTCCATCTTCCTTGATATTTGTAATCTTGCTTATCCCTACATGCACTTTATTAATTTATTTATATACCAGACCTAGGGATAGTTTGTTATCTATTGACAGAAAAGAAGGCAAGTAGAAGACATAGAATAGCGAAAATAATAAAAGCCCCTGAAATCAATACATATTTCAGTAATTCTAAGAAGACATTTAAATGACCTTCCAGTGTAAGAAAATCAGTAGTTCAAAAGCAAACACAAGTAAGAAGTTCCTCCCTTAAAGTCTACATATAGCATCTCATTAAATTTGTAAGGCTTAGCAAAGGCCCTGTGCAAGTAGGAGAGAATATTAATCTTCATGCTGTGTTAGAGTAGTTGTGGTAAGGAATGCATCTCCTTTCCCTAATGGACAGCACATGGCTCAGCCACAGTTAAGATTCCACAGAACCAGCATGAAAGGTAACTCACTCTTGTAACACTGTCACAGAAATGAGTGAGGACAATAGAAGTGACGTGGGAGGTAGGACTGAACTAAGGAAACGTGCAACTGGTAGAGGCTTATCAGGCCAAAGCTCCAGAAGATGAAAAGGAGACAACAGAGTAGGTAATCCATACAATGTACTTGATGCAGGGCTGAAGAGAAAGGATTATTTTTCTAAATCTGATTGTACTGTTTGTCCTGGCACAGCATTCAAGCTCAAACCAAGAACCTCTGCTGAGCCTGCTCTGTCCCAAAGGCAATGCTAGAGCACAGTGTCCAGCTCACCTCCCAGTATCACTTCTGAGTACACTGGCCATGCACTCAGGGATGCATTTACCATTCCCTGGGTTATTCCAGCTCCTCACTGTGCATGTGTGTGCCCATGTACTCCCTCCTACTTGTGAAGGAATACATCACACACAGGACCAAACCTCTTGGGGGCTGCGTCAAATCAAGAAGTCCCTGTAATGAGACTTCCTATTACATTAGACTACATATCAAGTAGTTATAATTTATTTAGCATTGCCTGAACAAGAGACAAAATGTAAAAACAGTTTGAGGAACCCATATGTTTTATACTATCTGAACACAGAGATGAATTTTCACCTTAAAGCCCAAGAGGCTAAACTTTTTTAAAATTCCCATTAATGAAGAATAGGAAAAAATTCAGATGCTTGTAATGAAATGTGCCTGAGAGTATTTGGACTCTCTAATATTTTAATGCAGGAGGAAACTTTGCCAAATATCTAATTCTGTTCTTGTGAGGTTGGATACATACATACTGAATATATACTACACATAAATGCTTCTTCGAGCAGCTAAGAGTGTAATTTTAAAGAGTTTTACCAATTACCAGAGCACAGTTCACAAGAATTGGATGTCATAGAGAAAAACTTATCTCCCCCAAATAAGGATATAAATTTCTTGGTTTAAATTGGTTGATCATTCCATTTGCAAATTATGTAACTATTCACAGTTACAGTATATCTGAAATTAGCGATACTTTCTGCAATCTTCAGCGTCATATGTCCTATATTAAAGTAAACAAGAATATGAAAATTAATCAATTATTAGCCAGGACAGGATCATACCCAAATAGCATTAATGTACAACAATGGTACAACCAGCATGTCATCTGGTGCCCAGCACTGTCAATAGAAACTCCTCCTCTAACATTAAATGTTGTCAGCCTTTTAGAAACAAGAGAAGATTCTGTATTTCGCTGTTTTCCTTCACAGTATGTGTGCCATTATGAGCTCTTTTTCTTTACTCAGTATTAATGGCAAAAAAATTTCAGGCAGGAAAAACTAACACATGCTTATAGGAGCATAAAACCATTTTACATAAGCACTTCTGATAGGTAACATGTACAAAACAACTGTAACAATTTGTACTTGAATTTTATTATGGAATGAAATGTCACTTGTAATAAAAGTGGTATGTAAGAAAATAATTTCAGAAACCTACAGAAAAAACCTCACTTTTTATGAATACTATGAATATGATGTATCTCTTCTTCCCCTCTCCCTTCTTCCTCCTTTTCAGTGACTGCATAATGAAGAACAGAACCAAAATTTACTATTTACTATTAACTATATCTCATAGAATGAAATATGTCGCCACAAATTGGAAATGAAGTAACTAAAATTGTTGCTAAGAAATGCAGGTGTGCTTTTTGACATAAAAATGTCACAATCAAAAGCATATTCAGTACCAAATAAGGGTATTGTTCATATGGACTACTCTGGCATTGCACATTTAGCAGACACATTTACACTCTTGTATATATGTTCCTTCATTTAAAGACAAAAAACTCCTGAAGTACCTAGTCTAAAACAGATATCAATATCTTTGTTTTCTTGACTCTGTTTTCTGTAATGAACATAAGCCAAGAATTTTTATATTTGTATTCAAAACTTTGAAAATGAGATCATATGGTGAGGAATCAAATTACACATCACTACCTTAAATGCAGGCCCCAGCTTTAAAAAATACTGGCTTTAGAAAACAAACATGTTCAAATTCCAATACAAGTAGGCACTACTCAATTAATCAGATTGGAAATCCTTAATTTTTACAGCATAGGCTGTTTTTGTGCTCAGACAACAGCAAATGCTACAAAATCCTGGATAAGTGCAAACTGATTATTTTACCAGGGAACTCATCAAAGCAGTTATCTGAGTGGGTAAGCTTTCATTTCTGTAAAAGGAGCTGCTCCCTCTGCTCTTAGTAGAGAATCCGGCTGAAAGTATCTGTAAAATTCTGGAGAAATCACATCTGCACAAAGTCCTTCTGAACACTTCTGTAACTGATTTGTTGCAGAATATTTAAATGATCTTTCAAAATTAGGAACAATTTGTCGACTTCTCAGTCATTAAAAGTCACATATGTTTAAAAAGTCATGAATATTTTAGAAGTCAGATAAGTCACTTATGCTTAAATATAAATGGATTCCTCTGTGGTCAAAGTTCTAAAATTAATAGTTCTGCTTAATACCTTTACTATCCTGAGTATCATTTAAAACAAGTTTTGCTGATGCCATAGGAAGGCCTCTAAAGTGTATTATACTTCAGAGATTTTTTTAGTTATTATTTAAATATTAGAAATTATTTTCACAAAATACTTTTTTAAGATATTAATATGATAAATTCTTGTAGCAAAAATCTCTGTGGCATAGTAGTTCTTTGAGGTTGAGATGCAATCCTTGGTATAGAGAAGCATCACATAATTACTAGATGTAAGACTATAGCATAATCAATTCCTTGTATCTTTATGATTAGTGAGTCCACAAATTTGTTTGCAAGTCAAATTTGATTTGCCTTTTGTCCCTGCCATGCCAAATACAAATAATACAGACATAGCTGGGATAGCAAAACCGTGGCATATCTGTCATCAGTGAGTACACCACCACCATCGATTAAACATGTTTTATTCCACATGTGGCACTGCAGTTTTTTGGTCCCCCACGTATCTATTTGACATCGCTTTCTAACAATACCTCAAACATATGAAATGCAAAAAGCTGCAAGATGAAAATCCATATTCTTAGGATTATCTCAAGGTTTTTGTTGCCACTGGTTTAGTAAAACAGTACAACTCATTCGCCTCACAACCACCATATCTGCCACCATATCATCTTCAACCCCACATCCACATTGACACCTGCAATTCATCCAGGCATAAAAAACAACAATTTTTATATTAGACTTCCAGTGCAAATGCCTTGTTTCTCCCTGATTGCTTCCATCCAGAAAGTAATCTAAAATTAACAGTAAACACTCTATGTATAAAACCACATCTTATACACTGAATGCTGATCTGGGAGATGTACAGTTTATTTACTACTTTAATCACACTCTCTGTCTAGCATGGCACAAGAACTTAACTACATCTACAGCAGGTGCACATGTAACAGGCATCAACATCAGTCAGCCTGAGAATGTAATGATTGTCAGGTGGCCTGAAAATGCAAGACTGGAGGGTTGGCTTCTTTTCTTTTGTTTTGTTTTGCTGGTGGGATTTTTGGGGTGGTTTTTGTTTGTTTGGGTTTTTTTTTGGGGTGTTTTTTTTTGTTTTTTTTTTTTTAAGACCCCTATTGCAGCAGAGAATGTTTGAAAAGTCACTTTAACCACATCCTGTAATCAGACCATCTGGAGCACAGATCTGCAATTAGTCATCCTGGGCACTGGACTTTATCTGAACAAATACTGTACAGCAATGAAGATGAGAAGATTGGATAGCATCAAGGAAAAGAAGCATAATGAAATACTGCTGGTGTAGTCATGAACCACTGAGGCGCTTAGCTGTGGTGTTAATTCTGTATTCTGTACTTTATGAAAGCATAGGAAGTTTAAGTGTTATTGGGCTGAGAGGCTAAGCCCTGCTATTTTAGTTAATGTTGCCCTGCTGGTGGCTAAAGCTGGGCTACAAACTACAGTAGCTTCTGCAGCAGCCTAACAGAACAAGATCACATCTGTGTGATTTCCAGTAAGTTCTGGGTAACAACAACCTAAATTTCATGGATACTTTATTTGTATGTCATATCATTTCTTTTCATTATGAAGTCATTGGAAAAATAAATATAATATTGAAAATAGGAACTACTAGCTTAGTTTAAAATAGCTGTTTTATAGAAACTATTCAGTGGACTTGCATTAGATACTCCCATTTGCATTCAAATAAGACACAGCAGCAATTATAGAGTAGGAGTAGCTCTTGGAAATATGGAGCTGGGCATCAAGCAGACAATTTTTTAATCCCACATAATAATTACTGTAATAGATTTTCCTAATCTGTAAGTTTATCCCAGTGCATATAAAAGAAACTAACACTGCAATAGTTGAAGAAACCCTGTTTCCCTATGAGCACATGTGACTAATGCACAAAAGAACACAAGCTACTTCCATCACTGTCATGTCTCCTGCATCCTTTGTTCTGAAGCCTGATGGGCTGTATTGATTTGGGAAAATCATTGAACTTCTTGGAAAACTAGACTCTAGCTTATTCACCACCATCTATTTCTTTCTCATGAAGACAGCTGGTCAATATTCAGTTGAATGGTCAGCTAAAAGAAGCTCTGGTTTGATTTCTTTTTCCTGCCTCCCTAGCAACATTAACCTTCTCTAGCTCTAGTACAAAAAACCCCCAGCATGTTAGGAAGACATGTAGCTGAGGTTTGCTGATAGATAGTTCCTCTCGATAAAGCTATGACAGAAATGCTAGGGGTGGGCTGGTTCTGGAAGACAGGACAGCATCAAATTAAAGAGCTCACATCCCTTATTATTTATAATGGTAACTGGGGTTTTTTATATATTTTTCAATGCATATATTTTTTATAAAGCTGGTCTGCTTAACAAATAACTGGTGACCAAGATCTAAATGCAAATGGAGACCCAAAAGAAATATGAATGGTCCTAATCAAATATAAAGCTAAACTTTACACTCATTAAAAGACCAATAAAAGACTCAATGAAAACTGGGTAATACCCCAGAAATTATATCAGAGTGGGTCCAAAATGGCTCGTTGATTTATCCACAACTAAATAGTTATCTACTTAAAGTGGTGATTTTGAAAACTACGTAGCCACAGCAACCCACATAATTTTCTCCTGCCAGATTTATATCAAAGTGACTAGAATTTGGGAGGACTATGAAAACTTTTGGATAAACTGCTGTTACACCTCTTAAATGTCAGACCACGTGATTGCAAAAAATGTGCAATTAATGTCATAATCAACTAACCATAGGCTTCTGACCTCTGCAGTACAACCAAAGAGTTAGTTTCTGTGCAGCCCTTACCTTTTCTTTGGCCAGAGTAACTGAACAACTTCACTGTATCACTGCAGCTTGAGAATAAAACTGCAGTCTTACTTTACTTCAGCTGATACTAAAAATGCAAGTTGAAAATCATTTAACATCTGTGTGTTCTGAAGAAAATCATATCTGTTTCAGAAATAAAGTATTCTGTTTCTAGCAGATTTTTTTTCTTTTTTACTTCAGTAATCATAACTGTGATGCACATAGCCTGACACTGAAAAGTGTCACAGTCCCAATTTGAGAAGAAGGAAATGCTGTTCTGTAATCCCCTGAGTTTCCCGCTCATTTCTCAAGGAGTGTTATTTCAGCTCCTATGTTCCTGGCCTGTTGAACACATGGATACTCTTCTGACTTCTTGTAGAGCAAAAGAAAAAGAAGCCCCACAATCCACTGCCTTTGCCTGTATTCCAGGACCATATGTCACTTGAGATAAGCGACAGAACACAGGGCTTTTCAACTAATCTGTCACACTTGCTTCCTGCACTTTATATTAATTACAGGAACTCTTCAGCTACTTACTTCTCTCCCAAACTCTTGCTGCCTTAAAAACAAGTAAATAGCAAAGCAAAACAAATCTGGAGCATAGGGGAAAAAGCTATTGTTTCAATACAACAAGTAGGGCCAAAAAAAGGGAAAACCAAAACAATTTTTTCTCACCCAGACAAGCATTCAGGAGTTCCTTTTAAGAATTATCTGCTTCATTTCTATTCTTCTTTTCAGACACCAGACCACAGAAATACTGTTTTCATCAGCAGACTGTTGAGAAACAGCTGCAGAAATGGGGAAGCTAGTATAAATTTATGCATGTGTGAATCTATAAAAATAGCCTGACAAAACCCCCCAAACCTCTAAAGGAGATCAGACATTTTCTTTTCTTCCTAAGGCAAATATTAGGGCATCTCAATAGAAGTTTGTCTCCCAGCTCTGAATGCTGCTACTGTAGGAACTTGATGAGTAAAATCCAAGCAAGTAACAGATGACAAAATGCACATATAAACCTTCAGATGTCTTTGGTGATTCATTTCCCAGCACGTACATCGTGATAGAGAGCTGCCAGGTGCAAACACTGGTATAATTATTTATCAAACAGTAGAGTAGCTAAAAAAATATAAAGAAATGGAAGACAGAAGAGAGACAATTTATGGAAAAGAAACAGCATGAATAAAGAAACAATTCCAATCCCAAACCATGAAAATTCTTCCAAATCTGTAGACTGCAGATACCAGAATTGCAGTTGAGCCAGACAGACAATTCTGCTCAACCTCAAAGAGCTGCTGCTGATCCATGTACCTCATTGGGACTGAGAAGCAGAGCCCCTTATAAATTATGATGCTTTATTTAAAGTCAAAGCATTTATTTGCTTTTGTGCCAGCTTTGGATCCTTTTCATCTCTAGCTTCCAGGCCCAAGAGAGAACACACTCCTGTAGCTCTGCTGGCAGCCAGCTGTGGGGCTCAGTAAATCATAAAGCCTCCTAACAAGCCGTTCTTTACAAAGGCCAACTGCAGTTAGTAGACATGATAACTTCTCTATTATTCCAGTCGCTAGAATTTAAAGTAGCAATTTAAAGCAGTGGCTGAAAACATTGAAATCTACTGAACTGCATTTTACATATTTTTTCTCTCTCTTTGCAATAAGCTTCACAGATTTCATGAAGACTTCATTATCTTCAGCCTGGGAAAAGGGTAAATAAACACCTAAGACAGATTCATCCAAGACAAAGGAGAGGGAAATAAAAACATCTGGGATTTCTTTTGCAGAACTCCCTCAGATTTTCTTGCAACAGCTAACAAAAGACAAGTAACTCTTCTTTCATTAATTTGTGGGACTCACAGGGACACATCCTTTATGTTTGGGGATATAAACTCTATTAAGATCTTAATAAAGTAATATCCCACCAAGAAACCTCATGGTAAAATACATAAAGATGAAAGTGGTGCATAGTCAAGCATTGGGTGTACATAGGAGTCCTATGAATACTGCAAGTGTGAATGATGAATTCTCTTTCTTCTAACTCTTTCCCACTCATACACCAAAAAGGAACCAGTTTGGTTGTCGGAGCCTGGAATTATGAGGAATATCTCTTTGCATGTTTAGGAGATTTTAGAATCTCTGACAGAGTGTTTTTAACGTTTGTTCATGGAAAAAGGGCTTTTAAGCTCTGAAATGAAGCAGGGTTTTCAAGAGTGTGTATTAGACAGTAGAAAAGTGTGTAGCTTTATCACAGGGTGAGATTTTTAGATATATGGGGTTTTTAGGATGGTAAGCAAGTGATGACAAGATGGAGGAAGCACATGGCTTTTGGGTTTCTTCCTTCTTCTTCCTTGCCTCCATGTTCTGCAGTGACGTGGCACATTATAGTTGGCTTAGAATAGAATCTAACCTTCTAACATAGATAATAGTTTTTGGAGTAAAATTATAAATACTGATTACGTAGAATGTAATCTACGCCCTGAGGGTGGGAGCATTTAGACATTTAGCATTGGGACATAAGCCTGTTGCACTTTGTAGGGAACTTTTCACATTTATCATTTGAACATTTAGCTTTTGCATTGTGCTTTTGTATTAGAACATTAAGCTTTGTGCATTTTGTAGTTAGCTTTGGTATTTGAAAAGATAAGAAAAAATAAATTATGAAGAGAAAAGCCTCACGTTCGCCTTTCCTTCAAGATCGCTGGCTGGCTGGTGAAAACAAAACTGTGTACATTCTCGGAAGAAGATAAACAGCCGGCCAGCACAGGAAAACAAAAAGCAATAATTTTTTATATTCCGAGATTTGGTGTGGCCAAACTCCAATTTTTCCTCTGTCTAAAAAAAAGCAGATTAAGAACCTTACAAATCTGGGGCTTGTCTTCCTACATAATTGCTTCTGTTTAGGGTTTAGTGTAACCTAAATTTAAGATCCTTTGTAACTATAGCTAACAGATTATAAACCAAACTATGCTTGAAATGTCACTTTCTAGATTTGAAAACCACGAAATAAATATTATGGACTGCCAAAGCCATGTGCTACATAATTTTTCCAGTTCTTATACCACAAAGTAGTAATTTTCTTTGAAAGACAGTAGGCAGTGCTATCCTTCCCATTATAAAATTCTTACAATTTTGTGGTGGAAAAGATGCCCCTAGCAGTCAAAAGTGTTTCAGTTACACACTTAAGATACCAGTTCAGTTTTGTAAACAAGCCTAATGAACTGTGACTAATAGTGTTCTCCTTGAGCAGAAGTAAGGTAAAAGAGCTTTTGTTAGCATCTACTGAAGTGAAGTAGTCATTTTGCTGGGACAGAACAAAAGTGAGCTACTTGTCAGCTAACCTAATTCAGTGGTGTCAAAATTCTGCAGAGAAGTTCACCATTATTTTCTTTCCTGTGTTTTAAATTATCTTCCAAGTGGGTAAACTAGTAAAACCTCTAGTTAACCAATTGGCTTAGTCCAAGTGCTCAACAATACTGATACAATGCAAAGGCAAGCTACCAGCAAAATGAATCCTCCATTAGAGATGAGTACACTGTCAGTGAGACTTTCCTTCTCTTGCCAGCAACTGGTTGAACAATTTTCCTCTAAGTATCCCTTGTGTGTGCTGTCCCAATTTCTCGATTTATTAATAGCAGCCTAGCTAGTTTACCCAGGCCTGCTGTGATCTATGCCTCTACTACAGCTTCTCTTGGCTTTTTCATGCACTGGAGCTGATCAACCTTTGACCCTTTTAGGTTTAGAAACAAAACTATTTAGATGCTGGGGACAGCTCAGTGTTGCATAAAATGTAGGCAAAAAATTAAGAAGCTAGGGAACCTAATATAATGAGCTAAAAATCTTTGTTTCTTTCAGCAATGTTACATCCCTTAAAGGATTATCATAGGCATGCTCTCCCTCATCAAAAGCAGCCAGCATAATGACAGAAACACATATTTCTATACTGGGGGACTATTTTCACTAAGGGGAAAAAGAAAATAGAAGGTCTGGACTTTCAGACATGACTTAATTATTTCTTTGGTCAGACAAACAGTTTCAAGATAAAGCTTGCTTTACTCCAGAATCTACACACAAATTTCTGTATAAATTATTGACTGCACTTTGGCCTCATCTGAAATGTTGGCCCCTGAGGCTGATAAGCTCTGACCCCAGGTGACACATGCAGCCCTCTCACAAGAGGCAGGAACATTATTGCTTTGCACTGAGGACTGCAGCCCAAGAGCCAATCAATCAAGCACCCTGACAGCTTTTACAGCCTCCTCACATTAGGCCTAAGTCAAACTCCAGGGCTCCTATTGTTCACATTATTCTTTTCTTCCTCTGCTCTGATGAAGTTAGAGCAAGTCCAAGGCTTCAATGACAAAGAAAGGCTATTATGAGCAGCTCAGATTTTATTGACTCTGAGCTGTACAACAATGGCCCCAAAGCCTTTTTCTTGAAAGCAACATATTCCTAATTGCTAATAATCATAGGTAACAAAGATCAGTTCTTAGACTCAGACTTACGTGAAAGAAAGGTGTAACACTTAAACAGACAGAATTCTAATCTTTACATAATGAGAAAGATTTTAGAAGATAATTTTATGCACACCAAGAAGGATAACCTTTCAGTCACAAAGAACTGTCATACATATGTTGTCATGCACCATAATACAGCTTCAGTATAAGAAAACCAATGACCATAAGAAACTTGATTAAAAATATCCCTAGTGGAGTTGTGCTATGCTAAATGTGGAGTATGGATATTTTCATCTTTAGTCATCCTATAGTATTTCAAGATCAATATCACATTGTGCTCAAAATGGAAAAACACTTTCAGAACTAATCATGATGTCATTATTTTTTCATAGTGTTGTTCTAAGGTCTGAAGATCATTTAAGTTGGACTTCTACATGTGTGATATAGAGGAACACTGACTTGTCTTTGAAAACATTTGCCCTTCATTATTACTATTAATTTAAAACGACTCTGTATGATTTCAGCTGCATGCATAAATCTTAATACCACCAACAGGTGCTGTCACGACATACACAAAACCGTATTTTTGTGTAAGAATTTCAGCAATTGTGTAACATGATGAGATTTTGCAGTCGGCAAAGTCTTCCTTGCTTTTTGGGGCTTTTTGTGGGGTTTTCTGTTTGTTTTTGGGGGGTGGGGTGGGTTTTCATTAAATTAACTTAGTTGTAGCCTTCCATTCTTTCATTGTAACTTCAACATTTAGGAAAGGATCATCTTATTTTAAACTACAGATAAGATATTGGTAGCCATAAGTGAAGACTTACTTACTTTCTTAAACCTTAATACCAGTACTAAAGCAGTGAGATGTATTTTCAATTAAACTGTTTCATCCACATATTTTTAGTGCTCTGACTTCACAAGTGCACTGAACTGGTTTAAGACCCAGAGAGCTTTCTGGGAAGGTGCTGGCTGAAAGAACAGCAGTTTCCTTCTGCTAAACCCTCTGACACAGCAGCTTGCCTTTTCAGCTGTCATTCAGTCCAATGTGGCTTTTCATACAAAACCAGAGGAGATCAAGTGCAGACTAAAAGCTTGTTTCAAATGAAGGATTCCACTCTCTCCCTAGCTTTCAGCTGAAAGCGTATTTATGCCCTGAAGAATGAGAAGAACTCATAATTCATAGTCCATCAAATAGCTTGTTTTCAGATTGTGGTGAAGATGAAGTTTCACAGTTATTTTGGTAGATATCTGAATAAACAGAGTAGTGAGCACTGGTGGTGCTGGAATAGCATAATAAAAGGTAAAAATATAGCAGGCCTTTCAATTTATTTATGTAGACACTGTGGATCAAACAGTATTAGTAACTCAAATTTTTATCTTTACAAATGTTCTTTTATTTCCTTTCTTTTAAATAGTATCAACATTAAATTTCTTGTCCCTACAGGGACATAAAACATGACTTAAAAATACCAGCCAAGCAGTATGAAAAGGTAAGCACTGCAGCACCTGGGACTGTACAGGACTTAGAGTGCACAAGGATTCCCGTTTACAGTGCTGTCAATTAGCTCTCACTCCCAGGCACTGTGTTCAGCTTGAGCCTTTTATTTAAGAGAAAAAAAAAAATGGAATGCTATTCTTGTCAACTTAGAAAGCCGACAAGTAATGCTGCTATATTTAAACTAAATGCTGTTTTTCATGGTTACTCTGAATGATATCTAATTTAGAAAAATGACAGTGATTTTGCTGAGCTTCCCAAAATCAACACCCATTTTAGCTGAACAAAACAAAAGGCTGCTGAAGCACACTTATCGCCCTGTTGATGTATATTCACCAAGTACAGCCCATGGCCCATTTTCTCAGAGCAGCTTTAGACAGCTAGCCTTACCCACAGACCCTTGCCATTTAATGAACAATCATAACCAACAAATCTTTTACCAACAGCCTGATGGCTGCTATTCCTCTGGACTCCAGGCCCAAAAGAGAAATTTTTCACAGCTTAAACAAATTTTACAGATGTAATAGATAAACGCAATAAAGAAAGCAGGGCTTTTATAAAACAAAAATCAACAGAGCAGAAAGCAGTTCCTCAAGACTGTGCGCAGGCGCTTGAGCTTCTGCTCAAGTAAAATAGACAATGAAGATTAGGAAGCATGAAATGACAGCCTTCTTTGCTTTTCAGGGAACGTAAATTTTATTCACAGAACGTAAATCTCAAAGTCATGGCTTTCAATCTGCATGCATGAACACACAAGATTGATTTCAAGGAGATTTGGAAGTATTTAACTCATTGCTCAGAAATGCAAATCCCATCTTGTACAATCATTATTGTAAAAATAAGAGAAAAAAGATGGGTGACGTTTCAAGGGCTCTGACTATACGTTTTCATTTTTCAGATAGTCACAGATCATTAAGCTTCCATTTCAAATATGGACATGTCTGTATTGAAGCACCCAAATAAAGCTGTGTAAGTTCTGCATGTATTAGGACAGCTTAAAACTCTTAATGAATAACACAGCTTAAATGAAAGACAATCCTGAATATGTTTGCCACAACATAAGATGCCCATGACTAAACATCCTCACTAAATGAGCAAGAAAATAGTTCAAATGCTTCAATAAACATGGCGGCAGATCTAATGTGGATGCAATGCTGAAAAATTTTTGGAAATGCAGATAAATATTTTTTTACTTTGGCACATCTGTTGCAGCTTAGGATGGTTTTCTTATAACTCAATACCTCTTCCATGATACTTCACTGTTTATCATAAAACCAATTAGGTGGAAAAAACCTGTTGTTATTAAATTAAATATCCCAAACAGATTCCTAAACATGGTGTGCCAAGTTAATACATTATACCATCAAAAAAGTCTCTGAAGTGCTACCTTTTCTAACAGAAAAAAGATCTATTCTTGAACACAGATGAGCTTCCCCTGTGTCAATAAACACAAACTGATTCTGTTTAAAACACAGAGGAAACTGGTTAATTTCTATCTCAATAAAATTTATGAAGCAATAAAAACTCTGTAGTACAAGCTGTGTGGTTTGTTTCACTTCCTTGTCACATGAATTAATGAGAAAAATCCTTCCCTTCATTCTGTTATGCAGATTTGTACTTGAGAGCACACAATACACTGACCAAAGGCCCCAAGGGTCTAGTTCTGATTTCCATGCCTCACCTGCTACTTCTTCATAAATTTTGGCAAGAAACGTTTTCATTTCCCATCTTTGTGATGACAGTGCTTGTAAACTTGACCACCACTACACAGTGAATTGTGCTTAGTAATGCAGTATAACTGAATGGAGGGGGAGGAAAGATATTTCATGTCTGACAATAGTAGGATCATACTAGTATTATCCTTCACTCTCTATGATACTGAAAATATCAACAAATTTGAATTTTTGCAACCCCTGCCTAGGAGCAAGAGGGAGGGGGAAATGAACTGAATTCGTGAAAATAAATGCCTGTAACAGCTGAAGCAGAAAATACGTATAAAGACTTTATGTACAGCATTTAGTCAGATTAAGTACAACTCCTCACTCCATGTTTTATTGTCATTTATGTTCTTTCTGGCCACATGAAGAAAGCTGCTTCTGACAGGCCACAAAAGCAAGGCTTCTGGGAGTGTTTTGTTCTTTCTCTTCAAATCCTCTGATGCATTAGTTTTCTGATCTCTCTCCTAATATACAACTACAGCTTACTCCTTACATGATTATCTTTGTCAGAACAACTTCCACTCAGACAGCAGCTAATCCACTATAGCTAATGGTTTCTGTCAGGATGGAAGCAAGGGAAATGATGCCATCATTTACTACATCTGCATATCTCAAATGGACCTCCCCTTTCACGAAATGCCAGTGTGATGTATCAAAAACCCTTATAAAATCTACCTCCCTCATTCCTAACGTGTGAATGCGGTTTCATAAATACATTTAACCAATGCATTTTTTCTTGTATCCCTAGAGATTGTGGGAGTTCACAGGGGTGAATATTCACTCTTCTACTGGTTGGGAGACAACTGCATTGTAAGACTGTTAGTCTACTCTTGGCTCTCCACACGATTTATATAGTTAGGATCTTTCAACTCACCTACCTGCCTAATGAAGAGGAGTCTTTTATTTCAGGTGACAAGGTTGCCTGAAGAGATGGGTAATCACACACCATAAAGTTTAACAAGGAAAGATGCCAGATCCTGCATCTGGGACAAGACAACCCTGGATATACAGACTGGGGAATGAAAGGCTGGACAGAAGAAATGAGTGCAGGAAAGGGCCCTGAGTCTGGGTGTCCTGGTTGAAGTTGAAGATGATCCAGCAGTGCCCTGGCAGCCAGGAGGGCCCCTGTGCCCTGGGGACATCAGGCACAGCATCACAGCCGGGCAAGGGAGGGGATTGTCCTGCTCTGCTCTGCACTGGGGCAGCCTCAGCTCCAGTGCTGGGGACAGGTCTGGGTGACACAGCACAAAAAAGTCATTGAGGTGTCAGAGAGTGTCCAAAGGAGGGCACAAGGATGGTGAAGGGCCTTGAGGGGAAGCCGTGTGAGGAGTGGCTGAGGTCACTTGGTCTGTGCAGCCTGGAGAAGAGGAGACTGAGGGGAGAGCTCACTGCAGTTACACCTTCCTCATGAGGGGAAGAGGAGGGGCAGGCACTGATCTCTTCTCTGTGCTGGCAGTGACAGGCAGTATCCTGAAGCTGTTTTCAGGGAGGTTTCAGTATTAGAAAAAAGGTTCTTCACAAAGAGGGTGGCTGGGCACTGAACAGGCTCCCCAGGGCAGTGGTCACAGCACCAGCCTGACACAGCTCAAGAAATATTTGGACAATGCTCTTGGGCACATGGGTGTGACTCTTGGGGTGTTCTGCATAAGGCCAGGAGTTGAACTTGATGATCCTTGTGGGTCCCTTCCAACTCAGCATAATCTGTGTTTTTATGAAGATGTCCATCTGAAACCACATAAGTAATCAGCAAAAAGTGATACCGTACTTGCTTTTTGTTCTCTTATTCTTCCTGTGCAATATTCACCAGCAGATTATGGCCACTTAAAAGGAAGGATAAAGTAGATTCTCTCAGATTCAGGGCATTTCATCAGGTGAAAAAAGCAGCACTGACAAAGGAAGGGAGGCAATGGCAAAAAAAAGTCAGACCTCCATATGTCTCCACCCATGGGCTCCTGTTGATGATCCACATCTCTGAGCAGTAGACAACCAACTGCAGTAACAACAGATGCCACAACAAGAAGTTTGTAACACTTCAGGAAGGTGTGAAAGGAATGACAGTTGGCTGCCTTTTTCAAATCTGTGGCAGAGCCTCTCTTCACCCAGAAGGCAGCCAAGGCTGTGGCACCTTTTCCTCACAGTTTCACTGTGTTCAGAGGTTCTTTCAATAATCTTTGAGTATTTTATTCAAATGATTGTTTAGATTACTGAGGCTGCATTTCTTCTCATAGACTTACCCCTATAAGAGTAAGAGAGAGATCAGAGTACTAGAGCTCAAAGTAAGGCCACACATTTGTTTCAACTGTTCAGGAGTACAAGAATATAGAGGTCTTTTTGCCTCTTTTGGGAACTGAACAAAATTAGGAGGGTGTCCATGGTAAGAGGATGTCTTCTCCTAGAAGATCTTTCCAGTTCTGGTTGAAAATCTTCTGTAAACATCATTTTGTGAAAAAAAATTACAATTGTCAAAGAACTCTATGGAAGAAAGAAACTTGCCTTTGAAACAAGGAACACCTTGTAAACATTTGAAAACTGCAGATTTAAAAACAGGAACTGATATATTCTTGTTAACAAAGGTCTGAAACTACATAAAATGGCTACCAGACAACTCAAAAAAACCCAAAAAACCCAAAAAAACCCCAAAAAACCCAAAAAAAAAAAAAAAAAAAGGGGAAAAAGAAAAAAAAAAAAGGAAGAAGACTAGGACTTTAATGTGTTCATGGAATACATTTGAGCAGCTTTATTTAATTTTGCATAGGCCCATGCACATTCAGAAACATTTGCTTTATAGTAGAAAATCTTCTGGGGTTAGACAGATAAAAAGACTGTTCAGTAAACTGAATCAGATTCCAAGAAAGAAGGCTGCAGAACATACAAGAGCTATACCAAAAGAATTCCACACCAGGTTTTTGTGATCTGGTAGACTGGTAGAAAGCTGCTACCTTTACCCTTCATTTGAACGTTTTGAACACAGCAGGATTCTATCAAAAAACATCTAGAGCAAAGATTTTCTGTTGCCCAACAGATTCAGTCTAACTTTTCTGTAAGATCTGCAGTTTTAGCTTCTGTCCTCTGAAAAAGCCCTTTGTTCCCTTGAAAAGACTGCTGAGTGACTAAGAACTATTTTTAAAAACACCAAAATCTGCATTTGTTCCATTAGAAATGAAACTTGACCAAAGAGTTCATAAGGACTATACATACGATGTTTACACTGATGGGATTCTGAAGATATAAGCACGCTCCTGAAATAATCTGTAGTGCCTGAATGTGAATTTAACAACTACTCCTCCCAAAAAGTGTCAGATTCTTTTTCTGATATTTTTTATTATTTTTAATCACCTGTAGACTAGTCCAAAGACTTGACTCTACTTCAGACTTTAAAAAAAGACAAAAGGCAAATCTAGTAAACTTGAAAAACTGGCAACTGGAAGTAAAACATCCTTAAACCAAAAGAAAGTGATTATTTCAGTAGCTAGACTAAGGTAGTTCAGAAATATTTCCATGTAAAGTTACTTCCACTGAGTCTATTTCAAGTACTTTTAATTACACAAGTCAACAACCAGTATTTAAAAAAATTTAGACCTCTTTTTTCTCTGATATGTCTTTCTCCCAGTATATTAAGGAATTGCTGAAAATGAGCCCATAGACCACCAAGGATAGGAGCCTGTATTCTACAGAAGAGACTAGAAAGATAATTTATTCTCTTTTATATTTAACCATCACATGACAGTCAAAGGAGAACACTTCTAGTAAGATTTAAGCCAATTTTGGTCTTTGTTTTTGAAAGCAAAGGCATTTCATAAAGATCCTTCCAAATTTATCCAGATTTCAGAGATTTACAATGATAGTCAACGCAGCCATAAAGAATGAAATTATGTCTACATTCTAAACAGCTTTAAACTTTCTTTTCTGACTCTATATTTCACCTGTCCTTCCTAGAGAATGTAGCAGGCACAATCAAAAGTTATGTGTTATTGGTTAAAAATCTTTTTCTTAAAGGTCTTCCCAATGGGAAATTAATAAACTATCTGCCTACACAATTAGAAGTATGGGCCTTTCTCTTGATGTCTGTGAGATAACATCATCTTTCTTTTAGAGAGACTGGAAAGAGAGAAATGTAATGCATTTGTAAGCTAGATTCACTAAGAATCAAGGAGATTCATGGTTAGATAATGAAATAGATAATGACTGCTCTTTGGCAAAACTATATGGCTGACCAACTGAGAAATTCAGACTTCATAAAACTTCAGGAGTGCAAGGGAAGACTGCAGAAAGAATCCAAATGAAGGATGAATCAAAAAGAACATTAGTGGTTAAGTTTACTATTTCTCTGTCCCAGTCAAAGGGAAATCAACTACAGGGAAAACAACAAAAAACTAGGAAAACCTTAAATACTATTACCATTGGATGGTAGGAAGAATGAAAAAAGTGGGAAGACTAAGAGTTAAACTCTGTCTCTTGAAGGCTCTCTGCCAACTGTCTTATGGATGGCATAAATAAAATAGAATTGGCCATACCCTTGAGAGCTTGAAAAGTTGGGGTTTTTTTGGTTTTTTGGGGTTTTTTTAGTTTTCCCCAAGCAAAACTGAGCATATAACCAATACCACTCAAAGAAACAAACAAAAATGCTAACAAAGACTTACTTCTAGAAAAACATTCCATGGAAAATAGTTTGATAAACTGAAGAAGAACCACATATCCTCATTACTCTCCAAACTGAAACCAATAGCTGACCTCACAGAAGGAAGATTATTGTTATTTAAGTGCCTTCCTTGATGGCATTCTTGGATCGCAATATGCTGTACAGTTTACAACACTGCCTTCCCTTATTCCTCATAAGACAGCTTTAAAAGATTATATGCACAAATGCAAAGGTTACTGGAGAAGCATCCTTCAAAATGATGAGGTATTTACTCGCTACGTAGTGGTATGAAAATTAAAGCTGAAGCCAAGCACAGGTGTAACTTTCTAGCAAAGAAATGCATTCTCTCCTTAATTCTTCCTTTACTGCATGGTTTCAACAGTTGGTCTTCATTACTAGGCTATCCATAAGAGAGTTATTCTCTGTTCCATATTTAGTGCCTATGGGCCTTTGACTAATAGCTGTCTGCTATAATTTATATAGTCCTTGTTTAGGCAGAACAATTTCCTTTTTATGGCATTTTAAAAATATTTCACTAATGCTGTTCAACTAACTTTTAACCTAAGGAAAAAAGAAAGAAAGAAGGTGACACACAATGTCCTAATTTCCTAGGAAATCTCCATGTGAGAAGTAAAAAAACCCAAAGAAAACCAAACCAAAACAATACAATAAAACAAAAAACGAGACCAAATTATGAATTATCCTGCTCTCGCAAACTGGACTACAGAGCAAAGAGGACTTCAGGAGTTGCCCAGGCCACCCTCCTCTTACTTCTGAAGTGTGGTAGAAAGGTAAATAAATTATAAAAGCAAGGCCTCATAAAATCAGGCCTTGCTCTGCTAAATTAGCTAGCTTGTCATTTCTATGTGAAGCTTGCAGGTTCTCATGTGAAAACAGTCCGGGGAATGAGTGTTTGTTAGCACAACAATTATTCCTGGGTGAAAAACAACTGCACCAGCAGAAAATAAGAAACTTGTCTCATAGGAATCACAGAACAAAATATGTAAACTAACCAAGAATATAGAGATTTGATGCCCAAGCAAAATACGTTTTACTAACCTTTGGTGAAAGGAATGTATGAAAGGGAAAACGCGATTGAAATAAAAGCTTTTTTTTGCCTTGGAAACTTTTGGTAGTTACTATGTTGTGAGCTCCTCTACAGTGACATCGAAGCAGTATGAAAAATGTTCATACAGGTTTCTTTCTAATGAAAGCTGCTAGACAACCTACTCCACAGCCTCATTATCCTTGCTGTTAGAAATGCTTTTCTAATCTCACATTTGAATCTCTCTTGTCACAATTTAAGATCGTTTCCTGTTCTTTCTACCACAGTCACAAAGAACAGACGAACCTGTAATAAACAAGATTTCATCCCACTTAATAGCCTCTCCAAACCAACTAAAAAAACTCCCAAAACAACAAAACCCCCTCAAAACCAACAAAAAATCTAGACATGAAAAAAACCTAAAAAATTCTATGCTAATAAATTCTGTGATATATTTTCTAACCTACCTATGCTGTGAGGTTGTTTTCTAGCCTTTTCCAGTCAAGATTTGAGTTTGAATAGAGCTGAGGGCAAAATGAAACTTATTAAATCCCGTGATTAGGAACATAATGATATTTATTAGTCTATTTCCTCCAAACCATAAATGCCCTGTGGCTGACCCAGGCATTCTGTCATAAACATTTTACACTACAGCAGCATTTAAATATTACATATTTTCCAAAAAGTATTTCAAGGAATGTGTGTGAAGGGTAGGGGTGTTTTTAAGGACCAGCTAGGAAAGACTGCTTTGCATTGCTTATAATAGAAACCTCTTGTGAGGTCTTCTAAAACAATTCAGCAGAAAGTGAATGTGAAGCCACCGAGTCAGCCCCTGTAAGCCATGATTTTTTTTTTTTTTTTTTTTTTTTTTTAAGAAAAAGGCAGCTTTCAATGAATCCATTTTAAATGTTTCTCATTCCCTTTCCCCAGTTATTCTTATATAAAACCTCTCCCTCCCAACTCTTTCTCTTTGGAAATTTGGTAACCATAGTTTCTGTGTCCTGCTGAGACTTGCTATGTAGAGCTGTATTCTACCTGCTATTTAGCTGCTGATAGCAGTGTTTCTGTTGCAATTTATAAGAAATGTCAGTTGAAGGCAGAAAGTATTGTACACACTATATTTTCCCAGCTGGATATCTCCGTGAACAGAAAGCAAAAACATGAATACACATGCACCATACATTTGGGGGAGGGTAGGAAGGGGACTGCAGGGAAGAAAAGGCTGCAGGTTAGATGTGATGTTGGGTGGTCTAAAGAAAATGAGCTTTATGTCAATGGGAAAGTACATCTAATATTATTACAAAACAGAGATTTTTAACACAGTCCTTGGTGCTATAGCACCAATACAAAGCCCCCACTTTGTTGACTCTGCAGATACCTTTTTCCTTTACATGTGGAAGTTGTACTATTGTGTTTTGAAAACTGTCACATTCAACTATCTGTTCTCTGACTCAGGTCTGCAGGTTCTTTTGTAATGTTTAGCACAAGGACATTTTAATCCTGAATAGAGGTTAGCCACTTTTAACAGTTTTTATACCTGAGGGTGTTTTCGGGTCTCCACAGAGAAAAGTGAAAACCAAGTCACCAAGCACAGGAAATGCAGTTGTGTCTCATCATGTTCTTCAGCAGTACTTTACTTACTGTGATGATAGTAATATCAAATAGCATTATGTTTCCTTGGCAAAGTGTCTTTCCTGGATAACAATGATAGCAATTTTCATGCTGCTTCATCATACTGACAGCTGAAGGTGGTAAGGCTTCACAAGAGAGAAACTGAAGTCCAGTTCAGCAAAGAATAGGAATTAAAGCAAAATGTTGGCTCTGTCTCCCAAAGACAAGATGTAAAAATAATTTTTTCTTCACCAGAAAGTATTAAAGATTACAGTAGAAGGTATACACCAAAGCTTACTACTCTTCAAGAACTGCCTCTCTAAAGATCAGCATTTCATGGCCAAGACATTTCCTTGAGAATATACGGTATAAAACAAAAAAGTTTGCAGGCAAATAGTTTAATAAATCCCATAAATTATGTATACTTCACAGTTCACACTGTACAGAAATATGAATCTGTCAGGAAGGAGCTACTCTATATGCAAAAGTCACCAGTAAAGAGGGGACAAATTATTAGAGCAGTAAAATCATTCATTATGGAGCACATATAGCCTGTGTGACTTCCTAAACTCTTGTCACTAGTAACTAGCTTCCAAATTTGCAATTAATCTTTGTCATTGCCCAAATCACCTCCTCCATTAGAAGCACAGAACTGAAAATAATGAAAATCCCAAGTCTACTGAAGTTAAAATACTCACAGTTGAACTGAGGATAGATCCAATTACCATTTAAATAACAACATGAAACCCTTTGAAGGAAAGGCCTTTTGATCTTGAAGATCCAAATGCTGAGTGAGCAGTAAGAAACTCAGTTCTTTAAATTCCAGGGGAAAAATATGAAAAAAAAGGACTATGACCCAGGCTGTCAGTCATATACTTAGATTTCTAACATTTTATACTGTTAAATGTAGCTCTCTTGGTGTGTAATTGGTGGCTACATCATCATCAATACCACAGTTAATAAAAGATTTGGTAACTTTTGCGTGTAGGTTGTTCTGGTGTGAATTTACAGAGAGTAGCATGACGTAGTGGGAGACAGATCAAAGGTCAAACATGGGTTGCATTTTTCTTATTTCTCCCTTGGAACTTTAAATTTAGGATTTCGAAGTTTTGATCAACTCATACCTCTTATTATGACAGATTTTGAAAATATGAATGTCTTGTTAATTTCAAATACAAAATAGTGCAAGGTCAAATGGCATTAAAAATCTCATTTGGGCAGAATTACAAGCCCTGTACCTTTTGAATGGCAAGGAAAAACAATAAAATTGCAGTTCAAATTTGTCATTTTTTAATTCTTTCTCTGGAGAGCTGTGAATGAATGATGCTTTGAAAAGTGTTTTAGCCTTTGATAGTCTATGGAGTTTGCTGATGTCACATTTCCTAATTGACACAACACAGGGTCTGCATGGCACACTGCTACAACATTTGTATTACAAGTGCACGTTTCACAGGAAGCCAGTGATTAATTTCCCAAAGACTTACAGGCATACATTTCCAAAAAGGGAAAAATAAAACTGTTACATATCCATACAAATCAAAATTTACAGAATCATGGCAGGCAGCCAGCAAAACTACTCCAGGTCTGATTCCCCATCTGTTTGGCCTGTTAGCTGAAAGAAAATAAAATCAAATCGCTTCTTTTGTAACTAATTCTCAGAACTCCCCCCAAAAAACCCACTTCCATGATACAATTTTAATAACTTAGAGTGCCTTACAACAATCAATAAACCTTGCTAGCGCTGTGTAATGTAGACACCATAGCTCAGAAAGGGGTACTGAGACAAGAAGAGTTCCCTCCTCCCCGGCATGTAAAAGGGGCCCTGCCAAGCCACTACTGCTGATCACACAAGTGACCTCTAGACCCTTCTGGCAAAGGGTGCCCTCCAGCAGACCAACATGGCCAAATCTCAGTTTAGTGAATGTTACACCCTCCTGCACATCAGCTCCTGCCCTCGGCTTGGGGCTATGGACCTTGAAACAGGTAACCCAGAAATAAATGAGTGTCAGCTCCTTGGTCACCTGCAATCACAGCATTAATGTAAATGAAACCAGCACTGGTTTATGCAGGTCTGTGAACTTGCAGGCACTGAGAGCACGCACAATCCCTGCTGCTGCCTCTGCTAAACGGGAGGCAACTTACACAGATCAACTGACTGAGCAGCTGAGGTCAACAACGCCTTCAGCTATTTGTCTGCTGGAGCCCTGACAAGTGATTTTCATTTTATGGCAATGTACCATGTCAAAATCATTACTTTTTCCTTTTAATCTTTAATTTATAAATTAAAAAAACATTGTAAAAACTTGCACAGCTTTTTTCTGTCTACCACTGGAATGGTATACAGTAATTAATATACTACAGGTTTCTACTTCACAGATTAAAAAATAATTTGACTAGGAGCAATTTCAACAGCTGCCCATAAATCAGCCCACTCTCAAGAGTTCAGCTCAAGAGTTATTGTGTCTATTGTGCATCTTAAGGTTCAAAGACAGATTATTCATGCATTCATTCATAGCCAAGAATGTATCCCAGCAATGAAATTTACCCTTCAAAGCTGACCCAAGCTTAACCACTGGATTGACTAAATAATTTAATTGCTCAATGATGTGCTATATCCCTTTACTGAAGAGTGTCGTTTTGGTGAATTGAGCTAGTTTTAAACCAGTGGTATATTAATGGCACATATTCCAAAAGCATAAGCAGCTGCTGCCCACCAACAATGACAAACTGAATAATAGGAATGCAAACAAATCTCCTGGTGCACAGTTAGCTTTTTTTGCAGTACTTAAAAATTGTAGTGTTACAAAATTACTTCTGTGAAAGAAAGAGGCAGAAAATAGATGAAAGCAAAGCTGTTATTTACAGAGAGCCCCTAATAGCTGAGTAATGTTGCCAGTGGAAGAACATTAGTTCTGTCACCTCCTTTTCATACCCCACAATTTATTTTCCATTCTGCTTAAAAGGGTTTCTGCCACTAGATGCAATGATGAAAAGAACAGCCAGTTCTCTTCTCATACTACAAAGTCAAGAGTGCTGGAATAACTTCTCCTCACCTGTTAGGGTAAGCTATCTGGTGCAGCTAATTCAGTCAACATTCCAACCCTCTCCTAGCCACATTAAGCCAATGCATCTAGACTGAAGATTAAGGGGAAAGGAGACAATTACATTGTGTGTTACCGCCAAGGATGCAAAGACTCTAAATCTCCTTGAAGCTGAAAACAAATTAGCAGCTTTGCCCGCATCAAGCTGTCTGTCCAAATGGAGATTTCTTTTCACAACAGCATTACTGACTGTGCTTCTCAAAGATAACGCTTTGGGGATACAAAAACATTTTCGCTAAGTTATTTCCTGTCACTTGCTTGTCTAGACCAACAGAATCATTTGTATTGCAATCACCATCTACTGCCTTGAAGCAAAACCAAGTACAGATTTACTTCTGCCCCTCAAGAGCCCCACTTCACCCTCACTTATACTAATTTCATGTGCCATTGTGTGGGCAGAATCAAAGTAAAAAGAAATGGCGTTAGCCTAGCCGTTCATATTTCCTATGAAAATGAATCAATTAATAAATCTGGACCTCTGTGCTGCCTTTAATCTTTCTCCAAGGGAGAAAGTGACTGTCAGTTCTTGCAGTAGAACCTTCAGTGAGTATCATGAAATAAATTACTAAAATGTTATACAACTTCATCCCCACTGCCAACAGGAAGGTGTTTGCAGGGGTGATGCAGTCATTGAAAACCCATCTCAAATCAGCTGTCACCTGCAGCTTCCCTGTTCAGCTAGTGACAGTACCTTGGCACAACAGTGAAGTGGCTGAGGCCCACAGAAGTTTAGGTGCTGGAATAAGGAAAGTTCAAGGAAACCAGTCTGTCCAGCTTTTGGGATACACACACACACACACACACACACACACAGAGAAACAAACACACACACACACACACACACACACACACACACAAATAAAAAAAAATAAAAAATCAAAAATCTGGGAGACTGCTGTCAAACAGGATGTGCACACTGGCCAGAGGAAGCCCAAGTGCTGTGGAGATCTTTCCAGCAACACTTCTACCACCAACACTGCGCTGCTGCCTTTTCTCCCACCCCTGATGTATGTTTGGACATTTTCCCAGAAAAATCTGTTTTTAACCAACCTTGACTATGCAGTTTAATGAAAAATAAACTTCTATGTAATTATGTTTCAGACCCCAGATCTTTCACTCTTATCTGAAGTAGCCCATACTCTGAAAGAAATGGGGCCCAGATGGGGTTTGCAAAAAATTGATGCAGTTAAAATCTCAGAAATTGGATACTGTCAAAGGACTAATTATTTTTCTATTTAAGAGTCACATGTGCTTAAAAATGCTGAATTTTAAACTTTTATAAGACCATCAAGGAATTTTTTTTTTCTTTCACACAATAACAGCAAAATTAAAGACTTTTTCAAATGTGCACAACTATGTGGAGATGCCATTCTCTCTTCAGCATTCAGCAAAAATAATCTAATCTTTATTAAAGTAATGAACATTAGTGGCATCTATTGGCCTCCCTTGCTTGTATCACGTCTAAATAAAGATGTCTGGCTGGAAAATGCTAGAGCACGGGAACTTTTCTTTTTAAACTTTTTTTAATTGCTCAGTCTTGTAATCAGTGATTCTTCCTAGTCTGAAGCTACATGAAGTCTACCAACAGCTAGTCATTCTTCTGGATGAAACTGACCTGGATGTAGACAAACTTCTACTACCTTCACTGTCAAAGTTCAAAGTGACATTAGAATAAAATCTCTCAAGAAGCATTATTAATTTATCAGAAAGATTTCTCCACAGAACCTACATTCTTAACTTTTAGGACTTTCAGAAAATTGTAGAGTATAACCTATAAAGTAAGCTTCTTTTTAAAATCTGTAACACACTAGGAGTCATATTCTTCTAAAAGCTGACATCAGTTTCTCTCTTCCCTAAGGAAAACAGCTCCTTTAGTGAAACCTGAGACTCTTCTTACTGTTTCTAAATCCTAGCTAGAGCGGGTCATGTAGCCCCAGGGCTTTCAAAGATCCACAAAAGCCAGCTCAATATGAATGCAAGGTTAAGAAGTACAGGTTTGGTCACTGCAGGGGAAAGTAAACAGGCAGTAAAACATAATTACTTGGTTAAACCTACTTAAATGAATAAGTTTTAAGTGATGGGGGAAAAAAAAACCTAAAACCAAAACACCTCTAGATTAATTGAAAATTAACTTGCAACTACGCCCACTTGAAACTGATTTTCCACCACACTTTCCGTCTATGCTAGGGACTGGCTACACAATTGCCATCTCCTGACAACTAATGTCAGTTCCATTCTATTAATGGCGATCGCTGTACAATTAGCTAAATTACTACAGAAATAACAAATAGTCTGATCTGCCTTTAACACTCAAACAGAAACAGCAACAAAACTCAAACAAAACAAAATCACTTAAATACACAAAGTACCGACCCAAGTGAAGGCATAGTAAACATCCCAAATAAACTTAACTGACATTTTAAAACAGGGGGAAAAGAAAAAAAAGCAGGGGAAAAGAAAACCTTTAAGGCTTTTCTTAAATTATCTTCTTTATTCTGATTAAATCTTTAACAAGATGGTAAAAATCTGCCCTTAAAAATTAATTCTACAGCTTTTTATTTCCATAGATATATCCCCTTTAACTTCTATTAAGCTTTAAATTTACAGCTAGCAAACACAAACCAGTGTTAATTTTGATGGATGTGTAAGTATTTTGCTTTAGTTGATACTCCTTAAAAACTAACAAACAAACAAAAAGAAACAACAACAACAACCCATATTAAAGCAAAGTGCTCTAATACTGGCCTTTTGCTTTTCATCTCAGATGTTTCGAGGGGTTATTACCCTAAATTTCATGGCACTTGGGGATATAAAATTGATGAACTTCAATTCTGATTTCCATTGTAACACTAGCTTTTGTAAATCCAGACCTACTTTTTCAGACTAAATCAAGAAAACTATTTCCTTTGAGGTTTTATTTTTTTATATATTCTTTTTCTTCTCCCTCAACCTCTACATTTTCAACCTCTGTGTTTTCTGCCTCTCTCTTTTAGAAGGAAAACTTAAGTAATAATCTTTTATTAACACTGAAGGTCAAAGGGCTCTTCACTGTTCAAAATTTTTAATTGAGTTTTTCCTTCTGCTTTTTGGATTGCTACTTGCCACCAAAAACTCCAGATTAGTAGCTATTTACTACTACATCAGTAGCAACTAGAAAGAATTACAAGTATGCCTCAGGATACCAAAATCAGTGTCAATTATTTCTTAAAAAAAATGAAAAGTGGCTTTGTTAGGCCAACCACTGGTCTTATACTAGAAAGTTAGTCCTGATGCCAAAAGCAGCTTTTCATGATGTAGCATCATCAGTGAAAAAAGGATTATTTTTTAAGTTTATATTAATCTGTATTAGCAAAACAATCTTTTCAACAGAGAGAACCTCTCATTCACCACTGCACAAGATTGGAACTGATTAGGAGTGTAGCAAAACTGCAATACATCAGCTTGTCCTATTTAAACTACATACAAAACTATTAGTGACCAAGAGAACATCTTTAAATAAGTGGATTAATCCCTGAAGCACGCCAACTAAAGATGCCATTTCAGTTGTGCTTTCATTCCCTATTCCAATGGTATTTATTTAGTAAGGGAACACTTGGATGCACACACTTCATTAGCAGTCATTTCTCCCCCTGCTATCTACAAATCCAAACATTACATGTTCCAAGTATTTTGCACTGGAACAGTCTCACTTCTAAGCAATCTGCTGCTACTGAGATTTTGCTTTTGAGCAATAAGTGCTCAAAACTGTTGCTTTTCTTGAAGCAACTCCTTCAGTGTTCATAACCTCACTGCTTGAGCAGGCTCAGTTTCACATTCAAATAGCTCCAAGCAAATGTTTCCAATCTCAATTATCGTCTTTCCTTTTTCTAGGCACCCTCCCTGCCCCCATATGCTTGTTTGTAAAAGGGATAATTTTCTATGTATGTACAAGCAGCACAGGGAGCCTTCCTCTGTAGGAGTCTGGCAATATGCAGAGTTTTATGTAAGCACTGTCTGGAATTTGTTAAGTTTTTTCATTTTCTGCTTTGGGTTATACCAATAGAATTACACCCAGATTCTCACTCAGTTGGAAAACATGGCATTTGCCAGGTCCCTTTAGATAAGCTGCCTGTTAGTACCCAGGGTAAATAAGACACTTCTGATGCTTTTGGTCAATTGTTGTGATTGTATTATGGCTACACCTTGCTTAGCTTTACATCAGTATAATAAGAGTGGACCAACAAAAGAAGCACTAGGCAGCAAAGAAATCACACATTCCTCCATGCAACAGAGGCCTCTCTAAACAAGTCTGTAGGACTAGCACTGGGTAGACCCTGTGGGGTGTTTATATTCAAGGAGTAATGACATTTAAATGACATTTAAATATGAAATTTAAAATTTAACAGCACAAATTTCCTAAGAGCCTTTCTTCCACAGTTGGACTGCAGTCTTCAAAAATCCAAGCAATGGTATTGTGAAGAAATAGAAAGGGTGATGAGCTAGTTTAACTTCTCTGCTGCACTTAGAAGACCTGGAAATTAACAGTGGGTCTGTTTCACTTCATTTTCTTTTTTCCTTTTACAGATCTTTACTAATCTGTGGTGCTTTACATCACCTAGACAAACAGATTCAAATTTAAATTTATGTTTATATGATTGACTAATTGAAATTTTTGGGAAAAGGACCTCTTTGCAGCAGAACCAAAATAAAAACTCAAAAAAATCAAAATACCTCCCATCTCCCTTCCTCTACCAGTAGGGACCATCCATAATCTATTTTGAATTTCTGTTTTTTACTGGTGTTTATACTGACATGATTTATGTACTGTTTGCTGGGAACAAAGAGCCTGCAAAGGTTTGCTTATTGTGACCCAGCTGATCCAGGGCAACTCAATGAACCCACATCACAATCATGTGCACCTGATTCATAGAATCAGCCCCAATGGTTTAAAACCAATTGAGGGGCTTCTGTGAATACTCTAAAGTTACTATTTGCTTCATTTATTTTAGATGAAAATGGTATAATACAGGCTGCAAGTAGCAGGCACTCCTTGGCTCTAACACTGACCCAGCACTCTATGTCTCAAGGAAATTCAGGAGAAACAGTACAGAAGCCAGTTAGAGGACAATGCCAGAATTTATGTCCCTAAACAAGTGCACACTCTGATAAGGTCAGACAAAGAGCTGAGATGATTAAAATGGCCCCTTCAGACACAACAAACCTTGGCTTAACTACAGCTAAATCCATCTTGTAGTAGGAATCCTAAAACTCTTCAAAGTTGTTTCAGACAAGTGTACATCCCAGATTCCTTCTGTAAAGTAGGTAGAGCTCCACAAACCACAAAAATTTTTATGCAAGACTGTGGCTTTCCACTGTGAGATGCAGAGCATATCTCTTCTGCTACATGTTTCTATGTAACACATATGTGTCAGACTCCAAGTGCCTGAGATAATACAATGAGACAAATGAAGGCTATAAAAAAATCACATATTTAAGGCTTCCTTAAATCCACTGATTTACTGGGTCTGGCATCACATACAGTAGAAAGAGAAAAAATTAAACATAATATGTAAAATATAAGTACATGTAAAGGCTTTTTTCTTGACAGATGGCATTTTGCTAATGGGTGATGTTCATACTGGGTCAGCATAAGACCCATGCAGCATGAGAAAACAGCTGGATTTTAGGTGTTCTGTCGAGGTTGCTAGCCAAAACCCTCAAATATCTCCAAACCCACTTCTCTGTGACATGGACATAACAAAACCTGATTTTTGAGCAGTAGTTATCTTTATGCTTCTGTCATAAAAATACACAATTCTGAACTAAATATGGTGACAATACCACTGAATCCAGCCAATCAATGGTCTATGTCACACAGAAATATAAATGCACCCAGTGTAAAAGCAAACCTGTTTTTTACAATAAAAAAAGTGTATTGCCTCTCTCAATAAACCTTGCTTGAACTCAAGACAACAGTGTGAATTAACATGTTTCTCTAAATTTCTATGAATTGTTCTAATGTTCTTTGATAAAAATCTCTAATTTCTGCACTTGTTTCCTTACATATTTGATATGGCTTTCACCATTTAAAGTTTCATTGTTTCATCATGCCTTTCTTTGTATTTGTGAAAGCAAGAAATTGTGGTTGTTAAACCACAGAAATTGCTAACAGGAATAACAAGCAGCCAGACTACTCATTCTTCTAATTGTGTTTCTGTTGACACATACACACCCTTACATACACATGTACAAACTCATATCTAACCAAAGATATTTAAAACAGACTGTTCTTTTAAAGTAGTCTTTGCAAAACTAAGACCACATAGCAAGGCAGAGAGGAATCCACATCAGCTCTGTGCAACAGATAACGTTTTCAAAACAAACTATGCATATTAGTTGCAAAAGTGGCAAGCTGGAAAACCCCATACACAACAAATGTCACCATGCTTCTTTGTCATCCAAGCCTTCTCCTTCCTACTACATTTCTCTAAAAATTCTGCAAAATAGTGTCAGAACTGATGCTATGATAAATTTGAAATATCCTAGGAATGGGGCTTCTGAAACTATCAGTTTTTTTCAGAAACCATCAGGTTTCTGAGATCCAGCAGATTTCTGTTTCTTCTACTTGACATCCAGTCTCGAGTTATAATGACCAACAAGCTAACCCTACTTAAGCAGGTTAACTCATTTCCCCATTATTTGTTACTGAACAACAGCAGGTTGCACCTGATCTGCACAAAGAGGAAGAATGTTACCACACGTAGACAGCTTGTTCTGCACACAAGGCAGCAAGAGCTGTCTCCTACTCAGTTTTCAGGAAAAGAAGACATCAGCAGAACTACTGGTTCTCACCTAAAGGCAGACTCTAGTACTAGATGCAGAACCAAAACCAGGACATGACCCAGGGCAACTGCGTGAGAGAAGCTGAACAAAAATGCGAGCTCTAAGCAATTTAGAAAGTTGGTTGGTGGTTTCCCTTTTTTCTGGGTCATTTTTATTTCCTCCAGGCAGTAGGAAGCAATTATTGCTCACTTAGAAATTGTTTTCCCAGAAGATAATCACACAATTTAGCAAGCACCTGAGTCAAGATAATTTTTTTTCTCAGTGTAGCAATAGAGACTTTTAGCAGCTGTTTCCCAGAACATCAGAATAACCAACCAAACCAAAAAACAAACTCCAGTTAACACTACCAAGCTGTTTTCTGTGAAGGATTTTTCCTGGAGATAGCTTCTGGTGTCAAATATCCAGCTGCCAGTTTCAGGTTGACTTGCCCGCATTTCTCTTTCCTCTCCCACAGAGTAGCCTCATATAGTCCCTTCAGTGCTCTGTTTCACTGTCATTACGACCACTTTGGACACACTACCAAGTTAAATCCACAGAAGGCTGTTATGCAGATGACAATGCCTGTGGCATACATAGGAAGCAATTAAACACCACACAACTTAGTAGAGCAACTGAGAAATGCCCATATGATAACCATCAATCTCAGTCAATTGTAGGATTAACCACCTATGGTTAGTTACCACCCCCTGTAATTAAATATCTTCAGATATTTATAATTTAATATTCAGACTTCAGATGCCAGCATCCCTCTACACCTCTAAAGATTAAAACACTCTGGAAAAATGTTGTGATTTATTAAATCAAGTCAGCTACATAGAGTGGTGCCGAAGTAATGAAAAGAGCTGTGACAATGCCCTTTTTGATCTTTCAGAATTTTGTCTGAAATCCAGTGTTGCTTTCTTCCCTTGCACCCCACACTTGGAGTGATTATCTTAAAAATATGACTCATGAGCCTGAATATCTTCCTTTTTCTGCCCTCAAAGAACAAATGCAACATAGTGTGACAACTTGCTCAACAAACATAAAAGAAAAATGGTTATTTCAGGTACCTTCATAATAGTAATTCTCAGTATACACCTTCTCTTTTATAAAGAACATATTACATTTACGCTAATAATGTGTTCTGCATAAACTATTTGATTTTATCTTTTTCCACTCAGGCTACTATTCTTGTAATAACTGATTCACCACATCCTTTCTGTGTTTGCATTCCCACAACTAGTTGCTACAGCACACGAAGGCTGCTCAGAAGCACATTTGGTTCCTTTGAGTATGCAGCTAGACTACAAGCCTATCCTTATCGCCTCACCACTCATTTTACAGAGTGGTTAAACTTGACAAAAAAATAATTCAAATATCTCAAAATAGCCAGGGTTAGAAATTTTCATGCCTTCCTTAGCTTCTCCCAAGCTAAGTTAAGAGTTTTAAGTTAAGAAGCTGCAGGATATATAGACAACTAGAGAAATGTCTAGTTTTGGATAAACAAATAAGTTTTGAAAACCAGTAAAGGGAGTGAAAACTAAAGAACACATGAAAATCACAAAAGAAATTTGTAAGTCATCATGAACATGAAGGTGGTTTTAGATGTGTCTAGTTACAAAGACTTGGGTTAGAGCAAGCTGGATTTACACCAGTTTAGGAAAGGTTGTGTTCTGCCCTGAAGCCAAAATCAGAACTCAAGAAAATGAGTATCTGATAACCTTTTTTTTTTTTATTTTATTAAAAGTAAAAGGAAGACCCATCTGTTTGCTGTTTCCTAGAATTTGGCAGAAACAGCTCCATGCAAGCTTCTATTATAGCTGCTATCAGGAACATGGCAAAGTTTGAAAACAAAGTTTGAAAGTAAATATATACTTATATGTGTGTTCCAAACATCAAAGCTTAATTAAAATGCAAAAATTCATCTTTGGGAACTAATTTTTCTTAGTACAGTGTTGATTGTGGACTCTGGGATAAAACAGTCAAATTTGTATTGTTTTCTTCAGTCAGCAGGGTCTGAAACACTCAAACAAAAAGAACGTGGTACAAACCACACAATACGATATCAATTATCTTCAGTCTCTTAATCTACACTCTAGTTATATTTTTAGACTATTTTAGAATCCCATTTTATCTATATTCATAGCTGTAGTGTTCACAAAGAGTATTTGTAAAGCTATGAAAACAGGCACACTCTTTAACAGTTTTGCTCAAACATGTCATCACTGAATTGAGTTGTTTCAGAAAATTGTTTCAGACAAACTAGGAAAAGGCTAAGGGAGTTAATTTCCATTAACTTACAAGAGTTTCTAAACCATTAGAGTGCTGAGATACTGGTAAATGGAATGTCACCCTGACCAGAATCAACTTTTTTAATACTTCATTTCTGGTGCCAAACCTTTTGCAAGGAAGGCCTCTTAAATTCAGTGGGGGTCAGAAGTTTAGTTTATTCAGCAAGAATAACACTATTAACAGCTACTGCTCTTTCGTGTCAACACAGTTAACACCCACACATTCCAACTCTGGTTAATACAGGCCAGTCAAGAAAGATTGGAGTTGCTAAGGGCAGTCATCTCTGCAGGGATATTTTAAAACAGAATTTATACTGTGCTTTAAAAACAATCTAAAAGGATCAATCTACCTTATGAATCTGCTGTAGACGTACACAGAGAGAAAGATGGATGGATGAAAGCATATAAAAGCAAGTAAATCTGACTCTCTCTATTGATTTTTGAGAGGACAGTGTAGAGCACTTTGGTGAGGTCTTATATATCACTGCAAAGGACGAAATGCCATTGTGCATATGGTCTGAAGCATGTCAGGATTTATCATGAAGTGATGCACTGCTGTATTCTGTCATTATATCATTTTGTAAATAATCTTGTTTTCACTTTTGAGGAAGGTAAAGCACTAAAAATTAAATAATCCTCAAAATAAATGTAAGAACTATCACATGAAGATTTTCACACAGCTATAAATGAACACATCTACTACTGCCACATGAAAAATAGCAGAAGTTTAGTGTACACATGCAGTATTTTTAGCAGGAGAAAGCTGGTATTTCAATAATGAGCTTTTGAAATCCAAAATGGAAAAATCTGCATATCACAGCATAATCCTCTTCCTACTTACTTTGTTCTAAATCATAGCAAATCAACATTTAGTGTTCCCCAAAGCTCTTCAGCACTCCTACTCGGACAAATGCTTTCAAAGGATATTAAAGAAATCAATCTGGCTTTGATAGCACTTCTTCACCAGAACACTTTTCTTCAAGGCTGAAATCTTTCCTCTTAAAGAATATTTTAGATAACCAAAATGCAAAAATAATCTCATCAAGTTGAATTTTTGCATGATCCTGGGGCCTCTGTTGTTATGTAACAATGGCATTTCTTATTAGCTGAAATATTCAGTTAAGTTTTCATCTAAACAATTCATATATCCACTCCTATACACATACACCACCACATGATGTAAATTTAAATAGCACATTTATGCTATTCTATTAGCAATTTCTTAATGTGCTTTTCTTAATACGGCAAGAGAAAACAATTCTACTATTAGCTGGGGTTACATGGTATGTCATTTGGAAAACAAAGTTGCTTTATATAATAGAATTTGTTTCTAAAATAAAGGCTCACTAGCTGAACTGTAAATACTGTGTATATACTATGACTGTGACTGTCATAGTATATAATGGTATCCCAATAGATTAGCAAGCCTATAGCTGGCACCCAGGCAGATACAGCATACACACCCTTGTCGACATATCTCGGAGACAAACCTACTGTAAAAAACAATTTACCTTCTTCAGTTTCATGCCACACAATTCCTTCCAAGTTCACGCTGGTCCCAGGCTCACAGGGTCCAAGGCATTCGGGTTCTGTTACTACTCCAACCTCGCAAGTATTTACACCCACTGAACGTGTCCGTACCAAAAGCTGCTCGACTGGTGCTGCAATATTGGATGAAGATGGGGAAAAGTAGGAAGGCAGAATCTGAGGTGTGATACTGCTGGAAATCGGAGGTGGAGGTGCAGGCACTGTAAACAGGGGATCAACCTGAAAACAACAGACAAACTTACTATAATGGTGCTGTGAGAGAAAAAAAAAAAAAAAAAAAAGAAAAGAAAATACATAAATAAATTTTTAAAAATATAATAGAAAGCCCAGTTTGCCAAGACTGCATTTCTTTATGTAGCGATTTGGTGTATCACAGGTAATTTCAGTCTTATGAGTTCAAATTTTTTGACATTAGCCGAAATGCTGCACATGAAAAACTAAGTACAAAAATATCTATCATACATGCTAAAAACAAAGCAACTTCCTATATTTCTGCTAGACAATTTCCTATTGTCATAGACTGTTAGTATGTAATAATAATAATCTTTTAAATCAAGGATTAAATTTACTTTTTTCTTGGCACTGACAGAGACTGATTTGTGGATTGAAATTAATTCTGTGAACTGGGAACTTCATTTTCTATTTAAAGAAAAACATTTATAAAGATAGGTACAAAGACAAATGCTATTCTTTCATAAAGAAACTAGTAGTTGGAATAATTCTAATATCCATATGGCAGCAAATATGATCTCTTGTCATCCAATCATTTAAAATACAATAAGATTAGCCACCTAATACCTTACAGATAGCATTTAGATCTTTCTACTTGGAATAACAGAGAGGACTTTTACAAGAATTGAACCAAACCACCTAATTTCTCAGGGTTTCCAAAATGCATATTTAGAATACATCTTGCCAGACAATCAGTCTGAAAACAATTTACAGAAACAATATCAACATATGAAGTGAAGAAGTTATCTCTCCCATATGACTTCAAACTACTGAGTAGCAGACTTTCTGTATAAAGATTTGGCTGAGGCTTTTCAATATTTCACTCTTGGCTCTAAGGTCCTTTGTCCCATAGGAGACAGCTAGATAAGGATATGAGTGTGCCCAGTCAACCCGCTAAACCACCTGGAAATCATGTTGATTTGGCCCATCTGGTTCACAGATATCATACAAAGAAATCACTCTTCAACCTAATGATTTTTTTTAAATGGCTGCTTTTTAGCTGCAATGAAATAGATGGTCTAGTGTCTTCAAGACTATGTTGTATTTAGTTTTAGACCTTACAAGAAGACCCAACAGAAAAGACATAATGACTCACTGTACATTATCTAGGTTTTGCTCAAACGTATCTTAACCTAGATCAAAGTTAATTTTGCCTTCTTGGAAAGCAAAATGGGGATACAAAGAAAAGGACAGACTAAAAGGTATTATACATGTATCATAGATCAGCTCACTTCATCAAATGGACACTTTTTATAATGAGAAAATAAATTGACAAATTAGGGAGAACTTTTTAAAAATTGTATCAATTACTGCCATTGGCCTTCATAACAATTCTGTTGTTTTTAGTATTATTCATAGAGGCAAACTGATACACAAGGCTTTTAATTGTGTGGGCGAGCCTTATGTGTGCTAAATAAACTTTGTAAAAATGTTTTGCATGATCTTTGTGTGACCAGCCTGGATTCTGATCTCAATTACATTAGAAGGATTGTTCTCAACTACATTAAGCAGGAGAGGGGAAGGACCTATAACAGCAATCTTCTCCAAAGTATTCCTCATTTAAAGGGGATTCTTCTTACTGAGAATGAAATGTTCAGGTTAGTGGTAAGTAAACAAACAAGCAAATGCAATAAACCAAACAAAAAACCAGAACAAACAAACAAAACAACCAAAAACAACCAAACAAAAAAAGCACAAATAAGCGACCACAAAAAAACCCCACAACCAAACCAAAGCAAAACATAAATACTGACAGCATCCCTAAGGAGTAAAACCTACTAATACCACCAAAATTCTACTGGTTAAAGCAGAGTTCCTGTGTCATAGAACAATGCACTCAAGCAATGATGCCTTTATTCTTCTCTTTATGCCAACAGAGTTGCAGAGTTAAAGCACAGGCAGAAAGCTTGGCAGAGCAGACTTGAATGCACACAGGAAAGTCAAATATCAACTGACCCCCCGCAACAGCTGTTACTCGCAGTATCTAATAGCACACATCACCCAAAACCATAACCGTGGATGCTGTGCATGGGGATCCACTCTACAGCTCCTGCTGCCTGATGCCAAGTGGAGGCACACGGTTGGATGGCACAGAGCCCTGCTCCCTGGCACTGGCTGTGCAGTGCTGCTCTGTCAGTGAAACGGGGTCAGCATGTACCCCAGGTGTAATTCAGAAGTTCTTAACGCACCTTACTTCAAACCAGAAGAGGGCTGGGGTCAGTAACTGGCAGGTAAATGGAACCTAGCACTTAGGAAAAGCTAAGCCACACTCCATTATAAATCCAAGAAATGCTGATGAATAACCTGTTTGATAGTTTACATGGTGTTCTGTAAAGCTGTGCAAAATCTCCTACTACACATGCAACACCATTCTTCCATAAGACTCATCACAAAACCAGAGGAAGAAAAACCCAAAGTGTTTTCTGCGGTCATACTAAACTAGCCAAAGTTTTAAATTAATGTAGGCTAAATTGACAAATGTGTTTTCCGTTTTTGAGTATTATAAACACTGAGGGGAAGCTAACGAAAGCATGGATCTGACCGTGTATCCTATTGAGTTCCTTGTTACAAATATTTGTGCTCAGTTCTGGTTTATTTAGGCCTGCTAATAAATGTTCATGTGTTCCACTAGAAACATTCACTTGGGGCAAGGCCAAATAGAGGCACTTGCACTAAATGGGGCTGTTTCTCTGTGAAGTAAAACACTAAACCTTTGGCTGAGAAATAAGTGGATACCTACTGTCACTGAGGTACATGTTCATTGCACAAGTGTGACCTTGGTCACAAGAAATAAATATACTAAGCTTAAACATTGCTCCAGCTTTCCATGTTTTAAAATTATTCCATCTTGCTTGATGATCATAACAGCATTGCAAAGTGCTGGTTCTTAGAGATCATTGTGGTGACACAATTTTTTTCATGAATTCTCCAAAGGGCACTGATGTAAACTATTTGATGCAAAGAGAGGCAGGAAGGCCGCCATCTCCAGTGGAAAAAAAGGCACATAAGACTAACATCTGGTGGTGGCAGTCTGTCAAACTGAGGAAAGTTAATGTCAAGAACAGATGCTTTGCAGTTTCTCACTGTTATTTTTTCATTATTATTCCCAGGTGTTGGTGCATACTGAGCAGTAGCCTTGCTGTTTATCACACAAGAGATTCCAACAAGAGATTGAAAATCTGAATCTGAAGAAGGTTATTTACATAGATGCTCTCTTTATACATACAATCAAAGGAGTACAAAAAGGCAGAAATATTCAAGCAATATTTTCTTCACATAATTCCAAGAGCTTTTGAGGGCTGATTGGTGACAAAGGCTACAAAGTTGTGGTGTTATTCATGGCAGTTTTCCATTGCCAAGTGTTTGATCATATCAGGGAGCTATGATGCTTAGTAGCAGAAAGCTCACAGAAAATGAAGACCACCTGCCAAGCAATGTAGTCACTGCTCCTTGGAGCAATCCTTTATCTGAACATTTAAAAAAAAAAAAAAGAAAAAACTCTGTTTTGTTGGATAATAACATTCATCAGTAGGAAGAAGCACACAAGGAAGACAAAGGAAATATCATATCAACAAGAAACAGACAAGTCTTTCTAATAAGCAAGGTTGCCATTCAGTTACTCAGGCACTTTACGTGCTGGAATTGAGTTCTGTGTATCACAACTCACTTTGCTGATTTAACAAAGGTGTGTCTTTGAAGATATACCTAAATGATAAGATAGTTGACCTATCTAAGACCAAAATGGGTCATACGCTACTGCAGTGCCATTCACCAGGTGATTTTTAAATGTACATGCCAAAAGCCATTTAATCCATCTACCAACACAGCCAGGAGAAAGGCAGAGGAGCAAGTTTCAGGCTAAGTACAAGATCTTCCCAGAAAGCACCATTCTTTCAATGGAGAAAAAAAGGAAAATCTACTGTAGCATTCCCAGTGGGAATGTCTGCCCTAATAGAAAGAATGTGAAAGAGGATCTGAATCCTATTATAGGATCTAACTGAAAAAAACAAGCCTGGCCCTTTGCAAACCCTCTAAAAGACAGCAACATAAAGACAGAAAAGACTAAGAAACTTCCAACTTTGAAAATTACATTGACAAGTTCTTTAGAGTTATGAATTAGTACTTCACAGAATCTCTGTGTCTGGAAAGGAAAACAGGAAATAAAGAAATTCAGCCCTTTTTGGAAGTTTTGAATCCTACAAATTGTTTTCTTAAGATTTTATGGTGAAAAGGAGACTAGCTTGTTTATACATAAAGTGTACTTGCTTCTATCTTAATTTTCTAAAGCAACAGTGACCCCAGAAGACCTCATTATAATCTCACACACAGCATCATAAATCAGAAGTTGTTTTAATGAAATTAATCTAACTGCTTTGGAAGAGAAAAGATATGGGAGAATGTGACATGAGAAAAATGTCTGTGTGCTCAGAAACGTCTACACTTCCAGACATCTCACCGATCTTGTAACTCTCCTCTTTTACATATTCAAATCCTAAAGCTATTCGTTCATATTCTACCATGTAACATGAATTACACTATGAAGAATCTCCATTTTGTCTGAAAGATCTCATTTTAATCTTAGTTCAGTATTTCTTGACTATAAATCATATCAGAGGCCAACTCAGAAGCATTGTGACATCATGTGTATTTTGTTTTCTTCAAATATACTGCATTAAATTGTTGGAGGGGAGAAAGGTCAGTGCTGTAAAGGACAGCATAGAAAAAAAAAGAGAAATACTGTAAAATATGGATGTAGAAAGGAATTTCTGCCATAGAATAGACATATCTATGTCATACTTTACATTCAAAGCTCAGGAAGGTCAGAGGTACTATGAAAATTACTTATTTTGGTGAACTTAGTTGAGAATCACAAGAGTTTAAATAAAAAGGAATTACAAACTGCCTAAATTTCATCCAAATTTCACACTTTGAAACCTTTGAGAATAATATTTTTCTTTGCCATTCACATCAGCTGCATTAACCAGCACACAGAGTTCTGCAAACTCATCTTTTGACAGCTGCATGTTTTTTGTATATGGTGACCTCCAGACCTCCTCAGAGCTTATGTGACTACATGACATTATGGATCTGCAGCACATCCGCAGACATGATAATGCTAATATTTTATTTTTAGAACAGTAATAATGAAGAGTATGATGAAAGGTCAAAGTTCTGAGCTGGGTGCAATACAGCACAACAGTGCTGAACAACAGGCAAAGAAACTTCCTTGTCCTCTCTTGGATCTCCTATTCTAGCTCAGATGAGTGGGACTTCCCAAGCCAGTCACCCATTTTACTGTGAAAAAGATTAGCATTTGACAGCTGCCAGTGATACCCTTTTGCCAAGGCTGCGTCTGTGAAAAATAGTATGTCAACTTTAATGCTTGGCAGAGTTCTGGGAGGATGCCCAGATCACCACCTGCAAATTTCTTGTAGAGACATTTCTCCTCATTCAGCCTACATAAATCACATTAATTGAGATAATTGTCTCTAAAACACCTAACTGCATTGAGTCTTGATTTCTCCTGGTCAATCTGAACATCCAAACTTTTCTTCAGTCAGCCACTAAGCTTTGCATAGCTTTAATACAAAATGAACAAGTACTAAAATTTACTCAAGATGCCTGTCCTGTGTAGAGAGGTACACTATTCCACAATCAAGAAAGGAATTATTCTGAATAATGAAGGAAGAAATTTCTCTGTTTTGTCTGGGGCTAGATAGAAACAGCATACGGATGTCCAGTATCTGTCAGTGTCATGCAACCGAATATGGTAAAAAACCAAGGCGTTGTTTTACGGATAAGACTTCATAAAGCAGTATCTAACCTTTACCTCCACTTGCTGCTGAGGGTTAGATACTGCTTTATGAAGTTATATGAGTCTGTAGAAGCTTTTCGTATTAGCAATGTCAATCACTTCTTTTTATTCTGAAGTTTCTGCTACACTCAACCTTTCGGGGTTCTGAGCCTGAAAATAGATACAGTATTTGATTACATAGGTCTCAAAGCATTAAAAATAAATATTATCCTCAGTTTTCCTGTGTTTATTTCTAATACATGTGAGACTTCAACCTGAGAAAGGAAGTATGGTTGCTCTATAACAGATCAAAACTCCAAGAGATGAAGGAAAATTTTCTCATTCTCAATTGTTTATAGGAAGATAATGTTTCATTTGATTGCATCATCATTTGCAACTGCTCCACTTCAAATTTTCATTCTTAATGTCCATACAAATAAGGACCCTTTGACTCCAAAGCAAATGTTCTCCACTTCCAAAAGATGGTTTCAGTTACTTCATGATGCAACCACAGTCAAGGTGGAAGAGCTGCCGTTTCAGCCATTCTGGAGTACAGAAGACATTTAATAAAACATTGTGAGTTTTTCCAGGACTCCAGTACAGTATATAATAAAGTGGCAACAAAACTCAGAAGAGAAATGGCTTCATCATACTTTTTTGACTTTCTGCATGTCAGTAGCCCACTGTTGCCTTTTACTGATTTGTTGACCACTCACTTTGAGAGTGCAAAGTTGCACACATTATGATTGAGGCTGTTGCTTCCTGAATTCAATAATTTTTTGTTAAAATAAAACCTCCTAAATTAATAATTTCTCTTCCAAACAGTTGTGAAGGACCTTCTGTAATCCTCAGGGACAGAACTGAAGTTCCTTGATAGACTGTGTATACCAAAAGCTTTAATGAACCTGACTACATTCTTATGGATGGCATTTTTAGCATGTCCTGAAAACCAAGCATTTGCCCATATTTATTGGTGTCTACAAACCGTAAATTTTTTAATTTAAAAAGCCCTTAGGCTTTTTAGGCAAGACATGTGGGTCTTTGACTAATATATTCCTGCATTATTGCCTTAGAGGTATCCCTCTTTTTCTTTTTGACAAGGTGTAGGAGCCATATCAGTTAGGATTTTCTTCTGTCTTCCTTAGACCTTAAATTTTCATGGTATTAGCTACAAACACTACCAAGTGTATGATATTGTGTCCTAATTTTATTTAAAGAAGACAGCATTATTCTTTCAAGAATGGGACACACACATTCATCATTATTTAGCAAGTTACTAAAGGAAAAACTTCTAAAGTGACCTTTCAGCTTTCCTTTTCAGTGTGACAGTTCAACTGAAAAAAGAGCATTATTGTTTATGTCTCCTTGAAATTACCTACTCTTGGATATCTAGTTAAAATCTTTATTCTCAAATCCAGTTTGATCTATTTACAGTGTCTTCAGGAAACACAATTTATGACAAGTCTTTTTTTTTTCTCCCAACTGGTGTACACTTTCACTGGTATAAATCCCGAGTAGGTCCACTGAAGCATAACTCTGGGCAACACCTGGACTGTAGTGGTTGTTTTAGCAGGGAGAAAAGTAGATAGCATTTCAAATAAGAACTCTAAAAAATTTCTGAAAAGAATACATGTACAGGAAAGGGGTTTCTTTTTAAGGAAAATAATCCTTAAGCGGAAGAAGCCACTAATATCTGTTCCCTCCAAATTATTGTGCCAATTACGGTGCCAGTTTCTGACACAAAGTGTCCAATATTGCCTAACAGTGAGACTGAAGGATTAATCTTACAGTGTGAAGGCAAATATGAGAACCAGAGTCATCAAGAAAGACCTTTTAAAATTTGTTTATCTACTTGCCTCAACTCTGAGGCCATTCAGTTTGGGCAGGGAGGAGAAACCCAGATTTAGTGGTCTTTTAGTTCTCTTTCATGAGAACATCTACACTATCAGCACCCAAGCTGTCTGATTACAGGTTAGCTAAAAGACAGACAGACTTGACCTTTCTGTGGTTCAGAATTCAGGTCACCTTGAGATCTCTGTTTTCATGTCCCTATCGCAACATTTTTACCTATTAATTCTTCCTTAGTACCTTAAGATTCTTGTTAGCTTGCTTTCTAGAAGCCCAAACACAGACAGAAGTTTATATCTGGAGAATTTTAGTAACTATTTTTCATTCCTATCCTGTTGAAAAAGAAGGGAGGCATGCAAAGGACCCAATTGCATCCAGAATATCCCAGACTCCATTGCTGAAATTGTGTTTCCATATGTCTTTTCTTATACTCTCATAGACTGTTGTTATAGTGTAACAGCATGATCAACATGTACTACAAACAAAGCTCCCTTTCTGTTCAAATAAAGCAAAAGAAAACAACAGTCCAAGACTTCCACTTTTCATGTGTTATTGTTTTCAATTACTTGCACCTTCTAAGATGATCTGCCCCAACAGTGCATATCTCTTCTATTCTACCCACTGCATAATAAGCTTAAACAAAGACAAACAGAAAGAAACATTTTTGAATGCTTGGTTGAAATTCAAATATCTTTTTCATAAAAATAAACCTAATCTATGCTGTCACAAAATCTTGAAATGGCTCTGGCAGTTGTATCAAACTATACAGTCATGTACAGACCCTTTGAAGAAATGGAACTGCACTTTATCAAGTGTGATTTATAAGCAACACTGATTTAGCTGGGAGATAACACTGCTGTCTAATCATTAGTAGTCAGACAACAGCCATGTGAACACATCAATTATGGGCCACTGCCAAAAGCCCTTGAGATCCCAGAGATTAACAGCCAATCCTCTGTTTTACAAGCTCACATCAAAAAGAATATTAATAAGAGGAGGGGCGATGTGAAAGCTTGTCAGAGTAATTCACGCACTAAAACAAGGCATTTTTCCCTTTGCTCTGCCTTGAACTGGTCCATGAAAAAAGCTGGCATTAGCTACAAAGCATGAAGCTGCCAATTTCTCAGAAAATGTTTTTCATTAACATATGTGAAGTTGTGAAAGGCTGAAAAAGCTCTGTTTGGTGGACAAAGGCAACAAGTTCTTTGTGTTCCTTCCCTGAATGTATCAATCCTGCAACTATTATTCAGGTATTTGGAAATGAACATTCATACATACGGAAGTGTTTGATGACTTTTCTCATCCTCAAAACCAGATTTACCATTATATACAAATTAGCAGACTTCAAGGCATGCATTTACTCTGTATTGCTAATGATTTTGAAAAGCTGAAGTAGAAATACTACCAACTCGTTTTCAGGTTTATATGTGTCTTCAAATGTGTGTGGGGAAAAAAATCCACAATTATGCCTTTCTTATTGACATCTACGGAGTGTGGTTGACTAGAGGTTTACTCTTCTTGCATATAAATGAATGGAAACAAGCCAAGAATGTAACTCCAAAGGGAACAGTTATTCCTCTGTACAAAAGTAAACATGCCTATAAAGATGGACCTCAAACAACTTGTTGCTGACATTTTAAATGCAGCACTTTCAGCTGGATGGTTTAGTCACACCAGTGCCCTCCCTCTCTGGATTTTACTCAAGGGTCTAAAAATAAAGAGGTTTCACAGCATGGCTGCAAACAACCTGAATGCAGTCCTGCCAATACTGTGTATTTAAGGGAAGAGAGAATTTATTTGTGGGGATTTTCCAGAGCTACCTTTATAAAAGCTATCTCAGTTACTGCCAGTAATTAACCTCTGAGCAAAGAGGAAGCAAGAAGCGGGAACCTCTTAGAATCTTCACTGTCCCAGAGCCAGTAGCTTTAGGCACAGCTCCAGAATACATATTCTGTTCTGACATGAACCACTTTTAAAAGTTCCCACTTTGCTGTGATCTTCCAGACAATCATTCCCTTCACAATTTTTATGTGGAGTACCACACATCTCGTATCCTACTTTAGGTTGCCATATTGTTAGTCAAAGTGACACAGCAAAGAGAGTCTTTACTACTCAAGGAAGCACATAAAGGCACCTAGTATGACAGGCAACAGATTGATGTTGTGGAACTCCTCCTTTAGTAAACAGCTGGACTAAGGAGGTATCAGTCCCCGACTGTTTGTTCAGGCAGCCATAGCAACGCTAGCTTCCACAGCTTTACTGCTTCAGGGACGCCTGTAACAACAACTTTAACTAAAGGTACAGTCTTGCATCTTGCAGGATCTGACCTAAATCCCACAACTCATCTCATACTTTTGGTGGTATTCATCTTGACGTGTCAGTTCATTATACAAGGTCCATGAGAAAGTGTGGCAGTGACAGCTCAGTCTGAAATCAGCTTCTGCAGACATGGAACCACAGCCTCCATGTGAGCCTTGCACCTAAGGGGACAGAACTCTCCCACAATCATTCTGTCAGCACATGCAGATGGCAACTGCTGATAGAAAAATATAACATCCTAAACTCACTTGAGTAAGCTTAATCACATAGTTTAATACTGTGTGTGAGAGTCCCCTTGCTCACTGAAGCTTACACTTATTTTCCCATAGCAAAAGCGATGTCTTGAACAACGGGTCCTTAAAGATAGATCACCTGTAGCTTAATAGCTGACACAATTTTAGAAATATATTTTATGGTTTTGATGTGTTTTTGAAATAGATGTTTTAAAAACATTATCTTTGAAATACACCTGAAAAAGAATATCATTCTATGAGCCTTACCTTAAAACATCTCAAGATTTTATTTTCAATGTGTTTCCTCTTTCTGTCATGCTGTGATGTGATCTTGCAATTCAATTGCTTAAAAGCTAACCTGGGGAAACACTCATCAGGCAGACCTCTTCGAAAGCAGTAACTTTAAAAGCACAGCATTAAAACAAGAAAGTGATTCGACCATAACTGATAATGGCCAAAAAAAAAAAAACAAAAAAAAACA